>JAAXCT010000333.1:0-609557 GCA_012490785.1 Eragrostis nindensis | reverse complement strand
ACTAATTGCTGTGCTGAAAGTTATTGTGATAAGGTTAAATTTAAGAAAGAAAAGAGAAGGGGCAATCATCCTCCTCTTCAATAGAATGAGCTTTGTTGCTTACTTGGCGCGCATGGGCAGGTGTATCGTTTTCCCAGGTCGTACATCTCCTCATCCCAATCTATGAACTTTGCATATAGACTTTTCACAAAGTCCAAAGAAACCTGCAGAAGCAAGTAGGGAAATAAACCTTTTTAGTAAAAAATAAAAAAAAAACTTTTCCAGAGCTCCACTGAAACTTCCCTAATGTTGTACAAGTAAAATTAGCATCATGTATATTTCAAAAAAAAAAAAAAGCACCATGTATCTACCACCCATATGTTTCCTTATAACAAGTGGACCGCTAGCTACCGAAGAAACTTAACGAAAAATGGCAAGGGTAACACAACATAAAGGGAGATGTGTACATAGAACTATTTAAAATAAGCAAGGGCTGAGTTCCTCAGAAACAAGTTTAAATACTTAAGAATATGTATGTGGTGTGATGCCCATAGGCTAAAGGCATCAAACATCCAGAATATATGTTAGGAGCTATATATGTTTACAAAGTCACACCAATTCAAAGCAAGAAACTCAAATCAAAAGTTCAACATTGCAATATAGTATTTAAAGAGGCTGACTGTAGAAATATGGTGATGCTAACGAAAGTGTCAGAAAAATAGCTCTGCCATCACATAAGAACTGGAACTATATCAGAACCGTGTGATTTGTATTACTCATAGACATACCTTTATTGATATGGGAATCATAATGGAACACAGAAGTTCAAAACCGCAGAGGAATAATCAAGATCTGATACCATGGCTCATCATTATCATCTTACATACCATTGCTGCAAGAAGAAAGAAAAACTATTAGGTGATCAGCAAATCATAAAAGGCCTAAGAAAAATGTTGTCGTATAAGCAGTCAACAAGATTTTTTAGGGGTTTTTTCAAGAGTGATAGTGTAACATCAACAGTTCATATGGCTAAGTCTTCGGAGGTTAGCAATTTGGTATTTTTATCGATGTTGCCAACTTTACATCAAGTTCCATGACTCACTGGTACCTTCGTAACTCATAGATCATTGTAGGCCTCCATCCCCAAGGAAAGAGTCCTCTTTTCGAATTTCTTAATCTAAATACCTATTTCCTAGGTGGACCTGTCTTTTCTTTACCTATAATTTCTCAAATGGGAAAGATTGGAACTTCTCTAACAAGATACTTCTTTAACTCTGAGAAATAAAATTTTGAATACTTTGTGTCAAGACATTTACATTATGCAAGTCACCTCATCTTTGAAAGTTCCCAGCCAGTAACATACTATGGCTGCGTTAGTAACTGTAGAGCTGATACGTAGGACAATCGTGGGATAATTACGAACTAAACTACCTTGCGAGCTTCAGTATCCTTCCAAACATTGCCTGCAGATCCAAGAACAACAACAACTGAAAGTTGAAATAAGAATATTGCACCAGTAAGCTTATCAATCATTGCATCCATCGCAGTAAGCTTAGGCTCTGGGACACCCCTACTCATTCCCAACTTAGTTTCATTGCCTGAAAAGTAAAGATTATATCAGTAATTAGTCATCTGGTAAACTTGAATTATAAACTAAAGGACAAACTAAGATAGTTGAATCAAATTTGATTCCTACGAAGAAAGGACAGGACAGAAAAAAAAACACTATTGCCACTTGGCCTACATATTACCATAACGTCATTGAAAATCTTCGCAAGATAAGTCTATGAACATAAAGATATGGGATTATTGTGATTTTACCCCTTGGTTTTTCAATTGAAGTGTGACTTTGCCCTTACTGGGGTAAAATTGCTTTTTTTTTATTGCAATTTACCTCTAGTGAGGGTAAACTTTGTCTTCGTTTTGAAATTCCAGGTATAATCATCACATGTTCTGCATAATTGCTATTAGGCTAAACAGCAGTATTTTCACTCATGCCTGTAAATTATTCAATTCATTCGTGAAAAAATATTCAATTCATTCGATCAAGGATATAATGCACAATTTTGTTGGGTTGAGCCCCTTACTTTCCATCAATATGAGACCAATCCTAAGTTCAGGTTCATTGAATAAGCCTGTAAACTATCAGAGGAAGTCATTCCCTCACAAAAAAAAAAGGCTATTGGAGGAAGTCCACAAGTATAGTTTGTTGGCTGCTATATTTCAAGAAAGTTCAACTACATTTTCAATGGGCACTCCAGTTTAAGCAATCTTTGGCTAGGTAGCTTGTAATCACCCCCACCCCCACCTGTAATCTCTAGCCTACATATCCCCACCTCTGCAAATGACTAATACTTTTTCTCTGTTTTTTGTTCATGTGATAAAATATAGGAGAGGGTTACCGCGCAATAGGGGATTGCACGACTGGCGCCGACAGCTACCACGTGTCCCCGCTTCAGTCTTCTTCTTCCTCCCGCCGCTGCCCCCGTGCCCCCGCCCGACGATCCACCGCCCTCGTCTCCGGCGCCTGAGCCGCCCGGTGCACCTCCCCTACCTCCGCCCCGCCACCACCACCAGTGGCCGGCGGCGGCGCGCTGTGCCCGCACCCCCGCCGCCGCTAAACCCGTCAGCCATGACTCCCCAACCCCCCCACCCCCCCCCCCCCCCCCCCCCCCCCAAGCCCTCCTGCCGCCGCCCCCCAGAACCCCTTCTGACCGGCGGAGACAAGAGGGGCCCCTCCCGGCAACCCGAAACCCTAACCTTGTTGCCCTAACCGCCGTTGTCCTGAGCTCCGATGGCCTTCAATGGGGTGTGAACACGCAATGCAGAAACTTATGGGAAGGCGTCGGTCAAGAAGAGTCAAGTGAACCGATTTGGGCCAGGCTAATGGGCCGAAGCGCGGGTCGCGCTGAAGCGTGACCAGTCCCGAGAAAGCTTTCCCATAAAATATATCAATTTGCGTAAAACAGTTAAATGACTTCATTATAGCAAGATCAACATATTAGTCGAATAGTGGACTACTTTGTACATACTTTTTCTTTTCACATTTATTGTGGAGTGGGAAAGTTTCCTCCCAAGAATTTAACAAGCACAAGTAATATTCGATTACCCATAAGAAATGCTATCGATCCTCATCGGCTTAAATCAATATCCGCGTCCCTGATAATTAGATAAATCAGTTGGAAAGGTTTGATTATAAAGTTTTTGGAGTCAATAAACATAATTGAACAGTATGAAACAGTACAGGAGCTCATAGTATCAGATACGGAGTGGGGATTTATGCATTACAAAATTATTTGCGGTTACACAACATTCCCTGGCTCACAAAAATCCGGTTTTGTTTAAACTTGTTAACCTGTTGAGCCCTTAGGTTACTAACTTCGGAACTACAAGGTCAAATGAACACCATTTCAGATGGAAATGAATAAGTCGATGTTGATTGCAGCCCATTCACAGGCATGCAACATCGTAAAATAACCAAATCCATGCTCTCAATTTATTAACACTCTCGAAAACGGTCGTGTTTGCATTGAACATGAGATGATATTTCACTACCGCATCTATAACTTTGTGAGAAAATTCATTACCTTTTGTCTTAGCATTTTGGTTACAAGATATTAGATGTGATGAATCCCCATTTGACGTGAAAAACCAAACAAAACGTAACAAGTGAATTGATTCTTGGAGCCTATAATCAACCTACTCATCAAGCAGAACATGCTGATTGTAAGTGAATAGTTACCTGTATAAACTGCAACTCCACAAGCCCATTCTGTGTTTCTCAAGTAGCATGATTGCAGCAATGTGTTATTAATAGTCATTGGACAAATGTCATTATCAAGAAATGGAGGGAACAGACGGATGTTTGCATCAAATCTTCTTATGTCTTTATCTGGTACAGGGCACTCGATTACACCCTGTTATTGGATACAGGTAACGAGAATTAGATGAAAGAAAACATGGAGGGAAAAACCAGAAACGAGATAATATAAACCTTAATTTTGTGCAACTGTTCAAACTCCAATCCTACACATGGCGGTGGGGTTACTCTTGTCTTCAGATCAGTTTCACCATCAAGAGCAGCTGTCTACAAACATCATCAGTATCCCAGAATGGGAGGATACTACATACTCAATATGGAAAGCACTTATTCCGGGCAAAAATCAACTAAAAATATATTTTTAGGAGAACTAAGAAAAAAAAAGATATTCTTGAACTGTTCTAAAAAACGACAAACCAGATCTTCTCGAACTTCCAGGTTTATAAGTTCTGTATCTCCATATCCAAAAGAAAATATGTTTCTTATCCTAAAAATAAACTATACTAAGACCATTTCCTTACATCAATAATTGTTATGTGAGATAGCACTCAAGTTGAAGGAACCCAGCCACAATGTATACAAAGTTCACAGGGAGATTTCAAGTAGGGTGAAAAATAATGGGGTCAGTAAAATAAACAATCCATGCATTCAAGTACCGTTTTAGTGCACAAATTAAATGCAGTTACAGATTAGTTACATGGCCAATACAACAAAGGTACTTTGTTTGGAAATCACACATACAATACCCAAGATGTTGTGTCGTTTTAGTTTTTTACCTCAACGTGACAGATTCCTTGTGGTTCAGATGTTCCTAACAAAACAAGATCACATGGTACTTCTTCATTCTCTCGAATCCAAACTATATTACCAACACGGATATCTTGTGCTTGAATCTATATTGCAGAAAGTGGAGAGAGGGTCATATTCTCAGATTAAGATTATCATGATTCAGTAGATATTATCAGATTTCAACAGTATCATGTGTGGTAAAAGGTACACATCTAAGAATCAAACTGAACCAACATTTTCTATCAAAAAAGTATAGTACTTGCGGGAATGCATTAACTGGATTATTGTCACGTAGGATAGTAGTTAGATTGTGAAGCTGTACATTCACACATCAACATCTCCAGGTGTAGCTATGGAAATAGGCAAGCCTGGTACGAGATCATTATATGGAAATATTATACGGATATTGCGTTCTTATTTTACCTTTTGGATACATAACCACTTCTGAGTTTCTCTTGTTATTTAAATCAAATGCTTAGGGCATACTTGAAAGACCAAAGATGAGAAGATTTTCTCTATCACTTAAATCAAATGCTTAACGACATACTCAAAAGGCCAAAGATGTGAAAACAAAGAAGAGGTGATGACAAAGGAACATACATGTTTACGGGTGCCATTCTTTACAATCCACACTTCTTTTTCATTTGCCTGTTTGTCTGAAATATACCTGTTGTAGTCATCCCATGCCTCTTTTGATGCGGACACAGCAAATATAATTATAAGTGGACCCCACGTGCTTGCAGGATTTACAGGAGTGATAAGTGACCATAGTTGTAAACAAGCTATCAATAAGAAATATTGATTCATGAAGCGCCTGAAACATCAAAAGAAATAGTAAATCTTCCATCCTTACCAAATATCTTGTGCACTTACACCAATAATGCCATATGGTTTCCAAAGTGAGGAATATAATTTATAGCTATACTCATTGCTTCCTAGTGAAGCCGATGACAGTTCAGTTGGGGGGAATCAAACCACGACCTTCAAACACAGAATTGCAATATGACAGCATGGAACATTCTTTTACGTGAAAAAAAAAATCCAAACAAGGCCCCAATGGCTGTCTAAAATGCACGCATAATCACCACCATAATCCATGCGCTGCTAGCTAAATAACTGCATAGTTGACTGAATCACAAACTGAACTAGACACCTAACTGAAAAATTCAACACTACGAGCAGCTAACTGCTGGACACGCCCAAGGATTATGGTTAACAGCATACACATCCAAATACAAAGGAAACAAAAAAAATAATCACTATTTAGCAACTAAATTCTGTCAATACGTGAACGACCTAAGCCTATACGTGAACTGAGTTTCTCAACTAAATTCTGTCTTCTCAAGTGCAACCAAGGCATGCGGACAATTGAATATCACAAAAACAATGGATGTGACTGGTAACAAACCTGAATTGCTCCCATAGATTTTTGGGCAAGAAATTCAATAAGGTGTACTTCGTATTAGAAATCCGATTATCGCAGTAGTCATTCTGGTAAGATTCATCATTTATGTAGACAAATCGCTTCATTGCAGAAAAATAATCATGCATGATATGGTAGTATCTTCAGCTTGATTGAACGAGTGAGGTCATATGTGCAAGCCTGCTAAGAAATTAATATCAGCAAACGGATGACACCGAGATCAAAGTTACATGTGAATCAGCAATAATATGCTCAGCCCACCAACTGTGGATAAAAGTTCAAGTACGCTGTGCCATACAATGTATTTGTAGTTCCTTCAGTTTGAAGAAATGGATTTTAAAACTCCAAAGTAGGTATTATAGAATTTGAATGCCTTCAGAAATAAAATGACAAATTTCTGCATCATTTAACAATGGAACATGTAAGCTTGGAACTACTTCGACAATTGATGGAATTTCACAATTGAGTGTCAAACAAGTCATTTGCCAAAACCGGAAGGCGGTCTGGGGATTATATGGACAACTGAGTGCCATTTAATAACAAGTTTAAGGGTCCTAAACTGCGCTGACCTTTTGAGAGACTATGGACCAGTGTGTTCAAATCTAATTTCAGATGCAAATGAAACTGCACCGAACATGATATACCAAGATGATCTTCTGATTTATGATGCATCAGAGGATCTTCAAGTTTATATGGACAACTACTAATAAACTAAGATGATCTTCTGATTTATGATACATCAGAGGACTCCAACTAGAACCATACGTAGGCCCTTTGAGCTCAAGTAAAACTTGTGCGGTGTGTTCAAGCGTCAAACTAATTCAGGAGTCTTATAACACATTAATCCTCATCCACATGATCACCAATAAAGCTGGTAAAAGCGCCAGTAGCCCCGAGAAGAAGCAGAGAATCTTGATGCGGTAAACCCCAAAGCCCTCATGCGCGTTATGAATGAAAAGAGAGCAAGCAAAGCATGTAAAGTACCAGCAACCATTCCACACGCTTCGACAGGATCCTTCCTCTAAAGTCTCAATCCGCAAACCACTACAACTCGAGTAACCCATTTGGCATTTGTCAAGGATAAATACCATGAGAAAGCGCCTGCGGACCGATCTCCACGCTCGCTCGAGCGAGGGTGTCAGACACTCAGACGCATCATTCACCCGTGCGCTCGAGCGAGGATCGCGTGGATCAGACGACAGTGGAGGGCGAAGCGAGCGTCTCACCTGCAGCCGTGGAGGTGGCCGGGAGGGCCGGGGCACTGTGCCTGTAGTCCTCCTCCAGATCTCACCGGCGGCGGCAATCTCCCTGTACCGTATCTGTGGACCGGCGACGAGTCGGGGATAGTATGACGGAGGAGAGGACGAGAGAAACACGATGTGCCGGTTGAACAGAGGAGCCAGACTGACATGGGCCTTTCCCGGCCCGTATCTGCAGTGACGCGCACACTGTATTAATTAAAGGCCCGTTGTTCCAAAAAAAATTAAGGGCCCATCTATGCGTTGCCGGGGCATTCAGCTCATGCCCTATGCCCAAATATTCAGCCGGGATTTGAAGATTAACGGTGGCTACATATCTTCATCCTCCGACGTCTCTCCTTCCTCCACCCGCGTCCCCACGCACCACCGTCTCTGCTTCGACGGTCTAGGGCTCGTCAAGGCAACCACCCTTCGTCGTTGTTGTCACCTTTCGCGCCCTTGCCCCGACCTAGCCCAACCGTCTTCTCCCGTCTTCCGCTTCAGCGGCCCCCGCCATCTCCGTCTCCGCCATCTCTCCCGCCACCACCGCCGGGCTGGCTTGCCTCCCCCGGGCCCCTCTTCTAGGTCATGTGGATTCTAGTGAGCCCTCAAACCCCGAACTCTAACCCTAATCTCGAACACTAACTGGTCGAAGAGCTCGCCGAAGTTGGGGAAGGAGCTCATCGGAGTTGTAGAAGAGGAGGAGAAGAGGAATAGCGCTGAGAAGACTAGCAAAGAAAAAAAGACATTGACACGGCTCATAATGCTCGGGGAGAGTTTAGCTTTCCGCATTAATTATAGCAGTGGCGGGCATCGAAAATCTGTCACTTCTCCCCACTCTCCGCCTCCGCATCCTCCCCGAGCAGAGTATAGTGTGGCGGTGTCCCTCCCTCTTTTGAGCAGGCTCTACAGGAGACTTCCCTCGGTCGAGCAGTGGCATGATGGCCCTCAAGCGCCTTCTTCTTCTCAAGCAGGCGGCATGACGATTCCCTCAAGCTCCTCCTCCTCCCCGAGCAGGCGGCGCGGCGGCTCCCTCAATTGCCTTCCTCCCTCCCCAAGCAGGCCGTACAAGTGGTGGCAGCTAGGGGTTCGGTGGCAATTGGTTATGGCGGGGTGGTCTGACCTGCTATGGCATGATCACCTTTTTTAACTAGGTGATACCCCGCGCGTTGCTGCGGTTGTTTTTTAAGTATTTATTATGAGAGGATATATCCTTAATATTTTACTAAAGGAAGATTAGAAGATTCAAAGAGTTGAATGATATCTTAGGTAACATGAAAAATCTCTCAATTGGTGGATAGAAAGATGCTTTAGTATTGAACAAATAGTGATTGAGGAAGCACATAAATCCTGAGCGACATATTTTTTGGTAGCCCAATAGTGTACTCTTCATGAACCATATGCTTGAAAAAAAAACCCTACTGAATCATTCGAAAATTTCATCATATGTGGATAATAATGGGAAAACATAAACAAAAATACACAATTCAGAGTACCACTAGATATCATTTGTTTATTCGATTTGTATTGTATTACCTTACCACTACTACCTCATTGCATCAATTAGTCAAAACAGTGCTAACAAATTAACCTGCACATAAAACAATGTGAATTGGGTAAAAGGGTCCGGTGTCATGGAAGTGTACATAAATATAAAGAACATAAATATCAATGTTGAAAAAGAAAATTGCAACTCTGCCTAACAAATCATCTAGGTAATTTGGAACAACCGATCATGCCTTTTTTGCATGACATAATTAAATGTGAAGGAGATTTGATAAACAGGGGAGAAAGGACCATGATGAGAGTGTAAGCAGAGCTAACAGGAGGATGAACAGGAATGCTACTTTGTCATGCTCCCGGTGGTAGCAGGAAATTTTAAAATCATAAAATCAGCATCCCCTAGAAAAAAAAATAATTCAGCGAGGATGCAGTCAATGGGGAAGAAAATACAATATTTTGCAGCAACTAAATTATGAACAATTAGTAGTGTACCTGAAATTAGCCCCTTCGGCTACAAGGAGCCCCAATATGTGAAGAGATCTGAAGTGTAGGTTGAAAGAAAATGCGAAGATTTCTAGCTTTGTTTATACTTCTTTTATCTTCTTCAGCTTAGCCTTGCGATCTTGAGTTGACCTTCAGGAAGCCTGCTAACATACATATCTAATGGATTACTATGCCTAAATGAAAAGAGGGAGACCACAGTACATTTGCCTACGTGAAATTTGGGATCCCGATGGCTTAATAGAGGCTAGCTCCTCTAACGCCACAACGATTTTAATTGGCGTCCATTATAGCAGGGAAATAACGGAAACAAATGAGCCATTGCTATTTGTCATGGAACTGAAGAGGCAGGGGAGGGATGGAACTGAGGAAGAGGAGATGAGACAAACTCCCGGACAAAACAGCCAAACCTGGAGGCCTCTTTCGGCACTAACAATGCTAGTTAAGGCCATTGATGGTGCTGAGCGTTGATTCAGAATTTAGTGGGTTGCATGAATGCGGGAGAATGAAGATCAGCATGGGCAATGGAGGATAATGAATGGCGAGATGAGTGAACGGTTGAGGATCATTGAAGCAAAATGATTCAATGGACAGGATTATTGAGGTGATGTGGCGCAATGTAAGAGCAGAGAAATACCTTTAGTTGGTTGCACTTATAAAGAATACTAGGTGAATTCCCCGCGCGTTGCTGCGGAATTTAGCGTGCAATTTAACTTCCCATATGGAACAGGATGGAGGGTGAAGTATTGGAAAATAAAATAAAATTTGGTAAAATGTGCTTGTAACTGGGCTCTAAAATGGAAGGAGACATTTGAAGTGTATAGACAATATATTTAAATCAAATTAATAATATAACAATTAATTGTGTTCATGTTACTGATCGCGGTACGATTAGTGCCATTAATCACATTGCTCTCTTGATTGCACAACCTCTTCCCCTCTCACTAACTACAGAAGGGATAAATAAGGTGGTGGGCGGAGCTTTGCATGGAGCGCATTGCCGTGACAATTGCTTGGCTAACTGTAGATAAATGCATGCTGCTAGACACCGGAAAAGCAGGGAATAAACTCTGTTATGACAATCTTGTTACTGGATTAATCAGAATCATATCATTTTTGTGCAATATATAATACCTTCTCCCTCCTTCGTCTTTCATCTTCTTCATGCCATGTCGGTCTCTAATATGGGTCTTCTTAACAGCTCAAAATTGCATCACGGTGGTGGTTACTTTTATAGTAGATGAAGCCTTTAGTTATACATCACCCTCTAGGTCATATCGAAAAGCAAAGCAGCAAGCTAGGACTTGCGGGACTGTATCGCACATATAGAAGGAGAGGACAAATGTGTGTGTTGATGAAGAACACAACATATAATATTTTTAAATAGGAAAGTATATAAAAAAGTGAAAAAAAAAGGAAAGTAAACCATTTGTTAGTTTTCAGTTACAATACAAATCAATAAGAATAGACGATGAACATGTAGGATTATTGTAATACGAAAAAAATCTTGTCGTATAATGGATAGGTGGCAGTATCATACATACCTTCTAACCAACCTCAACAATATAAAGCAAATATTGGTATATATACGCGCGGGTGGCAGTATCATGCATACCTTCCCAACTGCTGCAGTATATATACAAATATGATAGGAAAATGAACTACCAAAACGAAGTTAGACACCTCATGGACCAAGAGTTTGCACTGCAGGAAGTTAGACTCCCAAAACGAAGTTAGATTGGCAGGAAAGAGGAGCCAGCAGTTGCTGCAGGAAAGAGCAGCCAGTAGATGGACGGGAGAAGGGAGGAAGAAATGGGACGGAGTCATGCCTCTTTATTTGCTTTCTGGATAGGAACTCGAAGCAACAGGGGCGTGAAGGGTCGACCGTAATGTCTTGATGGACAACCGTTTCAATTGGGGAGCAGAAAAATTGAAGTTATGGCGCCATTACCTAGCATGCTTGATAGCAGTAGTTTTTGCAGTGAAGGCTGCTGACGAAACGGTTATAAAATAATGATGCATTACTGAGTGCTACATCGTGAGAAGGATAAAGGGGATGGTGAGGATCAAGCCAAATAGGAAGATCGGACGGACCCAATTTTTGGGGTGATGTGGCTCAATGTGAGAAGAGAGAAATAGCCATTAAGGCTTGTTAGTGGGTTGCACTTTCTATAGTTATATAGATTATATTTGTTGCTTTCCAGTGGCAAGCATTCTGCCTGTCACTGGTATTTCTCACATTCTAGTGGCATCATTGAGTGTCGGGTACTCCCTTCAGTGTTAATTTTTTTGTCGTTTAGGACATTGACACGGTTTCCAAAACACAAATTTTACTAATACTTTTTTTCTATAAAATATTTATAAAATATAGCTAAATTGTACTTTTATGAAATCATATTTCAATACGAATCTACTCATATCATTTTCACATTCCCCAACTTAATGTACAAAAAAAAATATTTGCAGTCAAAGTTTTAAAAGTTTGACTTAAGACAACCTCGAAACGACAAATATCTCAGCACTGAAAGGAGTAGTTGGTTCATCAGGCAGGCTCAAACTGCCCATGCACGGCTAAGGAGTCTTAGGCTACTCCCAATGGGAGTTTCATTTTCAATAAATGAGGTGCCACATAAGCAAAGATGATGAGGTGACAGCAGATTTATGAAGAAAGAGAAGAAAGTGATTTCATCTAGATGAAACTAGTGTTACACTATTTCCAAAACTTTGAAACCCATTGAAACCACCATTGAAGCCATTTTGTTTCATTTCATGAGCTCTCCAACCAATCATAATGCAAGAATTAAATACCATGACTTGCCTATGAAACAACAAAAATGAAACTTATCATTGAAGGGAGTTGTTTCGTTGATGATTTCAAATCATTTTAGATGCTGTGACATGTTAGAAATAACAAAATGAAATTGGCCATTGAGACTAGCCTTATTGGCTAGCGAACTAAACCTCATTAATCACCATTCAACAATAATGCTTGGGTGAAATTACCCTTGGCTAGCGAAAGCAAGAAGCCACCCCCTGCCACAATCAGCATTCAGCAACAATGCGAAGCTACGAAATATAAACCATTCAGTTGAAGCAGCATGTTCGTTTTCTAGGCATTTTTGTTGAACACTATCCGCATGAAAAGTTGAGAACTTGGGGGCACTCGGTGGTGTGTGCTAGTACATGGCAGATGCACAAGCTGTGCATGCTAACGACGGCACCCCTGCAATTTAGCCTAAGGATTCCATTGAAATGTGGGATTTTCTCATGAGTCATGCCTCGTGCATGCGAAATTGAACTAATTAATAATCCTGCGAGTTTCATAGGAGGCCTAATCGTTGTTTCATTTATTGATTGACGTACATGAGCCAGTGAATTTAGCCAAGAGGACTAAGCTCTTCGAAATAGGGATGTGGTATTTGTTTTTATATCGAGTATTTGTTCGAATTGAGCTCAAAACATTTTTCATGTGGCAATGTGAGAGGAAGAGAGAAGCTGGGACATAAAGGAGGGCCCGTGCATTTGCGGGTCCCAAACTCTATGCATCTACCGATGATTGACCGTTGCCCCCAGAAAAAGGTGCAAATCTAGCCAGCTGTGCACGATGTCTCTCCAATGATGATTAGCAAAGCGGGGCGAACAGTGCGCATTTGAACACAGTAGAGTTTTTTTATCCCTCTCTCGACACAAAACTGAACGACGTGAAACTCGTGTCGTCAAACTTGCCGCAACTTCCAATCTGATGTCTCGCTGTGCTCGAACTGGCCGTCATGCAAACATGCTACGAACAGTTGGATCGACAGAACTAGTATACGCATGTTTGAATCATGAATCATCATGCATGCAAAAATGAGCCCGGGAAAGAGAATAAAGAGACGAGCGCGCGGGAGAGTGAATGAAGAAATTAATAGGATTAATCCATATCGGCTTGATCGGCTTTTGATGCAGCTGGGTCGTTGGTCAAGCACAGCATCTCGCGCCCTCAAAAAGAAGTACAGCATCTTTGTTGTTACTAAAAGGGGAGAAAGGAAAAGAGAAGAAAGAAAGAAAAAAAAAGAGAGGCTTCGAACTTGTTGTAGTCAGGCTACTAGTACCATTCTAGTTGGTGCTAGTAGTACTGGAACAGGCTGGGCATCTCCCGGACGGCCCCGAACGCCGGCGACGAGGAGGGCATGACGCCGAGCCCCCACGGCAGGCACGGCCCGTCGACCTCGGCGGCCGCGTCGCCGAACATCCCGAAGGAGGCCGCCTTCGCCACGGCCGCCGGGCCGTAGCATCCCCACGGCTGCTGCGCGTAGCCGTACGCGTACTCCATCCCGCCGTCCGAGCTAGCCAGGGTCGTCGCCGCCGGCGCCACCGCCGCGGCCGCCGCGCGCCGCTCCTCTTTCTTGTACCGGATCCCGCACGCGTTGCACAGCGACTGTTTGCAGGGAGCGAATGGAACGATTCATCAGCATTAGGACAAGAGAAGTAGTACGTGTTCAGTAACGAAACGCATCGCACGGACGCCGGGGGCCATGCCATGCATTGCATAATGAGTATTTGCATGGCATTGGGACAAACTAGTCACGTACCTTGGGTCCGCGTGGGCCGTTCCGCCAGAGCGGCGTGGAGGTGGTGTCGCAGTTGGCGCACCGGCGAGCGGACGCGTTGCTCGCGCCGCTCTCCGCCTGCTGCCTGCCGCTGTTGCAGCCGGCCGCCGCCGCGTCCCAGCCGGGCATCCCGGCGGCGGCGGGAGCGCGCGCGCCCGCCTCGGCGCGGCGCGTGGACGGCGTGCCGAGCGAGAGCGTGCAGTCGACCGAGCCCCCGTACGGCGCCGCGCCGAAGGCCTCCCCGTCGCCGCCGCCGCACTGCTTGTAGTAGTGGTGGTGGTGGTCGCCCGCGAAGAGCAGCGAGCAGCCGCCGCCGCAGCTGCCGTAGAGCAGTCCGCACGTGCAGGGCGCCGCCTCGTGCAGCATCTTCGATCTTCTTTGCACGCTCGAAACGATCGCACAGGGAATAGACTTGGTCGGGCAGAGATCGAGCTACGAGTGGTAGTGGTGGTGTCGGGATGAGATTGATATGGGGCTCCGACCGAGAGGCTGGCTGGCTGGCTGGCCGGGCAAGGAGAATGATGAGACCCGAGGGTGGGGATGTCTCGCCTTGGAAATGTCCACGCTACTACTACGGTTCGATCGCGTGGTGCTATGTGTGTTGGAGGTGGGCGGCAGAGCATGGAGGGGTGGCTCGGCTTCTTATAGCGGCGACGTGGGAAGCTGCTGGCGTGGCCCGCCCCTGTCTGTCGTCTGTCTCGGCTGCTGGATTCGGGGGCGCGACACGCGAGGCGATGCACCTCAGCGCGCGCGGCTGGGTGGTGAAGAGGGAAAGGAGGACGCGAGGCGGAGGATGTCCGGCTGATGCCTCTGCCTGTGTGTGTGGCCGGGGCGCGCGCGGTCAAAGAGCGGTGTGGCGCTCGGTCAAAAGCGAGGCCACGTGAAGCCGGGAACAGTCTCCCACGCACATCCTCCGGGGACGTGGACGCCGCGCGCCCGGGAGCTCCAAGGCGGGGAGATGCGGGGATTCAGTTGGCGGTGTTGAGGTGATCGAGTACCACGGCTCGTTGGAGTTTGCCGATCACGAGGGGCACAGTTCGATCTGTCTGTCCCTGCCGCGCGCTGGCCGCTGGCCTGGCCTCCGTGGGATCCATGCATCCCAGCGCACGACTTCGCTTCAGCTAGCAACAACGAGATGCGTGTCAGCTCGCCAGCTCGGCATGCATGCATCCCATGCATGCGTCCATCCGTTAGGCGAAGAAAGCTGCTAGCGAGCCTGCCCGGCGCAGTGCAGTGCGCCGGACGGATGAGGCGCCGGCCGGTCTCGCTAGCTCTTCCCGATCGAGGCAGAGAGACGTCACTCCCTGTGCCGACACGATCAGTCGAAGTTATTTGCACGCCGTCGCCACTCGCTCGGCGGTGATAGACATGCTTCTACCGAGAGCACAACACGTCACGTACAAAACTCCAGTTTGACTGCGCCGATATGATGCGTGCGTGCCAGGCGTTAATTCTGAACAGTCATGTTACGCGAACAGTACGAGATGGTACACTGCACCCACATCTGATCGATCGATCTCATCTGGACGGGATCTCGAACGTGCGACCGGTCCAAAAGAGGCTAAGGCGATGAGCTCCCCAAACAGCACGTTTGGTCACATGATTGAATCAAGCTGCCGCGAACGGGACGATCGAGCTCGCTGCAGGACGCCAAAGATGGGGAACGAAAAAGAGCAAAGGAGCCGTATCGAAAGAACGAAAGAGGAAGGGATCGAAGAACGGGGAGAAAAAAAAAACAAAGAGGAGTTGGACGAAGAGGAGGAGCGCCCAAGCAAGCAAGCAAATCAAAAGAAGCAAAAGAGCAAAGCGGGGTGTGGAGGAGGAGGAGGATGAAGGGGAGGGGAACACGGGAAAAGACGGGCGCGATATAATTGGGGTTTGCGGCCATCATGGATTGGGTTGGGCTGGTTCCGGTTCCGCCCCTTCTCAAAAGTGCCGCGTCGAATCGAATCCGATCATCGGTCCAAGGAGCAGTCGCGGTCAGGCATAGAAGATCCCGCCTTTTGGCACCAACCTCCACGCACGCGTCCCCAGGCCAGGATCGCCCGCCCCGCTGGCCGCGGCCCGTTACGGGGATCCGATACGGATCCCACGACTGTAGCCTGATCATTCGCTCCTCCTGCTTCTTCTTCCACTGCATGCCGGCCGGCCGGCTGCGAGAGCTACTACTACTCATGCATGCCTACTGGCTATACTCGTAAGTACACCAAGGGCTCTTCTTTTCTTTTTCCCTTTGTTTTGTTTTGTTTTCCTTTCCTTTTCCCTTTATCGATGATACTTCTGATGCGTAAGCTGCTGCCTAATTCTCCTGCCAGGTCAAAGGAGGCAGCGATGCCAGAGAAAGCCAAAGCCAGTGGACCCCCTCATTCCGTATTGCTGCTGCCCAACGGCCAAAGCGCCGGCACGACCGTAGCCAAAGCATGCTCAGCAGCTCGGGCCATGCGGCCTAACCCATGTTTGCTGTTCGGTTACTACTGCCTCCGTGGCAAATTAAGTTCATGCCATTGCAGCATGGCTTGTATATTGGCCGCCATCGCTGCAGAAGGGGTGCAATTAAGAAACAACACAAGAGCCGATGGTGAACAAGAATTCGCTCATCAGATGGTGGGGGTCCTAGGATGAACGCGTGCAGAGCATCTAACGACGTCCTTGATTTGTTGCCACTCGAGTACGTAGGAGTATATTTAGCAGGCTAATGACGCCCCGTCTCGCCAGGGTTTGTACGCCTTGTGCTCCGTGATCGAGCGATCTGTTGGCTCCGTGACGGGGGAGTTAAAATAAGACGGGAGAAAAACAAGCGGCGAAGCACGAGCGCGCAGCAAGCATGCATATATGGATGGCCGCGAATTCCCACTACAGCGAGCGAGCTTTGCTTGATTTCGTGTTTGGTGCGGCGAGTGGGGCAGGCAATCCGGCCGAGGAGATCGTCGTTCAAAAAGTTGTCCCGACACGGCCAGAGTTAAGCCTAGAGATTGGTGTCCTTTGGTTGGGATATCTGAGGCCCATCTATAGCATCGCATGGCATACCACAACTTCCTTCGCTTTGCCTTTTGATTGGAGAGAGACAGGAACAGGATCGGCAGAAGGGTGGCCCGGCGTCTTTTGGATAGCGATAGTCCCCCTGATGAGTACTTCTCGCTTCTCTAGGTTTGAACCGTGGTCCTCAGTCCCTCTTTAGCACAACTCCCAGATTTTGTTCCTTTGCATACACTACTACTGCTCCGTCTAGAAAAATGGTTTCACGTGAACACACAATCAGTACTGTAAGTACGTAGCTAGGAGAGACGCACTAATCATATGTACAAGAGGATCAAAGTATACTAATTCTCAGGCCGCCTCGTACGGTTGGCGGAAGACGCCAAGACCGCAGGACATGATCATTGGCTCGCGTGTTAGCCGAACACGCGAGTCACCCAACTCCTTTACATGCACTGCCGTCGGCGTCCGTCGTGATAGTCGATCGGCGGGCCCGAGTGACATGACCCATCAGCGGCTCCGCTGCGGCGCCGATCGACTGAAGCAAAGCCCTGCAGCTGTCGGCCTTGAGACCGGTGTTGACCGCCGCTTCGCAAGCTTAGCTGGCGCGCGGACCACGTTTGGATCCTGACCGCCTGATCAACAGCGGCACCAAGCTTGGTGCCATTCTTGATGCGGTAGTAGCACGAGGAGGAGCATCCTTTTTCTTCTCGACATGGCGGCTACAGGAGATTCTTCGATTATTGGCACTGAATCCGACAAGATGCATTTGATGTGAAGGCCCAAGGCTGTGATGGGCTTCAGGTCAGCCCATAATTGGGGCGAGGCCTGCAAAAGTATCGGTCTCGTGAGACGGCGGGGGACGCCAATCCTATACGGAGGTCGCCCGACGGGATCGTTACGATCGGACAGCTTTAAGATTCGTGCGAGAACGCATCCGACGATCGAGCTCCTTTCTTCCTCCTCCGGTCTCCCCGACGGCGACGGCGACGGCGACGAGCCCGGCGAAGCCGGGTTAGCGCGGCGGAGGGCGGCGGCCGCGGATCCGGCGGCGGGAGCCGCCGGAGACGATGGAGGAGGGCGGGGCGGGGGCGGCTCGCCGGAGAATCCCTTCATGCGCAGGGTTTGTACCCCCAATCTCTCCTCCTCCTCCCTCCGGACATAGAAGTGCGGCCGGCAGGCCGGACCGGCGGAGGGCGGCGCGATGCGGGTGGTGCGGCGAGGCGGCGGGGACGCCGCCGGCCGCGGTGGTGGCCGCCGGCGGTGGGCGGGGTAAGGGCGGGGGCGTCCCTTCCCGCCGGGTTAGCGCGGCGGCGGTCGAGGGCGGCGGCGGAGGCGGCAGGGATGCCGCCGGAGCCGGGCGGGAGGCGGAGGCGGCGGGGGCGAGCACGACGACGGCGGTTGAGAGCGGCGGCGCGGCGGTGGCGCGAGGAAGAAGAAGAGGGCCGTCGTTGTGGGCTGAGTTTGTGCAGGCCGTGGGCCGTTCGATCGACGGTTAACCGTCGGACGGGCTACGCATAGGACGTCCCGGCGGGGGGGCCCCTTCACCATTCGCGTATACACACATACCTCATCCAAAAACCCATCACGCCCCACCCCCAACCAAATCAACCAGCCACACCTCGCGCGCCAAGCTCTCGCCATGGACGCGGCCGAGAGGAGGCTCGCGCGCGTCGCGTCCCACCTCGCGCCTTCGCTCCCGCTCCGAACGCTTGCCACCGCGCCTCCCCTCGCCGCCTCCCCCACGGCCGCGTCGTCGTCGTCGTCGCCCGCGGGGGACAGCTATCGGCGCGTGCACGGCGACGTGCCGTCGGAGCCCCCGGAGTGGCGCGCCGCGACGGACGAGTCCGGGAAGGCCTTCGTCGACATCATCTACGAGAAGGCCGTCGGCGAGGGTATCGCAAAGGTGTAACCGCACTTCCTTGCTTGCGTCGATATCTCATCGTCAAATTTCTGTTTTGCGCCGACTAGTGTGTACTCCCATGATCATGCTTTTCTGTTTTTGCTGAATGATGATCCTAAATTACGCGCGCGCGTTCCTCCTGCATTATTTTTGCGTGGTTCGATTGCGATTCCTTTTGGCAGATCACCATAAACCGGCCTGATAGACGGAACGCGTTCCGTCCGCTGACGGTGAAAGAACTCATTCGTGCGTTCAACGATGCGAGAGATGATGGCTCCATCGGTGTCATCATACTAACAGGGAAGGTAACTGACGCTTCCGGAGTAATCGCAGTTTTTCAGCTTGTAGACATTATTGTTGGAGCTGGGTTGGGTGGGCATATAATTAAGCTTATCATGGTGTTCTGGGTAAGCAGGGAACCAAGGCGTTCTGCAGCGGCGGCGACCAGGCGCTAAGGGATTCTGATGGATATGTTGACTTCGATAGCTTTGGCCGCCTCAACGTCCTAGACCTCCAGGTCGAAGTTCAAACGCATACGCATTCCTTTGACATTTTGTGCACAACTAAACTTAATTAATCGCGTGGAACACAAGCAATTACCTGAAAACGTACCCTTGGTGAGCTGACAAGTTTTGTTTTTATATATTATTATTCCTGTAAGAACATTTGGTGCGTGTCTTCTATAAATGGTTGCATTTTCTGTAGCAAATGTTCTTTCTACTTTCTTTTATGTCATTTTACGAATGAGGTTTTGAAATGATTTATCAGTACCTGATTAGCTTCATCAACGAATGTGGTAATGAGATATAGTAGTTGACAAGAATGCATATGCTTAATGCTATGTGTTGATGCTAGTGCTCTGTAAATTTCCATAAGCATATATCGTTCATGTGTATGAAGTATTAACGTATTTTAATTTTAGTGTGCTAGACAGTACAAAATGATTGTTAACCCTGAGACCATCAATTGAATGTTTCATCAGGTGCAAATTCGCCGTCTCCCGAAACCTGTTATAGCTATGGTATGATCATAACTCTAGTTCTATTTTTCCAATTTTCTCTCATCATCCTGTAGTCTAATTTTGTGCCATTTACTATCAGGTTGCTGGTTATGCTGTTGGTGGTGGACATGTTTTGCATATGGTGTGTGACCTAACAATTGCAGCTGACAATGCGATATTTGGGCAGACAGGCCCAAAGGTGATTCTTGTTCCTCCTGTTATTCTATTTTCTCTGTTTCATCGAGTATTGTTACACAATTGTTTTTCCTGAAATTGTAAACATGTGGTGCACATTATCACCGTTCTTATATTTCTAATGATAGGTTGGAAGCTTTGATGCTGGCTACGGATCTTCAATAATGTCCCGTTTGGTGAGTTATCATCCTGACCTGTCTGGTTTCTTGCTTACTTGTTCATACGATATCTAGTAGTCTAGGTGTATATTGTTTACAGAAGATACTACTCTGAATAGAATAACACATTAACTCACCAAGTATCGAACCTGATTTGTAGACCAGTATTTCATTTTCAGCTCTCTTATGCACATTGGACAGGTTGGACCTAAGAGAGCCCGAGAGATGTGGTTTCTGTCGCGGTTCTACACCGCTGATGAAGCTGACAGAATGGGACTTGTGAACACCGTAGTGCCAGTGAGTACTAGAAGTTCAATACTGAATACAAACCGTTATGTTTCTGCCGTGGCGCTGACAATTACATGCACTGTTCTCGTAGCTTGCTGAATTGGAGCGAGAAACTGTCAAATGGTGTCGAATGATCTTGAGAAACAGCCCTATGGCGATTCGTGTTCTGAAATCTGCGATCAACGCCGCGGATGACGGCCATGCAGGTCTTCAGGTATAGTTTTCGAAACATTGTCCTTTACCGAGGAATTGCTGGTGTTCAAAACGAAATCAAACTATGCAGTTTACTCGATAGATTCACTTGGACGTTTCTGTGTCTGTTATTTGGAATTACTGATCACATTGCTGCTGCAGGAGATTGGTGGTAATGCCACCCTGATATTCTACGGCACAGAAGAGGCAAAGGAAGGAAAGAACGCGTACATGGAGCGCCGACGTCCAGATTTCTCTAAGTTCCCTCGGAAACCTTAAGTCACCTGCTCTTATCAATTATGATTTGTAGATCGTTGCCGTTTGTCAGAGAAGTTGGGACAGGAGATTTTTTTCCTCCTTTATTGAAATATAAAGCGGAGAAAAAATGTATTGTAAACATGAATGTTCAGCATTGCGAGAAAAAAGGCTTGGTGCATTCGATCCACCTTCCACTTGCATGCTTGTTTACCTTCTTTATTCGCCGAGAGCAAAAACTTGTTATCTTTGACTTCGCTTGCTTTTTTTTTTGTTGCTTTTTTTTTTCTGAGGGGAAGGTTTGAGTTCGCTTGCTGAAAGGTCAGGAAAACAGTGGGCCGTGACGTCAACTGCTAAAGAGGCCCAATTGCACAACATGGCCCAATTATTGTGATGTTTATCTCTTCCGCTGTTCCGCTCATCGCATCGCCGACGCGTCACCCCGGTCACCATCCCTGCTCCAGCCAAAACACCAATCACCGTAACTCACCACACCCGCCGCGCCACGTTCCGCAATATACGCGCAACCCTACGCCGCGCCCGCACCGGATCCCCGCCTCCTCCCCGCCGCACAAGAAACAATAGAAACCACGGCCACAATTGTGTGCGCAAGCAAGCAGAAGGAAAAAAAAAACTTGTCCAATCCAGAAGCCGAAAAATCAGAAGAATCCGGACGCAGCTCCAGGTTTGTGGGCGATGTTGCGCACGGGAGGCAGGCGGCTCCTCGTCCCGGGACTCCGGCGGCTCGGCCTGGGCGCCGGCGCCGCCGGCGAGGCGGGCCCGGCAGCGGCGGTTACCGTGGTGAGGGCGTACCACGAGCGGGTGGTGGACCACTACAACAACCCGAGGAACGTCGGGTCGTTTGACAAGGATGACCCCAACGTCGGCACCGGGCTGGTCGGCGCGCCGGCCTGCGGCGACGTCATGAAGCTGCAGATCCGCGTCGACGAGGGCTCCGGCAAGATCGTCGACGCCTGCTTCAAGACCTTCGGCTGCGGCTCCGCCATCGCGTCCTCGTCCGTAGGTGAGCGTCCAAACGCCTCCTCCTGAGTTCCTCTCTTTCGCGATGTGATTCGACTGTAGCCTCGTTATCTGATGATTTTAGGAATGAATTGCGTCGTATTGGGTCTGATTCAGAGAGTCCGTAGCTTTTATGAATGAATTGTGTCCCAATGGATTGTCTGATGATTTTATATTGAAAGGTCATTGCAAAGGACGTCTAAGTGATTGTAGCTAGTTGCTCGCATTGAGTCTGATTCTTTTGCAATCGGATTGTGTGCTGTGATGGTTACGCGAGCTTTTAGATGCCACGGCATTTGTACTGGACAAACTATGAGTCTAAATGTATCGCTATATGATACGAAGTTGATTTAAATTGTAGAGAAATAATAACTTTGGTGCCAAATTTCATATCTAGTGACGTAAGATCCTTAAGGATCTCCTTTCAATTTGCTTGTTTCCTGTGCTGAGCTAATTGAATTGGCTACTTGTGTTGGATTCGGAGTATGTTCCATGTGACTGCGTTTTTAATTTGTTGAACAGTATGGCTACTTGTGTTGGATTCGAAGTGTGTGTGTAGGGAGTTGGTGTTTTGTATTCCCCTTTGCATAGTCCAGGATTGAATATGCTGTCATTTTTGCTGGTTTAGGGGGAACATGCTTTCATCAAGTATCATCTTGTTATGATGCTTTGTTCTCCCCTTTCTGTTTTGGTTCGCCAACATGAACTTGTTATATCTTAAGAATAGTGATTAGCTCATATATGCATAATTATTGTCTCCATTGGTGGTGTTATTCTGATTTTTGTAGTTTCAGAACTTTCAGTTGTTGAACCAAATTGGTTCAGAAATGGTTTTGACATAGTTCTTTATGATACTCATATATGAAACTTCTATGGAAAAACTGTACCATGGACCCAGATGTTTCTGAAAAATGGAAGTTCTGTATGGAGAATCCATCAGATAATAGCAACCGAGAGAGGGATTAGGGCAGCCTTAGAGGGTCCTTATTCTGATTTCGATGCATGTTTACTGTATATAATGTGTTTGTGACTATGACACAACCCTGGGAGGCATGTTGCCAATTAAAACTTGAATCCAATCTTCAACGAGTGGAACCTAATCAGAAGTTTGGGATGTGGATTTTTTTACGCGCAGATTTCATAATATTATACTGAATGAGAGATGAGCATCACCCTGTTATCGGATAGGACAGTTTATTGATCCCAATATTTGCTCGTATCTTGAAAGTCAGATTTCCTGATCTCTAAGCCAATTTTTTGATTATTTTATATTCTGGTCCTTGCAGCTACTGAATGGGTGAAGGGGAAACAAATGGAGGAAGTAGTGACTATCAAGAACACGTAAGTTATCTATCGTCTTCTTGATCTTCATTCTCCATTGTCAGTATCTTTTGTTGTCCTCTTCTTCGACCGTCTAAACAGTATTATGTTACCGTCTCTATCATCTTTTGATGTTCATCGCTAATTATAACCAACGCACATGCTTGCTGCTTGTCCGTTTTTCTGTGAACTTTTCTTTATAATAATGTCAATGACTCTGCTAGAATGTTGGGGGCTTGTGTCTAAGAATTTATTGGATTGTCCTATTCTTTTTAGATGGCTATCTGTACTCAGACATTTGCTTTTTCATAAGCATTTGACTTTCAAAATAGTACCGTCCAGATATGCATTAAGCTTGCATGTCTCGTCTTGACATGCATGGGGTCTTTAAGTTGGTGTATATTTCCTCATTTTCTAGGGTAATTATTTTAGTTGTCTGCATTTCCTTGCAGTGGTAGCAATATTGAGTGGTAGTGTCAGGTGTACTAATTTCTACTGTTCTATGAGCTTGTTCATGCTTGATGTCTGTAAGTTGGCGTTGCTTTATTCTGACAAAGGATATATTTCCATTTTTGTTTATTCTGTCCTGCACTGCGGATTAAGATGCTTTAGTTCTTTCTGGGCACTGTTGTATCATTTGAAGCATATTCTTGTCAGACTGAAGCTACTTGTGTGTTTGACAATGCTGAAGCAGAGCAGGGCTATAACTGGTTTTGATACTTTGTTTTTTCAGTGAGATTGCAAAGCACTTGTCTCTTCCACCAGTTAAGCTCCATTGTAGCATGCTTGCCGAGGATGCAATCAAAGCCGCTGTGAAAGATTACGAAGCAAAGAAGGCGAAGACAGTGCAAAAGGGTGAAGACAGGTCTGCGGAGAAGGCTGCTGAAGCTTGAATGTGAAAATTTTGCCATTAAGAATATGGATCTTATATATTCTGACACTCCACTATGTGCCTCCTAAGTGGGATGCTCTTGTCATCGAGGCAGGAAACAGTGTGTAATGTTCACAAACTCTGGTTTTGCAGCATGTATCATAAGGATGGAGACGAACACTTTCAAATAAACTTCTGCCATCTTGTGTTTCAAAGAAGTCTCTGCATGTATTAGAGTTGTGTCTGCAAGTGTTGACGTGTTCAGATGCTAAAAGAAACAATGGCGTCTCAGAACACAAGGGTCCTTTTGTATTTTCATATTCAGTTGTGCTTAGGAGGAAAATGTTGATTGTGTTCTGTTATCTTTCTTCTCCCGGGGATTTGGGTATTGCTCCTGACACTGGACATACCTGTTGTTTTGAACTAGACGATAAATGGGCACCGCTTTGGCCATCTTATTCACTAGACGAACCTGGAACTGAAGGACTGGGTTTTGTTGGGTTATAGGTGTTGATGTTAGCGGCTTGCCGAATGAAGATTTACATACTTGGGAGCTGCAGAATACCAGCGTGCCGAAACTAGCTAGAGCTTTTGTAGTGCGCGCTGTTCCACCAAACGATGCTTGCTGGAGTACATGATAAATGTGCAGAACCAGGCAACCGGCTTCGCAATGACGGGCGGGAGATGACACGAGGTTAAGTTGTCGATCGGCAGTGACGCGGAGTCGACCGACGATTTCAGCTTGGGCCTTAGTGGACGCCTGGCCGACGCCATTGCCTTGGTTCAGCACTTCAGCTTGTGATGCTACTAACAGAGATCGATAACTACAGTGAAAGGCACCATCTATATTTGTGGATGAGGACTCATGTTCCATCTGATCCATCCGCGTCCTAGTTTGACAGACGTCCTTAAGCAAAGGCACCATTCAAATTGCTAGAATGTTAAAACTAAGCCTAGAGTAAAACATGATCAGAAGAATTTTTAAACATAAACAAACTAGATAATTTTCATTGATTTGGCAGGGGCCGCGCGAACGCGTACCCCCACTGACACAAATTATGACGTCCACTCTCCCACTTGGGGAGATGGTAAGCCAATGCTCCTCCCAAATGCAATGGAGGCCACTGACTTAGGCCATGGCTCTTCTTGATCAGGCATATACCCCGTCCAGGTAAGTATGTTTGCAGGGCGTCCTATGATCTTGCTTTGTACTCCTCCCGCTTCTTTTATCTGGTTTAATCAGCCGATACGGTGCTATTTCTCTTCGCTAAAACCGCTCGCGCGCTCTGTGTTAATTGTTGTCGTGACAATAGTTCGTATTGGATTCGGCCTTCCAATCCAGGCGTACCCCGGCCCGGCCGTCGAAGTTTTTTTTTCTTGTTCTTTTTATAGATTCGGCCCAGCATTTTTCTTCGGGCCGCAATCCAAAAGGCATCAGAACGTTGTAGGCCCTGCGCAAGTAAACCAGCGCGCGTTCCTCAAAAAAAAAAAGAAAAAGAAAAAGTAGACCAGCGCGCCACTGCGTCGCCGTGGCGGTGGCGCCAATCATTGGCGGCCAATGGCTAGCCGATGCGCGCGATGAAAATGTGTGTATCCGCGGGCGGCGTGCCATCCCGATCCCGCCGGCGCGTCCTTGAATACTATTAGGGGCTGTTTGGCCGGGCTTCAGCTCCGGCTTCGCGCACGGCTTCGCCCAAAAAAACGCCAAACGCGGTGCTCCCGCAGCCGGCTGTCCGCGAAATCCGGAAGAAGCAGGCGGCGAAAAGGTAGCGAAGCCGGGAGCGGCCGAACCGTAGCTTCGCCGGCTTCGTGCCCTTTGGGCCCACCCAAAAAATCAGCGCAATCCGTAACTGCCCTCATGCGAGCGCGCGAAACAGGCGCGGCGGAGCGATGAAGGCGAGGAGGAAGTGGAGGTCGGCGACGGCGAGGGAGTCCCGCTCCTCCACGGCGCGCGCCAGGTCGCGCTCGGCGACGCGCAGGTCCCGGTCGGCGATGAGGAGCATGATGACGTCGACGTCGCAGGTCCTGGTCGGCGAGGGGAGCGTGATGCCGTCGACGTCGCAGGTCTCGGTCGGCGCCGGCCTGCATCCACTCCACCACCGGGTCAGCTCGTTGACGGCACGCACGGTGGCGAGGGAGAGCGGCGGCTCGGGAGGCGGAGGAGCTGGTGCGACACGGGAGGCGGAGGAGCTCGTGCGGCGCGTGTAGGCGGAGGAGCTCGTGCGGCTCGAACCAGCAAGGTAGCAAGCCGCCGCCGCTCGCCAAGACGAGAGAGAGAGAGAGAGCGAGAGAGATTGGAGTGGATGAGGGACTGAGTGCTGGGCATCGGTAGGGCCGTAGAGATAATTTTTTTTTAAGCACAAGGGATAAGCGGCGAGTTTTGTTGGAGCCAGTCGGTGTCAGTTTTGTTGGAGCCAAGTGATTTTTTTTTAATATAACATGTGATTAACTGATGATAGCTTATCTCAAAAAAAAAAAACTGATGATAGCTTTGTTCAAAGTAAAATATAACTAAGATACTCTTCTACATGTACATATGAATTGCATGTATATAATCAAGCATTATGTTTAGGGGCATTACGGACAATTGCCTATATCTATTCATACAAATCACGAGAAGCCGCAGGAGAAGCCGTTTTGCCAAACGTTTTCAGACACAGCTACAACTACAGCCGACACAGCTGGTTTTCTAGAAAAACCACAGCCACCAAACAGGCCCTAACTAGACATTATTTTCACAACCAATTTTTGCTTCAATTGCTGTAAGTTGGATTGGGGCCCTCTGCATTGAACAGATGCTTTGGCACGCAGGTCTGAACCGTACGGGGAAGAGCCGCCGGCAGCGGTGGCTCAACTACCTCCGCCCCGGCGTGCGGCGCGGGGTTTCACGCCGGAGAGCGCGCGTTCGTCGTGGACCTCCAGTCCAGGTGGGGCAACAAGTGCCAAAATCGCCACGCCCCTTCCTGGGCGGACGGACAACGACGTCCAGAACTTCTTTTGGACCAAGGTACTGAAGAAGAACCGGATCCCGCGGCGACAGCAACGACGCCGCCGTGTCCGTCGCCGGCGCTTCGGCCGAATATGTCCCCGGCCAGCACTAACACGAGCCCTGAAAGCCGCCGCGTGATGCTAGATGGAGGCTGGGATCGTCACCAGAGCTTTGCCTCCATCAGCGGAGGAGCTGAAGGTGCCGATGTCGGTGCCATGCAAGCTGCCTGCACTTGGTGAGCCCGTGGCCGCGGAATGGAGCGACGATTTCAGCTGGGTCTTCGTGGACGCCCGGCCGGCGCCATTGCCTTAGTTCATCTTGTGACGCTACCAAGAGAGATCGATAACTACAGCGAACAACATGGGTCGTGTTCTTTGGAAGTGTGTCGCTCAAATTAGTGCTATCGAACTGGTTGAAGATGCGCCTCAATATTTGTGGATGAGGAACTTTTTTGGTCCAAACGCGATCTGATACACTTGCATTCATGATAGACGACCTTGAGCCAAGGACCCTATCGATTTGCCGGCATGTTAAAACTTGTTCCGCTCACCAGCTCATGCCATGAAGCAGTGAAAACATAACTGATCGCCCTCCCATGATCAAGGTACTGAAAGCCTGAACTAAGAACATGATTTGCTCGGACACAGCGTACCATCATTAGAGAATTTCAGCAAACCAAAATAAGATAAAATTTTTAGAAGTTGACATGGCAGGGGCCGCGCGAACGCGTACCCCCTCTACCACAAATTACGACGTCCACTCTCCCACTTGGGGAGATGGTAAGCCAATGCTCCTCCCAAGTGCAATGGAGGCCACTGACCTAAGCCATGGCAATTCTTGATCAGCCATAGACCCCATCCAGGTAAGTATGTTTGAAGGACGTCCCATGGTCTTGTTTTGTATCCCTCCCGCTTCGCTCATCCGGTTTAATCAGCCGATATGGTGCTATTCTCTCTGCTAAACAAAGGTGTTCGCGCCTGGGCTAATTGCAGTCGTATTGGATCCGGCCTTCCAATCCAGCGCTCCGGTGCCAAAAATAAAAAATAAAAATCCCGCGCTCCGGCCCACCCACGCGCCGCGCATCTGTCTTTGCTTGAGGCTCGCGCTGGAGCCTAGCGCGCTGCGCCGCCGCCATCGCGAGACGGTGCGCGGGATGAAAATGTTGTGTTCGCGTGCGGCGTGCCGTGAGGATTCCAGTAGCCGCTCCGCCGACGTCAGTCGAGAACTCCGCAAGCCGTAGCAGCCTCGTGCGCGGTCGTAGCAGCTGCAGACAGAAGCGGGCTCCGGAGACGGTGCATTATTGCATGCCTTGCTCGTTGGCGGCCTATGTCAATGGAGTAAAAGGTGACCCTGCCGTGCCGATGGTCGAGCCACGAGCACGACGGCGTTTCCCGAGGTCGTGGCCGCCGAGTCGAGCGACAGCTTCAACTGGGCCGTCGAGGGCGCCGGGCCGGCGGCACGGCCATCGTTCGACTCAGCTTGTGACGGTCAGAGGTATCGATATTTACAGCAAAACTGTATGTGGCGTGTGCGTTTGGTCGTTCTCTAAGAAAATTCTGCGACTGTTTGAACTTGTTAAAGATGTACTTCTGCTAGGGGTTGAGGAACTTTTATGGTGCAGAAGTGAACTAACACACTTTTGCGTTCATGTTACAGGCAGCACCCACCTGATCAATCCAGGTTATTTGAGAGTCGATTCAATATGAACTCGACCTTGAGCCAAGTCCCTACCGATGTACTCACGTGTTCAAACTTGTTGTCTGCACAAAGACAACTGAAAGAATCTCTGATCGATCACAAATCCCAGGAACTCTGGCGGGAGGAGTTGCCTGACCATGATCAGAGCAAATCTTTTTTTACAGGCCAAACTTGAGGAATTACTTCAAATGAAAATGTAAGAATGTAAGAAAAATCTTAGAAATAGAGTTGGTAGGGGCCGCGCGAACGCGTACCCCCTCTACCACAAATTATGACGTCCACTCTCCCACTTGGGGAGATGGTAAGCCAGTGCTCCTCCCAAGTGCAATGGAGGCCACTGACCTAGGCCATGGCTCTTCTTGGTTAGCCATAGACCCCGTCCAGGTAAGTATGTTTGCAGGGCGTCCCATGATCTTGTTTTGTATCCCTCCCGCTTCGTTGATCGGTTTAATCAGCCGATATGGTACTATTCTCTCCTCCCCTAAACAGAAGGTTAGTGTTGCTGTCGTGACCGCAGTCGCGGTTGTTCGTATTGGATTCGACCTTTCCAATCCAGTTGTCCCTCGGCCCCGCCCACGAACGTGCGAGGGCCCTCTCTCTGCCAACGTCGTGCTCGTGCAGGAGCAGGGCAGAGGCTGTGGATATGGCGGAGTGGACGGACGCCGCGCAAACCATGAGCGCGTTGTACCGGGCAGCAGGCGCAAAGAGCTCCCGCCAAATGGTGACACACGGCCACCCATCGTCCAGGTGCTCCTGGATTCTCATGTCCGCGTGCGGCGTGCCGATTCCAGCGCCAGCCGTCGTGTCCTTGATGAAGGGATGTACGTATAGCCGGATAGCAGCACAGCAACGCCGACGTGGGACGGGAACTCTGCTCTGCTGGACGCAGCAGCCTCTAGCGCGCAGCGGGTTCGGGACTGTGAATTTGCGAGCGTGCTTGGGCCAGGGCATGCGGCAAAACTCAAAAGATACAAACCTGGTATGAAGTGATGCCAAAGTTTTCTGATGTTCTAGTAGGTAGCCATAGCATCTAATTCCGTGAACTACTGCTTTGATGTAAATAATAGGGCTTCGTGACTAAAAATTACAAAGAGAAAAAAATATAGCCCTGAACCATTCAACAACATTGACAAATGCTCTTGATATACTTCAGAAAATACAACACATCATAGTGACAACCAACTTTTGGGTTCACCTCCAAGTACACTACACTCACCTGCATTTGTCAAAGGCAAAAAGGAGCCTACTCACGTTACTCTTCAGAGGGGACAATGTGATCAAATCGAGAACCACAAGGTTTAGTTTGAAAATTCAGTATCAATGGAGGACAAACAGGTGCTGAAAATCTCGGTGAGCTATTGTGATGTGGTGCACTGCTCCTGTAAAGATTTGCAGAACTTTACCTCCATTGGCTTTGAAGATTGCAAGTTTTACTATCCAGAAGAACTTTCAACTTGTAAGAAATGTCAATGCAATGCGATATCAAAGATGAATAAAGGTGATCCAAATATACAAACCAGATTAGTAATGTTGATTAATATAATGGTATATGTAGGCAATGCCAGAAGAACTGCTTGCATTCCCAGAAGGATATCGCAACAGACAAAATATATGTTCCCTACGGAGCAAGTTACAGGCATACAAAACACATAATAATGAAAAGCGTGGTGAAAATTCAAGAATGAAGACGGCAGCATTGAGCCATATGACACGAGAATAACAAAGGAATGATGAGTGTGGAGTAATACAGTTTTCCCAAGAAAAAAAAAAGAGAGATAATAATCCTGAAACTTCTTGAAGCTTGCCAAAATAACCCTCAGCATCATGCAGATAAGAAAATATGTTACTTTTCTAAAACAAGCTAGCTGACAAACGCAGAAGTTATAACATCAACACGTCCATCAAATGAACAAATATTGAGATGCTGCAATGTCATTCTGTCAAAGGAACCATCATCTTTAGTCTATTCAATAAGTGGGCTAAACAGATTCACTCATGCCTATTTGACTTGGGTATTCGATGATATACAAAGGATACCCTAGACAGAAACAACCATTATTTACTTAGCCACTCTGAACTGACAGCAAACATACAGCTTTCTCAAAGAAAGTAATAATTATTAGTTTTTTTGTGATGACAGAAAAGTTCTTGAATTTGAAAAGCTGTAAGCCTGGGGAATTCGGGACAATAGCAACTTAAGCTTAATTAATCTAACAATAATTTCCCATGGCCGTCTTCGGTACCATTAACAATAAACATCCAGGCGCAATTTAATTTGACAACCTATTCTTTGACTAGACAGATCTTCTCAAGTTTAAGTTGGAACCAGATCAAAATAATTAGATATCATTCACATAAAAATGAAAGTAACTTGAACATCATTCCACCATTTTGCAATACCATGGTGTAATAGTGTGATGTAAATTTTTTGAATTGTGTAACAGAAGTACAAAGCATCACTTGTCATGGTTGAACCGACCTTCAGTAAATACAAAAATTCACGCTGTGACTTGTGAACTAGCTCAATTGCAAACAAGCAGCCTAGTTTACAACAGATTACATATCTCAAATGCAAACAAGTTGCCCAGGACATGGTCAATACAGAACAGTTCTGAAAATTAAGAATTATCATCACTGAAGCAAACTGTAATAATGACAAGAGCCCCATTTTCACCCGCATGATAGTGCCAATATCACAAATCTACATTACCAGCCGGTGTCAATACAGTGTAGAATACAGCATGGAAACATGAACTAGGGAATCCAGGCATACACAGATCTCATATCAAACAGCAATTTCTTGCAAGTAACAAGAGGGATACAAAAGATTGGGCTGCAAAGAAAAGATAATGAGATAACAAAATCGCGTGTCCTAATATACCTAGTGTCACACGATGGACACCTTGGCGCCGACCTCCTCGAGCTGCTTCTTGGCGTCCTCGGCCTCTTCCTTGCTGACGCCCTCCCTTAGCTTCTTGGGGAGGCCCTCGATGAGGTCCTTGGCCTCCTTGAGCGCGAGGCTGGTGAGCGCGCGCACCACCTTGATGGTGGCGATACGGGCGCTGCTGGGCACCTCTTCGATGACGACGTCGAACTCCGTCTTCTCGGCGGGGGCCTCGGCCTCAGCGCCGGCGCCGGCGCCGGCAGGCGCGGCGACGACGGCGGCGGGCGCGAAGGCCGCCGCGGAGACGCCGAGGCGCTCCTGCAGGTGGTCGACGAGGGTGCGTGCCTCCTCGAGCGTCAGCCCGGCGATGGCATCCCCGAGCTCGACGATCTTGGGGGACTCGGTGGCGGTGGACGCGACGGCGACGGCGCGGCGGCCGCGGCGGAGCGGCACGGCGACCGAGGACCTGGGGAGCGAGGCGGAGGGGGAGGAGGAGGGGCGCGCGAGGAGGGAGAAGGTCGAGGAGAGGGTGGTGGAGGCCATGGGGACTTGCTGGGAGCTTCGCGCCGGGAGTAAGAGCAAGTGCGGCGAGAAGGGAGGGGAGGGATAAGAAGATGAGGGAACGGATTGGGGTGCCGTTGCGATAAGATGGCCCAAGTTATATACAAACGGCGTGAGTGGCCAACACCGCTACACTTGCAAATTGCAATTGCATCTTCAGATTTGTAATGTAAAAAGCACCGACGGCCCACGAGAAACAAATAACTGTGAATCACTTTCATCGGTTTCATAGATTTGCGACGAGTGAATTTCGCAAAGTTTGACAGCATTCAGAAAATGGGGGAAAAAAATACTGCCTACACTGTCCCGGTAGATTTGCAGTGCAAAAGATCCTGCACTAACCACTACTGCATGATCTCCTATTACATATGCGGTTGTCGGTTCATGTTTGCAGGCAGTCCGTGGCCGTGCAGGTCCTGCTCGGTGCTCTGCGTCAGGTCCGAGGAGCACGAGTCGGCGCTGCTGATGCAGTGCCCATCGTCCGTGTCGTCCGAGTGCCCATCGATCATAATGTGCCCCCCGGCGTTCCTGACGCGCGCGCCGCCACCATCGACATACATCTGCGGTGCGATTCCGACGAGCCAGACGCCGTTGATATCCTGTGGTAGTGGTACGTTTCCCACGCGCCTGCCGCCGTCGATATACATCGGCGGGACGTCTCTGATGATGGACCCTGCTGCCGGCAATATTCGGCGGAGGTGCGTCGTTGCCGATTTGCTCGCCGTTCTCCACCTGCCGTGCGTCCGTGTCACGCGGGTTCACCGACTTCTTGTCGTCGTCCCCGCCGCGGTGGAAGTTGCAGATCAAGCATAGCAGCAGCAACACCACCATCGCCGCGACGACCAGGAACGCCGTGCCTGCGTCTCCGCGAAATCCTAACACGTCCATCGATCTCTCTTGCTTGACCCTGCCGAGAAAGACTTGTGTCGTACCTTGGATAATCTTTCACGACGGTGTTGTTCTCAAGCCAAACACATGAGCATCACGTGATACGGGAAGAAGAAGAATGGAGACCTCGTAACTCCGTGATAATGGATGCAGTCTCACGGCTATGTTTATGTAAGGATGCGTTTGGTACGGCTTCAGATTCACCGAGAATCAGAAACGTTTCAGTTTCAAGACAGAAACGTTTCACAACCTGAAACAGAATTACTTCAGAAATCGTTTGGCTTGTTGCTGGGATTCAGATTCACCAGAAAGATGAGAATGACTAAATTGACCTCCATACCCTTGGTTGTATTGTCCCTTTTCATATGTGATGATTTTTCACCCAGTACCATAATAAAAATCATAATGATGTTGTAATAGCCTAAACTCACTTGTAATAGAAAATAAAAAGGCAAATTGCATGACGGGCTCACTCGTGAGGTACCCTAACCAAGCCGACCAGGCCACCATAATCCTAGCCCACCAAGCCCACTCGTGGGTACCCTAAACTCACTTGTGGTCTTCATCTCCATGTTCTAGCACGCCGCCGTCATCGCCTTCCTCTCGTCTGTTCTTTCTTTTTTCTCGTCTGTTCTTTCTTTTCTCTCAGAAGCAACGCTACCACCTAATCCTCTACTATCCTACACCCAGCAGCTGCTACCGGCCTTGCTGCGCCCTGCTGCTGCTGCGTTATCGTCGTCCGCTCGTCCTGTCTGCGCTATGCTGCTGCTACCATGCGAAGGCTACTGGAGCGAGCAGGCGTCGGCGATTGGAACGACGGTGGCAATTTCAGGTAAATAGTTTCGAACTTGCAGTAGGTTCGCCGCGGATGGACGTGAATCGATGTGGAACACCATTTTAGCCGATTCACAGGTGCAGTACAATTTCGCGAATCGTTTCGGCCTGATTCTGCCTCGAAACGTTTCGAAATTTTTCTGTTTGGAACCGCTCCAGCCGATTCTACCTAGAATCTGAAACGATTCGTGCATCCAAACGCACCCAAGCCGCGGCGCATGAGACTTTCCAAACGCAACGGATTTGTGTACTCTCACATTGTGTTTTCTGCGATGCAATGAAGACGAAGGGGATCGTACGTGATCTCATACCTTCCAATCTTTGGAATTGTTTCGCCCCTGTATACATCTCTTCTCTCCGTATTTAGGTCCCTTTGATATGAACCATGCATGCGTACTAATATACGGTCGGATATATATGGCAGCAAGAGCAATTTTCTTGTAGAATGCGCGCAAACGTACCAAAGATCGACCCAAAACCTAAGGCAGTCCCACGGTCTTGTAGTTATTTAGGTAATTAATTAACAGTTCAAATGGGGCCCAATACCAAGAGAGATAATCGTGGATATTACTTTCCATTTTTTTTCGAGACGGATATTACTTTCCATAACTACTTTGAATTCATGAGGCTACCAAACAAAAAAAAATTAGAATCAGAAACAGTTTTTTGTTTCAAAAAAAAAACAGAAATAGGTTCATTGAGAAACCGGAATCCAACCAAACTGGAGCAATTAGGGTCCATGATTTGGAGTTCTCTTGTTTTTCTTCGTTATCTAAAGTTGGATGGAAGTGTATGATAGAAGTGATGGCAGATAAAGGCCAAATTTTAATGTAAAACATGAAAAATCTACTTAAGAAAATTCATGTGCTTAATTGCTGACGATAAGGCAAAATTTATTTTTAACTAAAAAATATCCTAATGATCTTGATTATTTAAAAAACTGGAGGGAGTAATACGACTGCAAAATATTTCCTCTAATTTGGTGTTGCGTGCTGGTGGTGGTCTTGGGTGCCTGAACCCTACCATATCAAGTTTTGACTAGGGTAATCTAGGAAGCAGTTGTTCTGCCATACTGCCCGTGACATGTGGGCCTGGCACGGGCGTGAGGCCACCGGTCAGTGATGTCACGACACGGTGCCGTTTCGGTGGGTGATCTACGTTCAAGTAACTAGGATCGAAGGGCGCGCTCCGCCGCGCGGTTCGGAATCACCGTTCGTATAGTTGTTTGTTGGCTGCACCCACGTGATTTGTACCAGGTCCAGGCTAGCTGGAGCATCGTGGCACCAGCTTGAGGAAAATGGAGCGGCAGCCCGCGGGTCTCGTGTCACGCCTAAGCTGGGTTGGACCTCGGGACGTAGGGTCTGCTTGGTTGCCGGCCGTGGGTCGCCACGCCACGGCCAGCTTCGCCACGGAAGTGTGGCGCCGAAAATCGGCGCCACACTCGCCACAGCACAACACGCCAAAGCAATGAAGCGAATTGGTGGCTGTCGTACGAGTTTGGCGGAATCCAAGCACCTGCCTTTTTGCCTGTGGCTGCCGAACGTTTGGTTTGGTAAACGATGGCGTGTAACCAAGCAGACCCGTAATCGCAGGCACCTGGCAGGCAGTTCGAAGCAATGAGAGATCAGCAAAATCACACCCGCGGACCAGCAGAAGCAGAGGCAAAGGTGCGGCCCGCGGACCAGCAAAAACGGAGGCCTAGACGTGGCCCAGATGACAACATAAGGTCGGTGAGGAGGGCGCTCGGGGGCGTTCACGTAGCGCAGAACGGTAAGGCGGTGGAATCGGGTGAGGTAAACAGGTACGTGTCAAAACCGTCGATGTCCACGTTAGCGAAAACGCTGAGAGAGGCTTCTGTCTCCCACAGTTGAAGATTAGTATATATGTAAGGAGTGACAATGGCTGTCCTGAGCTAGTGCTATACTAGTAAATTCTGGAAATCGCCCCAGACGGCATCAAGCTCTAGTAATTCTCCCGTAAACTAACTAAACAAAACAAAGGTTCCAAGCCCTAGCTTGGAATAGAAACAGAGTTCGTAAATGACATGAATAAAACACGTGCAAGGAAACTGGCATTAGACCAGAAGAGATATAGAGCAAAAAGACCACATGTGTGTAGATTTTTTAACTATAAACTTTGTCTAGCCATGTGCGTCAGTACATTATCTGGATCGGAACTGACGATTTTAAGATACATGGACACTTATATAGTTAAAGTTCATTGGTTGATGCAATAATCCATCTTCTATTGTCCTATTATTTTTCCTTAACTAGATCAACGAAAATGCTTCACACACGACCGGATAGTAGTCGACCGATGGTGTACCTTGTTTACCATGTAATCTAGTCTCACCTCCTTCTATCATGGCTATGTAACTTGACATGGGTGCCTTGCACCTTCCTGTCCTGGGTTTTCTCAGGTACCAATGGTAAATCTTTTAGGTGGGGATCCTCTCCCCTCCGTCGACCGTCAAAAAAAAATGCTTCACACACGACTCCAGTGTGCGACTCCGTCTTACGACCGCGGAGTCGAATCTACGGGTTCAGTGTTGTCATCCGGTGTCTTCGATTCCTCTGGACCTTGCAAAGCCCAGTCGAAGCCCAAGCCGATCACGACGTGCTCTGTTGTAACACTATATTGATGACGACGGCTTACCTGGCTTGCAACGCAAATCGGCCAGAAGCTTTGTGGCAATAACGGCGGCGTATCGCCCAGGAGCTTTAGGGCTTGTTTGGATTAGACCCTGAGAAACCTGCCTGGCCCAGGCAGCAATCTCAGGCACTCGATTTTGAGTGCCTGCGGCTGAGATTGATGCCTGGCCCAGGCAGCTTTGGCTAGGTCTTCAACAGTGGCAGAGATAGAATTTTCAAATTGGGTGTGCCTAGCAAATGCAAAATCATATTATCTTTCATAACATTCAAACTCCATAAAGCAAAGAGTAAAGCATAAATAGATTCTGAATCTCTGAAATAGTTCAGAAGGTTTTTGAGCCAACTTGCATGCACAAATCAATCTATTTAACAATTTAAGCCAAATACTAGCATACATATATATTATAGCAATTGAAAATTGATGTTTGCACAAAAATTATTGGGTGTGCATGTGCACGGCCGTGCACCATGCTGGCTCCGCCCCTGGTCTTCAACCAAATAGCCCCTTACTGCTTCATCTCCAAACTGAGGTATATCGCCACGATCGATTGTCGATGTTGTAGCCTAGCCGGCCGGATCTAAAAGTCTAAAACTTACGTACAATTCCACCGATCACTAGATTATTCTTTGTTTCTTTTGATAGCCGACCGAGAGAATGTGTACATGTGCGGTTGACGACGAGGTGGAAGAGCAGAGCGACGGGAGCACAGATCAAAGTGGCCGCGCACCTTCCGCTCTGAAATATGCTGAGGGAGACTATGCAGAGCGCTCACGCGCGGTCCTGAAGCGTCTGGCGCGAGGCGGTAGCCTCTTGCGGTTGCTCTGGAGGCCGGACCGGATGAGTGAGCGAGGAGTGCGCGTGCGTGGCTGGAGTGTGAGGCACAGAGTGCATGAAGATCAAGCTTTTCCGATGTCTGGAAAAATCGATTCTTTTGGTTGGAACAATCGCTTCCTGTGTTTGGAACAATTTGGTTCATGGCGTGGAACATTTCATTCGGGACGGCGAAAGGCAGCGGTGGCTACTGCTCGCTCCTAGGGCCTGCGCGCTGCTCGCTCTGTGGGTCGTTGCTGGGGTTGAGTGCCCAGGGGCGGAGCTTTCCTATGGCCAACAGAGGCCATGGCCCTCCTTAGGTATGGAAATTTCTTCTTACAAACAGTGTTTGTACAGTGATTTCTGCTGTATTTTTATCCATTTTACTACTATCGGCCCCTCTTGCTTTTGCTGTGAAGCTCCGCCACTGTGAGTGCCCCAGGTGCTACATGGCCCTGGGTGCTGTATAGTATATATAGAGGTAGCCCTTCCCTGTACGCAACAGCAACACACTCTCGGCTCTCTTTCTCTCGCGTCGCGCGATCACTTACACTGCAGGAATTGCAATGTTTGCCGACAGTTTCAATCAGTGGCCGATAGTTTCTATTACTTAATGGAGTGGGCAACAGCTATCTAGTTCAAATGCATTTGTTTTCGGACAGTTTTTACTAATTAGCTACAATGCTATTCCCGACAATGACATCACTCACAGTGATCAAATTTGCTTAGCCGAATACACTAAAATTGTAGGCCACATCAAAAAAAAATGTCGGGAAAAAAGTTAACTCTTGTAGTGTTACTCCCCACCTCCGGGGATCCCCACTCTCTCTCTAGCACTCTCCCCACCTACGGCGATGTCGTTCATTGATGACGAAGGCGATTCTCGCCACCCAGGGGTGCCACCAGTAGTCTGGTACCTCATAGGAGCTGTTCTTTTGCTTTGGATTGGCTACCTGGTCGGGGGATTCTGCTGCTGCCCCGCGAGGAGGGGGCAGTGCGCCACCCGCGTGACGCGGATTTGGTAACCTTAGGGGGGCGCACCCCCGCCCCCCCCCCCCCCCCCCTCAATCGGACGGTGCACATGCATTAGGGTTCATGGGGGAAGCATCTCATCTAGGGAGGGAGAAGGATAAAGAATCTGACACCGTTGCATTATTGGGGGGGGGGGGGGGGGGGGGGGGGACGACGTCCCCCTAGAGGCGGCGGCGGCGCGTCTCCTGGCCATGAAGGAAGAGGTGCCATCGACGGCAGTGGAGGAGGCGGTGACTGGTGAGGGTGCCGGAGGAGGTGAGGACGACGGTGGACGCGGTGGCAATGAGGGTGCCGAAGGAGACGACGATGGTGGTGACTGCATGCTCATTTAGTAGTTGCTTGTTCAGCGACTCTTGTCTACTAGCTAGATTGCCTGCATTAACACTTTCGGTTTAGATTAAGTGTTGCACACACACTTAACTTATTAGCATAATAGTTTGCATGCGCAAACCATTATATATACCAAGGAAAAGGAGAGAGAATAAGCAGGCACTCTGCCGTTCACACAGCATAGTAGTCTCAAGTTTCCAGTTCAAAAAAATGTACAGTATCTGCATGTATTCGATCGGCAGTGTGGTGCGAGAAAGAACGGATAATGCATTCAGGTCCTCACGCCTCAGAACATTCAAGCCACCGAAAGTATTTCGCGTTTGTAAAGGAGCGATGCCATGCCATACGACTTTGATGGAAAAGGACGTAAAGCTTCGGTCAGTTAAGCCAGCGGCACACTGTAGAGCATGGTTTACAATCTCGCCAAAAATCGCGGTTTTCGTGCATACCGCGATCGAGCTCGAGCCGGTTAGACGGTTGTCATCAAAAGGATTTGTAATTTCAAAAACTGCGTGAAAAAACCCCACGATAAACCACGTGGTTTACTGTTGAAAGGAAGAATTTTCTTGGCAAACTGCGAAAACCGAGTGGTTTCCATCCCAAATTCATACAAATTGAAGTTTCGCATTCGTGCAGTTTTTGTCGCAGTCTTCGTATTCGTGTACATATCATGTGTATAATAAATCCGAATCTCTTGAACCCTTGCACGCATCATGTGTACTATAATAAATCATTCACCTAGTACTAGTACTGGCGAGGAGGGTCCCTTTTCCTTTAATTTTCTTCTTTCTTTACTTGCAAACTTAACTTGTTATTCTTTCTTTACTTCCAAACCCGTCCACAGATTATAGTTCATTGACCCAGTCTTTCTGCTCTTGATCATTTATTCATTTAGTTTTAATCTGACACTGGTTTAGTCAACACTTTAGCTCCTCCACTGAGATTCTGAATCGCCTAAGTGATCATAGCATCCTTGTCAACAGGGTTTTAATTCTCGTCCAAACGTAATTCGCAAAAACCATGAAACCGTAACAAAAACCGCACAAATGGGAAACTTGAACTTGGATGAATTCAGAACGGAAATCGCGCGGTTTTCGCGGTTTGTTGAGGAAATTCTTCCGTTCAACAGTAAACTACGCGGTTTTTCGCACGGTTTTCAAAATTTCAAATTTTATCACCATTTTAAATATTGTTCTTGACGAAAACTGTAGTACCGTCTAAACCGCGGCTCGCACGGTTCTCGGTGAGATTCTGAAATGGCAACATTGGATCATGTTGGGAAATGAGCCAAATGGCATCTGATGCACATAACCATAAAGACAAAGAGTCATAGCTACTTTCTGCGATATCATGCATTTTCTTGAATAAATACAATGTCATGTCAGCAAAATGCATCGAATCCAGATAACTTCCAACGACAGTTTAAGTTTCTACTAAAGTGAACAGCCATGCATTCCCTCCTGAGCCAAAGTGCGTGGCAGAGTCTTTCTATAGACGAGAGGTCAGCTAGAAGATAGACTCTTGACTCCAGTCCATTCGGAAAAGAAAAAAAAGATAGACTCTTGACTCCAGTCCGTTCAGTTCTCACATCCAATGCAACAGATTCAGAACGAGAGGTTTTCACGTGCGCCTAGGAACTTGGACTCCCTATACATTCATGTTTTTTTTTTAGCAACCCTATACATTCATGTGGCATTTAGCAATGGAGCACTCGGCCCACCAGGCCCATCAAAGCAAAACAGCCCAGCTAGTAGGCGGCAATTTTGTTCCAGCCACCTAAACGGAATAGCGACGGCGGCGGCCGGGCGGGCATGGAGTGGCGGCAACTCGAGCAATGAAAAAAATTTCGGTCTTACCAGTGGCGACCGGTATTTGATGTTAGAGAAAATTTCTTCTATGGCCTCAAAACAAATAGAATTGTTTTCTATGATCCTTTTGGAATTGAACTTTCTTGTGAGACTCAAAATCAATTTTCAGTTCCTTCCATAGCCTTCTGTTACTTCCACCGTGAATAATCCCTTCCAGGCAATGCAAAATGCCGGTTTTACCCTCAGCCCTCTCTCCTGTCTCGTCTCAACTCACGCGACAGACGAAACACGGTTCGAAAAAAAATGAAAGACACACGACGCGAACTGTACGTATACATACGCGCGCACTGGCCGCTACGTTTCTTGGGCAATCATGCGTGTTGGCTAGCTTCACGTGCTTGAGTGCTCTAAGCTTCATGACATTGCATGCTAGCTCTCTCCTGCTTTTCTCTCAGAATACACACTAGTATGTACTTTAGTGCTAGTAGCTCTAGGCGTGAATACTCGTAGTAGCACACTAGTATGTATTTTAGTGCTAGTAGCTTTACTTGTGAAACTTTGCATTCGTCAAGTTAATCTAATTGTGACGTGTTCGTGCATCTTGTCCAAATCACTATTGTGTGCAGATAGTGACCTCTTTGCCCAATTATGAAATTAAAGTATGAAAATAATGCTCATTTCGGAAAAAAGGGCCAATATATACAATTTTGAAACACAATACATCAATAAATTAATACTCACATTCGCACAATTTTTTGAAAATAACTGAAGTCCATTTCAAAGCAGGGTTAACATGGTACTTTTACCCTCTAGTTGATCAGATCTATCTACTCGGCAATTCATCCTGTGACTTCACGGTCGCCAAAGAAACCCCAAGGCTTAAAACTAACGGAAGGGTCATGGAAGGAACTGAAAATTGGTTTTAGGCCTCACAAGGAAGTTCAATTCAGAAAGGGCCATAGAGGGCGACTGCATTTGTTTTGAGGCCATGGAAGGAATTTTCTCTTGATGTTACCGGCTGGTTTCGGTTGGTTTTTGACTAGTTTTGAAATATTTGACCAAATTCATTCGAATTTTGATTCGGACCGAAACCAACTGATTTTCACCGATTTCGCCGATTTTTGTTTTATTGCCCTTGGCTGGTAATTTTTTTAACCAAATTTTAAAACACGGAGCTCGAGCAGATGAGTCGGCACGAGGAAGAAGAAGGAAGTAGGAACGTGGCCGTTAGATTTCAAATTTCAAACACTGAACGCTACAGCGGCTCTTGACACTCGAGTGCTGAGTGCTGGATAGAAAGAAAATCCTCGCGAAGCAGACCCGACTTCTCACAGCCAGCTTCGGAGTCCACAGGGGGCATGCGGCCCAGCTTCGCTTGTTTTGCAGGCCGGAAACCATGGCGCGACCGTTCTTGCCCATTGGCTTTTCTTTTATTCTCAAGCAAAGAAGAAGAAAATTCTGTTTTAAAGAAATCAGAAGCTTTATCGATTAGGAACCGCCAGGTCAATCAATGCTGTATTAGTGATGGCACTGTTCGTCAGGAACTCAGGATGATTTAATTTGCTATGACGTCGCTTTCAGGTCAGGTCCGTTCAAGACTGCTATACAAAATTAGCCTCACGACTTCACTGTACTCGCAACAGACAACAGGCTCCAGGTGGAGTCGGTCACACGTACATCTTGTCTCCTCGTCGTTTAGGTACAACAGATACCGCATCATCTGCACTTCTCGATTAATAAAAGTTTAGTACTTTAATTTGGTTGTTTTGAAGCTGTGGTTGCTCATCATCATCCGATAGACGACAGAGATGGGGAGACTGGAAGGGGGCACTAACCTCTGATTCTTGAAATGGATGCTACTTTTGGTCCTTTAATTGTCTTGATAATGTGTACTCCTATCCCACTTGTATTCTACGCCATCATCCGCGTCAATGCCAGTATATCATTGAATAATGCTTCGATTCCCTTTATCCACTTTTCGCTGTTCTGTCATCCGCGTATTTGCGTCTATTGTTGCGCCAAGTAGATCATTCATTCGATTCTCTTTATCCAATATATATACTATGTGCTTTTGTGGGGGTCATGATGCTGATTGCTCATCTAATTGAATAATGAACTATTTTCATATTGAATTCTGAAGAGATCCTTCTCATACCATTTATGATCTTAATATAAACTTTTAGACCATGTAACGGCCTTCATTTTCGTGGAAATGGATAATGAGTGGACTTCGTTTCCTCCTCCTTACGTGTTGTGCTTGTGAATAACTTTTTTTTCTTCCCCGAGTGAAGTTTTGTGCTTTGTTTTTTGCACAGTGGATCGAGCTGGGAGCCAAACATTAGAGGGGCCAAGCAAGTTTGGCAATGCTAATTCTTGGTGGAGAGGAGCCAAAAGCTTGAAATCTTAACAAAAATCAGTGCAAACTAAAGACATCTAATACAAAATTTTAGAGCTTCGGAAAGAGGGACGGAGGGAGGGAGGGGGGGGGGGGGGGGGGGGGGGGGGGGGGGCAAGGTTGGTCTTGTCTCCCTGGCTCGGTCACTGGTTGTGCAGACTTAATGAGCACAGCAGCATGTATTGAGTGATTAGTGCTGAACAACGTTGGCAAGACTAGCCAATAAGTGTCTATAGCGCACAAACTTTTACTACGTACAGCTACAAAAATAATGGTCGCCTTAGAGCGTTCCCAATGGTTGCTTCTTAGCTAACTCTAAGAATTGTTTATTGAAAGAAAAGAAGAGAGAGAAGGCTGCTAACTCTTCTACAAGAGTTAGTCTCTAACATTTATTGAGGCACTGACATGCGGGGCCAGTCATTACTTTAGAGTTGATATGAACTCTTATGCTGACTCTTAGATGATGTGGATAGTCAATGCCGTCTTTACCTTTGGGACGCTCTTATAGTTCCATGAACTAACAACTCTCGACGATAACAATGATCGAATTTAATTATATGCAATGTTTCTTGCAACTACCCTCCAGACTTTCATGGAAGAACAGAAATATATAGATCGGATCGATACTGATTCAACCAGTTACTCCACTTGTTGGAAAAGGTTTGTCAGCAATATTTGTATGCTTATAACTTGCTTGTTGGAAAAGTAACAATCAACTGAGCACGTCCGGATGCCAGAGATGGTTTCGTGTACGGATACATGGTTTCGTGGCAATGAACGGACTAATAAACCGTTGCAAAAGATAATAGTAGAGTTAGTTGTTGATGCACGAGTGCAAAGTTGACTTCACATTTCTTGTCCTGCGAGAATTCCAGAGAAGCTGATAGCTGGTAGAAATAAGATCTCTAGCTCCTAGGTAAACGATAAGCTTAGGGTTGGTACAATATTTGATATTTTTTTCTTTTTGTAATTGCGTATATAGTCAAACACACTAGCTAAGGGATCATCACATGGTGAGTACCAACGCGCAGTATCATATCTTTGCTCGTTGTACCATGTCGATAGGGCACGTAGTACTAACCTCCATTTCATAATATTTGGCAATTTTGACTTTCACTGTTAATGCTTTGACTAGAAATATTTGTTAAACTTTTTGATTAACTAAATCAATAATGGTATCAATAGAGGGGTTGCTAAAAGTACTTTAAACATGCCAAATGTTTGTGAATGTTTAGGCAAATATTTACAGAAAAGACAAATGGTCAAACTGTAAACAGTAAAGTCAAAGTTGTCAAGTATTTTGAAATGGAGGTTAGTAGCATGTAGCACAGCTCAGCTCAACACACCAGTGTCACAATCCACAGGCACCTCATAGGCAAAGTCACATGGAACAGAGCCAGCCAACACGAAATCGGTCGTCCTCAACCTCTCGCAGTGCAAAGCTGTGTGCAATGTACACAGCCACACAGGCCCCCCTGCACTGTAGTTTACTGTGCGGCCAGCCCGGCCGCATTTGACCAAAGTTTAAACAGCAACCGCGCACATGAGCTGCAGTTTATGATCTGCAGATATTTCGCCAATCTGGCACTGCCCAACAGCAGCACCGTAGCCACGCCTGGATCCGGATCTGGCACCGTAGCTAACGTGCCCTTGTGTAGCAACTAGCAAGCCCCTAATCTCACTGCGAAAAATCCAATTAAGCCCGTACGTGCTGTTCGTGATTAGGTTAACCGCTGACGCTGATAGGCTCATGGCTCTAGGAGTAAACAGATTCCTGACCCCGGCCGGCGATAGATTATTACTGAGATTAGGTGAGGTTCGTTGTCGTTGGGAGATGGAGCGGCCGGGAAAAACTGTCTTGTCCGTTCGTCCTCGTCACCAGCTCGTCACTCTACGCCATTGTCAATCTAGCTCGGCGCCGGCGGCCGCTCGTGTGTGTGTGCACATGCAGGAGGAGAGGACGCGTCCGTCCGGAGGCGCGTAGGACAGGTGTGGCTACTGTAAACAATTCATCAATCCGTGCTGTGGAGTGTCGAAGCCATGGAGGGCCGGCCAACATGGATGTGATCTCTGATAAGATGCGTACCGCACAACCATCAACCACGTATTCAAAGAGACGGGAAAAGAATGCTACTCCAGGTCCACGCTGATTGATCATTTTGTTTGTACCGACAGGCATTGAGCACTTGACTAGACATCAGACATGGCAATACAAGGAGGACTACCATGTCGAGAAAGAAAAATATATGGAGGAAACGTAGGACAACCTAATGAATCTAAAATAATGCCGGCCTTATTGTAAACTTCACTTAAATTACTACGCGTTGGAGAGGAGGAATGGATGGAATAAGAAACTTTAGAGTCTACTACATGGGGACTATGCCTTCATTTCCCTTTTTGTTTTCCAACATTTTAAAATAATAATGTCTTCAAGTTGATTTTGTTTTGTTATCCGTGAGACAGGGCACCGATGCTGCCGGCAACTGGCATATTGATTTTGAACCAAAAATTGAATTATTAATACAAGGTTCTTAGATCAGTTTTTGAGCTAGAAAATTATGCATCGATTAAAAACTGAAGGAAGCATAATGCATGAACAATCAACTGGTATTTTAAGAGGAATGAAAACCTGCGGTAGATTTTCTTTCACTTGTACTAATAGAAACGCATCTCACAGTTTGCATTGATAGTCTGAACTGCTGAGGTGGGGTTTGCCAGATGCGCTTGCCTGCCATACTACGGCTATGGTACACCGGCGTGTGATCGAGTGAATATGTGGCGCCATTCATCTGCAATGCAAGAACAAAGAGTAGGTAGAAAAAAAAAAGAAAAGGAAAGAAAAATGCTAACTCCCGCCGGTCCCGAGGAGAGAAAAGTCAAACGAGATTCTCACTGTCTTCGGTAATGAATGCAAGTATTCGCACCGTCGCTTCTTCACGTTCTCAATTCACCTCTACAACAATGTTCAGCAACAACTTTCCGTCCGAATTGCAGGCTAACGATTCGGTTCAGGCATCGCCGTCTTAAATCTGTGTTGATTCATGCATCCTAATTCGTAAGTAGAATATATCTTCTATATATGTGCTTGCTTATGCGACAAATTCAACTAGAAGAAAATTATCGCTCCTTGCAAACATCCAACTAGAAAATCTTATCATGACGCAAGGCAAGGATATATACTAGCTCAAATACTAGTATCCCCAGCAATTAAAAAGAAATCCATCTCAATCATTTCTTCCCGCCAACAGATCCCACCTCTAGTTAACGAAATAACAAAACCACGAAGTGGCTTACAAGCAAAAGTCCAGTCCCTATCATTTTTTTTACAAAAAAGTAATCCGTCCCTTCCAGGTTTTTTATTTAAACTGAAAAAATGTCTTGTTCCCGTTCCCTATCTGCCCTCTGGCCCCTCCACATTTCCGATGCAGGTGAATGAACCCCAGCCGCCGCGTATAAAGTCCCGAGAAAGCAGAGCCGCGAGGCACGGCGCTCGCCTCCCCGCGTCCGTCTCCTCCGCAGCTCAGTGCTCGCCGCAGCAGCTTCAGCCTCCCTCGTCCATGTCTCGCGTGCTCCGCGCTGTGCCGCTCGCGTTGACGGCGTCGGCCTCCGGCCTTTGACGACGCGGGGCGGAGGCGGAGGCGGTGGCGTTCCCGGCTCCGGAGACCGAGGGCTCAATCGCCCTCCACTGCAAGTAAGCTCCGCGTCCCTCTCTGCTTAACTGCTTCTCTTTCTTTAAATAACCGTTCAATCCTGCTTCCAATTCAATGCACCATGGATCATCTTCTTGCCATTTCCGTCTGTTCGTTGATCACGACCTCAGCCGTAGTTAGTAGCCCAAACGTGTCTCTGCGTAACCCAACTTTAGCCGCAGCTTGTTAGAATGCGTGCTCTGCTTTGCCTGAATCTGAATGCATATTTGTCTTGCTGCCTGCATCACATTGACGATGCTTACATTGATGAAAGCTTGAAACCATGCTTGACGAGATCACCTCCATGGCTACTATCCGACAAAAAACGTGATAAATTAGCAAGGAAGAAAAATACAAGATGCTGGCAGTTCTTGGAGGACGGTAGGAGCAATAAACTCGCATCTGCAGTTTCACATTGACGGAAAAAAGAAGACGACGACGCACATGGCGGCCCATCTGTACGCGGCGGCACCATTAAACTTCTGTATAGTCGTCTGTACGCCTCCGTCCGGCGCTGACGAATGGATCGAGTAGAAATAACCTCGTGGCCCATGTACTTCCTCCGTGTATAAGGATTTGTTGACTTTCAGCCAACTCGTTTGACCACTCGTCTTATTCAAAAAATTTGTGAAAATACATAATAAATAAGTCATACTTAAAGAATATTTGGTGATAAAACAAGTCATAACAAAATAAATAATATTTACATAATTTTTTTGAATAAAACGAGTGGTCAAACGACTTAACTGAAAGTCAACAAATCCTTATATTTGTGGAAGTAGTCGTACCTCGGCGAGCGTGATGTCCTAGGGGATCTAGCCGCTGCTCTGAAACAATGGCAGCGCTGCAGAGGATTCAGAGGCTCGGCAGGCCGGTTCTTCCACGTTGCTGACACCGAGGTCCGATTATTGGACCGATCTATAGGTCCGATTAAAGATGCATGAAGCGGAATCTGCCCCTTTGTTTGCATTTTTGTTATACCCTGCCTCTCGCCCGTTCGTGGAAACCTCTGAAGCCATGGCTAGAGGGCGAGAGGCAGCAGAGGCCACAGCTACGCTGGCCAACTCCATAGCCATAGCTCGTAGGCGCAGTGCTGTCCAAGTCGAGCAGAAACATCCAACAAGATGTGTGCATGCTGCCTCCTTTTAGTGATTGTACCGTACTGCTAGGAGTAGCTGTAAATTCCGGACCGTACTCTGCTCTTGTATCCTCCAACGATTACTGAGCCGTACATAGCTTCGTACTGCTGCTCCAATGACGAGTAGTAGTACGTGTTCAATCCATTCCTGAGCCGTGTCATCAGAGGTTGAAACACTGGAGAATTCAAAGTAATCCGAATTCGTGACTTTGCCGCCTCCTGATCAAAGGATCTTTCGGTTAACGACGCCCGCCGCACACACACATCCATTCTTAAACCCGCGACATGTTGCCGCTTCCATCATCATCCATCGAAAGCGACGGAAGATTTGTTAATGATACTCCATGCTCTCTTTCCACATAGAAAGCTAGCCACTGAATTTCGCAATAATCAAAGGGTTTACCTCAGTTCTGTGTGGAGTGTGGACCTACGCCAACGGCATAAAATGGGGCTTATTTAGCTTTGCTTAACCACCGGTTGCGCACTAAACATCGGCGGGGGCGGGCGTGCGGTTTGGTCGCCGCGGTGATCATCATCGTGTCTTCCAGGTTAGGGTCGTCGACCTGCAATAATACGGGGGACAGCGACGACACGGCAGGTTTCGCCCTGCTGCGTATTCAATTGGTGTCTGATGTGCAGCACAGTTGGATTGATGGCGACACAAATACGATTTGGTTTTGTTCTTATTGGTCCGGTTAGGCTTCGACTGTACTTAGGGTCTTAGGCACGCATGACTGTCCCCTGTTCGTAGGTGCATATGGTAGGAATGGGAAAAAAAAAAGGAAAATCTTTGTATAATTTCTTCTAGCATTATTAAGAACCACTAAACTTTCCAAAGCATAGATTGAAAATCTCAGTTGTAGAGCTGAAAGTTTGAATTATATATAGCTGAAAATATTAGGAACTCTTCTATGTTCATAATTCTCTTAATTTTATTAGTATTAAGCTAGTTAGTTTAATCGGGTAGGAATTAATCCTTAGAATACTTATGATTATTAGGTTATATGAGCTTAAATTTGGTCAACAAATCCGTCCTATTGCTTATTAGTGCGAGCCAAGTCAAGCTCAAGCACTTGATCTGCGGGGAGATGCATTGCACAGTGCCAGACAAATCACAACAGATTAGATAGCCGATCCCCCCTACACCGACAAGTTCCATCCGCATCCTCCTCGCTCCCTAGCTACTTGCCCCCCGGCGGACACACATTGTCAAGACGGATGGATGACTCATCGTTCAATATTGGCTGTGTTCGGCGTGCGGCTGCGGCTTGCGGCTGCGGCTACGGCTACTCACGTGGGTACAGTACCAGCAGCAGCGGCAACAGTGTTCCTGAGGGAGAGAAGCATAGCAGCGCTATAGTGGAAGCCGCACGCCGAACACGCCGATTATCATCAGAGAAAACACACGAACGGGAAATGGCACCAACCAAATCTAGGTAGGGCATTGTTTTTTTTTTTGAGACAAGGTAGGGCATTGTTATCTGCACTAGTCGCCATCTGATTACGGTACTTGTTGGCGCTAGAAATCTATCCAACCATCGGCCACGCGACGCAGGGCAGAGAGGACAGCAGCAGTCAGGGCCCCCCCATGTCCCTTGAATGAATGAATGAGGCACGACTCTGCCAAGTTTTTACGTTACCGTACCCCCCAAAGCCCCCGGCCCGCCATTACGCCAGGGCCGGGCCCTCGACCGGCCGGCTGCATCAGGCAGGCATCGGGCGGGCGGTCCGCGCCACGCCACGGCTGCCCGCGCCTCGCGAGCGAGCTCGTTGGCGCTGCTGATGGGCGCTACAGTTCCCGGCTGTACCCGTCCGACGTGTCCACACAGTGCCTGGACCAGAACGTACACAAAAGCCCCCAGCGGAGCGGCGGGCCCCTCTCTCTCTCTCTCTCTCTCTCTCTCTCTCTCTCTCTCTCTCTGCTGTACTACCCGTCCAGTCAAAAGAAAGGCTGCGGAGAGCAGGGCGGCGGCTCTCTCTTGCAGTGCTGCTCTGTTCCTCTCTCGTGTGTCTGTGCTCTCTGTGTTGGATCTCACGATTCCGCAACTGGCAATGTGGTTTGAACGCTGGTGTTTGCGACTCGAGTGCGCGGCCGCGGATTTGCGTGGGTGCTAGAGTAGACTGCACTAATAACGGTGGTCGTCCCGTAACGGCGTGGGCGTTCTGGTCTGGCCTGGTCTACTGGAGCCACGCCACGCCACAACGCCACACTAGCTGAGCTGATGACTCGCCATCTGCCAAAACCTTCCATTTATGGGGCGGTTTGCACATTGCCCGCATCTGTCCGTGTCCAGCACCGCGATTCATGTGGCTGCGTTCCCGGTCCGCCACTGTGCCCGGAAACGACACAATTTGTTTTTTTTTTTCGCTTGGCGCATCACCGGTCCACACCACCACTCTGCTTTTATTACAGTACTTCGTACTCCTCACCCCACTGCGTCCGTTGTTTACTCGTCAACCGGGAAACAAAACCCCACTCAACCCCACCTTGCGAATTGTGTGGGATGCGGTGAAGGAAGGAGGCCATGGCCGCCTGCTGGCCCGTTCCTTCGCCGCCGGCTTCTTCGGTTCGTCTTGTTGCTCGTCGGCTCACGGCTTGCTCATGGACAGGCAGCGGCAGCAGGAAAGGCGGAGGCATGAGGCGGTGACCGCCGCCGCCGGGGGACGCCGCGGCGCCGGTGGTGACGGTGGCGCGATGGAGTCGGCGCCGAGCCGGCGCGGGCGGTTCGACCACCTCGACGGCGGGCACGGCGACGGAGGCGGCGGCGGGCCCGTCGCGACGGTCCCGGTGGTGGACCAGGCGGACTGCACGGCGCGCTCGTGCCGGTCGTGCGTGGCCGTGACGCTGGCGGACGCCATCGCGCTGGGCTGCTGCCCGTGCGCGGTCGTCAGCCTGCTGGGCCTCGCCTTCGTCAAGGCCCCGCTCGCCGTGGCGCGCCGCTGCCTGCGCCGCCTACGGAGGCGGCACGGCGAGCTGCGGCACAAGAAGCGGGTGCGCGACATGGACCCCGCCGCCGCCAAGTGCCGCCGCCGCGAGGCGGACGCGGAGAAGGGGTGTATGGAGGCGGCGGCGCGGCGGGCGAGCAGCTCGTCGTCGGGGAGGCTCGACGCGGAGAAGGTGTGGATGGAGATGTACCGGGTCGGCCAGTGGGGATTCGGCCGCCTATCCGTCTCCGTGACCCCGCCGCCGCCGCCACCGCCCGCGAGGTCCGGCGGCCACGTGGCGGCCGCCCGCAACCCCGACGGCGACGGCGGCAGAAAAGACGTGGACCTGCGGTGCGAGTCGTGACTGGCGTTCCGGCAACAACGTGCCGTCCGATGCGCTGCTGCGCGCCGTTCTTTTTTCGTTTCAGAAAAAAAAAAGGTTTATTGCTGCACGAGCACGGCGGCGACTAGTGCTTCGTGTACGCCGCCGCGCCATTGTTTCGGAGGAATCTGCCGGCGAAAAATCTGTGGTGCAAGCTCCATGATTGGAGGTGGAATGGGGATTCGTGCTTCAGTCGCCATCTTGATGTAACTCGCCGTCGCCGAGCAGCAGCGTGCGCCGGGCAGAGCTCCAGCCAGAGAAAATCTCAAAATTCAATAAACAACGGTAAACCGGGAATGCTTCTGCTCTGTGGTCAGCTCGTCTCCAAGTGGCTCGGTTGTCTTCTTTTGCCTTTTTTTTTTCGTGGGAGCTCGGCTCGTCTTTTTTTTTTTTTAAAGAAGAAGAAAAACAGCTGTACATAATTTGAGCGGTCGAGTTGTCCCAGTTATCTGTTTCTGGTGATCTCTGTACATACTTCATTTCCCAGAAAAAAAAATTGTACATCGTTGGCTCGAGTTGCTGATGTTTCAGAAGAACAAACTGAGTGACTGTTAGGTTCAAAAAAAAAAAAAACTGAGTGACTGTTTATGCTCTTATCGATGCATAGCAGATTAAGGGATTAACAAGAACGTACTGTGTAAGAGTTATCTGACTATGCGCCATTGCGCCGCATGCATGGACGGCTGCATCTCCAGTTGTATACGCTCTGCGACGAGTGGATCCCAAAACACACAAATAACAATGGCTGAAACCGGCAGTGCAGGCATTTACCAATGGCAGTCTGGAGGTTACTTTAGACTGTCCACAATAAGACCGATGCTGAAAACCTGAAATGAGGGCCACACCCTTAGCGATGCTGAAAACTGCTCGACATCCGCACTGGACAGCACCGATGCCCAATTCTACGTGAGTCCGTTTCGTCAGAGCACCCCTCCCTCGTTTGTTTCCTTCGCGCGATGAAAAATTCCTCACTCCGTGCTCTTTATTATTATTATATTGGTTCAGCACCGGTGCCTGAACATGATCGGCAGGTTGCAATTTTGCTTTCGGCATCGGTGGCTGCAGTAGTCAGCATTGGTGCTAAACTAGGAAAGAGAAGATTTGAGCATCGGTTTCCTCCACCACTGTGGGTAGTCTAAAGCACGAGGTGCGTTTACCGTGAGGTTTCAAACACACATATCCTAACCTACAGAATGGGTGTATTTTGTTTATATCGTTGGACAAATATTTGAAGCAAGAGTTTAAAGGAGCAACTATTAAGAAAACATATTTGTCATCATGAGATATGATTAAACCTAAGTGCAGCAACGTTTGCATTCTGAAAAATCTGACGATGCGACAACACCTTCGAGAAAATTTTACGACAACAACACCTATTTTCTTGTCTCCCTTAGAAACACACATGCGCTATTATATTAAGAGAATAAAGCAAGGCAATAGAGGTGACATCAAACGTTTGTCACAGGTTGGAACAAGAAATCTTGAGGCTTGAGGACACTCATATATGTAGGATGCATTCTTTGAGCTCTATGAAGTCCTAAGATACATTTCACATCGATTATAATGCGTTCCATTTGCTTCCTCTTGCATGCATCACCACTCGCTCCATCCTCCTTGCTCTTTGGTTGTAATCTGCAATTCTATTCTTTTTTTTTTAAGATTACACAGTACAACTCAGATACTCACAACGCACGCACACTCACCCCTATGAACACACGTACGCAAACCCTATCTCTATGAGCATCTTCGAAGACTGAACCGGCAAATCTAGAGTACGAAATCACCACTGGCGCCTCGCTGTCGACGGGAGCGTCGATTACCACTGAAAGCGCAAATACCGTTAAATTCTTGAAAATTCGCTCCCACGGGGAGTCGAACCCAGGACCTGAGAGGTGTTACTCGGATGCCTTAACCACTAGGCTAAGACCCCTTTCACTCTGCAATTCCATTCCTTCCAAATATAGATATGGAATGTTCCAAAAAAAAAACTACAGATATGGAAGAACAAGTACAAAACAACAATATCTATCAAAGACAACAACTTTGATATATTGTCCCTAGCAAAAGATATATATTTGGGTTGATTTTTTTTTTGGTCTTCAATGAAAACATATTTTTATGTTTAAATCTACTTTTAGCAAAAAAATTGTAAATCCAATTTAAAGTTTGTTAGATATAGCTGGATATAGAAAGTATTGTCTGGAATAGATAATTCGAAGCTGCTGAACAAAGACATAAACAAATATACTATTTAGAAATAAATTAAAAAACATGTTATCCAACATGAAAGTTAACAGCAAGATACCGCCACCTACCGTCAATCAGATTCAGAGTTGTCGTCGAGGCAACATCACATCCTTCGCTCGCCTACTTCGCCGTTCACTTCATGACGAATAAAAGAAAATCTCACGCATGACGTGCGCGATCTATTACTCATTAATTGGTAGCGTTAGAATGCCGAAGATTAAAGCCAAAATGAAAGTACTATGTAACGAGTATAGTACGTAATATATATTTTTATAACTTTATCAAGCTAATTGTCAATGTTATTTTTATTGTGGTTAAAAGGGACCCGGTCATATTGGTCTAAAAAAAGGGAGCTGAACAAATTGCAATGGCATTGAATAAATCCTCTCTGCTATAAGTGGAGCTCGTTCGTGCCCATGGCTGGAAGAGATTGGGATGGAGTAAAGGCAAGCGGGTAGTAATGTACTTGTCCGTGGTGGCCAACGGGACATTGTAAAGGTAAGTGGAGCTCGTTCGTGCCCATGGCTGGAAGAGATTGGGATGGAGTAAAGGCAAGCGGGTAGCAATTTTTTTTTTGCGAAGGGATGGGGATTATTATTAGGATAAAAGAACAGTACAGTCCCCGATTACAGAAAACACCCTGGAAGAAAAGAAAATTACAAGTAAGGACACAAAGGGCCTATTTGTAAAAAACTTCGTCTTCCAGAGAAATCGCCGGCCTTCACGACGCCTCGCCGAAGCTGGACGCCGGTCGCCGTCGATGAGCCCTGCCCAAGCCGAAGAGGAAGCAACACGTTGTTGGAGCCGCAAGATCCAGACGCCCGTAACACACCAGACGCCTTCTTTGACGCTGAACGAGAATCGGCGACCTCCACAACGGCTCGAGCCGCTCAAAAGATCCGCCACCACCGGCAATGAAGTCGACGGCCGGAAACCAAAGTCCACACAAGGGGACAGAAGAAGCCACCAGCCCTTCGCAAGGATGGGGCAAACTAACCTCACGACACCTCCAAAGACGATGACGACTCCATCGGCAGAAGGAGGTCGGAGGAGAGGAAGACCATAGCTCTTGACGCCGGAGGGGAAGCCGCCGGAGAAGAAAGCCAGGCCAGCAAAATAGTCACACAAACCTTCCTCCGCGAAGGCCATCGCGACGACGACCACGCAGCAAGAAGTTGCAGACAACAAAATCCGCCGCCGGGACCAAAGATCCGCCGACGCGGAAACTAAGCACAAACCTAAGCTAACCTACTCTAACCTAGGCTATGCACAAGGACCAGCCGGTGATCCGCCGGATCCCGCCCTCCGCGGCGCCGGAGAGGCCGCCGGAAGGCGAGATCCGACGGACACACCGCCGGAAATGGCTCGCCGCCCCTTTTCGCCTTGCCGAGTACTGTAGCAGGGGATAGGAACGAGAGCAGAGAGTGGACTCTAAACAGGTCAGGGATCTTAGCGGGTAGCAATTTTTATTTGTCCGAGGTGGCCAACGGGACATTGTAAAGCGGTATCCGCTGTGACTCTGACGTTAGAGTATCTGGATCCTTCTGTGGACAGGGATGAGCTGATGAAGGGGTGAGGAGAAGTCGTTTTCATTAACACGGTTGTTTGACCAGAGTGGTGTGTAAGGAAAGGAAATTATAGGTAATGACAACTTTGGATGTTCATTTTAAGTAACGACAGAGGGAACTCGCAAATAAGGAATCATCTCATTCATGGTAATTCCTTCTTTTTTTTTTTTTTGAGAGAGAGAGACTGGTAATTCCTTCTTTCATGTTGTTGTTCTTCATCCGGCCCTGACGAAGCCTTTGCACAGCCCATCGGAGCTGCCACGTCAAGATTTTGCAGGATATATGAAAGGCCGAAATCGAAGGCTGTATTGGGCCTGCCTCATAACACAGATAGATGACATAAATTGCAAAACCTGGTCCAATCCATTCCAAGAGACTACGGACGGCGGAAACCGGCCCAGTGGTCACTCGGCAACACAACACATTTGCTGCTTGGGCTCGTTCAGGTGGAGTGGTAAGCAGCACACTGCAGCCTCAAGGCCCTCAACCCGCGCCATTCCGCTAGTAAACACTCCGCATTCTACTGCTCACATCCAACAATCGACGACAGAGCGACGTTCTCGTCCCCAGCCTAGAGAATCTGTCATCTAACAGCCTGCTAGTAGCTCCTACGGGGACCTTTGTCCTTCCGAGAGCACGAAGCCGACGGCCCGACGGCACGGGCCAACAACTCTGCAAACGACGGCCGATCTGTCGGGTGTGCAATAGGCAAACGATCGGCAGTTCGGCTTCGGCAATCGGCACCACCCACCAAGCATGTCAACAGGGGCGAGATGGGGTGCTACTCCTATTCATCAGGCACACACCCATGGTGGTTGTGCGTGGGTTCTCTGATCAGCCGTTTATGATCAGCACTGGAATCACGGATCGGCCGATCGGGTGACTCGAATGGAATGATCTAGCAGCGCACCCGGGCCGTGTATGTGTTGGCGAACCCCCTGGCCCCCCCCCCCCCCCCCCCCCCCCCCCCAACCTCATCTTGTGGCCGCAGGTTAGGTTGGTGAGCCGCATCCGCGTTCCACGAACCACCGGAACAGACAGACGGCGTTGCCACGGCCACCGGAGCGAGAGAAAGTTTGGTTAAAGAAATGGTGCGCCGGAGACGAGATGACACGCGGACGATCGGGTGACGCCTGCTCCAGGTTGAGCGGGTTCACTTCTCCACTTCTGGGCATTCCAGCCTCGCTCACCGTGCGTGCTGTGTGTGTCCCATTCCATTTTCGTTTCCCAACTTTCTAGAACCACCACCACCACCACCGCCCATCCATTCGCTGGCCCGCCCCTGCCCTGCGCGCGCGCCGTGCTCTCGCGCCGGCACGTCGCCGTCGCGGCCCAAACCACCGCCCCAACCGTATCTTCTCCTCGCTAATTTCCCACTGACTGCTGGTCCCAGCACCTCGACCAGGCCCGCGAGGCGGTTACACGAACAGGAGGACAGCGCCTCTTATCTACCACCACCGCACGTACGCTTCTCCAGTCCCCGCGCGCCAATCCCAATTCCCGCAACACCCCACCGGCTTTCGCTAGTTCGTTCCCTTCGCGCCGCCACCGGCTGACTGACGCGAAGCAAAGCAACCCCAGCCAAGCACCGCGAAAGCAAATTCGCCGCGCGCGAAATTAAGCCAAACAAATATCTCTCTGTGGCCAACGCGAGATCACGCGAGGAGGGAGGTTCGTAAGCCATGGAGGACGAGGACAGGGGCCAGGGCCCCGCCGAGAGCTCTCCGGAGGACTGCCCTGCCGTCGAGGACGAAGACGACGGGTTCAGCTTCCCCGTCCCGCCGCTGGCCGTCGACGCGGGCATCGTGCCCGTGTACCCGATCTTCGGCCGGCCCCCGTCTCCCACGTCGCCGGCGAGGGATGAGGAGGACGACGAGGAGCCGGAGACGGCCACGCTGCGGGTGCCGCTCGGCCGGCTCCTGCTGGAGGAGCGGGAGTTCCGCGCGCGGCAGCAGGGCGGCCGTTCCGTAAGCGCTCGCCACAGGCAGCAGCAGGAGGACGACGACGACGACGGCGAAGCCAGCGCCGGCGCGGCGGACGAGGAGCTGGAGGGCGTGCCGCCGGAGACCTACTGCCTGTGGGCGCCCGGCGGGGGGTCGTCGGCGCCCGCGTCGCCGCGGCGGTGCCGGAAGAGCGGCTCCACGGGGTCCGTCCTCCGCTGGCGCCGCATCAGTGAGCGCCTCGTCGGCCGGAGCCACAGCGACGGCAAGGAGAAGTTCCTGTTCCTCAACGCCCCGGGCGCGTTACATCCTCCTCCTAGTAACAAGGAGGAGGTGGAGGAGGGACGCGGCGGCGCCAGCAAAGGCGACGCTGCCGGCGGCGGCGCGGGCCATCCGTTGAGATATTACGGCAGAGGAGGAGGCGCCGGCGGCGGGAGCGGCCGCCGGCGGACGTCGTATCTGCCGTACAAGCAAGAGCTTGTCGGGCTGTTCGCCAACGTCAGCGGGCTGCGGCGGAGCTATCACCCGTTTTGACGCAACGCGCTTCCTCCTCCACGCCGTCCGTACGATCTTTGCGCTTTGCTTGCTTGCTTCTTCCTGTGTGCATACCTGGTACAGATAGACTCTGTGTATGTACTACAAAAGTGGTACAGTAGAAATAAACTGGTGTGTAATCTCTTAAGTTAGTTATTTGGGCTTGGGTAAATAGGATTAGTGTAAGAATAGCACGATCTCAGAGTGACGGAGATTGAGAAAAAACAGAGGAGACAAATGGAGTACGCACGATCTTTTTACACGCTTTCTTTTCATCCAGAAATCAGAATCCTTGTTCAGTTGGTTTGTGCATTCGCTTTCATCCGTCTGATTTCTTTCTGTACTTACATAGTAATATTTGTCAGAACAGAATGTCTCATCTAATACGGTGCTCAGATAGAATTTTGTTTGCTGTTGATGATGAGCCAGCGTCGGTTACTGTTGTTGTCGCCGCTTGATTTGGTCGCGTTTCTTGTTTGAAAGGTCAGCGGCAGGCAGCGACATGTCATTTTAAATATCTGATTATATTACAAAGTACTTCATGTACTCCATCCGTCCCAGAATATAAGCATTTCTGGGTTTGGTCAAAGTCAATTCTCTTCAACTTTGACTATCTATATTTATAAAAGTAAAATATTTCAAACATGAAGAGTTACATATTATGATAATTGGTTTCATGATGAATCTAACAATATCATTTATACTTATTCAAACATTCTAATTTTTTTTGTTATCGATAGTCAAAGTTGAACAGGATTGACTTTGACTAAAGCTAGAAATGCTTATATTTTAGGACGGAGGTAGTAATGTTAATGCCGCGAAAGCAATCAGTTAGGACGTCAGAATAGATACTGACACGATTCCGACGATCTCCTCGAAATTCTTTACGCTTTTTCATTCAGACAAACGTCTCGGAGAGCAGTTACCCTGCATGCAATGCAAGTGACCCGTTGTCCTGATCAGCTTCACCTTCCACTACTACACAGTACTAGTGCTACTGCAACGAGCAAGATTCTGGTAGCTGTAGCTGTCGAATTCGCCGAGCACGCCGTATTCTCTGGTTGGCCACTTTATGCGTTTGGTTTCTTTCGATATGAACTGGCTGCCTAGCCAATGCATAAACTCTGGGGTGGTACCAGCATGGCACATGATATGCTCTGAACTTATCCCAGTAGCCGTGTTCCGATCGAACCAATTCCGTTGTCGTCCAATGTTTATAATAACTGTTGTAGTAAGAAACAAAAGATACTCACGACAGCATATGTCCCCAGTTATCTCCTCCATCAGATGGAATATACTATAGTAGATAGCTCGAGCACCAATAATTCTCTGGCTCCGGCACCAACTCATCACTGTTTCTCCTCTCGAGCTCCACTCATTTCGTTGGGTATGGCGTCATCCCTATCTGTGACGCTCCCATCATCCATTGATCCTGTTCCTGTTACACGGGCTCGAGCGCGACAGCACACAGCAGCTCAGCTCGCTGCTGCGTGCGTGAGCCATGCCCACCCAAACACGTAACAGTGCCTTTTTTTTTTGTTAAAGCGCCTTCCTTTCTTTTTGCTCTCGATTTCGAGGAATCATTTGATCAGGTCTTTTTCCTTCTCCAGGCCGAGCTAGAAGCTAAACGCAGCGGCTTCGCTGTCCATTCGTTTACTATTTCTTTCTCTCTTTTCCTTTTCGTCGTGCCGTGTATGTAAGTGAGCGAGGCATCACATTATGTGGCGGCTAAGCTGCCGCTGCAGCAGCTGCTAGTAGTGTTAGCATCATCATCCGGCGAGCTAGCTAGCTAGATCCCACGAAAGGCCAGGCCACCACCGTCCGGTGGCAGTGGAGGACGATGTGGTAGCTCGCGCACGCGTCTAGTGCGGTGGGCTCACGCGAGAGGGGAGGGGAGGGGAGGGGAGCAGCGCGGAGAGAGAAGCGGGAAGGGGGTCGCGCGCGCGGAGGCGTCGCGTCGCACGCGTCTCTCTCCCTGTCTGCGGAGTGCAGATCGATTGGTCTGTGGTGGCTACTGCGGCCTCGGTTGGTCTGATCATTTCTTCATCGGTGTTGTGTGGGTGCCCAACAGCTAGCTGGGGAAGTTCCATGCCATGCCGTGCGGGTGCGGGCAACGCCGTGCCCCGGGCTCGACGGATCGTGGTGTCGTGAATCGGGTGCTGGTGGTGCCGGCTTTCGGTCCCGGCTTGGCTCGCTGGATTTGGACACCGAATCTGCGATAAGACGCTATAAAGCAACGTGCAATTAGTCCAGAACCGGTCCTGCACTTCCGATTCCAAGCCCCGCTTGCGCGCGTGCGTGCCGTGCGACGGCGAGTTCCGGCCGGCCGCCGCACGGAATTCCGTCGGGTCGAGACCCGATTAATTGGCTGGCTGTCGAGCACCCTTCTGTTGTAACGGGAGGAGCTGCGCGCAGTTTCCTGCTTCTGCAGCAGAGGATGATGATGCCCTGCGAAACAGCGTAACGTCGCTTCTTGTTACGCTTCGCACTCCGTAGCAATCGCCGGCCGGCAAATCATATGGATGATGATGGTCCCGGGTGTAAAGCGATTTCATTCGTCCTGTCTGCTCGATTTTTCTTCTTCTTTCGGCCATGTATCATTTTAAGGTATCTAACGGGTGCTGCCTGTCGAGACCTTTACGCAGGACAGAATCATACTCCTGCTGCATCCCTATACACAGCTACTAGTTCCTTGCTGCGCAATTCATCTCCTCTTTTCTAGAGATTTCGTACATTATTGTATGTTACCTTTGTATAGTAGGTTGTAGATATAGGCTTTTGCTACTCCAGAAGATTTGCTCATCGCGTTTTTCTGCTAAGTTTATCCATGCTGGGACAAGTTCTGAAGTTCAGATACAGTAAGAAAGAGAGACCTGAATAAAAGGCGTACAGATACTGCAACGTTTGCCCTTACTATGGCTAAACGAATTCACTTGATAGTTAAAGTACATCAGATCGCCACATAAGTTTCCTGAGAGAAGTCATCCGTTGTAGTACCAAAATTACCATTACATTTTCTGAAAGCTGAACACATTTAATATATGTTTTGATATTTTAATGCTCACGAACCTGCTACCGCGCAGTAGCGCTTTCAAACTTCTAGTGCTGTCCAAGACCACCAGTGCCCTTGTTTTTCACAGTTACATCGTACTTTGCATATACCCAGCATGAAAGAAGAAACTGTACATTCCGATTCTTTAAGACAATCAGTTTTTCAGTTATGCCTACTTCTGTCAAATGCCCGCACAGACGCCCAAAACTTGGGGTGATCCCATAGATCAGTAACATCGACATCTAGCTTTGACCCCGAGACGCCCATTCGGCTCACGGTATAAAAACACCATTTTCCCAAGAGGGGGAAGCACAAGCTGATAGACTTTAATTTCATGATCATCGACCAGAACGCAGATCAACAATTTCAAACCGTAAATTAGGTTTGAACTGCACTTTGGAGCAGATTTCATAGATCGGGCTGCCATCAGATGTCTCTCGGTGGGTGTGGAACCCGCTTTCATCACACTCCCTCAGCACGTCCATTCCTCCTGGGTCAGTAAGCCTAAATATTCCATAGCTCCTGAAGGATCCGTAAACAGGTGCAACAGTTCAGATTTCATTCTACGGTAACTTAGCCACAAAAAGGAAATTAGGAATAAAACAGTTGCAAATGTATACCAGTAAACTTTATATATAACAACATAAGTACTGTAATTATGATTTAAGAATAAAGAACACTTGCCTAGTAGGATCAGTGGGAGCAACCACAATTGCAACAGCTTCTGGTAACATAACCTGCAGGATCCCCATCAATCGAATTAAAGCATGAGATATCAGCTAAGAGATTTCGCAGTTAAAATGGGTGAGTTGTACTACAGACTGTTACAAACGGTCTAATAATTCAGAGCTAGAGTACATGTTATTAACAATGTTTGTACAACCATGAAACATCAAGACTGTAGCAATTCAGAGCATGGTTGACCTTCCTGATGTAAGAAATTTCCAACTACTTGGTATATGGTTTTTATCTTACAAAGTTCAAAGAAACTAGTTGAATCGTCATTACTACTGTCCAGATCACAAAAACAAAGAGTTAAAGGCTCATAACGGCTAATCAGAATGCTTTTTTGTACTGGTCTATTTCTGAGCTAGACAGAATAAGCAAAAGAAGAATGTAACCTATAATAACTGCTCTGTAAGCCTAATCGGCTGCTAAATAAAGGATATCAGGGTGGAAATTATGTTAAGCTGTGTAGCCTCTTTTTAGTAACATCTGCTTAGCCAATTTTAGTATCTAGATGACTAGACATACTGCGTGGTTTTCTTCTACCCAATTTTAATTCTGCAGAGACATGGCATCAATTCTCTATAATTGATAGATTTGTTAATCAATCAATGCACATATAGCACCTCACGGTACTGAAAATAAATCATCTGGTCAAATAAGGCACAATATTTGCACCATATGTATGAACATTTGAAGTAAATACGCAAGTGCTAATACGTGCAGCTTCTATTCCACTGAATACAGATCAAACTATTCATGACAAGATGACACCAGTAGTTTGTAATGCTTGATGCGTACCAATCAAGCATAAGTTTGCATAAATAAAGCATAATAAATCTCTACCATAAACTATATAATCTCGTCATTAATGTGAGACAGATCAGCACACCACAACTGTTTGATTACCTGGTAAGAGAACTGCGTGTGCAAATCAATAGACGATAGGAAGCATGTTTGTGAAGGGTGAGTCTGGAAAAGATCAAGGCGTTAATCTCAGGAAATGTCAAACAAAAGTAACAATTCCATCCAAGCCTCCAAGAACACTATAGGCATGTAACAACAACAATGTTCAAAGGAATCAAAAAAGGATTTCACTCTACACAGTAATAAATCAACGCCAAATTTAATTTGAATTACCAATCAGCCTCTCTTCATTATACTTTATGGAGAAGGCAGACAACTAAGTTGCATGAATTTGCTGTGTAGATTATGAGAAAACTGAAAATATGATATCTATTACTGTCATTCTTCTTTGTTATGGAGAAGAGTTAAAACAAGAGATAAATTATAAAGAATAGCTGGTGGAAGTTCATCATGCAACCTATTGTGAAGCACTCCAAATAACAAGAATATCCTAATAATTACGGTTCAGCAAATAAAATTTCTTTTCTACCTAACAGAAACCTATAACATTCATTTACTGTTCTTTCATACAGAAAATATACCAAAGATATTGACCATTTTCTCGTTTTATGTTAGTAAAGCAACATAATCGTCCAAACAAGTTCACAAATAGACAGTAATTTCAACAGCATCCAAGCAAACTATACTTTGCACATTTATTTCAGAAGACTTGTTACTTTCTATGATGAACCAAAACACTATCCTGAAGTTACTTAAACGATGATTTAGAGAGATTCAAGGGTTAAACCATGCAAGTAACATAGAGCGATAGCATACTCCGATGCATATTATGAAGAGCAACAGGATACACTGTCAGACATGTCTCTCTGTTTACAGGTCTTTAAAACACTATAGAGTCTTTTTTCATTTCAAGATGAACTGACAGAAACAACAAAGTACATAAAGTACAGCAAAGCAAAAGTTTATACATGTATCCATCCAGCAGGGTAAAGTGACTGCCCTGATAATATGGCATGTATCTCCTCCTCATTAACTGCCTGACACTGCGTTTTGGAAAAGAAAAAGGAAGCTTTAGTGTGTGACAAGGGGATACTTGCCAGAAAAAATAGTGATCCATCAATGAAAAATTAAGCACAAATAATTTCAGTTAATGAACATACCGAATGAGCAGTTCCTTCTTGCTTCGGTATGATCAACATAGTCACAAAGTAAGTTCCATCCCTCTGCATATAAACACGAGAAGCTTCATGATCCAATCTGAAAAATCGGCAGTTTAAAGATCATTGCTTAAGCCACATCAGTAACTTATGCCCCACTACACTTACAAACGAAGCGCCGAGAATTCCGCATGTCTCCAAATTATTGCTAGTATTCTCCTTTGCAAGCTCCATGAATTCATCTGTCAATCTCTCTGACTGAACACAATGCACAAAAATGTAATTTCAGCTAAAACCTTAGGTTCTAACCAGCTGCCAAAAGAAATTGTACGCATGAAAACAGAACGTACTATTTGCATGTCATGCAGATGACTAGATGACGAAGACTGCCGAACTGAAAATCCTGCTTGCTCATCGACATATTCAGCAGGGCTAAAAGAAGCATCACCAAAGCTCGAAACGTCTTCTATCCAAGAAACGATTGGAGATGGGAAGTGATGTTTCACAGGGTAGGAATCACCATCGTAATATCCAGATTGGCAGTGAACAACTTTTCGGGAATCGGTGGTATCTAGATACATCATTTTACTTGGCGTTGAATGTGTTCCGCATTTCCTTGCATCGACGTCAAATCTGCCGTTTTAACATCGAAACTGTCATGTTATTGTACGGTTGCAGCAGAAATACTGCCATACTACAATACAAAGTGATGGCATACCTATGGCTACTCATGGTTGGGGCAGTACACCAAATTTAAGCCTGCAAATGAGAAACCATCAAACAGTGTTTAAAAAGGCGGAGGCCTTTCATAAAAAATTAAAATGGAACCCGTTCCAGGCACTGCCTAGACTGACAACCCCATTCCGGCAAGCTTAGCAAATTAGTTACTACTAATAATAAGCGATCAAATAAAGGAAGGATGAGCTTCCACGGCTCCACCGAACCTATTACTTACTAATCGGCAGAGCAATCGAAGAGTACGTGTGTTGGTTTAAACAACAGGGAGACGCAACAACTACAGATCAACAAACTTCTACGATGGTATCGAGTAGAGAAAGACCTGCTGGCCACTAGTAACACCTAACCGGGACACCACCCAGTGGCGGGCAGCGGCGGCAGCTGCGCATATGCAGAGCACCAATTCTCATTCCAAAGAGCACTCTCAGATCCTGAAACGAAGACGAGGAAATGTCCAACAGAGCGGCCTGACAGTCTCCCGGTCTCGGCCCAACTATCAGTTACAGGCTTACAGTATACTCCGTCCTACCAGAGAGAGAGAGAGAGAGAGAGAGAGAGAGAGAGAGAGAGAGAGAGATCACCTGGAGAAACAAATCGGGAGCAGGGTGTTGGCGCGAGAAGGAAGATGACGCTGAGCTGATCCTGCTTCGCTTCTGCAGGAGGGAGGAGGGGGGGAGGGGAAAGGCGAGGAAGCGACGCGTGCGGGCTGCCGTTACTCTGACGCGAAGCGAATCCACCCGGGGCTTTGCTCAGCTGTGGTCTGGATGCGCGCGCACACGCGCGGGCGCAGCACGGACCACGTCGCTGTCGTGCATGCGGCGCACATCACAAAGAGCGGAGGGCGGCGGCCGAGCGGGCGAGGAGGAATTCCGGAATTCAGGATAGGGACGAAAAAGAATTCCGGCGGCTCTGCGGATGTGGAATGGACGGAGAAGGGGGAAAAGAGAAACGTCGCGGCGAAGGAAGCGCGGGTCGCCATCGCGCTCCGAGCCGCGACGTGGGCGCGCGCCACGTGTCGCGCATCGGGGGTGACACCCCGGACGGTGGTCGGTCGGGTGCCTACGGGGCATCGGTTTCTGGGAAGGTGGCGACGGAAATCCGCATCATTCGCGTTGGCTGCTCCGCGCGCGAAAGGGACGGCGGGGTACGATCCGTGCGTTTGAGATGGACGGACGACTGAGTGCCAGAGGCCCCCCGACCTGAGCGTGCTCTATCCTAGTCATCCGCCTGTACGGCAGTCGGCAGCGTCACACGGAATTCTCCTTTTGGTTTGCTTCTGCGACAACACGTGCCGTCTCTTAGGCTGACTTCAACAAGAAGCTGCAAACCATATGGATCAGTACTGTGCATCCTCAGAATGGTCTCCAACAGAGTATGCAAAAGGGTATGCATTTTGCTCATTGAAGAGAGAGAAGCTGCAAAACTGCGCACCCTCTCTCCTCGAACGCATCCTGCTCGCCGCACCTACTGGTTCTGCCCCGGCAGCGCTCGCTCCACAGTGCCCGCCCGGCGAGCCGCACCAGCCGTTTCGCCTCCGCGGCGACTTGTGCCGCCACTTCCTGCTCCTCGTGCTCGCCTGCTCTTGTGCACCCGGCGCGTGGAGCGGGGCGGCGCATCGACCTGGAGACCGTCCTCGCGGCGGGGACGTGGCCCATCGCCGTGCAGCACGACGAGGCCTTCGTCGGCTTCGTCCAGCCGGAGAGCTTCACATCGCTGTTCATCGGCATGAGCAATCGAAGAATCACTCAACGGAGGCGGCGTAATCGATGGTGGCGTTGCTGACGTTCATCGGCGTCCATGGCGCAGGAGCAAGCCGAGCTCGCGAGTCGACACGACGAGGAAGAAAGGGAGAACGGCCTTGGCTTTGCGGAGGCGGGCGCGGGGGCGGTAGGGAAGCAAAATCAGTCCATGCCCATGGCAAATCTCAATCCAGACCAGCTTTATCTCCTTCCTCTTCCTCGCAAATTCCACCATCGTCCGCGAATCCTTGTTGGAGACGAGGCGGAACGGCTCCGCAGGGGCGAGGCGCCACGCGCTGCCCCTTCTTCCTCCTCTCGCCTGCGCGGCCGTCTCTGCACGACCCGCGCCAGCCGCCTCCGCGCGCGCCGCGCCCGACGCCGCCGCCTCAACGCGCGTGCCCTGCGCCAGCCCCTCACGTGCACCGCCTCCACTCACGCCGCGCCCGACGCCGCCGCCTCTGCGCGCACCGCCACGGGGCGCGGCGTCCGAGCACGTCGCCGCCTCCACGCGCGCGTCCCGCACCAGCCCACGCCGCCACCTCTGCGTGCACCGCCTCCACAGCCGCCTCCGCGCGCGCTCCCATTTGCTGGTGCCGCACTGCCGCCTCCCCTTTGCTGGTGCCGTCTCCCCTTTGCTGGAGCAGGCCATCGCTGAGGCCGTGCTGGGCGCCGTCACTGGGCTCGCGTTCCGTGCTGTGCCTGTGCTCGTCGCAGTCGGAGAGCGTGGTGCGGGGCGCGGCGAGCGAGCACCACGCGCGGGGTCCAGCCAATGGCATCGCCTTGCCTCAGCGGCACGACGAGGTCCAGCCGCACGCGAGCTGGAGCGACGACGCGGCGGCGCGACGAGCTCGACCAAGTGCTAGACGGGGAGGCGGTGGACCGAGCGCGGGACGGGATGGCGGTGGGCTGAGCTCGACCTCACGCCGCACGGCGTCCCCAACATCGACCAGTGGGACGCGCTGGTCGTCGGCGCCGACGTGCGCGCGCTCCGCTCCCAGAGGTCCGTGAGGCGCGACGGCACGGAGCAGAGCGGGTCGTGAGGCACGGGAGCAGGGCACGAGCTGCTGCTCTCCACTGCTGCTGAATCGAGGAGAATTGGTGGTGGGTGTGCAGTGCGAGCGCGAAGGCGGCACAGGACACGGAGCTCGCCGACCTGCAGCCGGCGCGAGCGGAGCGCGGCGGGGCGGCGTATGGCCGAGGCTCGGAGGGTTTGCGCGGCGCCGCAATGGGTGGAGCGGGGCGGCGCGTGGCCGAGGCGGGGCGGAGCCGGCGACGCAAAGGAAATGCAAATCTCTTGTTGGAGACACTGCTGTGCGAACGGAAGGAAAAACACTGTTTAGGCATGGCAAATGTGAATTTGCCTCTCAAAAATAGGTTTCATTGTTGAAGTCAGTCTTAGAATTGCGGCTAGGTTCAGGTGACCCAGTTGTTAACAAAGTATTTTTTTTTTCGAAAGATGTAAACAAAGTTTGAAACTGTAAGCCTAATAGCAACCCCAGTAATAAGCGTATCAGCCCGTGACACAACCACATTGCGGACTGCGGGATTGGTCATTGGTGTGAATTAAACGAGCGCACATCGTTACAGATTCCTGATGTCTCTGCTCCGATCTGATATTTTCCTCGAGAGCCAGAATGGCATCTCGAGCGCTCGATCCATATCGCGGAAGAATGGCACTCTAGTCCAGATCAGATTAGCTAACAAAGAGGGAAGAACACGCAAGCAGCAATAATACAAGAATAATTGAAAGGGAACGTATCAGGTGGAAACCAACCTCTCTGTGCAAACTATGGAAACTTCAATCTGAGCCACACGATGTTGATCCAAGGGATGCACTCAGGGGAGGTGGGAGGGTGATTTACAAGCTCAGGAGAGGTGGAAGGGGTGATTTGCAAAAGCGACTTTGCAAATCACTCCTCCCACCTCCCTTGAACGCTCCCTTGGCTCAACATCGTGTGGCTCAGATTGAAGTTTCCATAGTTTGCACGGAGAGGTTGGTTTTCACCCGATAACGTCGACTAGCTTGGAGAACCTTTCAGAAAGCAAATGGCGACTTTACCATGTACACGATAAGCTGTCACGCGTGTAATATAACTGTTTTATGTATTTGACGGCTGATGACACATTTCAGCTCGAACCATTTCCACACCTATTGAGCTCGTTGCAAGGCATACAAGCCGCAGCAAAGGCTTCAACTTTGCCATAAAAGGATACCCCAGGTGGACGAGTAAAAGCGTCCTTGCATCACTTGCTTAGTTGCATTCACCGCCTCGGTTAGTATCATAAAGTTCAATAATTTATGATTCCTAGGAAATATGATGCAATTCAATGACCATCAACCATATTTCAACAGATCGCCAAACAACCTTGCGCAAAGGTCTAATTTACGGCATCTTCTTACATTAGCTGATCATGTCACAAAACCACAAGCCTCTTTCACATAACTATTTTATGTGTGCCATACAGATCCATCAAAGTGTCTCTAACCCAGCAACCTCCGAAATCCATTGATGGTGCAAGAGTCTTGCCATCTGTACATGAGAAATTAAGAAATTCACAAATTTTGAGTAAAAAACATTAGTAAACTTGCGAAATGAAATATACTCGCGTGCAGAGTATAGGCAAGTAAAACACATCTAGATGCAGATAAAAGTGAACAACGACAGACAGATGCTGCTACCATGTTATCCACCAGATAGAGTTGATGCATGCAGATATACAGATACACCAACTCAAAGTAAAATCACTATACTTTTTTTTCAAAGGAAAATGGGTATAAATATTTATCCTAAGTATGCCAAAAAGTGTATGATTAATACGTGACGCTAGCCAACCTTCGTAGCTACCTTGATTCTAAACCTTTCTATCCTGAATAGAAACAATGAATTAAAACTGATTCGTTTTATTTCAAACAGTGACCTGCTGACTTACCATCATGACAGTCTCTGCAAGAGATTTTCTACCATAGCTCTTTGTTTTATGCCACTCAAAGATTCTGATTTTATGATGGCATTTGATACAAGAATGACATTACTTGGCGAAGGAGCATTCACCTACAAGGCATAACCGAGATATCATGCACAAAACAATATCATCGCCTGACTTTCAAAAATACAAGAAGAAAACATAACAAAACTGGGGAGTATAGGCCAGAACCGTACATAGACTCGACCATTTAGTCCAACTGCAATCTCAAATGATAGCTTTTTCCCAAGAGCCTCCAGAACAGGGCATGTTGGAGAACTTAACAACCTGTAAGCAGTAACCATTAAAAGTGTTCAAGGAAAAATAGTGCAATTATTTGAATGGAAAAGGACAGCATTTATTGTCCTCACATTCGTGCCAGGCCTGTTGATGTGTCAAACATGTAGCCACCTTTCAGTTCACCAAACTCAGCAGTTTTGCCCGTAGCTGCAAAACAGAAAACATGCGGTATAGTAAAAGAAAACTAATAAAATTATCAGATAGAGTCAAAGAAGACAGTCAACCAAGTGCAATACTGCAAGGTGAGACATTGTGGCAATCACAAGATGAAAATCTGTAGTTTTAGTGGACAAGACAACAAAAGACCATATTCCCGTAGCACAATTTCCGGCATGTGGGACTTAGCTTGTACCCCATATTATTGCAATTGCGCTATTATCTTTCCCTTGGCATGGTTCCATTTCTCCCTCACCCCTGAACAAAGACTCAACTATAAGCTGAAAAAATTACCATCCATGCACGAGAGCTCAGGATTCATGATGCTATTGGCTTTCACCACTCGAGCGTATATTAGTGTACCAATCTGCAGGTGAATAACCATTGTAAGGTCCAGGTATAATTAGCAAACAGGAAACTAGGCACTGTGACATCAGTTATCGGCCTTTTGGCATCAGTCAGAATTGAAATCACAGGGGATAGAAACATACTCCCTAGCTAAATATAGCATGTGTTCCATCTGTTGGTTTTTATTTGTCATGCAACTGTAGGAAGATGCACAACTAACTCTTTCTAAAGTGTCTCTACCTAAGAGTATGACACAGCACACATGATTGAACCTATAAGTTCATTATTCATCAGCAATAAAATAGGTGAGACTGTGAGACAAGCAGTTTTAAATAATAATTTCTGTGCAAAGAGCTACAATACCAAATTGAAAGAAGGGATATTATAACAACGACAAGAAAAAACATACGGCCGGAGTGCATGTTCAGAACTACATAATATTACCTATTATAAATAATATTACCTATGTATACACATTTTAAACATTGTATAGAGATTGATAGCAGGATGAAACGAAGAAAAAATAGGAAGAACAAAACAACCCAGTGCCAGACCTCATATTTTGGTATGTTTCTCCTGGTACCACCTTCAAATGCAAGCACAGGAAGAAAGGCCAAATTGGGCCCCTTTATGTCGACCAAAAAGTTCTGAATCAAGAAAATTTACATCAGCAGAAATCAAAATATGTCAAGCTTTTGCTTGGTTGGTGTCAGCTCACATTTTTTTGTGGTTCTGGTCTATATGGAACTGTATATAATTTCAAGCAGCAGACCATATTGCCACAATTAGAGTGAGATAATTGTAAGTCACATAACATACTAGTAGTAATCTCCATTTTGCAATAATTGTCCACTTTTTTTTGGGTAGCGCAGTTTTTAAACATGTATGTCCAATGAGGAAAAAATAATGTTGCTATATTTCCCCCTATTTTAATTCTTTAGGAGTGGTAGAATAGTTTTAGGATGCCATCAAATAGAGTTCGTATGGTCCAATATTATCAGCATTTTATTCAGATCAACACTTTCTTCGTCTGTATCCATGGCCAGCTTGGATTAAAACTGCAGAAAGAGGGAATGCTGATTCACAAAATTTTGAATGCAAATGTGCACTTACATCTGGTTTGGTGTCGACCACAACTCCAAGAACCGTGTCTTCTACAGAAGGTATATACTGGCAAGGGGGAAAGGAAAAGGAGAAGAAGCATGAATTAGTGACAGCCTTAAACGCAACACACGGGGGGTAAACAAAGAAGCACTATTTGCAGTTCCATCACTCAACCGTTAAGATTATATAAGACTAATAGCTTGAGATAAGACTGATTAATTGTCTAGGAACAAATAACGAGAAAAATACATCTTCAAGCAATGGAATCTTGATTCAGAATGACAGCAGAAAAAACCTATGTTTTACGATTCAGTTGTAACAACAAATAATAAATGTTTATGCCATGTAAATACAGGAATTTTTGTAGCACTGAAATAAACATAGAAAGAACTTCAGGTTAACATATTAGTTTGACAATTTAATCACAATGTATATTACTGTATAGAAATCAATTGACATCCTACAGCAATGGTAATCACATAGAAACACAAACAGAATAGTATTATGATACATTCTAGTTCAACTATGAGGTGTAATAAGAACTTGACCACTTGGGTGCACGCAAAGAGATTTTTGTTAACAGCAGTGATACATTACTCCAAATTTTCATCAAACAGACACATGCTTTATACATACGAGGACTAAATCATGTAAGCATCTAAATCCAAACTGCAGGACTCACCCTTTTCTGGGAGCTCTCAACCCAATACTTGTTGGGCTTGGACAATCGCAGCATCCCGGCACTGATCGCCTGGATGGTATCACACTCCTGCAAGCCCCACAGATCACTGATAAGCTTCAGGACCAAATAAACCTCCAGTAAACCCTAATCCTAAACCACACGAAGGACAACCCGTCCCATTTTCCACCAAGAGATGCTTTACCTGCCGCAGGCCGGCGCCAATCTTTATGGTCTGGTTGGTCATCTCCGAGAGGTCCAGGACGACGTCGCCGGGCACCTGGGCACGGCAGCGACGGCGGGTGAGGGGGACAACCGCAAGGCCCGCGGGTAAGAGATCAAAGGGCGGAAGGGGCTGGGACGCTTACCACGTAGCTGTCGACAAGGGCGGAGGGCTTCGGCCTCCTCGACTCCATTGCTCGAGCTCGAAGACAGCGGTCGGGTACGCCGGCGGGGAGGAGAGGATGCTGGAGGAGCAAGCGGAGCGCGCGGCGGTGGTTCTGGCAGATGGGGAGAATGGGCCGTGTTATAGTAACATCAAGTTTGGGCTTCAACGATGGGCCGAGGCACGTAAAACGCAAATTCCCATTTTCTTGTCTGGAGTCTAGACTAGAAAAATACTAGCGCTGATTAAATGCCACAGGAATCTTTACATCATCATAGAAAAATAGGCAGACATGTTTGGTTCCTATCACCACTGACGGTGTTTGAATCACCTACAATCATGGAGTCTAATAAAGGGTGGTGATTATGCTCAAAAAAGAAAAAAGAAAAACAGGAGCACGTCTGAAGGGGGGGAAAGGAGCCCTGCGCACATTCCTCCCACTCAGAACAAAAAGGCGAAGCATTCTCTCAAAAGGAGAAAGAAAAAACTAAAAGAAGCATTCTGTCAAGATGAACTGGAGTCCATGTGGTTCTCATAAAGTCCCCTGTTTGAAACATGACAAATATCAATTGCCAATTCACAGCGGATAGACCCATGCATTCATCCAACATTTATCTGAGCTCACCATTCAGTAAGGGCATGATAGTGTTGATTAAACGCCACAGGAATCTTTACATCATCATACACACATATAAATATAAAAAGATTAGTATGACAGTTATTTCTGACCCAACAATTCGTTACACTTACTGGTTATTTGTTCAAGAGCATTTTTCTTACACATCATGTGTTCCAAGCTGATCACTATAACAAGGTCAGCCAGAATCAGCACTCCGGCAGATCCATTTCCTTGGGGAACAACATGACCAAGTACCACAAGAGTATGGAACAAGCCACAGACATAAGAATTTGGATCATATTGTCCACGATACATCTAGCAAATAGTATTCACATCATCTAATGTTCATCATCAGGCTCACGACACAGAGCTGAAGACGCAGTAAGTAGATATGATCGAGCTAAGGCCAAGAGCAATGAAAGCTAGGAAGGCCATAGAGGCAGAAGCATTGACCATTTTGGTGAATTGATCCCCTCCAAACCGAGAAATCCATACATCATTACGAGAAAGTGCAGCTGACGATGCTGACAACAGGAGGTAAGCCAATATCTGCAATAACAATAACATTAACAGTTATTTAACCACATTATTTTGCTTCATAACATTTTTACAGGATAGGAAACCAAATTCAAATCTGTGGAGAATGACAGAAGAGGATATAGACATTTCTGGAGCAAGGTATGGCTAATAGAAAAGGAAGAACTCGAGAATAATAAATGCTCAGATTTACATGTCATGCACAATAAATACTCAAACTCTATGTTGGAGGCAAATTACACAATTGATAATGTGCCTAAAAAGGAACTGTTCCCATCGCACATTTCTGAAAAGTTCCCTTACGGTTAAAACTGACTGCGATGGTCAATGAGGAAAAGAAATTAGAAACATGCCTTTTTGCTGTGACTACATACATTGGTTAATCTGTTTAATTTAACAAAACATATATTTTGAGTCTAATATCCAACAGGTTGACCGACTCGCTGCGCGAGGATATTGTTACTTATCCTGAACAATGTAGCATGCACCATATTATGCTGCATCAGTACACTGTCTGTACCTACTACTCCCTCCGTTTGCAAAATGAAGACGTTCATGATTTTGCAGACAGAGGGAGTATTCGATATGATCTTACTTCAAGTCCACTAAGAACAATAATGTGCAACCGGGATAGTGATCTGTTATCACCCAGAGTCCATAAACAACATAGTTTGATATCTTTACCAGACATAAAAAAAACCAAGTTGGTGATGGTTGTGGTCGTCGGTGGTCCGTCCAGCCAAGCCTCCACACCACTTTGCGCCAACAGGTGGGCCACCCACCCCAAGCTCGTCTCGGTCGCGCTCTCAGGGAAACATAGGAAACTCCCTCGCTTTCTCGCACACTCGCTCGCCTCCTTCACGCAAGCGACGGAGGCCAGGCTATCAGCAACCACACCCGATTAGACGACTGATGGATATGGTGGCACTTGAATCTAGCTCCAGCCGCTACAATCTGAGTCACGGCCAGTCGAATTGAACTCCCTCTCATCCGGAAATGTCGCCCTCCACTGCTCAGATCCAGGTGGGGGTTGAATGTGTGGTTCTGGTGGATCCTGATCCAGCATAGGAGGGAGGCATGCGATGCTTGGCGATGGCACTCCATCTTAGGGAGGCTCGAATGATGACGATAGGGTTTCATCCTTGCCGAACCCCGAGCAGCAACGCCCCACGTCTAAGTGAGGTCATGATCCTCTCCTGCAGCACGCCGTCCTGCCTCTAGCGCTGCTCCTGCCACCACCACCACCGTCATGCGAATACAGGATCTAGCGCATTGCTTGTTGGTTGAGTAGAGCGGGTGACTATGCAGTATGCAAGCAGTGCGAGCTGTTCCCGTTGACTGAGTGGCGTAAAGCTGGGAAGAGGAAAGTAGGTGGCGGCCGAGTGGATAAGGGTCAAGGGAGGTGGTTTGGGCATTGGGCCTCAATTGTTTTTGGAGGTTGGAGTTGAATGATTTCCTAGACGGTAAACGGTAGACAGCCGGTCAATCTGTTTCAACGACCATTTAGTCCTTTTAAACGGGCTAAATGGCCGTTTAGGCATAGACGGTGGTCACCTGTCTAGCATTTAGACGCTGTTTAAACAGAGTTTAATTTTGTTTAGGAAAACAAGGGAGTTGAGCCAGGGATCAACCAGTAGCCTGGGTAATTGCATATGCATCATGCTGCCAAGTAACATTTGTCTAAGAAATTATTATGTACATAATATCTATGTGAATTAGAATTTTTTTTTCTTATGGAAGGTAAAGAGCCATTCAAGCATTTGGCTTAATTCAGAATCCATATAACTAATGTCCGTGGCAAAGCACAGGCCCAAAGCTAGTCAACTACCAAAAGACTGGGATTCTGAATTTCCAGCATTGTGATACTGATACCCAAAACCTCACTGTTAACAAGATCAGACAATTCAGAAGTTATGACAAGCACTTTACTCATGATTACCTGATCCATGGCGAGATTGAAGTAGCTACGAAATGGGGCTCGAATAATGTGCCTCCTTGTGACATGGTAATGCACCTCGGCTACCAACTGGAACCCCGAGTAGGTAAAGGCCACGACGCTCGCAGCTAGCACATACCTACATCGCAAAATTCACCAATTTCCATCTCCAGCAAAATTAACACACCAAATATACTGAAGTGATGAATAACGTGGACAATTTTGAGCCAAGCTCTGCGCTCTAGAGTTCAGAGAGCGACCTGTACTCGCTGTAGCGGCGGAAGGAGTCACCAGACCAGCCTGGCGTGGTATCCGCAGCCATAACGGAGAGGGAGATCAGGCACAACACTGCAGCCGAAACCCTAAACCCTAGCTCGGCCCTCCTCAGCTCCCGGCGCCGTACCTTCTCCGGGACGCCGCCGCCTATGAGCCACCTCTTGGACCCCACGCTGGCTCCGTCGCCGGTAGTAACGGCAGCGGCAGGGAGAGTCTCATTGTCCCTTGGAGGCGTAACTTTGTCCGCTGCCGGCTTCGCCTCTGCCGCTGCGGGTTCCTCTCCGGAGAGAAGCTTGGCGATGGTCAAGGCCGATTCCTTGTGCGGCGATCCGATTGGGGACGCCTCCGCCGAGGAGGGCTTTGGCGGCGTCCGCGGCATCGACTCTTCGGTTTGACTGAGCGCGAGGGCCAGTGTCATGCTCCCAGCTTCGCTAGCTGATTCAGCCTCCTCGTGCTCCGACCTGGCTCCCGAGGAAGCCGGCGCTGGAGGAGGTGGAGGTGGAGATGGAGGTGATGCTGAAGCCGGGGCAGGAGGGGGCGGAGGCTGTGTTTGGTCCTCAGGAAGGAGGGGAGGAGAGGGATCGGCGGTGGGCGGAGGTGGAGGAGGAGGCGGTGGAGCTGGGGCATGCGGAGGTGATGCTGGCGAGGAATTGCCGGAACGATGCGGCGGCGGAGTAGGACCAGGCGGAGGAGGAGCTGGTGTTGAGTTTTCCGGCGAGAGGGAGCCATCACGGGAGGGATCGACAGTCGGATGCTGTGAAGTGGGAGAAGGAGGCGCGAGAGCCTCGACCGGCGGTGGCGGCGGAGGAGGAGTAGGAGGAGGAGGAGGCGGGCGGATTGGTGGATCCATGGTGGAGTAGCTCGTTGGCTCGATGGCTGCGGCTGCTGTTCGCTGTGGCGTCGGGGTCGAGTGGTACTGTGGTAGTGGTACTGTACCTGTGGTGTCGAACTCTACTGGCAGAGAGCGCTGAAAGGTGAACGGTCACGATGAGAGGAATCGAAGGGTGACTCAAGGGAAAAAAAACTTTTTACAATAAACCTAAATGGATGCACGTCATTCATTTTTTCAATCCAATGATTCAGAACTTTCTTAGGATACATGCTTGATCCATCGGTATCATGGTATTACTGAGATATTATTGATCTCATATTCGTATTATTAAAAAAGTTAAACTAGATAGTACACATTACAATTGATGGTCAGATTTGTCCATGATAGTACTATTTATCCAGGGGTACCGTAAAAATGCTCAAAAGAAAAGGACTAATCCAAGGGCTGTAGTAACGTTCTTTGAACTATAAATTGCTACATAATCTGATGAATATTATTCAATTCTTTTCCACACGAGGTCACACTAACTTTGGCATCGCCATTCTGCAAGGCTCGATTCTTTACAGCCGTAACAAATGTTTGGATTACAACTGAACATAGCAACACATCAATAAGAGCTTTTCACCCAGTGTACAGAACAGAAGTACCATGAAATTGAAAGCAGTTTGGTAATTCAGATCAACAGATGTAACATAAACAACACGTTAACAGCTATAGAGAGTTACAATCATCAACAAGACATTGGCCATTGGGATATACTACATGTGCAGAAAATGAGAGCTGCAGTGGCCGGAAGTGAACTATTTACAACTTGGTGGATTTGCGCACTTAAAAACAGTTGAAGCAGGCTGCTTGTATTCAGGTATGCTAGAGGGATCGACTGGCCGGACCTCACCAGGCTGGAAATACAAGCTGCTGTGCCTGCAGAAGCGGCATCGAATTGTCATTTTGTATCCCTCAATCAATAACCATGCCTGGAGACTGTTTTCTGAGCAACAATTTACAAAAATCTAAATTATTTGATGCAAAAGTTTTGCTTAAGAGTCCTAACAAACCTCAAGGAGGACTGTCGTATTTGCTGGATACAAAAGAGTTACTAGAATTCCGGCTTACCCTTACCTTCGGAGGTCAAGCCCAATCAATCCTGCTTGAAGGATCGATAGGTTGTCAGAATCTGGTGAAACAATGACAACAGTTTCCCCTGAGTATTGGGTCTCTAGTATGGACATGAGCTGTGTTACGCGAACAAATACATCTGCCACGCTCTCATTAGGAGTACCGTCAGTGATTGGAGGAGGCTTCAGATCTGGAGAAATACTATCTGAAGCATACAACTGATGCATCCGTCCATGCCAAGAAAAGTTCAATCAAAATAGGGATAAATTTATTGCAAACATATCTCCTCGATACAACTAATTCATAAGAGTTAAAAACACAACTCGATCATATTATTGGAATTGAGATTTCATCATGCCAAGTTATTTCTGCAATGGTGAATATCAATCACTATGGTTCACGCCCTGTTTCTTAAGCCTGGCAGTTTTATCTACTTATCAAAATACCAATATTTCAATTTTATTACAAACGTTGGTTCATGATCAAGCGAAGAAGCCAACGTATGCACATAACAATAAATTATATCTATGTCATTTTATGATATGAAGTCATGTTCTGTATTTCGCTCAGTTGCTCTCCCACCCTCCTAACACGCAACTTTAAATTAGCTTTCAACCAGAAAGAGAGAAGTGTTCTCTCATACTGTACAAGCAAGTACCTCTGGCAAGGCGTCTAGGCTCTTCCCCTCAAACGCACCCAATCCACGCGCATCCAAAAAGCTGTACTCCGGCACAATGTGGCTGCAATTAGGCGCATGCAAGATCATTCATTAGTGTCTTAGTGATATGAAATCAAGAGCCAAAATGCAGGAACTGTCATCAGAAACAGGGCAGGCACTCGCCTGCGGTTGATGCCGTTGGCGGCTGCGATGATCTCGGCCGCCTGGTAAGCGCGCTGCGTGATGGACGGCCATATCCAGCAGTCGTCCTCGCACGCGCCGATGCGCTGGAGCTCGAGCGCGGCGCGCGCAGTCTGCCGGAGCCCTGCGGGCGAGAGGCCGCTGTCGACGGAGGTCTTGGCGACAGGGTTGGTGTGGAGGACTCCCTGAGCCTCGTACACGGACTCCCCCGCGCGTACAAGGAAGTAGCGGTTCGCCAGCCGCGGCGGCGGCATGCGGAACAGCCCGCGCGCCGAGGCGGGCGCGGGGGCAAGCGAGAGGGCCAGGGCAGCGGCCGGGAGCAGGAGGAGGTCGCGGCGCCGCAGGGACGGAAAGGCGCCGTGCCGCGGCCGTTGCGGCGGCGCGGACGAGGGGAGCGGCGAGGGCGCGGTGGTTTGCATTTCTTCCTTCCGTGCTCGGGACGTACGCCGCTCGACGGAGCACCGGTGACCGGTGGGACTGAAACAAAAATATCCCATCCAGCTCCTCGGGCAGTCGGGCCAGCCCAAGGATCACTGCAGGCTGAAAAGGAATGGTCCCAATTATTAGTACTAAAGCCCATGCTCATCCACTGCACGAGGTAGGCCGGCCCATCTAAAAGTTTTTTGTGTAAAAGTTATGTAGTATTTGTTTATGAATTTTTCATTTTTGTTTCTTTGGACATATATTTTACTTAGGAAATCACTAGTTAGATTTGTTGATCCTAAATTCGAACTAGTTAGATCTGTTTCTCCATCGAAAGGACCAACAAATCTATTTCAAAGAAAAATGAAAAAAATGAACAAGAAATGGGCTAAAAGGAAGAACAAGCCAAGAAGAAAAGAAAGACCACCCACTAGGTCTTCGTGACTTCTTGTCCGGTAGCTCAGTCTGGTAAAAGAACCAAACGCGCCCTGTAGTGACTTCTTGGCAATTGGGGTCTCGATGATCCTCCACTATCAGCTCTCCTACCGAACCGTTTCTCTGATCTCCTGCCAATGAACAGACGGTGTAGCTGCTGCCAGCCATCCCCAACAGACAGTCAAAAGTACGTGCTGCTTGTTCGCCTTTTCCCAAACGCCTTGTTTGCCAGCGCAAGGAGAGAGCAGAGAGGCAGCACTAGCTCGTGCCGGTATGGATCCTCCCATGGCGGAGACCGAGTTTTTCACCGTGATGTTCCAGGGCGACGCGATCCGCACCACCGTGACGTCCTCCGGCGACGCCGTGGACGACTGGCTCCACGAGGTCCGCACCGTCCACCGCCGCCGCCTGCACAAGCTCGTCGTCGGGCTCGACGTCGAGCGGCGCCCCACCTTCAGCACCGCGCGCAGCCCCACCGCGCTCCTCCAGCTCTGCGTCGGCCGCCGCTGCCTCATCCTCCAGCTCCTCCACGCCGACTACCTCCCCGACGCGCTGGCGGACTTCCTCGCCGAGCCCGACTACACGTTCGTCGGCGTCGGCGTGGAGGGCGACGTCGCCCGGCTCTGGGACGACTGCCAGCTGGAGGTGGAGCGCACGGCGGACCTGGCCGAGCTCGCGGCGGAGGAGATGGACCGCCCGGACCTCCGCCACGCGGGCCTCAAGGCCATCGCGAGCGCCGTCATCGGCGTCGACATGGAGAAGCCGCTCTCGGTGAGGACGGGGCCCTGGGACGCGTACCACCTCTCCCACCAGCAGATCAAGTACGCCTGCATCGACGCCTTCGTCTCCTTCGAGGTCGGCCGGGTGCTTCTCAACTACTGATCGAGCCGTCGTCGTGAGTCCGTTCAACTCGCAGACGGCAGCGATCAATTCTTCTACTTACATTGTCCTAGCTAGCGCGTCGAGTAGTGCTGATTTCCTCATCAGGTTTTATGGGTTTCTGTAATGGACGAATCGATCTGTCAATCGTGGAGATCGGGAGCTATTAAACTGTTGTGATTTGTGGCTTGCTTGCCTTGATTGTGTTATCTAAGCAGGTATTAGCATCATCATGGTTAGTGTAACTAAGAGGTTCGTGTTGCATCGACTCGGTCTTCTGGGCATCTTTTTCTCCTGCAAGTCCTGCTCGACTGAGAGGGTGTTTGGATCCATAGAGCTAAAAGTAGCCTGACTAATTTTAGCCTTTGTAGCTGACTAAAGTTCCAAACCGGAGAGGCTAGCAGCTGACTAAACGACTAAAATCTCCTACTAGTCTCACGAGGCCAACTAAAATCGGTTCTAGTCTCTCTCTCTCCTCATTTAGAGCACCTTATCCCTTCCCGAAAGGCCACTTCCTCCCCGACGCCTCCCTCCACAAACGCTCCCCGGCGCCTCCCTGCCGCTCACCCCCGACCTACCTCCCTGCCGCTCGCCCGCGCCGGACCTCCCTGCTCCGCGCCGCGCCGGACCTCCCTCCCTTGACGAGCCCGGACGCTCCGCGCCGGGCCGCGCAGTCCCCGCCCGGGACGCGCCGCGCCGCGCAATCCCCGGCCGGCCGCCGCCGCCCCCCCCCCCCCCCCCCCGGCCGCCGCCCCACCCGGGCCGCGCCGCCCCGCCACGCCACTGATCTGCCATGGACAGCGACGGAGGCCTCCCCCACGACTTCTTCTCGCAGACGCAGCCGTCCGGTTTTGCGTCGGTCCCTATCGACGGCGACGGATGGGGACTGACGCCCCCTCGCTCCGGCGGCCGCGTTTCGGTGGCCAGGGGGCTCGGCGCTCCCCGCATCGGGGTGGCGAATCTGGATCTCAACGCCGACTGCGCCGCCGCCTCCTCCTACCCCAACATGAGCATGTACACGCACATCCTTCATCCGGAGAGCGCGTCCGCCCATAGTACGCCCCCTCCCCCACGGAGGGCCAGGACGGACGAAGTGCCGCAGCGGCCGGGACGTCCACCTCGCCAGGGTCTCCACCCAGTGAGGGCCCAAGATCGTCGTTGTAACATCCCAAATTTCAAATCAATAATAAAATAGAATAAAAATCACTCCGATTTTGAATTTTGTTTATTTCTTTCCTCCTTATCAAATTTTAGAAATAAAACTAACCAAAAGTAATTCAAACTTAGTTGAATCTGAAATTTTCAAAATATAAAATCTATGCTCAAGTGTTTGTTTACATTTAATATTTACTAAAAGTTTGAACTTTGGAATTTACAACAAATTAAAATTTATTTGCTAAGCCCTAGCAAATTCACCTTAAATTTAAAATTTGAATTTGAAAACCTGCATAAAATATCATCATGTGCATTTTTGGTATTTACTGGTTTTACTTGGAGTGGTTGTTGAAGTTAATCTCCTTTCCAAATTTGAAATCTGCTCAAATTTGAAGCCTTTTGAACTCCAGAAAATATCAAACCAGTTTCCTCTTCTCTGGGCCGAACCTTCTTCTTTTCCCTCGCTGGCCCAGCCCACTTTCCCCTTTTTCTCTCCTCTTTCTTCCGAGCAGGCCGCCCCTTTCTCTTCTTTCCTCCCGGCCCAGCTCGGTCTGCTCCGGCCCAGTCCGGCCCGTTCTCCTCGTCTTCCTCCTCCAGCTCGGCAGACACGTCGCCGTCGACGCGTCGCCGCCGCCGCGTTCCACGCCGGCGCCCTCTCCAGCTCATCCCTGCGCTCCACTGTGGCCATACCGCCCCGACGTCACCCCTGTCAAGCTCCGCGCCCCGAGGCCACAGTGTTGCGGGCGCCGAAATGTTGGACGAAGTCGCCGCCGCCATTTTGACCTCGCCGCGAAATATCTCGCCGCCGGCGGACCAGATAAGATAAGGCCGCCCGACCCTATCTCTTCGCCTCGAAGCTCCTTCTCCCTCCGCCTATAAATAGCCCCCGACTCCTCCTCGCCGCGACTCCCTCTCTCGTTTTCCCCTAACCCTAACTCTCTCTCCTCCATTGCCGGCCGTCGTCGATCTCCGTCGTCCGGCTGTCTCCGACTCAACCGAGCCGCCGGTAAGGATCCCCGTGCTTCCCTCTCTCTTTCCCCGTTCTTCTTTCTCTTCCTCCCCGCCTGAGCCGAGCTCTCACCGTGCGCCGCCCATCGCCGCCGCGCCACCTTGACACCGGTCACCTTCCCGACCGCGTCCAGCTCGCCTGAGGCGCGCAACACCTTCCTCGCAGCCGCGCGCATTCCACCGACCGCTTGCACTCGCTCAAGCATGCGCGCGCACGCATCCCCTTCGCGCGCCGCCGCCTTGCCCAGCTCCGGCAAGCCCTAGTCGTCTCGCTCGTCGTCCTCATCGACGACATCTTCCTGGAAACGCTCCGCCATCGCAATTAGAAGCCCGTCGTCCAGTCCTCGTCAGCCCTAGGCCACCGTAGTCGCCGCCGGCGAGGTTTCCGGCCAAGCGCCGCCGCGGCGCACCGCCCCGGCTCACCGTGCACCGGCCGTAGACTCGGTCCACACCCCCATGAACTCGGTCCATGGCTTTTCCAACAGAAGAATAAATCCAGAAAATTCAAGAAATTCCTTGACTGGTAATTTTACAGATAGGCCCTCCAGTTTATTTTATTTCTGTATAGGTCCCTACCTTTTTACAGAAAAGCCCCTATACTTTTCTGTATTTACCTTGTAGTCCCTACCTTTTTACACCAAGGTCCCTCATCTTTTCCATAATTACACATAGGTCCCTAGAACTCTTCTGTTCTTGCAGATAGGTCCCTATAACCTTTCTGTAATTGCAAACAAGCCCTTAGAACCTTTAAACGCCTGTATCTTTTCCATTCGAGCTCCGTTTTGAGCGATTCTTGCGCTCACGCGTTCGTAGAAACGCGTAGTATCTTTTGGTACTGTCCTTGGAGCTCCACACCACCTCGGCAAGCCATCAATACCCTATGTTTTTCCCCTCGCCCGGTAAAACCTATCTCGACAAACATTCCTCGCTGATCTCGCATAGCGCAACTGTTCTTTCACCTGTTAGTGTTGAACCTAACCCCTCTTGTTGAACCATTCCACCTCTTCTCGTCGTACCGTCCCACCTCAAGCATAGTAACCTCTTCTCATCTCGACCTAGCTTTAACCCTAACCTAGTTCAATCAAACCTAGCATCCTTTTTATCGCAACATCTCCTATTGCTAACCTTAGCAAACCACATTCTTACCAATGTTGCCATCGCCATCTATCTAGTTTATTGAATTATCAATCTCTTTTATTTGATGTATTATATTGGAATTCTTATTGATATTTCATTCACTATTATTTGAGGTTTATTCCCTGGTCATTATTTATTGCCTTCTTCGTGCATGTCATGACTGGATCATGTATTTAATCTTGCACCCTCATGCATTAGATCATATGTAAATCTTTTAAATAAACAACCCTTTTGTTTCAGTAAGCTCATCAGCATCATAAAACAAAGTTTATTTAATAAATAATTCCTACCTGCTGCATGTTGCATACAGCATTGCATGCATGAGCTGCACAAGTACATTAATGCCTGCATGCAATCATGATAGGTTTCAATGAATAACTTTAGTTATGCTAATAAACCCATCAATGCTTGCAAATAAAATATAATCTTTAAACCATAGGTTGTGTAACCCTTAATGCATGCATGCATGCCTAGATTTATATACATGCATGCATTTGCACACCTCTCCTCAAAACACCCATGTTCTTTAATAGAAATAACTTAGATATAATAGATATGCACGCAATCACCATCAATAAAGCATATGCATCTCATCATCCTCACCTTAAGGTTGCACCCTTGCTTCTTTTAAGAGAAATTAGGTAATTAATAGTTTGTCTAGGTGAATAAGGCCCTTATAAAGCCATGAATATAACTTAAAATAAATAATCTTTCATAAATAATATGCACTGCATAACCATAGTCATTTCTTGGAATTTTATCGATTCTTCTTATTGGTCCTTCTTAATTGGATTTTATTGGTTCTTTCGATCTTTATTTCTTTTGCAGTAGTTGTTTATACGTAATGTTTCTATGCGCTAGCTTACGCAAGATCCGAGGAAGAGCCAGACGAATTCAAGAAAGATCCAATCCTCAAGTACGAGCTGAAGAATCCAAACTCAAGGACGAGACGAAAGATACGAACTCTGAGGAAGAACTTGAAGATATCGACCTCGACAAAAGAGCTGAAGATTCTGAATCGAAGGATTAGGATAGCGTTCTTCAGGCAAGCTCTACTACTCCTTGATCATGATTGAACCTACTGATTTCGCAATGCACCTATATGGCTTGCTCTCGTATTATGCATTACTTGTTATTTTACTGCTTGTGTAGCTATGATCCTACTTGCTTATTGATATTGATGTCTGTTACTTAAGGCGTTAATATCTTAATCCTTGTTTACTCTTGTTTACCTGTCACCTTGATAACTCTAGGATAGTTCCATCATTTCTATGATGGCACTTTTACCTTGATACTAGATATGCTTAGGACCTCGCAATGTTTCTACATTGCCACACCTTACTCACATACTACTTTTAGAAACGTGTTAAATGAGTTTGGTGGTGTGTGTAATGATTGGGTTGGGAGTAGCACAACTGTGTTAGGTGATGATGATGAAGACAGTGATGGGATGGTTGGATTGCGGGCAAGGCCATCAGTAAGTGATTGATGGCATGATGAAAAGTGTGATAGTCCCCTAGTGCGGGAGACATGGTGCTTGCCCGGCCACATAAGGACCGGTTCTGACGCCCGTAAACATAATGATTCTCGTACAACCACGGAACCTGTATGGGAAGGACTTACCCTACCTTCTTGGTGCTCTTGCAAGTTCCACCTGGAGGCCAGTAGAGGCAACGAAAGCTCAGGAAAAGATGCGGGAAACGTACCCGTGGTCCGGCTTGCGGAACCCGCTATGAGTTACGGGGATCCCGCTATGAGTTACGGGAATATCGCATGTCCTGCTGTTTGTTACAGGATCCTGTTATTTGTTACAGGAGCACAATGTACCTTGAGTATTGTGCCAGTGACCTCTCAAGTCACAGTGACCTTTCATGTCACAAGCCCCTGGGTGTGATTTCGTGGTGGACTTGTGAGACTACTCGGAGGAGATGGAATAAGCGTTACGTACCCCCTTGCAAAGGGTGCGTAGCTCGTGGGAAAAGATGTACAACCTCTGCAGAGTGTAAAATTCATCCGGATGGACGTTGTCACGGCATATGACACATTATTGTGGCGCACGTTGGATTAGCCACCTCTCTTATCCCTTGGAGTGTGAGTGGGTTGTAGTCAGCCCGTGTTTTGGGAAGTTAAGGCAAGTGTGCCGGGTCGGTATGACCATTGAGGTCAGAAGGCCCAATTAAAACGTGGGAACTGGCGGGAATGCTTCATACTCCCCCAGGGCCAACCAACTAAAATATTGACAGTTATTCCTCCGTTTTATCTAAGAATTCCTTCACCTGCTTTAGTGAACCTTGCATAAAATTTGCTTGCTGCAAATGAACCATACAGCCTATTCCTTGCTAAGACCAAATATGCATGTATATATATCCTTGTGTAGTGTAGGGCTGCTGAGTACCTTACGTACTCACGTGTTTGCAATTGTTGGTTTAGTAGGAGAAGACTTCGTAGAGAACGGCGACGATTGGGTTTTCGGTTCTGCTTCTCAAGTTTGCTTGTGGCGTTGGGCCATGGTTTCCGCTGTCTGCTTCACCGTTAGTCGGACGGATGGACTTGGATGGTTTTGAATCCTTGTCGTACCGCCGCTAAGGGTCCTATATCAGGTATCTTATTTATTTATCTATTCGAAGTATGCTTTTGATTATCATATCTGTGTTATTGTGCGTATCAGCTACTGATCCAGGGACTGATACAGGATGCACAGCCGATTCCAGAAATGGGGTCTGATAGTCGTGGCAAGGCCGTCACGATGTCGGGGCGAGCAGGGGCTGGAACAAGTCGCTCAGGCAGCGGCAGCCAGCTGCAGGCAGCGCCGATCCAGGTGGACGACGTCGGCGACGAAGATGAAGAAGAGGAAGACGAGAGCATGCTGAACCAGCACAGCCAGGTACAGTATCTCGATCCGATTGACATGCCAGCCGAGAATTACTTCAATTATGAAGAGCATTGTTACTGGAACTAGCAATTGTGAAGAGCATTGTTGTTAGGTTGTGGTTCCTCAACCCTACGAACTGTGCTGCTATGTGCGTGTAAGATGAAATCTGTACAGAGATCACTCGAGGGAACATATTTACTTGCAAAAAAAAAAATTCTAGGGTATTTTGGTTTTAATTGGGCAGCTCTTTAAATAAAAATTAGCATTTAGGGGTTCATATATAGTTCTATATACATTGTTCATTTTATTTTTATATCATGGATCAATCATAAATAGCGGTACATTATACAAATGTAACTTCAGCATAATTCAACAAGCTTGGTTGGGATGGAAGACATAAGTTAAAAACAATGCGATAACTGTGGCATGATTCAAACACGTCTCTCTTTCGTGGATGTGCTTTAATCAAAAGTATCCTTCTTTGATAAAAAAAAACATCAGTTAGTTCAACAATAGCTTTTTATCGTGGTTGGTATAAAATAATGTCCTTGATATTAACAAAGACCTCTCACAGAGAAAATTTGATTTCACTGTAGAGATCTCATCATTGATAAGAGCGCAATATGTGTTACATATGTCCCAATAAAATATGCATGTAAGTGTTGAACATTCATCTTTTGTCCAGTGCAGACAATATCTTACATTGATACTGACAAAGTATAACAAACATATATATAATTTACTATTTATAAAGGCCGTTTGACACAACATTAATCTTTTTTTTTGCTGGAAATGCATATTATTCGCGATTACTTGGGAGGATCATTTTGAGTAAACAATTGCTGATTAATTGTTTTTTCACTATAATTAACATGCCGACACCTGCGGTATCGTTCAATTTCCATGATCAGCCTCACCAAATTTTTGTTCACTAAACAGATTAGTTTTGACTAATCAAATAGGAGTGACTTACATTGATAATTAATAATTACTAAACAATAGATCCATGCTGAATTTTCTCTCATTCTGACAGTTTGACTTGGTGTCGATGATTGATGTTAAATGTCGATTCGCTAAGTTAATCAATCATCAGAGTAGTGGTACACATTCAGTTTGAACATGGTGTGATTTAAAATTAGAGCAACAACGTGCTCCATTTAATACTTTGTGCCTTCCCCAGTTACTAGACTACTACTTGCTCCAAACAAGAACTTGCTTGTTTCTTGATAAATGCTGGATATGACTGATGTTGTGAATGGAATTCCATACTGGAGCTCAAGAGATATTCAATATAAATTTAAAATAGATGATGTTTTGGGCCGTGAATAGTTATTGCATTTGGAAAAGGCATCAACTTTTCTTGCCTGGTTAAGTTAGATGGATTTATGAGCAATTTTCTTTTCCCATTTCAAGCCATCCATGTTCTTATTTTTAATCTGGCCTGGTTCAAACTCTTGCCTCTACTGAGAATGCTTAATTTGCTAAAGCATTCTAGGTACAAAATAGTAAATTAGATGCATTCTAACATTGGTATTTTGTGCTGCCATGTTTCTAACTCTAGCCTAGTGAGAAAGTAATGTTTGCTAATTTATAAATTCATCATGCACTCGAGGCAATCAGCAAGCACTAAAACTGTTAAGAGGCCTGAATCAAATAGATGTTTTTGCTCTCTAAACTGCAATCTCTCTTGAAGTTTCTTGTGGTCTGTGGTAGGAATTGTCATTGCTAGCTTGCAGTTGTCTGTAAGATACTCATACTACTAGATATTGGAAAAGGAAGTTCTGCATATTTCTTTAAGCTTTTTTATACACTAGTAGGCTGTTTTCTTTAACCCTTTTTATACACCAGTAGGCTGTTTTCTTATACTTTTTTTTAATAGAGGCCAAAAAGCAAGGCTAATTGGAATGAAGAAAATATGTTTACTCTGTGTGAAATAGCTTGTGAGGAAATAGAGGCTGGCAATTTCACTGGTGCAATTTGGAGCAATCAGGTACAAAAATATGAAGGAGAAATATTGGGAAAGGGCAAATCTGTGGCATCCAGGCAGGGAAATCAAGAACAAAATGGCTAGCCTCAAGACCTTGTACACGGATTGGGTATGGTTGCAGCAGCAAACCGGCTGCGGCCGCGGCCCACATGGAGAAGTGACGGCTCCTGCAGCTTGGTGGGAGAGGGAAATAAAGGTATTCCAAGTGTTTTTTTTTTGCCTTTTTCGATCAAAATTACCTGACAATATAGACATATGCTAATGTTGTACAAATAATTTTATTTCAGGACAGACCGAATCTCAAGAAATTTAGAAAGGGTAACCCTGAGTATATGCCCCTGTTACATGAGATATATCATGAGGTCGCTGTGGATGGTGCTTCTACTTATATTCCTGGAACAGAAGAGGATTTCGAGAGAAACAATGATGATGATGATCTGGATGCCAATGAAGGCTTTGTTGACAGCCCAATGAGTACCAACAGCCGAAAGAGAGGGAGCAGCTCAGTTGATTTAAGGAGTACAGCGACTAGTCCTTCAAAGAAAACCAAGAGTCCATATGTGACATATATGAAGGACATAAAGTGTTCGTTGGACAAGGAAGCTGAGAAATCAGACACCATTTTGCAGGTTCTTGTGAACCAAGGCAATGAAAAGGCAAGGAGAAGTGAGGAACGTGCTCAATCAGTAGCTAAATGTCAGAATCTTGCCATTGAGTGTGGGGCAACAGAAGAGACAGTTGAGTACTAGGTTGCCTATGACTTATTCAAGGAGAAACACAACAGGTTGCTCTTCCAGAACATGACGACCCCTGAAGCTAGGTTCACATGGTTGAAGAGATGGTGCAAGGCGAAGAACATGTATGAAGGATATGGCGGGAACTGAAGCTATGTGTCAGCTATGTTGTCATATGTCCAGTGTGTCCTATGGTGTCATGTGTGTCCTCGTGTGTCTTGAGTCATGTGTCATGTTTCCCTTTATGTTGGACCTAAATTCGTCGTGCTATGTGGACTAATGTGGAGCTAATTATTATGTTTGTGGACTTCATTATTCTTGCATCTATGTGTTTGCATCTGTTCAATGATATTTTCATTTGAACTTGTGGACTTAATGATTTGTGGGTGTTGTGCTTTTGTTGCAGGATGACTCCAGTGATGGTGACAGTACAGATAAGTCTAGTGATGAGGACAGTGTTGATCAAGATGATTCCTCCAGTGATGAGAAAGAGGAAGAGGCAAGGACCAATAGAGTGCTAGCACTACTTCAATTGAGGCGGCAGAGGCTCAACAATATAGGTATGATGGCCCACATGTTTGGAACATACTACATTTACCGTTTCTTGGATAAGGGGGAAAGGAGGATTTTAAAAGCTCTAGAGTCTGGATATGATTGGGTATTAAGAACTCTAGGTCACCGAACAGATTGCTACAAAATGTTTAGGATGTACCGACCGGTGTTTGATAAACTACATAATGTGCTAGTGGAGTCTTATGGTCTCAAGTCAACCAAGAAAATGTCATCAGTTGAGAGTTTAGCTCTCTTTTTATGGATTCTTGGAGCTCCCCAATCTGGTAGGCAGGCTGAGAATTGGTTTGTGAGGTCCATGGAAACAATTAGTAGAAAGTTTGACAAAGTATTAGAATGTGTGCTTAAGCTTGCCGTTGACATCATTAAGCCACGAGATCCTGAATCTAGTGGTGTCCATGAAAGGTTAAGAGGTGCTCAGTGGTACCCATGGTTCAATGATTGCATTGGAGCAATAGATGGGACTCATGTGCCGGTTGTGGTGCCACCTAGCAAGGTTCCCCAGTATTTAAGCAGGCATGGTTACTGCAGTCAGAATGTTATGGCTGTATGTGATTTCGACATGAGATTCACTTTTGTCCTTGCGGGGTGGCCTGGATCAGTTCATGATATGAGGGTATTCAAGGATGCTCTTAGCCGGTATGCTGCCAAGTTTCCACATCCACTTTCAGGTACCATACTTCATACTCAGTACAATATAGTTAAGCCTTACATTGAAATTGACTGAAATACATTGCCATGAATAGGAAAATTTTATCTTGTTGACTCGGGCTACCCCAACAGGCTGGGTTATCTTGCACCGTACAGAGGGCAAAAGTACCATTTCCAAGAGTTCCATCTAGGCACCATGCCGAGAGGTAAAAAAGAGCATTTTAATTATACTCATTCTAGACTACGCAATGTCATTGAGCGTTCATTTGGAGTCTGGAAGAATAAGTGGAGGATCCTTTTTAAAATACCAAGTTATCCTGTACGCAAGCAAGCAAAAATTATTGTCGCGTGCATGGCCTTGCATAATTTTATTCGCGAAAGTCATATGGCGGACAAGGAATTCGACAGGTGTGACAATGATGAGAATTATCAACCTCGGCTTGCTTGAGGAAACAAGGAGGAGGCGTCGTAACACAAGAGGTCAGGAAATGGAGCCAGATTCCTTGGACATGAATCAATTGAGAGATAGGATTGCTGATGGTTTGTTCAATAGGCGTTGAAAAATTTGTGATGTTATGTATTTCGTTTTGCAACATGTAACGTTGTGTAGACATTTCTGATTTCCTTGTGTATGGACAATGTTTATTTCCTTGTGTATGGACATTTTTTTGGGATTTATTTGACAGCCATCATTCTTGTTTACGGTATACCAAGTGGGGAAGGCAGGAGAGGGAGAGGGAAGGGAGAGGGAGAGAGAAAAATAGATAAATCTAGACTTTAATGCTCTTTAAATATCATTTTAGTCATAGGATCCAAACAGGGGGTGACTAATTTTAGTCATAGGACTAAAGTGGATCCAAACAGGGGGGTGACTAGTAAGTTTTAGCCTGACTAGTTTTAGTGCCTGTTCGGCAATTTAGGCCTAGAGGTCACATCAAAACTAATCTTGCTATTTAGGTGTCTTAAATAAGTTTAATTACAAAACCTTTTTGCAAATGTGGGCTAATTTGCGAGACGAATCTAATGAGCCTAATTAATCTATGTTCGCTACAGTGATGCTACAGTACCATCGTCTAATCACGGCTTAATTACCCTCATTAGATTCGTCTCGCAAAGTAGTACAAGGTTCTGCAGTTAGTTTTTTAATTAGACTTATTTAAAACGCATAAATAATAAGATTAGTTTTGATGTGACCTTTAGGCCTAGAGAAACGAACACCCTCTGACTAGCAGGGATTCAAACACCCTCTGACTATGCGTGCTGTGGCCTGTGGGAAAGCAAAGACCGGCCGCCGCGAGGACGAAGCCGGGAAGGTAGCCGTGGTCTGCGTTCTCTCGTTATGTGCCTCTGACCAGCTCTCGACGGAGAGCAGCATCCGGTGCGACCGTGCGAGTGCACCGCTAGGTGCAGGCCGGCAAACCCGATCCGTGAATTCGCCATTGATCACGGCTCGAAATCCATCGGGCCATCACGTCCACGGCAAGCCCGCAGCCTCGCACGCCGTCCTTCTGTCTCGAGCTGGGAAGTGGAAGCAGATGGGTCAAAAGCTCGAACGTGTTGTCAGCTTGATTCCCTCGCAGTCACGACTCACGACCCCGATTTTCTCCTCTACTCGAGCTCGCTGCCCATCGCGTACCCAGTGGCCACGGCAGTCAAAATAATTTTCACCGCACGATCTCAATCAGAGGTAAGTGCAAACGTCGGGTATGACAAGCTTTCGGTGAAAAATTCACCTATGAGTTAAAGGACCCGTGCTCCAATCAGATGCTACAACAAATGAAAATATCTCTTCCTGATCCTTTTCTCCGGCTCTGCCTCCGTTGGAAAAAAGAAAAGAAAAAAAAAAGACCACCGCGCAGCTGCCTCCCAGCACCGCCCCCGCCGCTCGCCCTCCCCTTCCCTCCTCGCCCCTGCGCCGCGGATCTGAGGCGTCGCACGAGCTTGTCCCGCCGCTGGAGCGTCGGCCATGCCCCGCCCGGACCTAGCCGCGCCCGCCCTGGCTAAGTCCAGTTCCAAGGGTGCCCAAGCAAAGGTCGTCTTCTTTGCCTCTTCCCCGGCTCCGGCGGCATGTCATGGGCGCACCGAGCTCCTGGTGAGTTCTTCCCGTTTTCAATATTTTTTTCTTTCTCCTCTTGTTCCCTAAGAATCGCCTGGATAGGTACTGCAAAGAGGGGAGCAATTTGTGTTTGATTCTGTAGTTTCTGTGTTTGTTTTTGCACTACCGATCTGTTTTGGATCCATGGTTTTCTCGCTTTACGTTCTTTCCTTCTTTCTCTATTGTTCTTGTTGCTTTTCGTTTGGGTTTAGGGTTCCTAAGTTTTGATAGGGCTAGGATTCTGGCTAGGGTTTCGGTGCACGGAGGCTGCGAGCACGAGGAGGGCGTCGGATTCCTTCTAGGCCAGCTTATTTTTCCTTTGTGATGATGATCTGATTTGGGACCTGCTGGTGCGTTGTGCCTGCCTGAGGTGAATAGAAAAATAACTGCTGGAGCTTCTCATGTGTGGAGGGCAAGGCATGCTCATCTTAGGTGAGTGGATGAGTTGCCAGTACTTCCTTAATTTCTTCTCATAATGCATTGTTGTTGCAAATTTTGATTCATTAACAATCAAATACAAAATAATACTCAAATGTTGCACCACTCATCCTGGTCCAGAAGGTGCTAAATATTAATTGTAAGTAGAAAACTTTAAGTGGTTGCTCAAACTGGCATGTTACTAATATTTCTGATGGTTGGCATGCCTCTTGTTTTCAGGATTTCAGCTGTCAGGTTCCATCTTCAGAGTGCCCACCCAACATCCAATTTTCTCATCCAAGAATCAAATGATAAGAGGCTCAACATTTTCCAGGTTGCATATTTTTATTACACGCATATTGCCTGCCCATCTGCTATTCTTGTCCCAGTAAATTGTAGACAATGGAAACACCAGTCTGATATGGCATAATACCTTATGCATTTATTATCCATATGTGGTGGACTCTCAGAGGCAACTAATTAAGTATCTTTCTTTAAAGATGTGCACATTTTTACAGTCCAAACATTGGGCATACAGAGGGAGGGAGGTGCGCCAGTTTGTATTTCAGAACAATGTTTTAACCTTTGGCTCTGCAGGTTGGTTGAGTTCATATTACTATGCAAACAGTTTAGGCTGTAATTTAGGATATGTATATATATGCTTTTTGTTACACCAAGTCGTCGTACCTCCTGAAACTCAGCTCTGATTGAATCGGACTGTGTAGCAGCTGTCCTTTAAAAATCTCGAAGTGCCATGTATGAATTTGGTTTAACACTTACTCTAACTTTGTGTATGCAGATGCTCACATTTGGTATTTCACGTGCTTGATATAATGTGGTTTCGCCGATATATGCTAGAGGTTCTGCAATTCATGTCGCTTTAATATCATGGACTTCGCCCAGGTGAGTTCCAATGATAGTTACCATACAATTAGATTTCATCCTCTTATCATGTTGATTACCATCTGTACTATTTATCTTGAACAACTGAATACGTAATTGCTATACATCTATCAGCTAAGAGCAATTTATGTTTCAGTCAAATTTTTAGCCAACCATGGTTTGCCACACGTGCATGATCATTCAGCCTATTTTCGAGGCTCGCTGGTCTGTTTGGGCCCGAATTGGAGTGTGGCCTGTTGTTTCGTGAAGTTTTTCTATAGTTTGTTTGGCCAAGTTGGTATGTCGGGTTTGTTTCCTTTTTGTACATGTTACTCATAAGAACTAATTTCGGTCCTCATTTCCTGTGTTGTAAATCCGTGTGTCATCTGGTATTTGAAAATTTGAGTGAGTGTTATTTAGTTTTCTGCAGCACACCAATATCTGACGAAAACACAAACAAAAAACGCTCAACTTTTTGCACAGAACTATCTTTTGATTCAAATGAGGACTGAAATTACTCGATTTCTTCTTTCGAACATAAAAAAGCACTTTTCTAGCTGGAGGCTCTTTATTGGTTTAAAAAGTTGAGTGAACCCATGTCAATGTTTAGCTGAATACTTCATAGTCCCTCCCAGCTTGTGTGTTGCAGAAAGTCCTAACCAAACATATGATTTTTTTTGTCACAATGGAGGAAGCAATAACGAATTAGATGACCTTCTTTTGTTGCAATGACCATGTTTTTTCAATGATGTTCTGATATGTGATAGGTGCCAAAGGTCTCAATACATTCTGGCCCTTTGATTTTCTTTGCCTGCAAAAAATGTTGGGATCCGGCCACTCTGGAAGACGAAGGGACTAAAGCGAAAGCATCAGCACGACAGGTGAAGGGAAGAACGACACGGCGAAGGCATCATCATAACAAGCGAAGGGATGGATGATGCAACGAAGGTTATCAACGCTATGAACGAAGGATCCGATACTACTATATAAGCTGCCATCTTGTCTAGCCTTATAAATAGGACCATACCCCCACTGTAATGACAACGGTTTTCAGGCCACAAGCCAAATCACTTTCATTCTCTCTGCTCTCGATCCGTGTGTGATTCTCACTCCCTACGACCAGCAGCGTGGTGAAGAGGAGGGCTTCGACTCAAAGAGGAACATCGCAGCGTAGTAAGAGGGCTTCGGTCAGTCTGGTTACCGCCCGGCGAGGCAGCCTGAGGCCATTCAGACGACTAAGACCCTTCGACATCAGATTGGGAGGCTTCGTACCCCCGACAAAAAGGATGTTATATATTCTGCTTTGCAGTTCTAAATTTAAGAACAAAAATATTTATCATCAATGTTGTATTTTTTTCCACCAAGGGTGTAGTATATCTACTACGAAATCAACTAAATTATATAATTCATCGAGCTTACCAGGTTTAAATGTGCTCGAGTGTATAGTACTCATATAGTACTCGAGTGTAACCCAAAGGTCATAGCACTAAAGTATATAGCACGTGATCTAATATTTCACTTGGCTATAGTACTGCAGCCTACATTGCGCGAGCTATCCTCATGTTTCAGGTTTTGGCCATGCTCAATCATTGCTTTGCATTCTACTTTTGATATATGTCTATATACTCTGGCCATGTTTCAGGTTAGTGTTTGCATGGCTTGGGCTCGGGGTGCTTTGGTCTGTGAGCAAATTTTTATTTCCCTTTTCATAGAATAACTTTTCATTACCCTTGTGTTACCTGTTAGGATGCACCTGCTTGATGTGTTTATCTTTATCCTTCAATTTTTTTGAAGCACTTGCAGGCCCACGTGGATTCGTAGAGAAAAAATTGTTTATTTCCTAAATTAATCTGCCTTACAGCTTTTTATTGATACTTCAATTTTGATCATTAAAACTGTTTAGCTGCATAGGATGTGGATAAAATTTTCGAGTTAATGGTTGGTGTGACTTACGAAACATATTATGCAGTTTCATATACTCACTGTTCTCTTTTCAGAGAAGATGTGGTTACTCGAGATCTTTCCATTGGTTGCATAGCAAATCTTAAAATGAAAGGCACAAGAGAAAACAATTGTTTAGTAGATTTACTCTTGTCACTTCTTTTCTATATTGAATGGAATATATAATTTTAGTTATTGATAGATGGATATTCCCCAAGGAGAAGGTAGAGCCTAAATTGTATGTTGGTAAATGAAGTTTCTCTAAAATTTTCAAGAAATAGTACTTGCAGAAGGTTAGCTAACTCTACGTTGTAAAGTTCTCTTTTGATGAGCTAGCCTTCGTTTTCGATCAAGTGGCGAAGATGAGTGACCATTACAGGTAAATTGATTTCCTGATTCATATAAATTTTTGATTTGTTTTGGTTTTGAGTTCTACACGGAGCCGGTGAGTGTGACTGGTGGGACTGACACAAATTCATGACTAGAGTGGATGGATGGTGAGGCTATAGCAGCGGTGTGGATGTGCCTATTGGAGGATGGGTATACCAGCCATGACATTGAGGTGTTAGGCAGACTAAAGGCTTTGGATGTAAGCTCCGTTCTGCATTTTTTCCTTCTATATGAGTTACCTCCTATAAGATTTACGGTAGCCACCCACATGCACATCTGATTATCTTCTATTATTATGGTATACATGATAATCATTTAATATATCAGGAAAAAAATGAAAAATTGTGACAAGGTTTTGTTCATTAATCATTATTTGAAATAGATGTTTCCCTATTTTTTAAAATTCACTTGATTGTGTCCCTGGTCTTTTATCTGTCTGCTTTGTTATTATTGTGTGGTTTGATTTATATATGGCTGAGATCGGACCCTTCTTTGTTCAGTTCATTAGTAGCGCCCTTGCCATAGCAAATTTACCTTGCACATTTTTAGCAATTTCTGTGACCTATGCACAATGGTGCATACTATGTGGTGTCAGATATGGATTGGCAACAGTTTCATAGGTTTCGTGACCTTTTTGTTACTGCTTCAGTTCTACAAGGTTACATGATGATGCAAAATCTGTTCAGAAAATAAAGGAAAAAAGGTCTAGAGATGGATCTCTGTAAAGTTTGGACATAGTTACTCATATTAGAGAACTGATGTGTTTATTTCATTTGTGGAGTTGTATTTCAATTATTATTCCTTTGTTCGCTGTTCAGATTGACAATGCCCCCTGCTCTACTTATGTTGTTTGTATCTTTTAATGTCCCTGCTAGGTTCACAGGAGAATGGTAATGAATAAAAATGGGTATTGCATTAGGATCCTCATGAAGATAGCCTGATACAAAGGGAAAAGTTGGAGTGCTGAAAACCTGATACATAAGGGAAAGGTTGGAGTCTGTTATTTTAAAGCTTTTTCTCAGGAATAATGAATATGGTGATTGTAATTTGTTGGTGGCCTTTAAGATGCTTCTTATTAATGTTGTGTGGCCTTATCTTTTCATTGTATGAACTCCTTTCCAAACTGAACGCGTTTTTTTTTTGAAGGTCAACGGGGGGGAGGAGAACTCCGCACCTGAGATTTCCATTAATCATAACGGAATGGCCCACTGTCGGCCCAGTACATGAGTTCTAAACAAATTACATTTTGAAGAGGAGGCGATAGAATTGAACACGTTTTGGGTGTCTTGCTTGCTGTTTTTTACCTTATTTCTTTTTTATTCGACCTCTTCATTGGATGTCTACTGACGATTCATCGCCTTGTTTGTTACCTATGTTTGCAGAGAGTTTGGATGAGTGCTTTTGTACATTGCCCCAGGAGGCTGTTTGCCCCCCTCTGTTGTTGTAGCCGTCCGTTTCAGGTCCCCCTTGTCATTATTCATGTATCTTCCCAACAAAATGTTTGTTACATAGGCAAAGATCTAATTAGTACTGTTGAAAGCCTGATGCATTGTGCCTTTCGTATTCTTATCTTCCTGTGGAGACCGCCTATGAGCTCTTTCTTTCATATTCACAGTAACACAGGCTCACGTTGTGTATTTATTTGCTATGCTTAAACTAAGCTGCACCTTCTAGCCCGAGGTGTCAGGCAATCGTTTCGTAAGCCATATTATTCCGCAGACAAACATAGTCACCTGTCAAAAGCATCGACATCTAAGATTCCCCTTACCGATGGTAAAAGTCGTGCTTTGCTATCAGTTTGTCTATATTAAGAAACTCAACTGAATTCAGGCTTTGTTTTTTTCCCTTGTCCTGGCCCCACTATCAGGGGACTACTCTCATCGGTCACAAGATGATGATGTAATCATGCGTGCATTTCTCCCTACAAGGTCTTCTATGGCGTGTGCAAAAAATAACTCTGCAGAATAAGATGCTTCAGTACGACGATCCCCCTCTATTCCTTAACCACCTTTTAAAATTCGGTACCGAGTCCTCAAGCGGCGCGCGAAGGCGCGCCGTATACCACTAGTTCCCTGCAAGCGAGCACCTACACAACGGGTGTGTTTCGTTGCCTGACCTGCACCCATACAGTATGCACCAACGCAAGCAAGACTCTCTTTGGAGCCGACTCTCTTTGGAGCCTGGCTGGCTTGGTACGCAGAAACTGGGGGTGACAGGCTACCTGCACGTCCTACAGTCCCACTGTCTGCACGCACGGAAAGTAAAAAGCGATAGAAAAATGATAGACATATGAAATGATTAAAAGTTAAAGATGAAAAAATAAAAATAAACATAAAAAACAATGCATTGAAAAGTATAGAAATGAGAAGAGAGGGATGCATTAGCATGCTGACAAGCTCAGACCAATGACTTGCACGCACCTGTGCATGCAAGATTCCCTTGGAGCTGGCTTGCTTCGCACGCAGAAATTAGGGGTGACAGGCTCACGCCAAAAACCACGCATACAACCTCTAGGCTGATCGATGTCTTCGCACGCAGAAATTAGGGGTGACAGGCTCACGCCAAAAACCACGCATACAACCTCTAGGCTGATCGATGTTTCACAAAGTTCCACTGCGACAGACTCAGACTGACACAAACATGCATCTAAAGTAGAGATTTATGGACACCGGACTTACGGTAGCATCACTGTAGCAAAACATAGCTTAATTAGGCTTATTAGATTCGTCTCGCAAATTAGCACACATCTGTAAAAAGGTTTTGTAATTAAACTTATTTAAGACGCCTAAATAGCAAGATTAGTTTTGATGTGACCTCTAGGGCTAAAAACACGAACAGGGCCTTAAAATCGAGCTGGTGTTTATGGACACCGGACTTACTGGTCGGTTATGTTTTCCTGATTCTCCAAAGGTTGTTGATGCCAAACAGTTCTCATTAAGTGAAATTGTCTTTTGAAATTCTCCATTTTGCTTAAGTGAAGGTGGAGAATGCCAGAATGGACGAAAGAGTATACAATATCAAATTTGAAGACAAAAATGCTGTAGGTCCGACCCACCGACTGGATTACGACGGCACTCGATCAACCGCTGCCCAAAGAATGAATTAGCAGTTTCTCGTTTGAAAACGCTGTGTCTTCGATTTTTTTTTTTTCAAAAAACGCTTCCCTGTATCGCAACTGCTTCTATATATATCCGCACCACGCACCATTTATTTTGGCAGTTCCCAAACAACCCCTCTCGCTCGCCCTTCGCCCGTTTGCACAAGAGAGAAGTTGCGCCGTTCCGCCGCAGATCGCAACCGGAGGGACGCCGAGGGGATCTCATGGCGGAGACCAAGGTGCGCGTGGTGACGTTCGGGGACGACAGGATCACCACCACCGTGACGTCCTCCGGCGAGGAAGTGGAGGACTGGATCAGCGAGGTCGAGCGCGTCCACCGCCGCCGCCTGCACAAGCTCGTCGTGGGGCTCGACGTCGAGTGGCGCCCCACCTTCAGCGCCGCGCGCAGCCAGACGGCGCTCCTCCAACTCTGCGTCGGGCGCCGCTGTCTCATCTTCCAACTCATCCACGCCGACTACTTCCCCAAGGCGCTGGTGGACTTCCTCGGCGACACCGACTACCGCTTCGTCGGCGTCGGCGTGCGCGACGACGCGAAGCGGCTCTCGGACGACTGGGGCCTGGAGGTGGCGAACACGGTAGACCTGGCCGACCTCGCGGCGGAGGAGATGGAGCGCCCGGAACTCCGCAACGCGGGCCTCAAGGCCATCGTGGGCGTCGTCATGGGCGCCAACATGGATAAGCCGCACTGGCTGAGGACGGGCCCCTGGGACGCGTACGAACTCTCCGGCCAGCAGATCCACTACGCCTGCGTCGACGCCTTCGTCTCCTTCGAGGTCGGCCGGATGCTCTTCTCCGGCGAATACTGATCTGTCTGCCCGAGTTCGAGGTGCGGTTGCCGTCGTGGGTTCGTGGAGTATCGATCAGCGCTTGATTCTGGTTTGTCCTAGGGTACTAGTAGTAGTTCAGAACTTCTGATGTCCTCCTAATCGCTGTTAAGGTTCTACTAGATCTCTGCCTTTCTGGCGTACTAATAAGTTTTAGGTTTCCTGGGTTTGTGGCATTCTGCCTTTGTGTTTCTGGGATGTAAGAAGGATTGACCTGGCAGTTTTCATGGAGACCAGAATAATTGTACTACCGTTATTATCATGTTCCCCGCTGGCTCGCTGCTTGTTGGTTTATTTGCCTTGATTGTGATGTTTAAACTCGGTATTAACATCAGTAAGCAAGCCGAAACGGCGTAATGTTTCTCATGCTCGACTGTGATTTTTGTTTTTAGCAAGACTATGCCTTGACTGTTTTGCTGCTGGACATGTTTTCGTGGCATCAGGTCCATCAAAAGAGGGGAAATGGGGAGGCGCAGTGTAGCCGGAGGCCGGCGACGAGGAACCGGGGAAAGGAGCGACCGGTTGCTGCATTCCCCGCTGCCCCTGCGCGCCAGTGGCTCCAGACGTGCCCCTGCGTGTATAGTACGGATCCAATGCCGCGAAGCACGGTCCGTGAATAGTCGAAACCCGTCACGTCGACATCGTGTTGTACTCTGTCCGCGGCAAGCTTGCGATGGAGGATTACTTCTACAGCAGACAAGTCAAACATGTCTGTCAGCTTGATATTCCCACGCAACATTTTGTCCTGCGGTTCTGCCACAGCAACCGCCAGTACTGTAGACTGACTGACTTCAATAATAGAAACCATTTTTTTATTCAAATTGGAAATTGCCTGGCATGAACAGTGCTTTGCCTCCTCTTACGAGGACACCATCTTCAACAGCCTCTTCCATTTCAAGCTTTCACCATCGCACAACCCACTGCTCGCCCGCCGTGACTCGCCGCGCGCACCATCGCGTCGCGCTCGCCCGCCATGCCCTGTTGCTGCCGCGCGCGCGCCCCGCTGCCACCGCGGCCCGCGCGCCCACGCTCTGCAACCTGGTGACCTCTAAAATAGATTGATTAGCATGTCTACAAGGTCAATGTATCAATTTCTCTGATATCGTCGTTTCTGTGGCCAATTTTACAAATTCGTGGCTATTGGTGCAAGGAGGAAAATGACTGTTGGGGAAGAAAGAGCTCTCCATGGAATGCATAGCAGGAGAGAAAGTGTCTATTTTTAGCTTGTCTCTCTCCTCTTAATGCAAAGTGCATCTTCTTTTGCATAATCTGTGGAGAAGAAACATGTCATGCACATTATAAATTGTGATCCATATATGGCTTTGCTTCTTGCTGTTGGAGTCAGGCTAAATTGCAAACCCAGAGGCAAAAGCCAAAGGAAAGCCAAAAAGCCCAGGTTTCCCAACTTGTGCTGCTGCTACCTTTCCCCGCACCTTTTGCGTTTCGATCACTGTTTCAAAATTCAGAAACTGCCTCGCGTTTGAGCAGTTGGGAAAGTCACTGTTTACTCGGGAGTATACAGTACTTTGAAAAGCCATGGCGCCCGTTACGGAAAGTTGATTGAAAACAGCTCATATTCTGTTTAATTTTATTAGTTTATTAACTTTCTGTGAAAAATCTTGTGAAGGGGCGGTTGAGACAAAAAAAAAAAAGAAAAAAGAGAAAGAACGGCTTATGTGCATGCATCCGTTCTCGCTTCACTAGCTGCCAGTCGTGTTATCGTGATTTTAGCTATTGCTTGGCTTGAGTCCTTTTCTAATATTTGCATTTTGATTTGGATTTGAGACGATTTTACTTCAGTGATCGAATGATATGCCAAATGTGTTTCTGAGATCCTCTTCTAATATTACAAGACTGACAATGGTCGGGCAACATGGGGATCCAACAAAATGAACCGTATTTTAGGTCCCGTTTGGAATGGAGGAATCCATCTTCATACCTGCGGGAATTGAACTGTTTCCTGTGAAATTTCTATAAAATTCCTGCGAAATTCCTGCGTTCCAAACAAGGCCTTAGATGATTTCTCCTCGGGTGATAGATCGACAAGGATTTTCAAAGGAATTTCGTAAGAATCTTCCTTCATTTTGCTGACGTCAGACAACGTGTGGATTGGAGGAATGAGTCTCACCGTTCCTGCGGAAAGGATTCCTCACCTGTACGAGATGGAGGAATGAAAACCTCCACGCCGAGCACATGGGAAAATTTCTTGCGCTCGCGCCAGAGAGTTAATTATCCTATCCGCCATGCCGAGCATTCGTCCTTGTGCTTCCGCAGCCGATACTCCAGATGAGAGAGAATGGCTGCGCAAGCAGGGGAGAAGGCAAGAACGACGGGTGGTTCATTTTTATTTTTGTTCAACAAGTCAGTACGTATGAGAAGGAGAGAAATGTTAGTAGAGGAACTGTACATGGATGCATGTCTTCTTTGTTTATGGGATAAAAATGAGGTGAACGGAAATAAAAGAACAAGTGTTTATCGTTCATATGTTTTGGATTCCTATGATTTACGTTTCTGCAGTCCAAACATCTCAAATTTTCTATTCCTCTGTTTCAGATTCCTGCGGTTTTGACATGTTTTCCTTTGCTATGTTTTCTCAATTTCTATGTTTTTTTTTCTATTTCTACATTTTTCATTTCTTCGTTCCAAACAAGCCCTGTTTACATCGGTTTTGAAAAATAGTTATTTTTTGCTCTGAAAAATATTTGTACATATCAAATTCAACAAACGCTCTCTAGGTATTGAGATCTCCCAGATATTTTCTAGCAGTATCTTGCATAGTACAGTACTGTACAAGTGGATGACTACCATAGGTGCCGGCGCCACTGGGTTTCAATCTCCTTTCGTTTCGATTAGCCGTTCCCAAATCCAAACAACTCCCCTTGTCGTTTGCGGAGGAGAGGAGCGCCGCAACTCTCCGCACCGGAGGCAGGAGGAGGGGATCCAATGGCCGACTCCGACGTGATCGACGTGACCTTCGAGTCCGACGTGATCAGCACCACCGTCACGTCCTCCGGCGCCGCCGTGGAGGCCTGGCTCACCGAGGTTCGCGCCGTGCACCGCCGCCGCCTCCACAACCTCGTCGTCGGCTTCGACGTCGAGTGGCGCCCCAGCTACCGCTCGGACCAGAACCCCGTCGCCACCCTGCAGCTCTGCGTCGGCCGCCGCTGCCTCATCTTCCAGCTCCTCCACGCCGACTACATCCCCGGCGCCCTGGCGGAGTTCCTCGGCGACCCCGCCTTCCGCTTCGTCGGCGTCGGCGTGGACGGGGACGTCGAGCGCCTCAGCGACGACCACGAGCTGAAGGTGGCCAACGCGGTGGACCTGCGCGGCCTGGCGGCGGAGGGGATGCAGCTCCCGGAGCTCCGCCAGGCCGGGCTGCGCGCCGTCGCGGCCGCCGTCATGGGCGTCAGCGTCGTGAAGCCGCAGAGGGTCACCATGAGCCGCTGGGACGCGTCCTGCCTCAGCTATGAGCAGATCAGGTACGCCTGCATCGACGCCTTCGTCTCCTTCGAGATCGGGCGCAAGCTGCTCACCGGGGACCACTGATCCAGCCGTGGAGGCGCCGTGGCCGTGGCGCGACCACCGTAGACTCGAATTGCTTAGTTCTAGTAGTTGAATTAGTGGTCTGCACATTCAGATATGGTTCTTGCTGCATTTTAGTCTGCTCGTTCTGCCGTAATCCTGTTGAAATGCAAGACAAGATTTTAGGAATTTCTGACTGTGTTGAGGAATTAATCGGACAGTCGTGAAGACTGGGAAATTCAACTACTGTGATGTGTTTGTTCCTGGCTTCTTGTTTGCTTTAGAGAAGGCAAAACATTGTGGTGATAAACGAGTATCATTGCGCATGTTTCTGAGGCCTTTCGATTGTGCAGATTGGAATATTGCAGATGCAGTAGGTTTTGAATTTTCGATTATGCTAGTACTGTCAGGGCTCTGAATGAGACGATGATTTGGGCTCTCTGCTAGCATTCGGTACCAAATTTTTCGTTCATAGTATCAACTAAGAACAGCCATTTGTGTGCGTTGCTATTTGTCAGGCTCCCCCTCCCCCGGCCCCAAGCCTATTTACCGTTTGCCTTTACTAGTGACGAGGAATCAAGTATTAACTATTCTACGTCTGAATCCACTAAGAACAGCCTGGTTATTGAATTGAAGCTGACATGACTTCGTTGATGATCAAACCCATAAACCGCTGATTTTAGCATTTTCTTTTGCTACTTAATTGTTCGACACAATGGTTCATATCCGTTATATTCCTCACCATGTCTCCATTTGCTATAAATTTCCGACGTAAGTCGATTCAAAGTTTTTGATCTTGGTATAACGTTAAATAAATAGTTGCAGTTCCATTTCATTGTCGGCCCTGTTTGATATGCATCTGCATCGGAATCTTAAGCCATTCTTCTTTATGCTAGGATATGATCAATTGCGTCATGTTTGGCAATAAACCATTTTGGTTTTGATACCAGCTTCTACTGCTCTGCTGAGCCAAACACAACTGCCATATATTAAGTCTGCCCAGCATGATTGAATCAATCCTCTTTTGTTTCTCTTCTTTGACATGCATGATGAATGTATTGAGGGCACTGCATTTTAGATGTATTCTACTTGTGTTCTACTACCATTTTGCTGAAAGGATCAATGGTTCAATGGCATCAATGCGTTCAAAGTTTTTCTGTATTTTCTATTTACATGTCCCTCAATCAAGTACCCCTGCTCCTGCTATGAAACTATAGACAAGTAGTAGCACTGCATAGTTCTCATGATAGCTTCGACTACAGATTTTAGGGTGGTGAATTGAAATGCCTCTTCTGTGTCTTTGATATCACAAGCATCTCAGGGTGAACCGCTTCCTGTCTTAACAACTGAATGAATAGCAACTCAGCGTGGATATCGTGATTATATTTTCTCTACGGCAATACAGATACTCGGTTGGTTACGAGGCATAATAATAGCATATAATGTTATTAGCTGGGCAATAAAATTTTGAAGTAAATATCCAATTCCTTGCCTGTCATCTGCATGGAGATAACTGCCACCTGTTGCTGTTCTATCTCTGCTACTAGATGGCACGGTACGTCAGTACCAGATGCGCTGCATGCAGATGACAGGCAAGGAATTGGATATTTACATCAAAATTTTATTCAGTCCGCTAGCAGGAGTGGCTCTAAGCGATTGGGTGTTTCAATTCAAAGTTCATCTGAAACAGTGGATGCGTTGTAAAGTTTTTCTTTTAATGCATTGCTGCTAGGTTTGAGTTCATATCCATCCTTTATGTTACTGTACGGTCAAGAGAAATGGCAGTAATGATTGACGAACATTCTGTTATTGTCATAGTAGTACTACTATATCGGAGCTTCAGGTTGAATACTGATACGAGGACTGTTTTATGCACACACCAATGGCTGCCTTCAAATTGCGGTAGCACCGTAGCGCACATGGTGTGTGCTATAGTATGATCATCGACGTGATTCTTCTCCTTTGACCCAATTTAACAAATCTGGGATACCTTATTCAACAAAACTATGCTTCTATTATGTTTCATCTATATCCCTCTTCAACGAATTCTCAAAATCCAAACATTACGACCATCACCGCTCTGTCGTACTATATCAATGCGACACCTCACCCTTCTTAGGGGTCTGGCTAGTGGTCCCAGTTGTCCAGACATTGCCTGTACATGTAGCTGTATAGTCTCGTAACTGTGGTCATATCGGGAATTACTCTCCCATATGCCTTACGTTTATATGTGTGATTTGAAGTGTTTAGATCTTTGTTACTACACAGCACAAACAACATATCATTCTCAATTAAGATTACTCTTATTTTAGGTGAGTCGGAAATACTAGCTTGTAAGCTTTATTATTACAACACAACTCAAAACTCATCTAGAAGCAAGCCTCACTAAGGAAAGCTCTGTGCCCGTAGGCGATAGGGTTCTCAGCAGCAAGTGCGTTGAAAGCAAACGGCAATAGCTGCCTGTAGGTGGCAGGGGTCACCCTAGAGAGTGCATTGAACAAGTTTGGCACAAGTTGTTGCTGCGCCTGCTGCAAGATCTGTTGCTGCGCCTGTCGCAAGATCTGTTGTTGCTGCGCCTGCTGTAAGATCTGTTGTTGTTGCGTCTGCTGCCATAATTGTTGTTGTTGCGTCTGCTGCCATAATTGTTGTTGTAGGGTCTGGTGTTGTTGTGCTTGCTGTAGTATCTGTGTTTGTTGAGCTTGTTGAAGGATCTGTTGTTGATGTGCTTGCTGCAGGATCTGTTGTTGCTGCACCTGCTGCAGGATCTGTTGTTGTTGTGTCTGTTGTAGTATCTGTTGTTGTTGCACTGCTTGTTGAATAACTCCTGTTGTGAATGCTTGCTGTAGCGGGTAAAAGTCCGCCGAAGGGAAGTAATACTCCTCATAAGGGAAGTAATAGTCCCCATAAGGGAAGTATTGTGTAAAAGTGAATGCAGAAGTGGCACTCACCATAAGGGCAAGAAGAGCGAACATACTGAGTACCTTGGCTGCCATTATTCCTAGATTTTGTTATGTCTTTGTTTCTCTTGTTGATGATATTTAATGTCTCAGTTGGGAGCTATTTATAGACAAGAGAGATTATGTAGCTCAACCAAAGGTTTGGCCTTTGCATAACAAACTAATGGTCCTAGATATGCTAGAGATGACATGGCATCTAGTCATTTTTGGCACTTGGTGATTTGTTCTCTAGTATGCGCTGGCAAGATTTGCATCATAAACTAAGCAACAACGCCTTTTACTTGGCATTATCTTGATACATGAGTGATAATGTCAATTACAACACATATGTGAAGGACTCATCCCTGCTAAACTACTTTATCACTAAAGAAGGATTTATATTTTGCTAAACAAACTATTTTGGATAAGCTACAGATGACATGCCATCTAGTCAATTTTGGCATTATGTGATCCAAACTTGGCTCATTCCCCATGCGAGTGATTTTTTTAAAGAAATATTTTAATATTCCATCTTTTATATCAATCAATACCATCAATTATTTACACTTGTGACCATAGAAAATAGAAGACAAAAAGTATACAAAAGCTCATCCATTCCCCCTGCAACAAACTACCTCTAAAAATAACTATGCAATCACACAATGAAGATGTTGAGCACTGTTCGCCACGACTTCTCCAACGAGAAAACGAAATCGCTCGCCGCCATCACTTAGGTTTTCACCCTGAAGGGAAGAATTGCAGAAGGACCTTGATGGCTTGCTGTCTACGTGGAAAGGAATAACTGAGCATGCTCAATCTGCTGCATTAGCTGCTGAGGAGGGTGTCGAAGGTGCTGTTCCTGTAATGTTGCACAGAGCAAAGGCTCAGGCCCTATCTATTGTTCAAGATGATTTTAATGAAAAGGTGAATTAGTTTTTGACAATAAATTTATAACACGAACCAATTACTATTTAGTTGATGTTTCTACCTCAATAAAAATCCTGTTTAACACCGTTGTGCAATTAGGTCAAGAGATTGGTTGTGGATTCTCCTCGGACGTATCATGAGGTAGGCATCTAGATAAGAAGTATTTTTTTTTTCTTAACATCCTTGCATGGTTTGGTGCTCAAAGGTGCATAACTCTGGTGAGGTTTGTAAATTGATTGTAAGGGCTGTCGCAGATTAAGGTGCATTTTGGTGTGCTTCCAGGACAAAGGAGTTTTGTGGGCTTCGGGGCTAACTATGTGTTTGTAGCCTAGGTTTCGTTCTGGTTATGTTTCAAACAAGTTCATGTCTATTTAGTTTCCAAATTTCTTGGTTTGGTGTTGTACTTGTTGGCACTTGTTCTTAAATGAATGATACACAGCTCTCTTGGGTATTCGAGAAAAGATGAAACTCTAGATAGGTTTTGAATTGATGCAATTATGTACTTCAACCTAGTCATTAACACAAGATCATATCTCCATGTATGGTCGTGCGACCAAATAAATGGTGCCTCCAAGGAGAACTTGAGGCCCCCGAGAACCAATACGCTTGATCCACGTACCAGCCACCAACGTCGACATGACCCAAAGTCAACGTAAGGACAAATTTCCACCGAGCACAAGAGCATGTTGTTGTCGTCGAATGCTCTGGGTCTTATGCGGTCACGACAAGGTATCAAGCCCCACCACCACTGCAATTAATGCCCTAGGGCTAACGTACCACTCTTTTGCTACATGAATTCATGAAATTAATTAGATATCCTCACTAGAGGGAAAAAACTACTCTACACGAACAGTAAATCTGCAACTCTAATCTCATTAGAGATTAGCGATGACGGGATGAAACAAGTGTGATATCGCTTTTCTAAAACGTTATTATAAATGAAATGTGTGGAGTCCTCCATTAGGTACCGTGAATAACATGCTAGTTACCTGTCTTGCTTACTCAGCTTCAATTGAATGTGAATACATTGATGACATTGTAACTATTTAAGCGACTGCTTGGAGCAGTCCTTTTCATTGAAGTAGCCTTTTAATCAACTTCTCGAAATATGCAGTAAGCACTTTCAGATGTGTTTAACATACTTCTTCCCTAGCCATTTACTCCTTGTTCAATAATATGTCACCACAGAGAGAATATTGATTCTAGATCTACAACCAAATATTAAAGCGTAGGGATATAAAGTGGTATTAATCTTGTATCATGACACTAACTTGTGTTATGAAGCTTCGATTAGCAAAGTAAGGGAGATGAACATGGTTTTTCTTTGCTGCCCCCCTTGAATTGCTAGTTTGTTGTTACACCTAGTTTGGGAGTTTGCTGCTTTGTATTTTTCTTGAGAGGATGTGGCCCCCCAAATTGGACAGGTCCCTAGCGGTCAGCGACGAAAACACACAGTTGTCGGGTCACCACAAAACCTACATGGAAGTGTGATACGACCATTCAAGTGACCTCGTATGAAACACTCAATGTGAAGCTATATTCCTCTTCTCCATTCTCTATAACCTCGCTAGGCTCAAAATCAACAAATACAAAAACTGAGGAATTCCAAAAACCAATCCCTCCTAGCTCATCACCACAGCACACTCTCCATCTGACCCACCATCTATCGTCGCGCCAGAGTTAAAGAATATGGACCTCAACACAATGTAAGAGCATATTACGTTGACTTCGATTGTAACGTTTAAAGGGGATGAAACCCTCAGATGTGATATATTTTTTTGAAACATTATATATGGAGTGTGTGTGGGAGTCTAGCATTAGTTGGCGTTCACAAGTTGAATAGAAGGCCTCACGAATATCACGCTACTTGCCTTCCATACTCAACTTTAATTGAATGTGAAAACATCCATGATGTCATTCTAACTCTCGACGCGACTATTAGGAGTGCTATCTTTCATTAAAATTTGCATTTTAATAAACTCCCGAAATGATGAGCACTTCTAGATGGGTTTGACATAATTCTTCCCTAGTCATTTGTTTATTCGACGATACGTAGCCATTGAAAAAAATGTGGATTCTTGGTTTACAACGTTGTTCAAAACACAGAGATATAAACTAGTCTCACTCATGTACTATAAGTTGTTTTCTTTGAAGGTTCTCTCGGCAAATTAGTAAGGGAGACATAAACATGGATTATCGTAAAAAAGAGAGATAAACACAGTTTATTGTTCGTTGTTGCTCCTAATTTGCCAGTTTGCTGCTTTTATTGTTTTCCAGTTCAAAATGGAGAAATGTTACAGTCACGTAATGTACTCACGTAGTTCGCACATGCTGACATGGCATCATGCTATTGGTCCATCATTGATTCATGTTTACAAAAAATCTGACGTGTCACCTGAAAATACACCTTCCTCCGCGAATCAAGCTAAGCACTTTCCTAATCAATGCAAATACTTTTCTAATCAATGCATGAGCATGGAAATTACGTGAGTACATTACGTGACTATAGCATTTCTTTTCAAAATGTGCAGCCACATTTTTTATGAGAGGACGTGAGTACGTGAGCCACGCATTGTGAGGCACCCAGCGGTTAGTGAGCAAACACACAGTAATCGGGGTTAACCCTGGAACAGAAACCTGCGTGGGAAATGTGAGAACGGTCGAATTCAAGTTGTCTCCTCTTCTATGTTCTTTCTCTGCTCTATAACCTCGCCGCCGCGGCCGCACCCAAGATCTACAACACGAAAAAGGGGAATTCCAAGCACCAAACACCTCCCGTCTCACCTTCCTCCGCAGCACCCTATCCCTCTGACACAAAAAAAATGATGCTTGCTGACAGTAGATTCAGAAATAAAATAATGTACGTTGTTAAGTGCAAACTATTTGGTATTATTTACGTTTTGGTTACTTAATTCTTACACATTAGCCTGACGATTCAGTCACGAAAAGGAATGGTTTGGCACCATTTGCAGTTAAGCATTTTAGTTATCTTCACCGTTTCTAGGGTGCTCCAGATTTTGAATGTTGTATTGTTTATGGATGAGATTACCTTATGGCCGGCTTAAAAGAGCCCAGAGTTCATCATGCATTCAAACTTAATTTTGCTATGATTAGTTTTAGCTCATATGAATTTATAGATTATTTAATTCCATTTTTCATCAGTGATTTTTTTTTTGCGAGACATCAATAATCATGGCACCTCCTACTTTCTGTATGGACCAACTGACAAAGAGATCTTGTGATCTGGACAGGCAATGCTTCACATGCTGTAGTGGGAGGTGGTAGCACTCTGAAGATAGTGCACGAGATTGATAATGCAACATCCAATAGCGATAATTACATGGATAAACGGGAAATTTCTTTCCTCCAGTTTGGTTTCTGCCTTCAACAAATGAAGAGACGCTTTAGATTGCTTGCGGAGGTTCCTACCTGCTTATGTAAGAGATGTGTGTGTGCGCGCGCGAATAAACAAAAGGATTCAATGTTAAGTCTTTTGTAAAAATCCAGCCATACTCATAATAATACATGTGTCATTGTTCTGGCTTTGATTATGTGCTCAAACAGCTACTTTAAGGTTTTTGACGCCATCTCAGCTGAATACAGGCTGTGCTGCATTACTGCGCAGTTGCAGCTAGCTTGATCCATTACACAATTGCAGAAGGAACAATTTTTTTTGTTGGAATTCTTTTTCTATTGGTGGTGCTAGAGAACCTTCTGGGTTATTTCTTGCAATCCTTTTGATTTGGGTTGTATGGCGCAGGGTTACATACATACATTGCTTTCCTTTTGTGTGTTGCTTTGGAATATCTCTCCTAATTACTCTTGTTTGTTGAATTATGCTCTTCATTTTAATGGTTCAATGAGTACGATTCTAACTAGAGAAGCTTATCCTTATTGCATGCATGCCCTCACTATATATAATATGTACTACATGGGATTAATGCAATCTTCCCATTATTTAAAAATAACAATATGTACACATGTTTTTAAGGAAGGTATGACATGAAAGAAACTGGTACGTAATTCTCATGACTAGCTATGATCCATTTTCTGTTATTTCTTGGACTCATTTTTATGTATATATATAATTGGAGGCTGTTCTTGAACAAAAAGAGAGTCGGAGCCAAATCAGAGGTACTTCCTCAGTGAATCCCAGTCAATTGAGTTTTGGCCCCCACCAACATCATTTGTGCCATGCTTGTGCAATATATGTCTTAGGCTTTAAAGGAATCTTGCATCAAATATCATACATTTTTTCAGTGATCCATATGACAAGATATCAGATGTTTTAGGTAGAACCGGGATTAAGAAACATGGGCTATAATTATTATGGCCTATTGTAGGGGAACATAATGATACATTGTTTTTTCTTATTACCTGAACCTATATGCATTATTAGTGACAGCAAAATTTTGCGACTTACTTTTTCCTATTGCTTCTTGGCTACATATATATTTCAGCCATTATAAAAATGTATGGCTTTGCAAATTTGAAAATATTGTAAGCATCCTATATATGGTGTTGAAGCCATGTCCTGCGCCACTGCAAGGTTCGGATTGGACCTCAGTTGAAATCTTGAAGATGCACTCCTGCATCAAGGCATTGAGTCATTCGTCTTGGAGGAAATTATGGTCAGCATTTCCCCCAAGCCGCGCAGCTGAAATCTCCGGAGGGACTGCGTAGGAAGAAGATCAGATTGTTAATATCCATGGTCTTTGATACCATGATATGATTTGGCTGAGAGCAAATGTGTTAGAAGAGGTACAAGCTAGTGTTCCTCTATCTGGAGGCTCTGACAACTGCAATTTTAAATTTTTCTAGTACTACTTGCCTTCAAACGGAAGAGTCGTGGCGCACCAGATGGTCGACGGCTAACAAACTTGAGTATGGATATTATACTCAAAATTTTTGTAAGTTTGATGAGAACACCATGAGTTGTTTTTTCCTATTGCTTCTTGGCTACGTATATTTCAGACAACATTGCACAGATCGGAGCCTCGTCTCAAAAACCCAGCTTCGAAGCTAGCTTGTACATGCACCGGGTGATAGAGAATAAAAATAATGATTCCTCTTCAGATGCATGTGGTTAAGGCGTACTTGTTACTCGCTTGCTTGGTCTATTTTCTGAATCGGGCGTCGATGCCCACACTGCGAGGAAAATAAAAATCAAAGCACCATGGTAAGATTTGAATGATGTGACGTTTGAAGCACCAGCACACTGTGGGTGGTCTGATATGATTTGGCTGAGAAAATATGGGTTAGAAGCGGTACAAGCTAGCTAGTGTGCCTGTATCTAGAGGCTCTGAGGACTGCAATTCTGGAGATTTTGTCTTACTGCTTGCCTCCAACGTCGTGGCACATCAGATAGTCAATGGCTAACAAACTGTAGTCTGGATATTATACTCACAATTTTTTGTAAGTTTGATAAGAACACCATGCATGAGTTGTTCCAAACGAACGAATATGTGTTAAACCGATTGAACAGGTACAAATTTGGGTGGTTTTTGCAACAAAACATAGTAGGTTAGTGGTTATTTGCAACAACATAGCTTATGGTTGGTAGTATTCTCAACTCTAAGTGATATATTGGCTGGTTTATGAAATTATCCCTAATTTTCCATTTTGCTGGTTTTTGGTTTTCCAATTCAAATGGAGGCCGCCGCCACATTTATTTTTTCTCGAGAGGATGTGGCCTGGCAACGGGCAGATTTCCACCTGTCAGGGAGCAAACACCATCCATAGGGCACGCCGTGTGAAAGTGCTCGAATTCAAGTTGTCTTCTTCTCCCTACTCTCTCTACTCTATAAATAACCGCACCGCCGTGCCCAAGATCTGCACAACGAAACCTGAGCCATTCCTCGAACCAAACTCGTCCAGTCCTCCCGCCGTTATTTTGAGAGGAGAAGAAAGCCACCGCCCAGCCCACCTCCGCCCGCAATGGAGCCGACAACCTACACCACCGACGTCGTCATGGTCGACGGCACCACAATCCACACGACCGTCACGTCCTCCGGCGCGACCGTCGAGCTCTTCCTCCGCGAGATCTGCCACAACCAGCGGCACCTCCTCGTCGGGATCGACACGGAGTGGCGCGACGCCGACGACCCCGACGACCTCGACGACCCCGACTACTCCTGGCTCGAACCCTACCGGACGGCCGTCCTGCAGCTCTGCGTGGGCCGCCGCTGCCTGGTCTTCCAGATCTGCCACGCGGACTACGTCCCGGAGGCCGCGCTGCGGGAGTTCTTCGCCTGCCCGGACCACCGCGTCGCCGGCGTCTCCGTCCACCGCGACGCCAACCGGCTGGCCGAGGACTACGGCATGGCGATCGCCAACACGGTGGAGCTCACGACCCTCGCCGCGGAGGTGCTGCGCGAGCCGGGTCTCGAGGTTGTGGGGCTCAAGACCCTGACGTACGCGGTGCTGGGCGTGTGCATCAAAAAGCCCAGGCGGGTGACGATAGGCGACTGGGACGCGCCACACCTGTCGCCGGAGCAGGTCGACTACGCCTGCATCGACGCGTTTGTGTCCTACGAGATTGGCCGGGTGCTGCTCTCCGGACAGTGAGGCGGCCGCCGCAACCATCCCCGTCGCCGTCCGTTCCCTCGATCGGACGTGCTTAGATTTGCCAGTTCGTTGCCACTTTTAATTTGCCAGTTAGTTGCCGCTTTTAATTTGCCAATTTGTTGCTCCTTTCACTACGGGAAACCCCATCTTTGCCGTGTGCAATATCCTTTGCCGAGCGCTTTCTCTCGGGCACACGGCAAAAATAATCTTTGCCGAGTGCCGCACTCGGCAAAAAAATAGCACCCGGCAGACAACAGTTTGCCGTGTGCCACGCGGCAGGCACACGGCAAAGATCACACTTTGCCGTGTGCCACGTGGCCGGCACACGACAAAGCTGACGTCGAGCACTCGGCAAAAAAATACACTCGGCAAACATTGACGCCTGTTAGAATTTTGTTGACGGCCGTTGAACGAGGTGGGCCCGGTTACTCGGCAAAAACGAACACACGGCAAAATTTCTAATTTTGGCCGAGAGTGCCAGCGAGGCACTCGGCAAATAGGCTACTTTGCCGAGTGCCGCGAGCGAGCACACGGCAAAAAGGCCTCTTTGCTGAGTGTTTTCTCCACTACACTCGGCAAAGATTAATTCAATGAATTTTTTAGGCCTCTAAATTAATTCAAATAAAAAAGTTTTGAACTGCAAAGTTGTATATTTTGACAATATCTACACTTCTTATTTTGGTTTTTTTCATTCAACGAAGAGCTAGTAAATTTGTTCAAAAATCCTAGAGCTCCCGGATAGTTTTCCGAAACTCGAAGAAGGATATTTGGAATATGTGGACAACGCGTCTATAATTATTTTTGAACAAAAAGATCAAAATAAAAGTTGTAGATCTGCATAAGTTACACATCTTTGCTGTTGATCACTTTTTTATTTGAATTCAAATTGTCAACGGAAAAATTGTTTGAATTTCTCAAATTTCAAAATTTGAATTTTGGATACAACTTCGGATGGAGAAATACTAAAAATAAAAGTCGTAGATCTCGAGAAGTTATGAAACTGTCATGTTGACAACTTTTTTATTTGAAATCAAATTGGCGACTTTTGAAATTTGACGTAAAGTACGTTTGAATTTCTCAATTTTTGAAATTTGAATTTTTTTAAACAATATCACAATCTCGGATGGAAAAATTGTGAAAATAAAAGTTGTAGATCTCGAGAAGTTATGAAACTTTAATGTTGACAACTTTTTTATTTGAAATCATATTGTGAATCAAATAATTCTCTAAAACTGAAAACTATGTGTTGTCAAAAAAAAAGAAAATCAAATCTTGCTGTGTGCCACGTGGAGGGCACACGGCAATGATTTGATTTTGCCGAGCGCGGGATCGCCGGCACTCGGCAAACGTGGAGGAGTCACACTTAGCGCCGCGCGCGGCTCTTCTCCCTCCTCTCCTCTCATTTCGCATCGTGAGCTAGCTCCACCGCGCCGCCGCCGCCGCCCTCCCACCGCGCCGCCGCCCTCCCACCGCGCCTCGCACGCCCACCGCGCCGCGCCCGCCCACCTGTCCCGCCCACCGCGCCGCCCTCCACTGCGCCGCGCGCCGTCGCTCTCCACCGCACCGCCCTCCACCGCCGCGCCCTCCCCCGCCGCCGCCGCGCCCCGGGCCTCGCCGTCCCCGGCCCGGGCCGTGCCGCCCCCGCGCGCCGCGCCCCCGCCTCCGACCTCCCCTCCCCGGGCCGCCGTCCCCGGCCGGCCTCCGCCTCTCACCGGGCCGGCGTCCCAGGACGAGCTAGTCCCTGGCCGAGCTTCGCCGCGCCCTCCCCGGCCGAGCTTTGCCGACCTCGACCTCGAGCCCATCTACAGAGGGGTCACCAGGTGCGCGCACATCTCGCAATCTCTGAACCTGCATGCCTTCCCACCTCTCAATTCCACCCATCAATTTTTGTCTGCGCTTATCTGATTCGTTCGATTTCCTCGGCAATCTTCGCCTGCATTGCGGCCAAGCCTGTAAAAAAGTTACGTCCCCGGCCTACCGTATGTTTCCCTATCTGTTTACTTCGATTTGCGATTGGTTTGAGTGGCGATCTTCGCTTGCATGTCGCGCGGCACGATTCTTCTGCCCATTCTGGATTGCAATCTGTATGCTCCTGATCTTCAGGAGCTCGCGTTGCCGAAAGTGCAGCAACATGCTGTCAGGCATGTTTCTTGCAATTCTTGCTCCACCAAATATTCTTCTTCTTCAACAGAAAGGTCGTTTTCAGATGGCTAGGAAGTAGGAAGTTGGTTCAACTGCATTACTGCCTCATTTAGTCCTATTTATTGATCGAGATGGGCAATTTTCCTGGATTCTTATTCTGCCTTTGAAGGCCACTTCTGTAAAATTACTTGGATTGTGGATCAACACACTTCTGTTGCTCCAGAAACTTGAGCAGTGCATGCCTGTTTGCTCTCACAGCAATGTTTGCTTAGCAGTAGAACTACTTTTTTCTTTTTTTGAAACGAATGCCTTTGTTACATGTACCTGTGCTTGTTTTTCCGCATGGCTTATCAGGACGAGCAAAATGAATCATGCCTAGAACCATCAGCAGATTAGAAGTCACGCTTGTTCAGTCAGCCATGCCTACTGGTTGGGCTTTATCATTGACCAGGATAGTAGCAGTACTAGACTACAGTACTCAGCTCGGCAAAATGTATTGCTGTGTGGTCCTTGCCAGTTCTTCTTTGGTGTATGTCCTGTGGTGGTCAGCTCGACGTTATAATAACAGACAGATACTGGTCAAAAAGCATATCATGATGCTTCGGCTGGAACTGCCTAAGCTATAATAGTATCCATGCAGTTGGTGTATATAGTCTGTGCAGTTAACTCTTCTTAGCTCTAACAGTTAATTACTATCATATTTGACATCATCATTTTTCTATCACTACAACCTGAAGAGTTTCGGAGGGGCCATGCAGTTAGCCCTGCGCCAATCAGATGTGGGTGTATATAGTCTGTGCAAATAACTTGCTTTCTTTAGAGACTCCACTTTGCAAGTTATGCTTTGAGAAATAAGAATCAATCTGTTCCCTGTAGGATGACTTAAATCAATCAATAAGAATTAATCTATGTTTTTAGTCTATTTAAATTTATTTTCATTGTCTTATTCTTCCTGTGTTACTTCTACTACGTTTCTGTGGAATCAAGGGTCCTGTGAGAAAAGAATGAAATTGTTAGTTGGGGACTGAACTTGATCTCTTTTTTTTCTTCTTCTTTATTTCAACTCAACAGTGATTGTAGTTCATCGTTTGGCGATGGTTTTTTCTTTATTTCAACTCAAAAATTGAGCCGAATATCATCATATATAAATAACAAATCTCTGTCTCCATACCATACACTCACGGTGAGCTTGACTGATGCGAACCTGCAGTGGTAGTAGTAGTACCATATTATCTTCAGAGAAAGGAGTGACAGCCATGCTTTGTTCCCATTCTGCAAAACGCACTCGCCCCATTTTGTTCGGAGCAGGAGCGCTGCTTACAGCACTGTCATACCAAGTTCCTTAGCAGGACAATTTGTTTGACACCTGTCTCAATATTGAGATTTTGAGAGGCATAAATTAATATTATGGTGGAACCTGTTTTGGCTTTTTGCTCTATGATGATATAGTTTTATCGTGTTAAACATGAATTAAGTGCCAACTGATGTTAGTGACACTATGGAGGCATCTTAGGTGAAACTTTACTGATCTCCTTGTGTAGCTTGAATAATTTGTTATCTGAATGAAAGCAAGTGCTGCATTGTCGGGACAGCCTTTGAAAAATGAACTTGAATATAGCTATTGTATGCAAAGAATCATTTCTATGTCGAAATTTGGAATTGACTCTTGTATGTTCCGTTCTTTGCAGGAGAGGCTTGTGCACACCGTCCTCCACCGGTCACTTTGCAGCACAGCAAGGTGAGCTATAAAAGCCCCTCCTTTTTCCATTCATGTCTGTAGGTCACGCGTAACCTAGTTAGGCGTCTCCCGTTCGAAAGAGATACAGTTGGAGATATGCAGATCTTTGCATATCTAAGACTGTATCTGTTTCGAATTGTCCACTTTTTTTGGACAGCCCGAGGATGCGTAGATGGGGTTAGTTTCCATGGTTTACTTCGGTCCGAGACAGAATTTCGGCAGCACCTCCCTGTTGTTCTCCGGATACACAATCTCCCTGCGGGGACGTGTATTTGGAGAACAGCGGGGAGGTGCTGTCGAAATTCTGTCTCGAACAGGAGTAGGCCTTGGAAACTAACCGCATCTACGCATCCTCGGGTGGGATTACGACCTATCTTCACATATTAGACAGTTGGAACATCGTGTAGATCGATGCAAATGAATTAACTTTATATTACTCGTTGATATATATCTGTTAAAGGATGGAAGACCGTGAGTGGATGTACACGGGCCGCTTAAGTCGGACTGAGTTTACCGACGAATGGATTGAGAAGTCAGAAGCTTTCATGGAACTAGCATTTACCAAGGCTAAAGGAGCGAGTGCCACTTGGTGTCCCTGCAGCCGTTGTAACAACACGCGGCGAAAAACAAAGGATGTCATGGCTAAACATCTATGTCTGAATGGATTTACGCTAGGCTATACTCGGTGGTTGTACCATGGTGAAGCCGAACGTGTGAGAGACGACGTCGTGAGACAACGCCTCGATGATTATGATGCTGATGGTGGGGTAGAAGACATGTTACATGACTACCATGAAGCACATTTCAATGTGGATGAAGAACGTAGAGAGGAGGAGCCAGAGGAGACCGCAAAGGCGTATTACGACATGTTGTCTTCTTCACAGCGACCTCTTCACATGCATTCCAAGGTTTCTCAGCTGGACGCCATTGCACGTCTAATGGCCGTAAAGTCCCAGTTCAGCTTCAGTCGAAACGCCTTCGATGTTATGTTGACAGTTATTGGCACCTTGCTTCCGGAAGGTCACATTCTGCCAAAGAACATGTATGAGGCACAGAAACTCCTTCGTGCACTTAAGATGCCATATGAGCAGATACATGCGTGTCCGAAGGGATGCATCTTATTTAGGAAAGAACACGCGGAAGCAAAATACTGTCCAAAGTGTGGATCCTCTAGGTTCATGGAGGTAGACACTGCTGATGGCCAAAAGAGGCAGCTCGCGGTCCCCGTGAAAATCCTACGGTACCTTCCATTCATACCGAGGATCCAACGCCTTTACATGACCGAGGAATCCGCGAAACAGATGACATGGCACAAAGATGGAGTCCGATACAATCCCGATAAGCTTGTACATCCATCTGATGGTGAAGCCTGGAAACATTTTGATGAGATTCACGGCATAAAAGCTCTGGAGGCTCGTAATGTACGTGTGGCGTTGGCAACAGATGGGTTCAATCCTTATGGAATGGACGCTACCCCGTACAGTTGTTGGCCCGTTTTCGTTATACCCCTGAATCTCCCCCCCCGGCGTCCTCTTTCAACGACAGAACATATTCTTGTCGCTGATAATTCCTGAAAACCCGGGGAATATTATGTCTATGTACATGGAGCCTCTGATCGATGATTTGGTCCGTGCTTGGGAGGAAGGGGTATGGACATACGATTCATCTAGAAAGGAAAACTTCAGAATGTATGTTAATTACCACTACTCTCTGCATGACCTGCCGGCGTATGGGACATTCTGCGGCCATGGTGTTCACTCCAAGTTTTCATGCCCAGTATGCAAGACAATTGTGAGGTTCATTTGATTGAAGAAGGGTGGCAAGTTTTCTTCGTTCGACCAACACCGACAATTCCTCCCTCCTGACCATCCATTCAGAAGAGACAAAAAGAATTTCACGAAAGGTGTCGCAGTGCCCCACCAGGCATGGCCGTTCATGACAGGTGCCGAGGTGCGTGCTCAGTTAGATGCTCTCGTGGTTGATGAACAAGAAGGTGGTTTTGTGGGATATGGTGAGCTACATGCCTTCACTCAGATCTGCGGCTTGTGGAGGCTTTCCTATATGGAAGACCTTCTTCTTCCACATAACATTGACCTAATGCACACTGAACATGGCATTGGCGTTCCTCTTTTCTGAACAATCATGGACATTCCTGATAAGACAAGGGACAACGTGAAGGCAAGAGTCGATCTAGCAGCGTTATGCGATAGACCTAAGCTACACATGGCGCCTCCTAAATCCGGCAAGTCATGGAGGAAGCCTCCGGCCGATTTCGTCCTTACGAGGCCTCAAAGGAGGGAAGTACTAGAATGGTTCAAAACGTTAATGTTCCCTGATGGGTTTGCAGCGAATCTGAGTAGAGGGGTGAACTTAACAACTATGCGAATCAACGGGGCAAAGAGTCATGACTACCACATGTGGCTTGAGCGGCTTCTTCCGGTGATGGTTCGAGGCTATCTCCCTGATCATGTGTGGCTAGTGCTGGCAGAGTTGAGCTATTTCTTCCGCCAGCTTTGTGCCAAGGAGGTATCTAAGACCGTGATTGCAGACATGGAAAAAATGGCGCCTGTGTTGCTCTGTAAGTTGGAGAAGATATTTCCACCCGGCATGTTCACTCCGATGTTTCATATGATTTTGCACCTCCCGTATGAGGCACGAATGGGGGGGCCTGCGCAGAACCGTTGGTGCTATTCAATTGAGAGGTGTCAAAAGGTTCTTCGAACGAAATGCAAGAATAAATACAAAATTGAAGCTTCCATTGCAGAGGCTTACGTCCTGGAGGAGGTGTCAAACTTCACATCAAAATACTATTCAGACAACCTTCCGAGCGTGCATTATCCAGCTCCTCGTTACAATGCTAGCGAAAACGAATCGAAGCTCAGCCTTTTCCTAGGGCAACACGGAACTGCAAGTGAAGAGACCAACAAGACCTTGAAACATGAAGAGTGGCGCACTATCATGCTATATGTGTTGACCAACCTTTCCGAAGTGTTGCCGTACATGCAGTAAGTTACTGTCCAATTTTTTTTTCCTAGTATTCAATATTCTGCGTCCAACCAACTTGTTCCTTGTTGGTACAGGGAGTTTATTCATGAATTCTGGCGTGGATCAAGAGAACCAACCGCACAGGAAGTTGATATCCTTATTTCAAAGGGTGCGGGAAATGAAATGCCTGATTTCATTTCTTGGTTCAAACAAAAGGTATTTAGCATTTTTTCGTATCGCTTACAAGTTGCTCGTACGTGCGAATAATATAACTAACGATCCTGCTTGAACTTGCAGAGCCAAACTGATGCGTCTATGAGTGCCGATCTAAGACAGGTCGCCGATGGCTGTGCCTATAGGGTTAGGTCATTTCGAAGCTATGACGTTAATGGGTACCGCTTTCACACAACAAGCTACGAGCAGAGTCGGCCCAATCGAAGAACCACTAATACCGGAGTTTTCACTCTGGGGGACGATGGTATTGCCTTGCATTGTAATATTGGGATCGATGAAATATTGTAGGCCCAGATGGATGTGAAGTTGGAGCAAGAGCGGCAGAGGATGCAGGCCGAGATGGATGCGAAGCTGGAGGCAGAGCGGCAGAGGAATGACCAGCGGATGGCGCAGATGTTCCTTTACATGCAGACTCATGGTACGGTGTCACAGCCAGGGCAACTCCCTCTTCTACCACTTCCTCCTCCTTACGGCGGTCCTCCTCCCTTCGGCGTTTCTCCTCCTTTCGGCGTTCCTCCTCCCTTCGGTGGTACTTCTCCTGGCACTCCTTCTGCAGACACTCCGGTGAGTCACTTCAAATCTTTTGTACTTTAATTTCTTACCTTCAAGTATGATATAGTGATGTAATTGAAGGGTTAGCTATGCTAGCTTGTAACCAATATTTTGTCACTTCTATTACATTTTAGTTTATATGCTTCCAACCTACACATTTTAGCTTATAAGCTTCTAACCTATAATTTAAATACTTGTATTGCTTTGCTCGTGCAGAATCAATCGGCGGGATCCAACAATCCCTCTCCGCAGAATGCTTGGTCGCCGTGGCCGCCTCGTCAATAAACCTGTAATTGTATTTCAACTTCTATAACTATGTGTCGTGATCGTGTGAGACTTTGTGATGACGGTTGGTGGACTATGTGTTTGTGATGATCGTGGACCTCTATGTGATGTGTTTGTGATGACGGTTGATCGTGGACCTCTATGTGATGTGTTTGTGATGATGGTGGAGCTTTTTATGTGATATGTTGAGTTTGTGATGATGGTGGAGCTCATTTATGTGATATGTTGAGTTTGTGATGATGTGGGCTCAAATATGTGATATGTGATGATGATTTGGCTCATATATGTGATGTATGATATTTTTTTGTGATTGTGGTCCAGGTTGTAGTCGATTTGAAATGTTTATTGCAATCTGCAACAATTTTTTGCCGAGTGTTTTATAACTTTGCCGAGTGCCAGCGTGGACACTCGGCAAAGAAGCCATCCTTTGCCGTGTGCCTGACCTGGCACACGGCAAAGAGTCCAGGCTTTGCCGAGTGCCGGGGCCCACGGCACTCGGCAAAGAGGCCAGGCTTTGCCGTGTGCCTGGGCCCACGGCACTCGGCAAAGTGGGTGTTGACGGCTGACGGACGTCAACCCCTTTTTTTTGCCGAGCGCCACGTGGGGCACACGGCAAAAGGTTTGCCGTGTGCCCGACAAATGGCACTCGGCAAAGTACTGTTTGGCAATACCAGTTTGCCTTGTGCCGTTTGCCGAGTGTTGCACACGGCAAACCCTTTGCCGTGTGCTTTTCGCTCTTTGCCGTGTGCCCTGGGCACATGGCAAACAGGCGGTTTCCCGTAGTGTTTGATTGTTTTCCAATTCAAACAGTGGCCGCCATTATGATTGTTTTTAGCTCATATGAATTTATAAACTATTTCATTCCATGTGGTTCATCAATGATTATTTCATTAGCTACTGACGTTGCTCGTGATGGTACATTGTTCAATATTTACATGTATGGTTCATTCTCACCGTTAACACTACAAGTTTGAATTTTATCCCCATATATAAAACAAGCGATGTTTTCACATAGGTGAGTCACTATTATATATGGCTGGTGCTTGTGTGTTGTAAGGACCAATAAACTAAAGACTAAAGGACTCAATGGAACTCTTTAAATAAGTTAATTTACCTTGGCAAGTTAAAGTTTCGTGAACTTCTTGAAGTTAGATATTCTAAATTCTGACACGAGTGAATTCTATAAGAACATGTCTCAGAATTACTCCTTTGGGAAGCAAACATATTACTAGTTGGTATTCAACGTAGTCCACTAAACCAGCAAGATGTTATTTTTTGTGGTGGTTTGAGTTAGGAGGTTTTGCAGAGATTCATATTGCCATCCCGCCGCCGTCCGTTCCCTCGATCGGATGTGCTTAATTAGATTGAAACTTTGTTGTCACTTTAAGTTTTCCAGTTTGTTGCTCCGTTGATTGTTTTCCAATTCAAACTGTGGCCGTCACTATGATTGTTTTTAGCTCATATGAATTTATATATTACTCCATTCCATGTTTCATCAATGCTTATTTAATTAATTAGCTACTGACGTTTGTTCCTGATGGTACATCGTTTAATATTTATATGGTTTATTCCCACCGTTTATAACACTAAAAGTTTGAATTTTATTCACATATATAAAACAACCGATGTTTTCACATATATAGTTGAGTCACTATTATACGGCTGGTGCTTGTGTGTTGTAAGGACCAAAACTAAAGGACTCAATGGATCTCTTCAAACTAGTTAATCAAAGTTCAGAAAAATTTGGAAGTTCGATATTCTAACAGGAGTGAATTGGATAAGAACATGTCTCAGAATCACTCGTTTTGGTAAGTGCACATAATACTACTTCGTATTCAACTTAGGCCGCTAAATCAGCAATGTGCTATTTTTTGTTGTCGAGGTTTTGCAGAGCTTCATGTTGCATCATACGAAGTATGGTTATTTATATATGTTTATGTAGTGTATCATCTGTTGTGCAGTGCTTGCTCTTGCATTGTGACATATGTACAATGATATTAGTAAATATTTTGAGCTCGAACTTGCCATTTCATGCGAATTCTAACTCATATTTTTGTTGATACGGTGGCATGATAGTAGGGACTTTGTGCAGCTTTTGATTTAGCACTCTTAACAATTATCATATCTTTTTGGACAGGAAGTTGTCTCTTAAATAGTATATGCATTACTAATTTGTGAACTATGCTACTTCTCTGTTTCAGTTAGTAGCTAGTCTTTCGAATCATGGTTCAATGTTTATATAAACATCTCTATTTGTACAGGAACAGTCCCTAATATATATGTGGCATCTTGTGACTGGTTTATTTGTGCATATCCAGCGCCCGATTGGTCTTGTTTCAGGAATATTGTTTGTTTACTAGAGTTTTGAGTTTGAATATATGTGGCATCTCCCGTCTTCTGTTTGCTTTTATTTTGTGCATATCTCGCCTTATTGATCTTACTTATGAATATTATTTGCCGCTAGAGGTTTGAATAAGTGTGATGCAGCAATAACATTTGTGAGAAACCCAGTCTCCCAGTCCCACCTAATATATATATATATATATATATATATATATATATATATATATATATATATATATATATATATATATATATATATGCGAATTTTCTGGCTTGAATATGAGTTCAATCAGTTACATTAAGGTTTCTACGCCCTCAGTTGATACAGTGTGTATTGCGTTACTGAAGAGTTTATTTAAATACGTACATTACTGCATTTCTACATCCATTACACAGTTGCTGAAAGAACATGATTTTTTCTTGAAATTCGTTTTCTACTCGAGTGATAAACACAACCCTCTGGTTGTCTCTTGAAATCCTTTTCTTTCGGGCTGTATGGCATAGGGTTACATACTTACATACATACGTCCTTTTTGTTTCTTTTGTTGGAGTTTCTCTCCTCCTCCATACTGTAGTATGATCCCAATCTCATGAGTCATGACTAGCTATATGATCCATTGTCTCTTATGTCTTTGACTAATTTTTATGTGTATATATACTGGACGATGTTCTTGAACAAAAGAGATTGGAGTCAAATCGTAGGTACTTCATTTGTGAATCCCAATCAACTGAGTTTTGCCCCACCGATCCGTTTCTCCCATGGTTGCGCGATATGTGTCTTACACTTTTAATAATGCCTGCATCAAATATCCTTTCGTTAAGTGATCCAATGACAAGATATGGGATGGTTTTAGCTAGAAGTGCTGGCTAGGGAATAAGAAAGACCAACGATAAATATTATGGCCAACTGTGGGGAATAGCCTGATATGAGAGTTTTCTTATTACCCGAGCATATGCTTTATGAATTTATATTTAGTGAGAAATTTTTTGACTTACTTATAATATCCTTTCATTAAGTGATCCAATGATATGGGATGGTTTGAGCTAGATGTGCTAGCTAGACCAACGATAAATATTATGTCCGACTGTGGGGAATAGCCGGATATGAGAGTTTTCTTATTACCTGAGCATATGCTTTATGAATTTATATTTAGTGAGAAATTTTTTGACTTACTTATATTGCTACTTGGCTACAAATATTTCAGTCAACATAAAATGTATGGCTTTGCAGTTTTGAAATCTTGTGGCACCCTATATTTGGTGGCGATGCCATGTCATGCGCCACTGCAAGGTTTGGATCGGGCGTCTCAGTTTTAGATGCATTCCTACATCAAGGCATTGAGCTCATTCATCTTGGAGGAAATAATCCTTGGTCAGCATTTCCCCCACGCCGCACACTGTGGTATATTTTGGTCGCAGCCTCGCAACGAACCATATGTTGCTGAATTTTGTTTGTGTCTCACGTTGGGATATGGGATAGCATCTCCAATAGTTATGTAAAAAATTGCTCTCCAAACAATGATTTAGGGAGTTTCTAAAAATCTATTGGGAGTAAAAAAGCTTCTCCCCTCCAACGGTTCCCAACTTTTTGTTTCCAAATTATTCAAAGGTGGCCACGTCACTTTTCTTCGTGGGCCCATAAGATGGTTTTAATATTTTTCATTTTAGAATGCTTGGTTTCTTGTAACGTCAGGAGTATTTTCCTTCTTTTCTTTTTGTTGTGTACTACGCAAAATGGTGTAGGGCAAAAATCACGATGGCATTTGTTTGCGTAGGATTCGAGATGTTGACCCAGCAGCCAGGATCCTTTCACTAGGGCTCGGCCCAAAAAAAAAGAGGCCCGATAAAAATTAATTAAAAAAGAAGAAATACGGAGGCGTCCTCCCAGCTCTGTCCGCCATGAACGACCTCCAGGAGCTCGATCCAGAGAGGGGAACAAGGGGAGAGGGCTGCCGTGGAGTAGGATAATCGGATCCTTGAGCTACGGCGCATCCGTTTGAGAGGGAAACTTGGGTAATGGCTATGGGGAACAGGAAGTGGGACGGAGAGGAATAGCCATGGCAGGTGGAAATCGGTGCAAGCAGTGGAGAGAGAGGGGGCTCGAGTACGGGGATGGCTCTGCGAGGAAGACTGCTGCGACATGCGGGATGGCGCCACGCTAGCAATTTCTTTGCGCGAACTGTGGGAACCGCTGCGTGGGAGTGCATAAAGCTTCCCCAAATGTGGCGATCAGATGGGGGAAAATTGGTCCTGTGTATATTTGGAGACTGCCTTTACAGAACCGTTGGAGACATGATTTTTCTGATAATGCCCTTAATTGATGTTTAGGGACTCTTTTTACAAAACCATTGGAGTTGCTCAATGGGAGGGATGAGCTCGGGCACGGAAAGAAAAATTGTTAAAGGAAATTATAAGGAGGCCAAAGAAAAAGGAAAAGAATCAGATGCGTTACACGTCACATGATTCGCATTTCGGCATTTGCACCTGGTCTAAAGAAAATTCACATTTGCACCTCTATATATATACACGACGACTAAGCGCAAAACCCTAGCCGTCTAGCCAATCCCTGTCAACAGAAAAAAAAAAGGCGTCAATTTCCTCCTGCAATGGCGGCGACGTACGACACCAACATCGTCATGGGCGACGGCGTCGTGATCCGCACCACCGTCACGTCATCGTACGCCGACGTCCATCGCTTCCTCATGGAGTTCCGCGCGTACACCAACCTGATCGTCGGCCTCGACGCCGAGTGGCGCCCCAACTTCCAGCCCGGCGGCGGCGAGAACCAGATCGCCGTCCTCCAGATCTGCATCGGCAGCCGCTGCCTGGTGTACCAGATCATCCACGACGTCGGCATCTCCAGCACCCTGAAGCGCTTCCTCGCGCACCCGGGCCACAGCTTCGTCGGCGTCGGCGTCGGCAAGGACGCGCAGAAGCTGCTGGACGAGTACGGCCTGCGAGTGGCCAACCCGGTGGATCCGAGGCTCGCCGCCGCGCAGAGGCTGTCCCGGCCGGACCTCATGCAGGCGGGGCTCAAGGCCGTGGCGCTCGCGGTGATGGGCGCGAACATCGACAAGCCGCAGAACGTCACGCTGAGCGCCTGGGACGCGCAAGTTCTGACGGCGGCGCAGGTCAAGTACGCCACCATGGACGCCTACGTGTCCCACGAGATCGGCCGGCGCCTGTTCTCCAACAACTACTACTAGTCGCTCTTTTGATCTCTCCATGGAGATCAAGACACATGGTGGACACCATTTGGTTGATCAAGTGTCTTAGCTTTTAGGTGTTCGATCGTGTTTCGTCTTGTTTCATTAGCTCAGGTTTAGATTTATTTTTCATCAGTTCAACAAGAGATAAGATTGATATATATGATCAATTTTAGCACCTAGATCTAGTTCATGTTGCGCTTCAACCAACCTTTTTACTTTATAAGGTAGTATAGTGTGTCTTTGTTTATTTCATGACATGAATCTAGTACTACTAGCTCGGCTGTGTCAATCTTGCTCTTGCTTACGAGTAGATGTTCTCTGTTTGTCTAATTAGCAAATACTTAGAATAACCAATTTGTACTCCATCCAATCCCAGTTGTTATACTTGCAAGATGTTCACTGTGTCAATCTTGCAAGTTGTTATACTTGTCATACCGATTACTCTAGTATATATATAAGTATTTTCATAATGACACTAGTGGCATCACTTTGTATTATCAATCTAAATGATTTATGCATTCGTAGTCAAAGTAAAAAATCATTGACTTAAGACAACCCTAAATATCTATACTCTTAAAATTGGAATTAGAGGGGTTATTTTGCTAGTAAGTAGCACAAGGTTAGGTTATGGCCAGTTGGCTTAAAAGGAGCCTGGTGGCTACCAAGCGGTGAAAGGTTGTGTGGCATAGGTGACACCCCCACCAACCATGGCAAAGTTTCGCGAGTGGCAGTGAAATGGCAGCAGTCGTTGGGAGCAGACGAGGGGGCCACCAGGAGAGGGGAAGCTGATGACGCAGTGACGCCGGCGAGTCTGCTGCTCCTAGACGTGAATGATGAAGTCGGGTGGCAATTGATGTATGGGAAAGGGGTGCTTCTGATCTGTATGGGAAAAGGGGAAAAGCAAGACACGAAGACGACATGGATATTTGGTTCGTGATAAGAGGATGGATGCTGGGATGGAATTGAGGAGGGAGGCGCGCTCCGAAAATTTGGTACACGCGCGCCACTAACGGATAAGCTAAGAGGATGAAGGAGCTCAATGAAGATAGGAAGGAGTAGCTATTTTTATTGAGAAATGGAATACATGAGAGCCGAGATGAACGGAACAGAGAGCTCAAGTCTGCATACCGAAGATGTCTCTTTTGCAGGTACAACAGAAGTACTAACAGATACTCGCATTTCTTTTTCCATTTTTCAAGAACAATATTTCTTTTTCCATTATGATGGAGTACCTTGTACTCCCTATAAAATCGTGACAAAACTAACGCAAAACTGATTTCATCGCATCAGAAATCTTGAAGACTCTGCTCAAGCAAGCAAGCAAGCCGAGTTGAGCAATAATCCGGACATTGCTCATGGTACAGCACAATTTAGTACTTACTAAACGCGTCGAAGTAGAGCCATCCCAGAGAGGATGGCTGTTGTTCCGCGCCTACACGTCCAGGAACGAAGCGGACCGCCTCGTGAAGTAGCTGCCGATGTCACGGCACTTATAAAGATGTCGTCGGTGAAGTGGATAGGTGCAGTCCATGTCGATCTGACGTTGTCACCCCGAAGTGGTTGGAAATGGTGAAGGATATGTGGATTATGGAGCAGCTGCAAAGAGGACCTCGCCGTCAGCATGCGTCCCGCTCGGCATGCATCAGCTCGAACACCCTGAATTAAGCTGTAGGCCCGCCAGATGACGGCCGGAATTGGTGCGATCAGCGCGCGGCTCGCCGGGAGTATTAGAAATTAAACTTGCATCAAGCGTTTCACTGACCGAGTCGCTAGCCCCAGCCGCCAGCGGCGTGGTGACCGCGTCCATTGCATGGCGTGGTCAGCATGAGGTGTCGCCCGCGTTAGTTGCCGTGCATGCAGGCACGGCGTAGTTATCGGCATCTTGAATCCGTTGTTACGCTAACCGCATCATCTGCTAGATAAAGAACACGACCAAGATGGGATCGTTGCCTGTGGCAGAATATTCTAGCTCTCTCCTAGTTTTTTCATCAAGGTCACACTTACTCAACTCCACTCGGACTCGGCGTTGAGGAATTTCTGTTGTCACAGTCCGATCGGCCGATCCTAGCTTGCTACTCGGACTTGGCTCCACCCCCCTTTATATATCAAGGAGCGGCCGCACCTACGATCCATCCCGTGCCAATTCGTGACCTCTCAAGCCGTCAAGCCGATCGATCCATCGTCCCGACGTTTTATCATGGGAGAAGAAGAGAGCAACATCCCACCTCCGCCCGCAATGGCGCCGACAACCTACACCACCGACGTCGTCATGGTCGATGGCACCACAATCCACACCACCGTCACGTCCTCCGGCGCGGCGGTCGAGCTCTTCCTCCGCGAGATCCGCAACAACCAGCGGCACCTCCTCGTGGGGATCGACACCGAGTGGCGCGTCGTCGTCGACCCGGACGGGCACCGCTCCAACCGGACGGCCGTCCTGCAGCTCTGCGTGGGCCGCCGCTGCCTCGTCTTCCAGATCTTCCACGCGGACTGCGTCCCGGCGGCCGCGCTGCGCGACTTCTTCGCCAGCCCGGACCACCGCTTCTCCGGCGTCTCCGTGGACGGCGACGCCAAGCGCCTGGCCGAGGACTACGGCATGGCCATCTCCAGCACGGTGGAGCTCAAGCGCGTTGCCGCGGAGGTGCTGCGCCGGCCGGAGCTCAAGGAGGCGGGGCTCAAGGCCCTGGCGCTCGAGGTGATGGGCGTGTACATCGACAAGCCCCGGCGGGTGACGATGAGCCAGTGGGACGCGCCGCGCCTGTCGCCGGAGCAGGTCGACTACGCCTGCATCGACGCGTTCGTGTCCTACGAGGTTGGCCGGCTGCTTCTGTCCGGACAGTTCGTCGCCGAGGACGCGGCGCCCGCCACGACGATCCCGCCGCCGTCCGTTCCATCATCGGCCGTGGTTCATGTGTATTAGGTTCTCAAGATTCGTTGTCGCGTGTCCCCTGTTTCAGTATGCGCATATAAATCTGTTGTGTAGTATTTGGCACGTTTGCTGTCCGGTTCCATCGATTCCTTCTCATTTGATCAGATCATGCATACGGAAAATGCAAGAATGGTATATAATCTCGAACGAATCCACATCATTGGCTAATTCTCAACCAATATCAGGAATATAATCGGCATGGTTTTCAACGTACAGACCATTAACACTCAGCAAAGTGAACTGTAATCTTTCTATCGCTGCCAACTCCACAAAATTGATCCATGGAAAAGATGGTACACGATCTCATGAGTTGATGACGGCGATGCGTTGTGCGGGCAAGAGGTCAAACTTTTTGGCCCAAGGCCAAATGTTCTATACACATCAAATGGGTGCCAAACCACAAGAGCATGGCCGAATTATGGTTTTCTAGCACTTGGCTGTAATCCAAACGGCCACCTAACGTCCAGATACTTCGGGATTCTCAAAAGAAAAAAAAAAGTCCAAATACTTCGGTATTCTATTCTTGCACTCTACCTAAAATCACGTACCAGCGTCCAAAAGGGAGCTCCCAAAATTACTTTAAAATCAATGCAAACTAATTTTAAACTTGCGGAAGTAACCACAATATGATAACATATAAACATCAGCCCTGAAAATCATAGAGATTTTCTTAAACATATGCCAAGCTTAGCTAAAGAAAACATGGCATCAAACACTGTTTAAAGCTCAGCGCAATTTAGCACCAGATCTCACTAAACACAGAACAAATTCGGAAATCAGACTGAGACCGTTCACAGACGAAATGCCACAGAATAACCAGGTCCAAAAGGCAGCAATTTCCCTGGAGCATCACGACAGAACATGTACTAGAACGTGAACTGGATAGTACTGCTACCAAACCGATCGAGCTTAAACGATCTATAAGCTTAGCTGGATTCAAACATGCTAAGCTTAGATGAACATTTCGGAATACATGGCATGAAACACTCTTTAAGTAAAGCTCAGCGCAATTTAGCACCAGATATCACCAAACACGGACAGCCTGTTCGGCAGGCTGTTTTATTGTAGCGGCTGCGGAAGAAATAACTGTGAACACTGTAGTGGCTGCTGAAGAAATAACTGCGAACACTATAGCGGCTGATAAATAGTAGGCTGGGCGAACAGGCTGAGAATAACAACACTCATTCGGTATCAGACATGAGACCGTTCACAAACAAAATGCCACAGAATAACCAGGTTCAAAAGACAATATGATAACATTAACATCAGTGCTGAAATCACAGAGATTTTGTTCAAACAAGCAAGCTTAGCTGAACATTTCGTTCGGACTTCGGAATTACACCATGATACCGTCCACAGACGAAATGCCATAGAGAAACCAGGTTCAAAAGGCAGCAATTTCACACGACCATCACTACAGAACATGTTGTGCTAGAACGTGAACCGGATAGTGGATACCAGTACCAAACCGATCGAGCTTGATAAACGAGGCATGCAGCTGCAACAAAATGCGTACTAGTAGTAGGTAGATGCGGTTACCACCATCAGTCGGAGACGTAGAGCCATGTCGGCGGCGAGTGGCTGTTGTGCGGCGCCTGCACGTCCAGGAACGTGACGGACCTGTCCCGCATGGAGTACCTTCCGATGTCGCGCACGGGAGCTCGCGCCTCGCCGCGGTGGCGACGTGGAAGTTGTCGTCGGTGAAGTAGATGCAGTCCGCGTCCGCCTCGCCGCGGAAGTAGTCGGCGGCGGTGAGGGCGAAGACGTGCACAACCTCCCGCGCGTCCAGCGCGCAGAGCTTGCCCCTGTAGAACACGACGTCCTCGAAGTCGATCTCGGCGGCCCCCGCGGCGTCCCGTTCCACCCGGTGCCAGCTGGTGCCACGGCCCCGCCCCCCGGGGCGGCACACCGCGAGCGTGTGCTTGTTGACGATGGCGGCCACGGATGGTGGCCTGGTGCGGGAGCGGGACCGTGGCGCCGGTGAAGGCGTTGCACAGCAGGTTGCCGCGCTCGCGGTGCGCCACCACGAGCCAGCCGCCCGGCGCCGAGCCGCAGCAGCGCGGCCGCCGCCGACGGGGAAGGGGAGATCGTAGGCCGACTCGTCGGGGAGGCTCACGAAGCTGCAGTGGGTCGCCTCGACGTTGGACGGGATGGGGAGCGCCAGCCAGGGGAGCTGCTTCGGCTTCGGGAGCTGCCGCTCCGTGCCGTGCCAGCGGCGGCAGACCGCGCCCAAGCGGAACCGGTCGGCGACGCTCGCAAGGCCGCCGATGATCATGGTCAGCACCTCCGGCGGCGCGTCGGCCCACGGGCGGTCCTCCTCCTGCTGCGGCTCCATGCCCGAAGGAGCTAGTGTTTGAAATGTGAAGCTTTGTAGTACTACAGTACGTACTGGTTGATCGGACTGACTCAATATTAAAGGTGTCCAAAGGTAAAACAACATGATGCAGATAAGAAAAGGATGCACTTAGGAAAAGGCAGATATATAACTGAATGCGCAAACGATATCCAAGGGAACCATGTGCAGATATCCATATCAGATCGTGAGGCAGATCGCGCGGCAGTTACTCATCAAAAGTTTCATCCAGAATTTACAAGGAGGTCTGCAATGACCGTGTGCCACAAAGTCTCAAACACAGGCTAAAGACTTGTCAAACGTCGCCACCAATGTCCGGTTCCACAGCTGTACATTTACCATAGGCTGCGAATATCGGCTTGCCAATAAACCTGCAATACATCACAAACAGCAAATGCACAATGAGAACAATGGGTTGTCTAGTAAACAATGGATTGTATAATTTTTTAACAAAACATAGATCAAAATGCCCTTTTAGGCTTGCACGTGCAATTTGCCTAGACCTAACAACCTGAAGAAAGATGAACAAAATTTCCCTCACAAAGCTCCAATCTCTAACATAATTTTTAGCCATTGCACAAGTAGTTGATGTAACAGAAGAATGCAACGGCCGGCACATCCGTTAATATTAAAAAAGAATGCCAAAAATGCCCTCAAAGGTTGCTATCCACAACATAATTGTAACACGCAGAGTCACAGATTTTTTACGTTTCACTCTCACAGATTGGTGCAAGGGCACTTCACACGTAGAAGAAGAAAAGAAAATAGCAGGAGCATTCAAGGAATAATTCCAACTACACTACTTGCTCCTAACTGCAAATTTCTTTAGAGAAGAATAATAACTTTCATGATCTTTTGATGGGAACACAATATCAAATACTTAAAAAGGCATGAAGAATCACTTAGTGCAACCTATTAATTAGAAAGTCACGAATAGAATGACGAATAGTTTTATATACTGTAATAGCCATTCATTGCATAAATTGGAGCTAAATAGAATGAACATGATTGCTATGACAATTTTTACGAGGCATAGTAATGCAAGGGCAGAAAAAATGGTAGGAAGAGGTATGGTAACTGAAGCTACTAGCCTACTAAATCATAATAAAAAAATTTTGACATCCAGGTAAGAACAAATCAAAGCAACTAGGACAAATCAGGATGGAAACCAGAGTGATTTGGGGCTAAACTGAATTAGGTGAGAAAAGGTATGAGAAGGAAGACAATGTGCGTGCACAGTAGAAAAATCTATGGAATGATAGATTGCAGAATGTTTGCGTTATTCCCCAAGAATTGGGATATGTAAGGATGTCTATATATCCATTGAAACAAAAAGACCAAACAGAGCCACCAGCAGCAATGGCTCCAGCAAAACCAACATCAAGCACACCAATAACTAAGCACCCTAATGGTGGTTTAGCACCCGCAACTGTGACAGCCTCACTCATGGATCTGAAACAGATAGGTTTAGGCAGAACTACTCGAAATGCACTACCGACAGCCTGGTTATATAAATAATTATATATTGTTTGTTGCAAATTAAGATTCAATGAAACTAACCACCACTAAGTGATGCATTCTAGACCCATGAACTGAACCTACTAACAGAATTATTTTGGTTTTTGAAACGCAAGAATTAAAAGCTAAAACAAAGCATATGGCAAAATGTACTGCATAACACAAACCCTAGAAGAGTTTTGGCACAACGAGACAAAATTAGATGCCCAATAGATAACAAACAACTTATTTAAATTCCATTCAGACTCCATCCAATATGAATGAACGTAGACATTAACTGCACAATTTGGAGCTAAATAGAACGGGTATTCTTTGACGATGCACTAGTAATGCAAGAGCAGTAAAATTTGTAGGAAGAGGCATTGTAACTGAAGCTACTGGCCTACTAAATCATAATCAAAATAAATTGACACCGAGCTAAGAACAAATTAAAGCAACTAGGACAAATCAGGATGGAAACCAGAATGTAATTCGGGGCTGAACTGAATTCGGTGACAGGAAAGGTATGAGCAGGGAAGACAACGTGCGTGCGCAGTAGGGAAACTCTATGGAATGTAGAATGTTGGAAAAGTTCTTGCTAGTCAAAGAATATTACCTCATCAGTAAGTAGCTGTAATCTGCGAGAACTTGGCAAATGCAGTATCAACATCTTTCTCTGAAGCAATACCTGAGATGAATGGCTCGCCCATCGGCAGCATCTCCTCTCCAGTAACTGAGAACATTGAGAATGCAAAATCAGCGCACCAGCCCAATAGCTTTCTTCCCAAAGCCAAATCAGCGCAACCATAACCTCCACGCGCGCATGCGCACACCCAACCACAAGGAAAATTTTCAAGCAAGTGTAAGTTAATAATGGTGAAAAGCAGAAATGTACCATGATTTCCAAGTAAACTTGGGAGGGTAGAGTATTTATGCAGCTTCTCGTTTAGTTGTTGTAGGGTCTTGGAGCTGAAGCACTCAACGTCCTTGATGTGGCTCAGAACCGAGAGACGGAGCTCGTTCCGGCAAATCTCACCCTCCGCGTCGATCAGGTCCCTCTGGCTGCTCACATTAGAGAAATCAACGAAGTATGCTTTGTTGCTATTCTTAGTCTCAGAGGCAAGACGACCTATTAACTGCTGGACCGCCACCTCTGTCTTCTTCTTGCTTCTCTGTAGTTCCTCTGGATCGGCATGCTTCCAAGGCTTACATGGATCCAGGTTCCCTTCAGCACCGTAGACAAGGTCGTGCAGCTCAGGGTCAAGGGCAAGCATCGCCGAATGGATTTCATCTTCTTCATCTTCCTCCTCGATTTCAGCGCCAAGACCATCGCCAACAGTAGAGCATGCTGCCCCGCGCTGCTTTGCAAACGAGCGGAACCCAGCTGCGAGGACAGCACGTCTTCTTGCCATCCGTGCAGCCTCTTTTGCCACGACGAGACCGAGATCCCACCTCGCCTGTAGCTCTTGAAGGTCCATGTCCGCCGCGGCGGCCACGTCGATCATTGCGTCCGAATCAGAATCCAGGAGGCGGGCAAGACGGCGCCGGCTGGTCGCGATCGCGTTGGACAGCACCTTCTCGAGGCTCACAACCTCCTGGCGAGCCGACTGGATCCGTCGGCGAGCGTGTAGCTTGGCCTGTAGGCGGGGGGCATTGGCGACCCGGAACTTCTGGTCTTGAAACTTCCCCACTTCATGGTTGCCGAGTGAAGCGCCGATACGGCCCGCATCGTGCAAGGGTATCTGGGGCAGCAGGTACGCCTTGAGCACCTTCCCGGGCTCGCAGATATCACTCTCGCACGCCGTCTTGAGCGCGTCGAAGGAGGAGATCGCCGCCGCAGGCTCCCCCTTGGCGTCGCAAGCCACCAACTCAATAGCGTCAGCGAGCTCATGGGGGAGTCCAAACCCCATGAAGGTGACCGGGATTTTCCGGCCCTCGAAGCACTCTCTCTCGGCTGCTGAGATCGGAAGGTGCCGCAGCGGCGGCGCCATGGCCGGAGTAGGGTTGGAAACGGGGCGAGGTAGAGGAATTTTTTTTCCCCCTTCTGTTTTGAGACGTGGTAGAGGAATGTATCTCGGGTTGGGGAATTGGGGATGGGGACGGACTGCGTTTGCGAAAGTGACAGGAGAGGATGGCCGGGCCGAACGGGTCGAGGCCTTACCGCTAGCGTCCGAGCAGGTTTTTTTTTCTTTTTTTTTGAGGGATCAACGCCCACATCGGGCTAGAAGCTTCATTGCTGCTCAGAGGTACAATCATTTTGCAAAAAGCCCTTATAAGCATTCTAACTAAGATACCTTTTTTTTTTAATGCCTCTCTACTGGGTACAGCTGTAACATCTGTTCTTGTACGCACTCACACCACAACCCTACACACGCACACTACACACCCCACCACGCACAATCACAGACCTACAACTACACACAGCTTGAAGTCGCGTCCTTCTTGAGATCGACGAAATCCTCAGGACTTCGCAGGCGACGGGGACGTCGCACTCCTCTGTGGCACCACGCGGAGAGGCAAGGAGGATTTATTTTCTGTAACATCCCAGACCGAAAATACGGCTCCAGACCAGCTCGCACATCAAACGGTCCCGCCTCACAGTAACAACTCTTACGCTTTCGTCCTCGCTTCGCGTAAAAAGGTTAACCCGGTCGTTACTGCATTTTCTGGTCGGGTTTTTAAGTCGGTCTTGCTCGCGTTCGACTACCGATATGGGACTAAACCTCCCGAAGCTACAGTGTCGCGACGCTACAGTAGCTCGCCTCTCTCACTGGCTCGTTTGGGCCGAAACTCGTTTGGGCTGGGCCGGGATGTCACAATCCTCCCCCCTTAGAACTCGACGTCCTCGTCGAGCAGCGGACCAATTTACCCCGAGGGGACAGACGTACAGGATCGTCTCTCTTGGCCACGTCCATACGTCCAGTACTGGCATACGTCCCGTACGTCCAGTTAGCAGCGTACGTACTATGCCGTGTCCCAGTCCGTCGGGCACACGCGCTATGCGTACGCACCTGCGTCCCTGCGCCCGTACGGCGACCGTACCCTTCTCAACTGACCCGTACGTGCCCGTGAAACCGCGAGAGTCGGCTCTGAATACAAAAAGAAATACAAAATAGAATCAGGTCCTTGTGAGGAGAATCATGCCGTCAGCGAAGACGAGCCGCAGGCCGCCGCAGATCCTCCACAAACTCCGGCACGAAGAGCGATACAGCCACCATGAACTTGACCACCAGCGCAGAAGCCTCCAACTGCAACGGGACCAGACGATGGAGCAGCCGACGACCGCAAAGCCACCGCGAAGCAGTTGGGAAGAGGGCCTTCCTTATGCGAGCCGATTGGCACGCCGGCGGTCCACCCGACGGCCGCCTCGGGCCACGCACTTGAAGGGTAGGAGGTCGATGCCGTAGATCAGGGATGAGCAACACCGGGCATGACCATGAATCGAATCCTCCACCCGAATCGGGGATCAGCAACCAACGGCGATCAACCCAAATGGAGAAATCAAAGCCTCTGACCTGAGGCATTTCCATGGACGAGCCAAAGCAAACATCTCGACACCACTGTACCTGCAACATAGCAGCGAAGCAGAAGAGCAGGGGAAGGGGACACCCATCGGGGAGGACACCGACAGGGACAACGGCCATCACGGCAAGCACCATCAAGGAAAGGAAGAGCTAACGCTGTCTGTGCATCAAGAACAAATCACCGGATGGTTAAGGCGAAAGACCAGAGCCAGCTCCACTTTATTCCAACCGAAACTAAAATCTACAACTACAACTGTACACAGGATGTCCCCTCAACCAGCTCCACACCGGCAGGAAGCCGGAGCAACCGGGGAGGGGCCGAATCGGCCCTTTGGGGAAGAAGAAACTGTAGAAGCAGAGGGGAAGAGTGAAAGTCCCTTGATGTCGCCTAGAAGGGGGGGGGGGGGGGGGAGGGTGAATAGGCGATGTACGAAAATTAGCAATTAAAACTGCAGCGGAAACTAAAACTGTCAAAACCGGAACTTCCGGTTTGGCAAACCGGAACTTCCGGTTTTTACTGGACAGAAAACTGAAACTCAGGTTTTCGATCGCCGGTCCCCTCTAGATAAAATGTAAACTACGAGGGTATGTAAAAGAGCTCTAGCAAAGATATACACAGAGAATATAAGCTCAACTACACAAGCAACCTAGTAGATCAAGATTTGCATATAAATGACAATAAGAACGTGTAAGCAAATGCAAACCGAATGAAGCACGCAAGGAGTTGTTTCCCGAAGTTCAGCAGCTTGCTTTCCAAGCTGCCTACGTCTCCGTTGAGGAAGCTCTTCACAAGAGCCGGGTCTCTTTCAACCACTTTCCTCCTTTCCACTATTTGTTTCTTTCCTTGCGGAGGCGAAACGTGCCTTTCACAAACTTTCCCAAGGCTCACCACAAGCTTGGGAGCTCTAGGGCGACGCCTAGCCGTCTAGGAGGCTTCACCTCCAAGAGTAACAAATGCTTCACGGATTCAAGGCGAAGTGCTCAATTGCTCAAGTATGAGGATGCTCTCTTGTGCTCTCTAATTCAAATTCTCTCAACCCAAACCAAAGGATTTAGCTATAAACTCACAAATCTCACAAAGAGAGGTTGGGGAGAGCTCTAGGACACCTTGGCTCAGGATATATGCGTGGATGTGGTCAGCACCCTCCAAAAGAGGGTGTGGTAGAGTATTTATACTCTTTCCCCCGAAAACTAGCCGTTGGAACTAGCCAGTAGAAACCGGAACTTCCGGTTTCCCAAACCGGAACTTTCGGTTTTCCCAGACATAGCCGTTGGGTTCAAATTCTGCCAAAACCGGAACTTCCGGTTTTGCCAGGTCAGAGAGAACTGTGCAAGTGTTGGCCATTGTGTTTCACTCTTCTCACTTAGGTTTTTCTTGAGCACTGAGACTTGCTAGCTATCCATGTAACATCCCTCTTGATAGAGCGGCACACCTATACTCAAGATTAAATGTAAAACAACTTTTCACAACTTGAGCATATAGAGAACTAGATATGCCACTTCTCTTCATTTTTGCTTGAGGGCAGCCACATGAGCTTTTCTTGAGCATCACCATCTTAAGCTTGTGACTTAGAATCTTTCAAACCATATGATCAATATCCAGCTTGCAATTCCTAGTCACTTCAAATCTTCATATTTCAACAATAATTGACACTTAGCAACATATATTCCATATAGCTTGATCGGTCCATCGAAATTCGACTCCACTTGCCCTTCACCATAGCTTAGGTGCCTCGGCGCCAAGAACCTATCTTGCCCTTCTCCTAACCATGGTTCATCGCGACCAAGTCATGTCAATTCTTCACCATCTTGCCATTGAGTCATACATTGCTTTGTATCATCCATAAGCATTCAATTGTGTTGTTGATTGATTTGTTGGTTGATCAAGTTGCTTCCGAATGTATTACCATAGAGAGCAAATAGCACTTGATCAATCTTCATCTTGACTATAAGAAAGCCATTAGATTTAGAGACAACCTTATATCCAATGATTCCATGTCTCTATTTATTTTCCATACATGCTTGTGATAGGATCTTGTACTTGAAACCATTTATTGAATACATCATATGTTGATCACATGGTCTCATTTGCTTCAAACAATTGTACATCCATAAGTGTATACATGAAAGACATTGTACATATATTGTTTGCAACCTGTCAATATACTTCACAAAGAATATTAGACCTTTAATCATGTTGTCATACAATACACCAAAACCCACTAGGGGTGCACAAGCACTTTCAAAGAGAGAGGGTTCGAAAGACCGGGTTGGGTGGTGGAGAGGGCGTCTCTGCTTCCTTCCCCAGCCCGTTCCTCTGAGCAGATTGAGAGTAAGCAACTTTTCAGCAGATCGGGGGGTGTTCGTTTCTTTAAGCCTAAAGGCCACATCAAAATTAATCTTATTATTTAAGCATTTTAAATAAGTTAATTACAAAACCTTTTACAGATGTGAGCTAATTTGCGAGACGAATCTAATGAGCCTAATTAATCTATGTTTTGCTACAGTGATGCTACAGTAACCATCGTCTAGTCACGGTTTAATTTCCCTCATTAGATTCGTCTCGCAAATTAGTACAAGGTTATGTAGTTTGTTTTTTAATTAAACTTTATTTAATACCTCTAAATGACAAGATTCTAGCAGGCCTAAAATTAGGACTAGAGAAACGAACACCCCTGAGTAAATCTGAAAATTTAGCTCAATTCTCTAAATTCTTCTCTTCGTTAAATAATATATTCAATCCACCTCTATTGAGCAAATCAATTGAGTAAAAGCTTCACAGGCAGGCGGGAAGCTACCGCCAGCCACTTCTCCGCCCCATCCACCTTGCCTGCCGCCGCTCCCTCGCCGAATCCCACCGGAATCTCGTCGGAGACCGCCGCCCTAGCCCTCCTCCGTCTCTCCCAAGCTGCGGCGGCCCACCTCTGCCTCTCCCGAGCTCCAGCGGCCCGGCAGGCTGGCATGCCCATGTGCAGCAGCAGGGCCTCGTTCTTCCTCGCGGGCGCGGTGTCGGTTCCCAAACCTTGCCACCCCGCCAACCACAACAGCCCCGCGCACCTCCCTCCCCAGCCCTCCTGCCTCCCTCCGTGCCCCACCTTCCTGGCTCGGCGTGGCAATCCGGCCCAACTCCCGGCCCTTCCCCACCTCGGCATAGCCATCCGGCGTGGTGCGTCACACGGCCAGCTCGGCGCACAGCATGGGTAGAGGAGAGGTAAGCGGGACGGCCAGCTCAGCATGGTGGCGCATTGGAGAGAGAGAGAGAGAGAGAGGGGCCGAAAGTGGGGTCGAGGAGAGAGGAGCTGGTCACGGAGGAAGAAAAGATTCTTGTGGTATTTGCATTGAGTAAAAGTGGGTATATGGGATTGAGTAAATTGGCTTTTACTCAACCATTTTACTAAAATCTTCTGAGATATTCTTAAGACACCCACAGTGGTACACATAACTGTTGTTTGTAAGTGTTTTGATTGTCGTACACAGACGGCAAAACCAACAACTTGTACAATGAATGCCTATTCGTCTATCTGTGCACACTTTTAATACATGCATGAGGCCAGAAGAAAGAGGATATTTAATCTTGCACATCATGTTGTTGCTTGTATAAGAGAATGATTTGTGATTAAAATAAAAGACACAACTTATAATAGATAAGCATAATACATAGTAATAATAAAGACATAATTTGTTGATGTTATTTTTAGAGATTGGGTTCATAGAATTATTTACCCAATCCCACATGTGGGTACGCCCTAGTCAAAGCACGCCAATCGAGGACTGTCGGTAAAATCGAACAACAGCCTACTAAATCTAAGCAGCCAAATAAGAACGTCAACATTTCAAAACAAGAGTCAACATTTTTGTATTTTTTTCAACATTTTCAACATGAAATCCACATTTTTAAAAAAAATATATTGACAGTAAAAAAAATTTGTCATAGTAGAAACAAAATATTGACAAAATTTTAAATTTCGATCTCACTATGTAGAATTAATTGTAACAAACATGAAGGTTAAAACAGGTTCAAAAACGGACTTACAGTTTTTTTAAAAATAGATTTAAAATTTGAAATCCATTTCTTTTTCTTTCACGCTCCATCCACTTCAATAAAAATATGACACGTGGCAACATCTGGCCCTTCTCACTTCCCACCCCGCGAATCATGAACTTTCCCATCGGGCCGGCCCTACGGTTTCTCCTCCCACCTCTTGCGCTCGATGAGCAGCAGCAACTAGTGATGGCCAAACGGGCGGGGCGGCACGGCCCGGCCCGGGCCCGAAAAGGCACGGCCCATTTAATTTCGGGCCGACACGGCCCGGTGTTAATTTCATGTCGTGCCATGCCCGTCCATGGGCTTACCCCTCGGCCCATGGTACGGCACGTTCAACAATAATCGTGCCGGGCAGGCCCAAAAAGCACGAAATTATTAAAAAGCCCGACAACCCAAAAAGCACGAAATTATTATTGCAATGCAATTTTCCATATTCCTAGTTACGAGGCCTTTTTCCTTCATTCATTTTGCGCCCAAACAGCCCACAAATCCGATTTAGGAGTTGTTCCTCGATGGAGAAGAAGATGTGTCGGTCGATGGAGTCCTCGTCGTCCATGGATTGGCCCTCGCCTGTGCCGGAATGGCCCTACACCACGGATTTGCGCCACCGAATCGCGAATCCGCGCCTTCCCGCCATGGATTTGCGCCACTGGGAGGAGCGCCGCACCCGCATCTCGTCACCGGGAAAAGGGACTCGTCGCACGGGTCGCCGCGGCGGCGAGGGCTTGAGGAAGGACGACGCGGGAGGAGGAGGGACAGCACGGGAGGAGGAAGCTTGGGGTCGCCGCGGGAAGAGAAGTAGGGGACGGCACGGCGAGTTGTGTAGAAGAGCGGCTGGTGTGGCTGCGGGGGCGCGGGGTGAGGAAATGGATAGGAGAGGAGCGGCAGATGCGGCGCCGCGAAAAGAGGATAGGGTTTGGGGTCTAACGCAGGGGGCCGGGGGATTTATATGGGGCAAGTGATCTTCGGTGGACCGGGTCTTATGTGGCTTTTCGGGCTGTTAACGTGCTTTTCGGGCTATGCGGGCCAAGCCTTCTTTCATGCCGTGCCGTGCCGCCCATCGAGCTGCCCCCTCGGCCCAGGCACAGCCCGAGCCTCGTGTCGTGCCGGCTCGGGCACGAAATTCACCGTGCCGTGCCGTGCTTGGGCCGGGCCAAAAAATTCGTGCTTCGTGCTCGCCTGTTTGGCCCGGCCCATTTGGCCATCACTAGCAGCAACCCATTCGATGTGGCGTGGATTGCATTTGTGGGCCCTTCGGCCCGTGGAAATGCAAGCAAGCTCGAGCCGTGGATCCTATATATAGGGCGGGCTATGGTTAAGCTTTGATAGAACAGTGTTTGAGATTCGTGCAACGGCTCAGATTCGCGCAGGTGGAGAAGGAGATGGCTGAGAAGCTGCCACGTGTCGCTCTCTGATTGGGGCGGGTGGGAGGGGAGAGAAAAAGAAACGATTTGCAAACTTTAAACGCATTTTTCTCCTAAACCGTAAGTCCGTTTTCGAATCCGCTTGAACCTACGTGTTTGTTACAATTAATTCTTCAAAATGAGATCCCATATGAATATTTTTTGAATTTTTTAAAATTTAAAAATTTCGTCAACATTTCGAATGTACTGCGTCAACATTTTTGTTGCACCATATCAACATTTTTTTTGTTAATGGTCAACATTTTTTTAAAAATATTGATTTTATTTTAAAAGTGTTGAAATAAAACTAACATAATGTTGACTCTTCTCTTTCGAAATGTTGACGATCAGACTTGGACTGGGCTGCTCAGATTTGATGGGCTACTGGGCCGATCTATCATATGTTAACTATACGCCGACCTGCCTATAGGACGTCCCAGCTCGAGCGGCACCGTTGGATCCTGGGAACGGCGGATATGAGGCCACTGCCCTCCGAGTCCGACGTTGTATTTTGGAACCTCAGATGGCTCCCCTATTCCCGGGCTCGCGCCGCCTGCCCTTCGTCGCCGTTCTGCACCGCAAGCCCTCATCCGCGCCACCGCCGCCCATCCTGCGCCACTTTGCACCCCGCCAGCTGCCGCCGAGATCGAGGCCAATCGCCTACGGCTATTCGCCTGCGACTGTGTTGAGGCGGCAGCCCGGTTTGCACTGGAGATTGGGAGGAGTGGCCGGCAAGGAGCGGCGAAGTGGCGGCCCGCCGTCGGACGCGCTGGCGGCCTCAGTTGGGCTGGACGCGGGTGATGGGCATGATTTGAGCGAGCAGTGCTGGAGTTATTAGCATAGGGCGGGCCGACGGCGGAAAGTTCGGGTGGAGGTGCCGGCCGTCAGAGGTTTGGGGGGTGGGTTGGGGAGTGGGGAGACGACGACGACGCCGGAGCCTGAAGGGAGGTGGACCAGCAGGGCGGGGGTTGGAGCTTGCTCCTTCGAGGCGGCCTCCCTATTAGGCCGCCGTTCTCCCCGCTGGCTTCTAGATCCGATCGAAGGCCAACGAGTTCATCAGCAGCCAGCAGCCTGTTGCCTTCTCCTTCAGGTCTTACAAACAGGCTAAGTCATAACTAGGAATTAATAATTTCTGATTACAATAATCTATAGATATTCCGTTGCTCGCTTGAATTGAAACAATAGTCCTCACATTCTTACTGATGTTTATCTGGGAGTAACATCCATTGCCATATGCTGCCATATATTTCTGTATCCTCATAATCCATATGAATTACAGTTAAGTTGTTTCCATGGTCAAAACAAATGAGGGCTTGAAAGAAGGTTCTATGAAGACAATCAAATCAAATAATGGCATAGGCTGTGTGGAGGGCCAAACTTTTAAGAGGACTGCTAAATCAAGTAGTTCACAACTTCACCATTTGCCCCCTGTAAGCTACTTGTTGAAAGTCCCTTTTCACACTAAGCTTACTCGTTAACTGACTCCATGAGTTGATGGAGCTTGTTGCTTCGGACTAACTAATCACTGGATGCTTACTCATGCTTCATACACATGTGCAGGATGTTCTACGCAGCATACTTTTACGATTACCCTTCAGAGATTCATGCCGAATGGGTCTTCTCTCCAGTAAGTGGCAGGAGTTATGGAGACAATGCTGCTCGAAAGTAATATTCACCAAGGCCACCATGTTCCGTTCTGCTGATACGAACATGCGACGCACACGAGCCAACTTTGCCAGAAGGGTCAACAATATTTTGACGCAGTTATGCTCACCTGCTACTCTTAATAAGTTTGTGGTTAAGTTTGGAATGCGCAGGAAGCACAGCTGCCATGTTGACAGATGGATCCAATTCTGTGCTGCCGCAAAGGCAAGACATATCACCCTTGATTTCACTCCTGGAATGGCGGGCCTTGCCAAGGGTTCACCTGATGACAAGTACATCTTCCCCATGCATGTTTTCAGTGACGCAAACAGGTCATCTGCTCATGTGAAATCTCTTTATCTTGGTTATGTCTGTCTGCATACAGCTACTGCTGATTTCTCCGGTTTTGCAAATCTCAAGAAGCTCACTCTGCACAATGTGTCCGTCACGGGTGATCTCCAATGCCTCATGCTACCAGAGTGCACTGTTCTTGAATGGTTGAGCATAACCCGCTGTAAATTGCCTATGTTGACTGTATGCCAGCCTTTGAATCGTTTGCGCTATCTTCGTTGTCATCGCTGCTCCCTGGAGAAAATCGAGTTGCAAGCTCCAAATCTAGCTACATTTGACTTGACCAACAGACCGATCTCATTTGCTCTCGGTGGTACTCCGAGAATGGTGGAGGCAACTATTTACCTGCTGTCCAATGGCATGCCTAATGGTGATAACCTGGACTATATCTACACCAAGCTTACTGCTGCACTTCCTCATGTGCAGAAACTTTCTATAACCTCAAGACTCTCCATATATGACGAGGTTTTTCCTGTTCCTGAAAGCACTTCTGTTCATTTGTTGATTAAATTACCTCTGTTCATTTGACTGTAAATTGTCAGGTGTCAAAAGATATGTAAGTTCGTTTGTCATCTGATTGTATCTTGACTGTCATTTTTGTGTTTCAGTTGCAATCGTTTGCCAAAACATCGGCCAGGTTCATCAATCTGAGACATCTTAACTTGTCTTTGCCTCTTCATGGGGATAAAAATTCGATTGGCGGGGTTCTTCGTTTGTCATACTTCTTGGAGTTAGCTCCAGTTCTTCAAGAACTGGAGCTGCATGTGAGTGTCTTAATAACTTTACAATCTTATATACATTTACACAGCTATGAATTGTTGTAGGCATTGTCTTAGCTTATCTAGCACAGAACCCAGAGGTCCCGCTGGTGCATGCCGTGTGAACGAAAAGTTTATTGCCTGTTTTTGTGATATAATAAATTTGGAGCCCAGTTTAATTCTTGATTGGCATGGTTATTGGTGTAAAGTGTTCCTTCCAATCGGCTTTGGTGATTGTTGGGCGTTGATACTATTATAAAATTACAGTACTTAACAGTTACCATGCATGTAGAAGCTAGGTACCCTTGAGGTGTGAAGAAAATGGTTGCAAGTTTACCTTTTTTTGGTTTGTCTGACTGGTTCTCATCCCTCCATCCCACCTTGAAATTTGCAATTGATACTCATGTTGATGCTCTACCTGCAAAATTTGTAAAACAATGGAAAATTGTTTTTATTTTCCAGCCACGTTCCATATAGTCCGCTATGGTAATTTTATTTATTCTTGATGAAAATTCTATGGTGTGGTTGACATGTGCTACATGTAGGTTGATTGCTGTGATGCGTCCATTCAATGGGCACTCAGGGGGGATATGCCACCCCATCGGCATGATAATCTGAAGAGAGTCCTTATGACAGGAGCCTGTTGTTGGGAGGGAATGATTGAGCTTGCGTACTACATCCTTCGTAGTGCTAGTAAACTTCAGTGTATGATCATGGATCCGATGATAAGAATTGAGCCATGTGCAGCAGATGAGTGGATTCTAGCTGATATCAATGAAGGTCGCAAAATGGCCAAGAAACTTCTTGAGAGAGAGGAGTTTAAAGACATTCTTACTATTTTATAGTAAGAGAATAGTAAGAATAAGAAAAGGCCAGAGGAAATACAGTGGCTACATGTGTTTTTGTGGAAGGTTGTATTGCTACTCCGTTATCTTGTCTAGATCTCCAAAACCCAAGTTTCCCAATATTTATACCAGTTAGAATTATGGAAATAATTGTCGAGATAAATGGATGTATTATTTTAAATTTGATGTAATGTCTTTAGATGTATTTTGACATCAATGGGAGTGCATTTGGTTCGTGAAAAGTCATTTCTCTAAAGCTGGTAGAAACTTTCTTCTGGTAGGTGGAGACTGTTGGCAAAATACATGCTCCCCTCCAGATTGTTGGCAAGTTTGTTCATGTTGATGTCCTCGTTCGACGTATATACACAATACACACGAGATACACGTATTACATGGATTTGCAGGAGCACATAACAGTAATTCCAACACAACGCTTCCGTACTGCTTAATTAAGTGCTGCTAGACCTTCGATCATACGTGGCGCCGGTGAGTTATAACGAGCATTCATGATCTGTAGGTGAGCCGGACGCAGACTTGTGTTCAAATGTCACACGTTCCTGTGTGTTCAATCTCAAAACAAAAGAAAGCAAGTTTGTGTGCTAGTTTTTGAAGGCGGTCAACCGTCAAGTGACTCTGGTGTCGGAAGAGGGCTGTTGCTCAGACCTCAGACAAATAATTAGACTCGGAACATGCCCTCCTGGTTAGGACTTAGGCAATAATTTTTGTTGGTGTGGGATAGGCATGTTCATGACTTTGGGAACCCACCCAACCTATCCATTCAAACCCAACCCAACCCGCGAGAATGACTCATATATGGGTTGAGTTGAGACGTGTAAAACCCATTAGACCCACATATTACTTCACTACTAAATATTTCATAAAAAATGAAATATTACGATATTTCAACTTGCGTTCACACTATAAAAAGTCTTTATAAAAAGTTTTGTATTTCGCGTTCACACCATAAAACTTTCACGAAATCGATAGAATTTTTTTATGGATAAATTAATTAATATGCAAATTTATAGTCCTAAACTTGAAATTTTCACCTATGTATAGATGGAGCCCACGTAAAAAATCTTTATAAAAAATTTTGTATCTTGCGTTCACACCACAAAATTTTCACAAAATCGATTGAAATTTTTTGTGGATAAATTAATTACTATAGTGTAACTTTGTGCAACTTTATAGTCCTAAACGTGAAATTTTCACCTATGTATAGATGGAAACTAAGTAAAAATTCTTTATAAAAAATTTTGTATCTCAAATTTTCACAAAATCGATTGAAATTTTTTGTGGATAAATTTAATACTCTAAAGCAACTTTGTGCAAATTTATAGACTAAATGTGAAATATTACATTTAAATTTGTAAGTTTCAAACTTTAAAACTTTTAACCCACATATAACACATCCAACCCACCCAACCCAATCCTACTTAAATGATTGTTTCATGGGCGGGTTGTAAACCCATCTTAATCCGGCTAAACCCATCCACGCTCAGGCCTAACTGTGGGAAGACAGTCAAGCAAACGATTAGGAGGTCACATATGAACACCGAGCGCAGCACCGGTATAGTTGGAGTACCACTTATTTACCACGTATAAGAGAGAGCAGAGAGAGTTGCTTAAGTGCACCTGAGCTACAGGAAAGAATTCATTTTTACCCTGATCACAACTCTCTCTTAAACCTTTACTGTAGTTCATAACACAAACATACACCCTTTTTATCATTTGGTTAGATTATCTCCAACCGTGGTGGACCCGAACCCAAACTGAGCGTTCCTCAACATCGAAATACAAGACCCAAAGACTTGAATCTCCAATGAAAGTCCAAATCTGGATACTCCTCTTCTTTCTCTCGTCGTCCTTCCCGCAGCGCCTCCCCGGCTTTCCCCGGCCTCCTCGCCTCCGCACCGCGGCCAGCACCCTGTCACGCGACTCACGCCACGCCGAAGTCCGCTCGTCGCGTGGCTCGAGCTCTCCATGGTCGCACACCGCCGTCACCCGCGCGCCACCATCTCAGCCACACACGCGTGCTCGGGTCGGCGGGTTCGAAGCCCGCCGCAGCTCACACGAGCTCGCCCCTACGGGTGGGGGTCGAGCTCCTCACGGGCCCGGTCGGGGTACGGTGTCCCACCTGGTTGGGGCCGAGCTTCCGGCGAGCCCAGTCATGGCGCCCCACCGGGCCTCCCCACCCATGGAAGCTACGCAAGGACCCCCTTCCCCCTTTGCCTAGGCCGATTGGGCTCCTCCCTGCCGGATTCAAGCCTGACGATGGGGCCGCGCACGACGGCAATAGGGCGGGCCAGCGACGTGCGTGGCGCTAGTGCGACCTCGCGGCGACGCTCGTGACGATAAAGACGGGGCAGGCCTGTGGCAGCGCGCGGCGAGGCGAAAGTGGAGAGAGGAGGAGGTACTGGGCGCTTGGAGAGGTGCGAAGATGGATGGGTCGCAGGGCGGGAGGCTCTATTTCTGGGTCGCGCGGAATCGTATTCCCACAATGCCTCTCCCAAATGGGTCACCGGTTGCAGATGTTTTTTTACCTATTTTAGGTATAGGTGCTCTATTGGATTCAATACAACTTTGAAATACTCAGGAAAAAGCTAGTTGTCGTGCATCTAGCTAGCATGAAACCAGTAGAGTGAGCATAGCTCAGCTGGTTAGGTTTTTTATAGTAGAATCAACTCACCCGGTTTCAAGTCCCAGATTTAGCACGGTTGTTGCACATGTACGGCTATTTATTCTTTCAGTGAAAGGCGACGTCTCCATCGATAGCGAGACGCTCGTGGTGACTTCATGAATCTCAAAATCAGCCGGCTCAATCTTTCATGCGTGTGTCTGTAAAAGTGAGTACTCGTGCGTGTTTGTGAATATCTGCGTCTGTATCGTGTTTTACGGAAAAAGAAAAAAAACTAGCCTGAATCCATTCTTACACTGGCCTGCTAGATAAAGAACACGACCAAGATGTGATCGTTGCGTGTGGCAAATCATTCTGACTCTCTACTGTATTATTAGTTTTCCATCAAGATCGCGATTAGCAGGTAACACTTGCAATGCAAGTACCCACCTCCACTCGGACTCGGTGTTGAGGGATTTTTTTTTTTGTCACCGTCTGATCGGGCAATCCTACTCGGACTTGGCACCGGCACCGCCCGTTTATATATCAAGGATCCGCCGCACCTACAATCAATCCCCTGCCAATTCGTGAGTTCTCAAGCAGTCAAGCTGATCCCATCGTCCCGGGGTGTCCATGGGAGAAGAGAACGACAGCCCACCTCCGCCCGCAATGGCGCCGATCCCCTACACCACCGAAGTCGTCATGGTCAACGGCACGTGATCGTAACAACCGTCACGTCGAGCGCTTCCTCCGCGAGATCCGCAACAACCAGCTGCACCTCCTCTTCGGGATCGACACCGAGTGGAGCGTCGTCTTCGACCCGGACCACGGGCACCCTCCTACCGGACGGCCGTCCTGCAGCTCTGCGTGGGCCGCCGCTGCCTCGTCTTCCCGATCTTCCACGCCGACTACGTCCCGGCGGCCGCGCTGCCCGACTTATTCGCGTGCCCGGACCACCGCGACGCCAAGCGCCTGGCCGAGGACTACGGCATGGCGATGGCCAGCACGGTGGAGCTCAAGACCGTCGCCGCGGAGGTGCTGCGCCGGCCGGAGCTCAAGGAGAAGGGGCTCAAGGCCCTGACGCGCGAGGTGATGGTCGTGCACATCGACAAGCCCCAGGCGGGTGACGATGAGCCAGTGGGACGCGCGGCGCCTGTCGCCGGAGCAGGTTGACTACGCCTGCATCGAACGCGTTCGTGTTCTACGAGGTTGGCCTGCTGCTTCTGTCCGGGCAGTTCGCCGGGGACGCGGCGCCCGCCGCGACGATCCCGTCGCCGTCCGTTCCATCGGCCGTGGTTCACGTGTACTACATCCGTTCCAAAATATCATTATATATATTTTAAGCATGACTTATTCGTTTTTATATTTCCACAAAAAAGTTTGAATAAGACGAGCGGTCAAACATGATGTTCAAAGTCAACAAATACTTACATTTATTTTGGAATGGAGGGAGTATTAGGTTCTGAAGATTCGTTGTCGCGTGCCCCCTATTTCAGTATGCGCATATAAATCTGATGTGTAGTATTTGGCACGTTTGCTGTCCGGTTCCATCGATTCCTTCTCATTTGATCAGATCATGCATACGGAAAATGCAAGAATGGCATATAATCTCGAACGAATCCACATCATTGGCTAATTCTCAACCAATATCAGGAATATAATCGGCATGGTTTTCAACGTACAGACCATTAACACTCAGCAAAGTGAACTGTAATCTTTCTCCCGCTGCCAACTCCACAAAATTGATCCATGGAAAAGATGGTACACGATCTCATGATTTGATGACGGCGATGCGTTGTGCGGGCAAGAGGTCAAACTTTTTGGCCCAGGGCCAAATGTTCTGTACAATACACATCAAACGGGTGCCAAACCACAAGAGCATGGCCAAAATATGGTTTTCTAGCACTTGCTGTAATCCAAACGTCCAAATACTTCGGGATTCTCAAAAAGAAAAAAAAAGTCAAAATACTTCGGAATCACGTACGCACCAAATAGTTTGCGTCCAAAAGGAAGCTCACAAAATTACTTTCAAAATAATGCAAACTAATTTTAAACTCGCGGAAGTAACCACAATATGATAACATAAACATCAGCCCTGAAAATCATGGAGATTTTCTTAAACATATGCCAAGCTTATCTAAAACATGGCATCAAACACTATTTAAAGCTCAGCTCAATTTAGCGCCAGATCTCACTAAACACAGAATAACAATACTGGTTCGGAAATCAGACTGAGACCGTTCACAGACGAAATGCCACAGAATAACCAGGTCCAAAAGGCAGCAATTTCACTGGAGCATCACCACAGAACATGTGTACTAGAACGTGAACTGGATAGTACTACTACCAAACCGATCGAGCTTAAACGATCTAAGCTTAGCTGGATAGAGATTTTGTTCAAACATGCTAAGCTTAACTGAACATTTCGGAATAATCATCATACACTCTTTAAGTAAAGCTCAGCACAATTTAGCACTAGATATCACGAAACACAGAATAACAACACTCATTCGGAATCAGACATGAGACCGTTCACAAACGAAATGCCACAGAATAACCAGATTCAAAAGACAATATGATAACATTAACATCAGAGATTTTGTTCAAACAAGCAAGCTTTAGCTGAACATTTCATCCGGAATTACTCCATGAGACCGTTCACAGACGAAATGCCACAGAGAAACCAGGTTCAAAAGGCAGCAATTTCACACGAGCATCACCAGTTCATCACAGAACATGTTGTGCTAGAACGTGAACTGGATACCATACCGATGGAGCTTAATAAACGAGGCATGCAGCTGCAACAAAATGCATACTAGCAGTAGGTAGATGCGGTTACCACCATCAGTCGGAGACGTAATGTTTGGATGCCGGCCTCACATCGCCACGCCACAACTCCTCTCGCCACAGAGTGTGGCGCCGATTTCTGGCGCCACACCGTGGCCGCCACACACACTCAAATCACATGCAAAAAAGTGTGGCAGCCGCTGCTCCCAACGAAACCAAGCAGCAGCCTTTTGTCCGGTGGCTGCCACAACTTGGCGTGGCGCGTGGTGGCGGTAATCCAAACATCCCTGGCAGCCATGTCGGCGGCGAGCGGCTGTTGTGCGGCGCCTGCACGTCCAGGAACGTGACGGACCTGTCCCGCATGGAGTACCTGCCGATGTCGCGGCACGGGAGCTCGCGCCTCGCCGCGGTGGCGACGTGGAAGTTGTCGTCGGTGAAGTAGATGCAGTCCGCGTCCGCCTCGCCGCGGAAGTAGTCGGCGGCGGTGAGGGACACGGAGCCGCTGCCGCCGACGAAGAGGACCTCGCCGCCGAGGCCGTCGAGCTCCACCCAGGCCAGGTGCTTCTGCTCCGGGCCGCCCGGCACCAGCTCGAGCACCCTGAAGAGGTAGGTGCGGCGGATCACGGAGTAGGTGCGGTCGGCGCGCGCGTAGCGGAGCACGAGGAGCAGCCGCCCGCCGGACTCCACCAGGTAGCGGGACAGGAAGCTGAGCGGGACCGCGCGCTGCAGGTCGTCCCGCTCGACGTCGCGCTCCGGGCGCGGGCGCATGAGCCCGTGCCCGAGCCGCCCTTCTCGGGCCCGGGTCACCTTCAAGCTTGAGCGTCCGTCCTCCTCGGCGACGGCGAAGACGTGCACCACCTCCCGCGCGTCCAGCGCGCAGAGCTTGCCCCTGTAGAACACGACGTCCTCGAAGTCGATCTCGGCGGCCCCCGCGGCGTCCCGTTCCACCCGGTGCCAGCTGGTGCCCCGCCCCCGCCCCCCGGGGCGGCACACCGCGAGCGTGTGCTTGTTGACGATGGCGGCCACGACGCACCCGGGCTCGTCGGGCGGGGCGGAGAGCACGGCCTTGCGGACGTACGCCTCGGAGCGGTTCCACTCCGGGTCCGGCGCGCCGTGCACGGGGTGGCCGTCGTAGCGGATGGTGGCCTGGTGCGGGAGCGGGACCGTGGCGCCGGTGAAGGCGTTGCACAGGAGGTTGCCGCGCTCGCGGTGCGCCACCACGAGCCAGCTGCCCGGCGCCGAGCCGCAGTAGCGCGCGCGGCCGCCGCCCACGGGGAAGGGGAGCTCGTAGGCGGACTCGTCGAGGAGGCTCACGAAGCTGCAGTGGGTTGCCTCGGCGTAGGACGGGATGGGGAGCGCCAGCCAGGGGAGCTGCTTCGGCCGCGGGAGCTGGCGCTCCGTGCCGTGTCAGCGGCGGCAGACCGCGCCGAAGCGGAAGCGGTCGGCGACGCTCGCGAGGCCGCCGATGATCATGGTCAGCACCTCCGGTGGCGCGTCAGCCCACGGGCGGTCCTCCTCCTGCTGCTGCTCCATGCCCGGCTAGCCGAAGGAACTGTGGAGTCACGGGCTCGCACAGTGCAAATGTGAAGCTTTGGACTGTTGGCGTGTAGAGAGAGCCAGGAAGAGGAAGAGTCTCCTCCTCTCCTGGCAGGCGTGAGCAGTAGGACGCTCTGCAACAGCCTTTTCGGTTCTCGTACACCTCGAGCTACGCTCCATTCTTCAATGTGTGGATCTGTATGACATGACCCGTCAATTGACGGAGCGCGAGCGTCACCGGTCAATAGCGTTTGAATGCAACGGAACGGGAGTCGGGGAGTCGGCAGGGAAGGCAAAGGCCCTGTTTGGATTCCTAAGTTAGAGTTAGAGTGAGTTAGTTTAGGCAAAACTAACCCTAAAATTTCCAAACGGAAAGGTTAGATTGAGTTAGAATAGAGTAGGGTTAGTTTAGAAATAGGGTTAGAGTTAGTTAGAGTTAGTTTCTAACTCTAACTCTAACCAAGTTAGAGTATCCAAACACCCCCAAAGTAGGTGTTTGGAGACTAGAGACTAAATTTTAGTCGCTAAGAATCTTGTGATTTAGAGTACTAAATAAAGTTTAATTACAAAACTAATGTTAGAACCTCCGGACTAATTCGCGAGACGAATCTAATGAGGGTAATTAAGACATGATTAGCGACTAGTTACTGTAGCATTACTGTAGCAAATCAGAGATTAATTAGGCTTATTAGAGTCGTCTCGCGAAATAGCACCTATCCCTAAAAAGGTTTTACAATTAGATTTTATTTAATACTCCTAAATCACAAGATTTTCTGGTGATCCAAACACCACCAAAACATGAGCAACCTGTCCATGGCAGCTTCGGTTGCGTTTGCCACGAGGTGCTGAAGAGGGAGAGTGATCGCGGCGTGGACCTCGCTGGTTGACGCCAGCGCGCCGCCCCCAGTTCTGTCTTCTGTGTGAACAGCGCAAGGAATACTTCGTGCTTTGAAATTTGGATACTTCGGGGACGAAGAGAAAAGAAAGAATCAGAGTTCGCTAGGGAAGAACTTGATTTCAATCTGTCAATTTTGGTTCGGTTCCACACTGAACTTCGATTTGAAAAGTCCAAAACACTGGATCATACACTGAGGTGAAAGGATACTAATAAAATGCTCGGAGCAATGTTACAAATCAAACAAGAAATTAAGGATAAATTCAAGTTGTTTGCAGAGACCAGGAACAAAAATCAAAGTTGACCTGACAATCCGAAATACTACTGCTGCCTCAATCAGGGCAACAACACTGCTGCAAGTGCAAGCTAAGAAGAAAGAAAAGCTTGGAGCTAGAACCAGATTAATCGGTGGAGGGAACGAGATCATCGGCATGTCGCCAGTTCATCATTTAGCTAGTAGTAAGACAAAGGAGAACCAGACATGCAACAAAACAAAAGCAGAGCTTCAGTGATTAGAACGGAAACGGCCGGAGGATGTTCAATCCTTCGACTAGCGCTAGCGCCTTCCTTCCGACAGGTAAAGCCAGATCGGCGGCGAGCGGCGCTCGTTGGATGGCAGGTCCTCGAGGAACGACAGCGACTTGTCCCTCATGCAGTACCGGCCAATGTCGCGGCACGGCAGCATCCCCGCCGGGTCGTCCAACCTGTGCCCGGACTCGGACCGCATGTAGGAGACGTTTTGTTCCCTTTTTTCGTCATGGTCGTCGGCGAAGTAGATGCAGTCGGCATCATCGCCGTCGTGGTCCGACGCGGCAAACGACCTGGGACCGCTGCCGCCCAAGAACAGAACCCCGCCGTCCAAGCTCTCCAGCGCTACCCACGCTTCGTACAAGGTGCTCCGCACGCGAGGGATTGGTGCGCGCTGGAAAACCTTGAACAGGCGAGTACGATTGCTGCCGGTGCCGTTCCTGCTTCGCCGGCAGTGGCGTTCGACCATGAGCAGCCGGCCGCGCGACTCCACGCAGTATCGTCGCTCCAGGTAGGTCGGGTCCAGCCACCACGGTTCCCCCCGGTCATCAGCTTCGTACTCGGGATACTTGTGTAGGAAGCCTCCACCGGTCTTGGACTCGACGAGCTGGTCCGCGTCCTCGACCACGTCGAACACCAACATCATGTCTGTGGATCTTCCCATCATACCACCCTTGACCATCCCGTAGAGCTTCCCGTTGCAGAAGGTGATGTCTTCGAACGCATCGCTTGCTCTGACGTAACGACTCCGAGGCCGGCGCCAGGAGCTCTGCCCGGGGCGGCAGAAGAAGAGCTCGCCGGAGTCGACGACGGCCGCCACGACGCACCGGCCGGGGTCGTCGACGGAGGGCGGGCGGGAGAGGACGGCCTTGCGGATGTACGGCTCCCGCTGGCTCCGAGGCGGGTAGTACTCTACCAGCGCATCGTCACTTCCACGGTCTCGTCGAATGTAGCTGCGCGTGATGGTGCGCTGGTGCGGGAGCGGGAGGGTGGCGCCCGTGAAGGGGTCGAGGAGGAAGTTGCCGCGGTCGCGGTGCGCGACCACGAGCCAGCCGCCCGCGGAGCCGCAGTGGCACGCGCAGACGCCGCCGCCGGCGGGGAACTTGAGCTGGTTGTTGGGGGAGGCCCACTGTGTCCCCTCCCCCTGGCCCAAAGGCCTGGCCTGCTACGAAGCCCATCAAGGCCCAAGATAATATATATTATAAGATAGGCCCATGTACGATGGCCTCTGGCCCACTAGGGTTAGGGAATCTCACCTTGTAATAGGGAAATGACCATAGTGCCCTGGTGGAAGGCCAATATGGTACTTGTAATTCTAGGGTTGTAGGGGTGTATCAGCCTATAAATACCCCCCTACCACCCTCAAGGCAAGGCATTCAATACAAGCTCTTAATTACCTACATCTCTAGGCTCTTGTTTGGTCCCTTCCTAGGTCCTTCCCAGGGGTCCCTCACTTGTGGTAGACCCTTGGAGGATCCCCCTTCTACTATTGTGGGCTTGTAACCACAACAGTTGGCGCCGTCCGTGGGGATCGAACAAGAAGCCACGGCGAGATGACTAAGAGGGCTGAAAAATCAAAAACTGACCTTCCGGCAGGAGGTACCCGGAAGACCAGGTCGGCGGCTTCGGACGAAGGCGTCGACCCACTGACGACAATCCGCACCTTCTCCAACGGCTCGACGCTTCCTTCGGCCTCGACGCTCCCTTCGGCATCGGACCCGATGGTGCCACCTTCGGAAAACAACGCAACCAACGCCAACCTTCCAGCGGTGGAGGAAGGGGCCGAAGGCGCCGAAGGCTCCTCCGAAGACGAAGAAAACATCGACACGGGCGAAATCGAACGTCGTGACGAAACGATGGAGCCACCTCGCAGGAACGCCGAAGCCGAAGCGCGGAGCCAGAGGGGGCTGGCCGAAGCCATGGCCGAGGAGCAGCGTCTGGCGGAGCTCCAGGAGGCATACAGCCGCGAAGCTCGCGAAGCCGACGAACGACTGCTGAGGCAGCGCGCCCTCGAGAACTTCGATCGCGACGAAGAAACATATCGCCTCCGAGCCGAAGCCGCCCGTCGACAGCAGGTTCACCTCCAAGCGCAGCTGAACACCCTTCGACGCACCGGTCGCCGGGAGGCCGAGACTCCGGAACACCGCCAAGAACGCGACGAGAGGCGCACACACTCCAGCGGAAGCAAGCGTCACGCGAGCTCCTCCGACACAAACCAACCGCTTTCCGCGCGGCTACAATCGGTGGCATGGCCCCGGAAGTTCATCTCGGCGAAGCTGCCAACCTTCGACGGCACCTCCGACCCCCGCGAGTTCTTCATCAGCTACGAGACCGCCATCGAGTCGGCAGGGGGCGACGACGACATCAAGGCCAAGGCCTTCGTCCTCGCTTCGAGCGGGATCGCCAAGACATGGTACACCAAGCTACCGGCGAACAGCATCTACTCATGGGAGCAGCTTCGGGACCAGCTCCAGATCCACTTCCAAGGCAATTACGCCGCGAAGGTCACGGCGGCAGACCTTCAGGCGTGCAAGCAGAAAGACGGCGAGTCACTGCAAGACTACACCCGGCGCTTCATCCACCTCAAGTGCCAGGTGGAGGGAGTACCAGACTCGATCATCATCGAAGCCGTCACCAAGGGCATGAGCCTGTGCCCGGCGAGGTCCGAGATCCGAAGGACCGAGCCGAAGACCTGCACCCACCTGCTGCAAATCCTGGAGGCACATGCACGTGCCAATGAAGACTTCCGGCGCGAGAAGAAGGCGCGAGCAAGCCAAAAGAAGAACGACCGGGGGAAGCGTCACAGCGACCGAAGCGACGACCCCCCGGATGATCGCCGAGGCCACCGCTCCCAGCGCCGAGAGGTCAACAACATCGACAACTCCCGAAGCCGGAGCCCGCAGAGGACGGACAATCGCTCCGGTGGCTCGCGAAACAACTCGCGGCACTCCGACAACGGTCGCCGGTACAACAATCGAAGCTCTCGCGACCCATACTGTGAGGTGCATGGCGTCAATCAGGGTCACACGTCGAAGCAGTGCCCCCAAATCGCCGCCTTGCGTGAGGCGAGGGAGCGCCGCGATGCCGACGCCGCGCGAGGAGTCAACGTCATACATGGGGCTTCCGGAGCGGGCGAGGCCTTGCCCCCGCCCCCGGACCACCACCCAACCAGTCACGTCATCCTGGCCATCACTGGGGGCTCCAGTCAGCCATACGCCTCGAAGAGGCAGCGTCGCGACTACGTGCGAAGGGTTAACCACGTGGCCGCCCATCCGCCATTGGCCCAATGCCGCTGGTCGCACGTACCGATCACCTTCACTCAGGCCGACCTTCGCCCGATGGAGTACCCGCACAAGGACGCCTTCGTGATCACCGCCAACATGCGCGGGACGGAGGTCCGTCGCGTGCTTATTGATGGCGGCAGCTCCGCTGATGTCATCTTTATCGACGCCTTCAACCAACTGGGCATCCCCCGATCTGAGCTACGGGCCTCCGACAGCCCCCTCGTCGGCTTCGGGGGAGAGCCAATTCACGCCCTCGGGAGCGTGAAGATCGCAGTTTCCTTCTCCGGGCCCGCGGGACACCGCACCGAGCTGATCCCCTTCGACGTCGTCGACATGCCCTACGCCTACAACGCCATCTTCGGCAGGGGGCTCATCAACGCATTCAACGCAGTCACCCACCACGGCTACCTCTGCATGAAGCTTCCGGCTCCGAACGACGTCATCACTGTTTACGGTGATCAACTCGCCGCCCGCCGCATCGAGCATGGCCAAACGCCTGGCCAGAAGCAAGTGCACCCGCTCCGACGTGAGCCGAAACCCGAAACGGTCGAAGCGGCCACACCGACACCCCCGGCCGGCACTCCGAAGGCGCGCGTCGACGGTGAAGTCAAGAGCGTGGTCTTGTCTCCCGATCGCCCCGACCAAGCCGTTCTTGGCGGCGAGGGGCTCCCGCCAGAACTGGAAGCAAGCATCATCGACCTCCTCCGGAACAACAAAGACGTCTTCGCGTGGTCAACCAGCGAGCTCTCCGGAGTGGACCGCAGCATCATCGAGCACAAGCTCGACATCGACCCGAAGGTGACTCCCATCAAGCAACGAAAGAGGGAGTGGTCGGAGGAAAAGAAAGTGGCGCTTCGGGCGGAGATCCAGAAGCTCAAGGATGCGCAAGTCATCCGCGAGGTGAACAAGTCCACCTGGCTCGCGAACCGGGTCCTCGTCAAGAAACACACCGGCCAGTGGAGGATGTGTATCGACTACACCACCCTCAACAAGGCATGCCCGAAGGACGACTTCCCCTTGGCTCGTATCGACGAGCTGGTCGACTCCACGGCCGGATGCGAGCTCATGAGCTTCCTCGACGCCTACTCCGGGTACCACCAAATATGGATGGCCCCCGAAGACGAAGAGAAGACGGCGTTCAAGACAGACGATGGGACCTACTGCTACGTGGGCATGCCCTTCGGCCTAAAGAACGCCGGAGCAACCTTCTCCAGGGCAATACAGAAGACCCTCGGGGACCAGCTCAACCGAAACGCCGCCGCCTACATCGACGACGTCGTCATCAAGAGCACATCAGACACCGGCCACCTCGGCGACTTGGCCGAAACCTTCGCCAACCTGCGCAAGGTGGGCTTCAAGCTGAACCCGGCGAAATGCACCTTCGGCGTGCGCGCCGGCAAACTCCTCGGCTTCCTCGTCTCGAAGCGAGGCATCGACCCGAACCCGGAGAAGATCAAGGCCATCACCGACATGGAGCCGCCCAAGACCACCAAGGAGCTACAACGCTTCACCGGCAGACTCGCAGCTCTCGGGAGGTTCATTTCCCGCGCCGCAGAGAAGTGCCTCCCCTTCTACCAATGCCTTCGGGGCTCCGGCCCGATGCGCTGGGGGGTCGAGCAAGATAAAGCATTCGAAGCAATCAAGTCCTACCTGGTCAAGGCGACCACGCTTCGCCCTCCGCCTCCGAAGGCGCCACTTCTACTGTGATTAGAACGGAAACGGCCGGAGGATGTTCAATCCTTCGACTAGCGCTAGCGCCTTCCTTCCGACAGGTAAAGCCAGATCGGCGGCGAGCGGCGCTCGTTGGATGGCAGGTCCTCGAGGAACGACAGCGACTTGTCCCTCATGCAGTACCGGCCAATGTCGCGGCACGGCAGCATCCCCGCCGGGTCGTCCAACCTGTGCCCGGACTCGGACCGCATGTAGGAGACGTTTTGTTCCCTTTTTTCGTCATGGTCGTCGGCGAAGTAGATGCAGTCGGCATCATCGCCGTCGTGGTCCGACGCGGCAAACGACCTGGGACCGCTGCCGCCCAAGAACAGAACCCCGCCGTCCAAGCTCTCCAGCGCTACCCACGCTTCGTACAAGGTGCTCCGCACGCGAGGGATTGGTGCGCGCTGGAAAACCTTGAACAGGCGAGTACGATTGCTGCCGGTGCCGTTCCTGCTTCGCCGGCAGTGGCGTTCGACCATGAGCAGCCGGCCGCGCGACTCCACGCAGTATCGTCGCTCCAGGTAGGTCGGGTCCAGCCACCACGGTTCCCCCCGGTCATCAGCTTCGTACTCGGGATACTTGTGTAGGAAGCCTCCACCGGTCTTGGACTCGACGAGCTGGTCCGCGTCCTCGACCACGTCGAACACCAACATCATGTCTGTGGATCTTCCCATCATACCACCCTTGACCATCCCGTAGAGCTTCCCGTTGCAGAAGGTGATGTCTTCGAACGCATCGCTTGCTCTGACGTAACGACTCCGAGGCCGGCGCCAGGAGCTCTGCCCGGGGCGGCAGAAGAAGAGCTCGCCGGAGTCGACGACGGCCGCCACGACGCACCGGCCGGGGTCGTCGACGGAGGGCGGGCGGGAGAGGACGGCCTTGCGGATGTACGGCTCCCGCTGGCTCCGAGGCGGGTAGTACTCTACCAGCGCATCGTCACTTCCACGGTCTCGTCGAATGTAGCTGCGCGTGATGGTGCGCTGGTGCGGGAGCGGGAGGGTGGCGCTCGTGAAGGGGTCGAGGAGGAAGTTGCCGCGGTCGCGGTGCGCGACCACGAGCCAGCCGCCCGCGGAGCCGCAGTGGCACGCGCAGACGCCGCCGCCGGCGGGGAACTTGAGCTGGTTGTTGGGGGAGGTCCACTGTGTCCCCTCCCCCTGGCCCAAAGGCCTGGCCTGCTACGAAGCCCATCAAGGCCCAAGATAATATATATTATAGGATAGGCCCATGTACGATGGCCTCTGGCCCACTAGGGTTAGGGAATCTCACCTTGTAATAGGAAAATGACCATAGTGCCCTGGTGGAAGGCCAATATGGTACTTGTAATTCTAGGGTTGTAGGGGTGTATCAGCCTATAAATACCCCCCTACCACCCTCAAGGCAAGGCATTCAATACAAGCTCTTAATTACCTACATCTCTAGGCTCTTGTTTGGTCCCTTCCTAGGTCCTTCCCAGGGGTCCCTCACTTGTGGTAGACCCTTGGAGGATCCCCCTTCTACTATTGTGGGCTTGTAACCACAACAGTTGGCGCCGTCCGTGGGGATCGAACAAGAAGCCACGGCGAGATGACTAAGAGGGCTGAAAAATCAAAAACTGACCTTCCGGCAGGAGGTACCCGGAAGACCAGGTCGGCGGCTTCGGACGAAGGCGTCGACCCACTGACGACAATCCGCACCTTCTCCAACGGCTCGACGCTTCCTTCGGCCTCGACGCTCCCTTCGGCATCGGACCCGATGGTGCCACCTTCGGAAAACAACGCAACCAACGCCAACCTTCCAGCGGTGGAGGAAGGGGCCGAAGGCGCCGAAGGCTCCTCCGAAGACGAAGAAAACATCGACACGGGCGAAATCGAACGTCGTGACGAAACGATGGAGCCACCTCGCAGGAACGCCGAAGCCGAAGCGCGGAGCCAGAGGGGGCTGGCCGAAGCCGTGGCCGAGGAGCAGCGTCTGGCGGAGCTCCAGGAGGCATACAGCCGCGAAGCTCGCGAAGCCGACGAACGACTGCTGAGGCAGCGCGCCCTCGAGAACTTCGATCGCGACGAAGAAACATATCGCCTCCGAGCCGAATCCGCCCGTCGACAGCAGGTTCACCTCCAAGCGCAGCTGAACACCCTTCGACGCACCGGTCGCCGGGAGGCCGAGACTCCGGAACACCGCCAAGAACGCGACGAGAGGCGCACACACTCCAGCGGAAGCAAGCGTCACGCGAGCTCCTCCGACACAAACCAACCGCTTTCCGCGCGGCTACAATCGGTGGCATGGCCCCGGAAGTTCATCTCGGCGAAGCTGCCAACCTTCGACGGCACCTCCGACCCCCGCGAGTTCTTCATCAGCTACGAGACCGCCATCGAGTCGGCAGGGGGCGACGACGACGTCAAGGCCAAGGCCTTCGTCCTCGCTTCGAGCGGGATCGCCAAGACATGGTACACCAAGCTACCGGCGAACAGCATCTACTCATGGGAGCAGCTTCGGGACCAGCTCCAGATCCACTTCCAAGGCAATTACGCCGCGAAGGTCACGGCGGCAGACCTTCAGGCGTGCAAGCAGAAAGACGGCGAGTCACTGCAAGACTACACCCGGCGCTTCATCCACCTCAAGTGCCAGGTGGAGGGAGTACCAGACTCGATCATCATCGAAGCCGTCACCAAGGGCATGAGCCTGTGCCCGGCGAGGTCCGAGATCCGAAGGACCGAGCCGAAGACCTGCACCCACCTGCTGCAAATCCTGGAGGCACATGCACGTGCCGATGAAGACTTCCGGCGCGAGAAGGCGGCGCGAGCAAGCCAAAAGAAGAACGACCGGGGGAAGCGTCACAGCGACCGAAGCGACGACCCCCCGGATGATCGCCGAGGCCACCGCTCCCAGCGCCGAGAGGTCAACAACATCGACAACTCCCGAAGCCGGAGCCCGCAGAGGACGGACAATCGCTCCGGTGGCTCGCGAAACAACTCGCGGCACTCCGACAACGGTCGCCGGTACAACAATCGAAGCTCTCGCGACCCATACTGTGAGGTGCATGGCGTCAATCAGGGTCACACGTCGAAGCAGTGCCCCCAAATCGCCGCCTTGCGTGAGGCGAGGGAGCGCCGCGATGCCGACGCCGCGCGAGGAGTCAACGTCATACATGGGGCTTCCGGAGCGGGCGAGGCCTTGCCCCCGCCCCCGGACCACCACCCAACCAGTCACGTCATCCTGGCCATCACTGGGGGCTCCAGTCAGCCATACGCCTCGAAGAGGCAGCGTCGCGACTACGTGCGAAGGGTTAACCACGTGGCCGCCCATCCGCCATTGGCCCAATGCCGCTGGTCGCACGTACCGATCACCTTCACTCAGGCCGACCTTCGCCCGATGGAGTACCCGCACAAGGACGCCTTCGTGATCACCGCCAACATGCGCGGGACGGAGGTCCGTCGCGTGCTTATTGATGGCGGCAGCTCCGCTGATGTCATCTTTATCGACGCCTTCAACCAACTGGGCATCCCCCGATCTGAGCTACGGGCCTCCGACAGCCCCCTCGCCGGCTTCGGGGGAGAGCCAATTCACGCCCTCGGGAGCGTGAAGATCGCAGTTTCCTTCTCCGGGCCCGCGGGACACCGCACCGAGCTGATCCCCTTCGACGTCGTCGACATGCCCTACGCCTACAACGCCATCTTCGGCAGGGGGCTCATCAACGCATTCAACGCAGTCACCCACCACGGCTACCTCTGCATGAAGCTTCCGGCTCCGAACGGCGTCATCACTGTTTACGGTGATCAACTCGCCGCCCGCCGCATCGAGCATGGCCAAACGCCTGGCCAGAAGCAAGTGCACCCGCTCCGACGCGAGCCGAAACCCGAAACGGTCGAAGCGGCCACACCGACACCCCCGGCCGGCACTCCGAAGGCGCGCGTCGACGGTGAAGTCAAGAGCGTGGTCTTGTCTCCCGATCGCCCCGACCAAGCCGTTCTTGTCGGCAAGGGGCTCCCGCCAGAACTGGAAGCAAGCATCATCGACCTCCTCCGGAACAACAAAGACGTCTTCGCGTGGTCAACCAGCGAGCTCTCCGGAGTGGACCGCAGCATCATCGAGCACAAGCTCGACATCGACCCGAAGGTGACTCCCATCAAGCAACGAAAGAGGGAGTGGTCGGAGGAAAAGAAAGTGGCGCTTCGGGCGGAGATCCAGAAGCTCAAGGATGCGCAAGTCATCCGCGAGGTGAACAAGTCCACCTGGCTCGCGAACCGGGTCCTCGTCAAGAAACACACCGGCCAGTGGAGGATGTGTATCGACTACACCACCCTCAACAAGGCATGCCCGAAGGACGACTTCCCCTTGGCTCGTATCGACGAGCTGGTCGACTCCACGGCCGGATGCGAGCTCATGAGCTTCCTCGACGCCTACTCCGGGTACCACCAAATATGGATGGCCCCCGAAGACGAAGAGAAGACGGCGTTCAAGACAGACGATGGGACCTACTGCTACGTGGGCATGCCCTTCGGCCTAAAGAACGCCGGAGCAACCTTCTCCAGGGCAATACAGAAGACCCTCGGGGACCAGCTCAACCGAAACGCCGCCGCCTACATCGACGACGTCGTCATCAAGAGCACATCCGACACCGGCCACCTCGGCGACTTGGCCGAAACCTTCGCCAACCTGCGCAAGGTGGGCTTCAAGCTGAACCCGGCGAAATGCACCTTCGGCGTGCGCGCCGGCAAACTCCTCGGCTTCCTCGTCTCGAAGCGAGGCATCGACCCGAACCCGGAGAAGATCAAGGCCATCACCGACATGGAGCCGCCCAAGACCACCAAGGAGCTACAACGCTTCACCGGCAGACTCGCAGCTCTCGGGAGGTTCATTTCCCGCGCCGCAGAGAAGTGCCTCCCCTTCTACCAATGCCTTCGGGGCTCCGGCCCGATGCGCTGGGGGGTCGAGCAAGATAAAGCATTCGAAGCAATCAAGTCCTACCTGGTCAAGGCGACCACGCTTCGCCCTCCGCCTCCGAAGGCGCCACTTCTACTGTACGTGTCGGCCGCTCCGGCAGCAATCAGCGCGGTCCTCGTGCATGAAGTCCTCGTCGGCGACAAGCTGGTGCAGCAGCCCATATACTATGTGTCGGAAGCCCTCTCCGGAGCCCGCCTCAACTACAACGTCGTCACCAAGTTGGCGCTCGCCGTGCTGATGGCATCACGGAAGCTGCGCCGGTACTTCGAAGGCCACGAGATCACGGTGCCCACCTCGTTCCCACTGAAGGACGTCCTCGGCAACAGGAACGCGTCCGACACCATGGCCAAGTGGGCCATCGTGCTAGCGGCCTTCGACATCAAGTTCGTGGCTCGTAAAGCCATCAAGTCCGGTATCATTGCCGACTTCATCGCCGAGTGGACACCCGCGCCGATCCCGGAGACGATGCCCCAAGAGCCGCTCTGGACAGTACATGTCGATGGGGCTTGGGGCTCCTCCGGAGCAGGATGTGCTGCCGTCATCACCTCACCAAGCAACCAGAAGCTTCGGTACTCGGCTTCGCTCGCGTTTCCAACGACAAATAACGCAGCGGAATACGAGGGTGTCCTCCTCGGGCTCCGGCAGCTTCGAGCCCTCGGAGCCCGGAGGGTCACCGTCTACACCGACTCCCAGCTCATCGCCGAGCAAGTCTCGAAAGAGTACATGGCCCGGACCCGGAGATGGCAAGCTACCTCAAGATCGTCCGGAGCATGGAGAAGCACTTCTCCGGTTTCGACGTGCAGAGCATCTCGAGGGTACACAATCAGGAGGCTGATGCCCTTGCAAAGGCAGCAGCAAATCAGCTCCCGGTGCCTCCCGTCGCCTTCCACGAGGTGTTATCGGAAGCATCCTTCGCTCCGAAGAAACCGGCGTCGGTCATGATCCTGACCGGAGAAGACTGGCGCGCCCCGATCCGAGCACAGCTCGAAGGGCGCTACTGTGCCGATGATCCGGTCGAAGAAAAAAGGATCAAACTGCGCACCCGAAGCTACATCATCTTCAACAACATCCTGTACAAGAAAGGTGTTTCGGAGCCGCTCCTGCGCTGCCTTTCGTTCGACGAAGGCAAAGCGCTCCTCCGCGACATCCACGAAGGCCTGTGCTCATCGCACCTCGCACCTCGGGCCCTCGTCGCCAAGGCGTTCCGGCAAGGTTTCTACTGGCCCACTGCAGCCCGCGACGCCGAAGAACTCGTCCGCACCTGTCCCAGCTGCCAGTGGATGGGAAGGCAATCTCATCGCCCAGCCACCCCGCTCCAGTCAATCCCTCCGGTCTGGCCCCTCGCCCGATGGGGCATCGACATCGTCGGCCCCCTTCCCACCGCTCCCGGCAACCTCAAATGGGCGGTGGTGGGCTACGAGTACTTCTCCAAGTGGATCGAAGCCGAGCCCCTCGCCAAGACCACGGCGCGGTCCGTCCGCAAGTTCTTCTGGAAGAACATCGTCTGCCGCTTCGGCGTGCCGATGCGCATCACCGTCGACAATGGCTCCCAATTCGAGTCCCACCTCTTCAAGGAATACTGCCTCTCCATTGGCGTTCGGGAGTGCTTCGTCTCCGTCATCCACCCCCGAGCCAACGGAGCGGTGGAGAAAGCCAACGGCACCGTCTTCGACGGCATCAAAAAATGCCTCCTCGGCCTGCCGAAGGGCAAGTGGGCCGAACAGCTGCCCAACGTGCTATGGTCGCTGCGCACGACTAAGTCAAGGCCGACGGGTTTTTCGCCGTTCCGCCTCCTCTTCGGCGCCGAAGCAGTCACCCCGGAGGAAGTGCAAAACGGCTCACTTCGCACCACTTCGCCGCCGGCCGACGACGAGGACGTGTCCAAGGACCTCCTCGAAGAAACAAGACTCCAAGCAGTCGCCAACTTGAAGCGATACATGGCTTCGGTGGAGAACTCGTACAACCAAAGGGTCAATCCCCGACACTTCATTCCAGGCGACCTCGTCCTGAAGCAAAATATCCACCCGACGTCTGTCGGCAAGCTTAACAGCAAATGGGAAGGGCCCTTCATCATTTACAACTCCATCCGCCCGGGGGCATTCCATCTGATGGAGCTCGACGGGACGCCAGTTCCGAGGACATGGAACGCCGATGCCCTCCGCCGATACTACGTCTAAGGACTTAGCATCCGCCGGCCCCGAAGCCGCGTAGCCTGCGCGCTACAAGATACCTGTATCTTCTTTCGATGTGTTCTTCTTCCTTTCGGCAGTAGGGTGACGATGATCCCCTTAGCTGCATTCCCTAAGGGGCTATGTAACCGGTACCAATGCATGAAATGGAAAATCCTCTTTCGGTGCCCAATTACAAGAAATCCAGCCGGGAGCCGGAGGCCAACTCCGGAACACGCTGAAGCTAGGCACACATAAGACCTAGATTCCGAACCCTAAGGGGAAATCGATGCCGACGCAATAAACCGAGACTCCCATCGGTAACAGTCGAGGGCGGGGCATTCGTTAAAGACCCTGCGAAACGTGCACGAAGCTAAATTAAGTCAATGGGGGGACGCCTCCGACTTAACGAATTTTCGTTCCACCCCCGACGAGCAAAGGGGGACGACGCTCGAAACGAGCTCACTTCCTCGCCGAAAGTAGAGCGACGGAATACCGTCGAGGCTATCCTCGACTTCGACGAATTTTCGTTCCACTCCCGACGAGCAAAGGGGGGACGACGCTCGAAACGAGCTCACTTCCTCGCCGAAAGTAGAGCGACGGAATACCGTCGAGGCTATCCTCGACTTCGACGAATTTTCGTTCCACTCCCGACGAGCAAAGGGGGGACGACGCTCGAAACGAGCTCACTTCCTCGCCGAAAGTAGAGCGACGGAATACCGTCGAGGCTATCCTCGACTTCGACGAATTTTCGTTCCACTCCCGACGAGCAAAGGGGGGGGACGACGCTCGAAACGAGCTTACTTCCTCGCCGAAAGTAGAGCGACGGAATACCTTCGAGGCTATCCTCGACTTCGACGAATTTTCGTTCCACTCCCGACGAGCAAAGGGGGGGACGACGCTCGAAACGAGCTCACTTCCTCGCCGAAAGTAGAGCGACGGAATACCTTCGAGGCTATCCTCGACTCCGACGAATTCTCGTTCCACTCCCGAGGAAAAGGGGGACGACGCTCGAAACGAGCTCACTTCCTCGCCGAAAGCGGAGTGACGAAACACATTCGAGGCCACCCTCGATGAACAAATTTTCGTTCCACAATGAAGGGACGACGCCAACGATATCATCACACGCTCGAAAGAGCTTACATCTCAACATACGTCGAGCTAAAACAGCTCGACATGAATTACAATACCGACCAAGTCGGCACCTCGACACGGGGCCCGAAGGCCCCTCTTACAGCGCACCTCCGGGGCGCACCCCTAAAGACGCTTCGGCCCTAGCTATCTCCTCCCGAGCTCGCGCAAGTGTGCGCCAGAGCGAAGCGAAGTCTGCCGGAGTCGACGCTGCAGCAACATCGGCCTGCAATTCCTCCAAATCCACCTCGGCGGCAGCACCTTCGTCATCGCTTGACACGTCGACCACCTCCACCTTCGGAGCAATAAGAAGAGGAGGGGTCAGCGCTAAGTCCAAACAATGTGCTTCGCGACGAATTCGCCTCTGCAGCAGAGCTTCGGAAGCGACCTTCGGTACCTGCGCCATCAGCCGTGCGTTTCGCAGGCGCAAATCCCGAAAGAAGTCCCCGAAGGACCCGCCCGGGTTACGCCGAAACCAACGACGCCACTGCGTGCCCTTTACATAGTAAGGGCGACCCTCCGGTGCTGGAATCAGAATGCTCTCCGGAACGACGTCAAGGCACGTTAAGGTGCGATTGCTTCCGGCCTCGCTCGAAACCTATAAATCGCAGTGGAAACGCATAAACATCCTGAAAACCAAGTTCCTTGCAAAGCCCGAAGGGCACCTAGTACAATCTATGTACACCAAAAAGCATGGCTCGAAGCCAGCGAAGAACTCACACCTAGGGGGGAGGCTGGGCCGATGAGTCAACCTCCGTGACATTGCCCAGGGCCGCCACCGAGCCTCCACCCCCGCTACCCACTAAGGTGCTAGCGCTCCCGGCCCCGGCTGGGATCTCGCCCGATGGAGGCGTCAGCACAGAGGAAGCGGCAGCCGGAGCCGGAGCGGGAACAGAGGCACTGCTTCCAGGCTTCGACTTCCGCGATGCCGCAGCAGCAAGAGCAGACTGGCGGGCCAGTCTCTCGCCCACCGGCAACCAGAAGTGCTGGCCGAGCCGGTTCCCGAAGTCCCGCACCTTCGAGGCCAGCTCCCGAAACCGGCTCCCATCACCCGCCGCCATCTCCGCCAGCTGTCGCGAAGCAGAAGCAGCAGCTGGAAGATGAGTGCAGCCCACTTGCTCGAGGGAGCCGAAGGCCGCAGTCCATGCGGTCTCGGCGCAGAAGGTGCCGAAGGCCTTCATGGTGCGGGAGGCCAGCTTCACGGAACGCACAAGGCGCCCGATGCTTCCCCCGAGGTCGTCGGCGGCATGCTTGACCGGCTGCACTTCGACGCCCAGCCCTTCGAGCAGGCTGTTGAAGTCGCCAAGTGCCTGCCATGCCGAAGCAGCCTCCTCCTCCCTCTGCTTCCTGGCCGCGTTCAGCAGCGCCTGAGTGTCGGACAGTTCCTTATCGGTGGCCTCCTTCGCGCGCGCCAAGCCACTGTAGGAGGTCTTCAGCTCCTCCAGCTCCTTCCAGGCCTTCTTGGAGACATTCTTCGCAGACGCCACGGCATCGGAGGACTCCTTGACCGCCGCCAAGGCCTTCTCCAGCTCCGACGCAAGAGCGTCGCGTCCCTGCTCCGCCGCCTTCAGGTTCTCTTTGGCGGTCTCGGCAGCCGCCTCCGCGACTTCGGCACGCGCCCGAAGCCGCGCAATGTCGAAGCCCTCGAGCGACCCTTGCAGAAATCGTGCAAGCACCGCGGTCTGTCGAAGCAAAGCACGTAAGTTACAAGAACCTAAGTCGAGCCAAAGCACTAGGAGCACAAACCTTCATCGCCAGCCCCGAGAGGGCCGCGGCAGCGTCCTCCGGAGCCACTCCCTCCATGGCCCCCTCCAGCTCATCGAGCCCGTTGAAGTCGTAGATCCCTCGAAGGACCTCGGCGGCCTCCGGACGATCCACGAAGTCGCGCCAGCCGAGGCGCTCCTCCGACTCCTTCGGCTCTCCCGCCTCCTCGATGGGCGACTTCCCGAAGTAGCCCTTTCCCCGGCCATGACTGGGCATCGGGTCGGTCCTCCCCACCTCTCCTCCAGAAGGCTCCTCGGAAGTCTCTTCGGCGCAGCGGCCTTCCGCTAGAGCAACGGAGTTAGTGGGACTTCCACAACCAGCAAAGCAAGAGTGATGGGAAGAGAAAATGATACCGGGAGACCGAGGGACCGGCTCCACCGTTTCCTCGACGTCTGCCGCGAAGGATGGCATCCCGAAGAAGCCGACGTCTTCATCGTCGGACTCCAGATTCACCACCTTCTCGGCAGAGCGCGGAGCCGTTGCCGCGGCAATTCCTGCGCGAGCAGCGTCGTCGGTCAACTCCTCCGGATCGGTGCCATACCCCAAGTCCGCGGCGACACTCGACGCCCCGGCTCGGGAAGTAGATCCCTCGACGCGCGTCGCGGCGACCCGAGACCTCTTCGGCGCTGGCCTGCTGGTATCTCCGGCAGCACGTTTCGAGCCAGCCGGGACACTGCTCACCGGAGCCAAGGGAGCTTCGCTCTCGGCCTCCGCATCCTCGCCACCTCCGCCGCCGGCCGGGACAGCGACGAGCACCTCTCGCTCCGGCAGCTGGAGCTCCGGGTACTTGATGGCGAGCACCCGATTGATGCGGGGACCCTCGACAAGCTTCGCCCGCCGCGCAGCCTCGTCCGCAAGGAAGGGGCCGAGAATCTCAGCGGCGCCGTCTTCCACCTCCTTCAGCGTCCTAACTGCAAGAACCACGTCAAGCTACGGCGAACAACCGAAGCAAAGTATCCAACGGAGGAAACGTACCTGGAAGGCTCTCAGGCCTCAAGCGGACCTCTGGGTCTCCGCCCGGAACCTCAACCACGAACTTTTGCTCCCAGCTTCGGAGCAAAGGCCACACCCCCGCCGCGACAAACTCCTCGCAGAGATCGTGCATCGACAGCTTCCGCGCCACTGTCGCCAACAGCTGCACCCGGGATTCACCGGTCCCGTCCAACTCCACCGTCGGGTACCGATGGAACAGCACCTCCGACATCGTCGATCGGAGAGGGCAGTCTTCCTCCATGCAGTAGTAAAACCACCCGGTTGTCCAACGCCCCCAATGCAATTTGTACGCCTTCGCCGGAACAACAGCTTCGGGGCGGGGGACGAAGGAGATGACTCCCATGGAGCCGACGACGTCCTTCCCGTCCAGCTTCAAGATCTTTTTCACGGCGTGCGCGTAATGCGTCGCCGCGAAGGCCCCAGCATGCGGCCGAGACCCTTCGAGCCAGAACGCCCACTCGAAGACGCTCAGCCGCACAAGGGCGTTGACTGTGAGCTGCTGGATCTCGAGGCCGAAGAGATCCAACACCTCGGCCACGAAGTTGGAGCAGGGCATCCGAAACCCGGCCTAGAAGAACCGCCGGTACAGAACGATGTACCCGTCCTTCGGACTAGGGGTCGTCTCCCCCTTCCTTGGCGCCTCGGCCCGGCTCCGTTCCAGGAGCCCATCGGCGGCCATCTCGTCCAGCACCTTCGCGTCGATGGTGCTCCGGTCAACGAACGGCGACGCCGGGTAGCGGTCGTCGATGCGAACGCGCTGCGAAGCGCCGGTCTTCCCCTTCCGAGCCATCTCCGAAGCCAGGGCGACTACTTGGAAGCAGCAAAACGCGCGGAAGCAAAAAGAGCGCCGAAGCAAGCTAACTGAGCGGCTGCGGCGCGGCGTGAGGAATGACTGGCGGGGTGAAAACCTGGGGCGCCCGGGCGGTAAATATATAGCCCCGGTGAATCGGTCCGACCGACCGATGAAGGATCAACGGCTGCAAATTCGGCCACGCAATCAGACGAGTCCCATCGTGCGAAACGGCGTCGCATCGCGATCCGCGCCGAGTCAGTCCCAGTAAATGAGACGGCGTCGCTCCGCAATTCGCGCCGAGCATTAAAGACCTTTAACAGGTAGCAGGCAGCTACCTTCGCGCCATCAGCGCCACCTTCGGCGACCGTGACTTTCGGCCGTCGCGGTGATATAGCCGGCAGCTCTCTCCGCGCCATCAGCGAACAACCGTCGGCGAACGTGCCTCCGGCAAACACGGCGCCATCGCCTGAATCAACCGTCGGGCCATCTGCGACAGTCTTCGTCGACCTCCGCACCTTCGTCGACCGGACCTCCGGCGTCGGAACCTTCGGAAGCGGGACCTTCGGTATCGCGACCTTCGGAAGGCGACCTTCGGAAGCGGGACCTTCGGAGACATGTAGCAAGCTTCCCTTCTGAAACCGACGCAGACCAGACCTTCGGAGCGCCGAAAGAGGGGACGACGGGCGGACCTCCGGATGGACACAGTTTCGGCCCTACCGAAGGTGGATCTCGACTGTGTGGGGCTAGCTGTTGGGGGAGGCCCACTGTGTCCCCTCCCCCTGGCCCAAAGGCCTGGCCTGCTACGAAGCCCATCAAGGCCCAAGATAATATATATTATAGGATAGGCCCATGTACGATGGCCTCTGGCCCACTGGGTTAGGGAATCTCACCTTGTAATAGGGAAATGACCATAGTGCCCTGGTGGAAGGCCAATATGGTACTTGTAATTCTAGGGTTGTAGGGGTGTATCAGCCTATAAATACCCCCCTACCACCCTCAAGGCAAGGCATTCAATACAAGCTCTTAATTACCTACATCTCTAGGCTCTTGTTTGGTCCCTTCCTAGGTCCTTCCCAGGGGTCCCTCACTTGTGGTAGACCCTTGGAGGATCCCCCTTCTACTATTGTGGGCTTGTAACCACAACACTGGTAGACGGCCTTGTCGGAGAGGCTGTAGAAGGAGGCGCGGCCGGCCGCGGGCGACGAGGGGAGGGAGAGCGCCAGCCACGGCAGCTGCTTGCGCCGCGGATCTCGCGCTCCGCGGCGTGCCATGGCCGGCAGACGGCGCCGAAGCGGAAGCGGTCGGCCAGGGTCGGGAGGCGGCCGAGGACGAGGCCCAGGACCTCCACCGGCGCGCCAGGCCACGACTGACGCCGACGCTGCATCTGCTCTGTGGCCATGGGTTGGTTCTGTGCGAATTTCGCAAGCCGCAATGAAGCAGGGTCGGAGTTGGAGAGGCGCGCGCACGACGCCGCCTTTGCGATTACTCCAAGATGATGAGGGGGTCTCTGGTCAGCTACGGCGTGCGTCCTACGGCCCGGCTTCCAACGACGTGGGTTAAAGCTGCGGCCTGCCAGTCAAGAGCGTTTGACTTCAACGGGACATCAGACTATCAGAGGCAAAATTTGACCGAACCCGTCGTTGACGCTTTGATTTTTTGCTACTCTGTCTCTTTGATCGCGGCATGCTAGCGCTTGCAGTTTTAGGTGCTTGAAATCCGGCCGAATAAATAAGCGGAATACACGCACCCGAAAGCAGAAATTACACACAGGCACACACACCACAACATTCTACTCAACGGGTACCAGTTTGCGCCTAATAATCAGATAATCATTCTTTTTTGCTAGAGAAGTCGTATAATCACATCTTGATAGGAGCGTGTCCTGATTCCTGAAGCACATTTGTTTAAAAGATTTTTTTTTTCAAATGATACTCGTTGTACAAAAAAAGAGAATAATTTTTAACATGAAAGCCTCGAAACATTTTTCTCTTGGCAAAAAAGCCAATTCTGCAAGACAAATGGGTACTGTATAAAAGTTGCAGATAAGAAAAGGCATATAGTATGACGGAATTCACAAAAGGTTGCCCAAGGGAAACATCACATGCATGATGCTTAGTCTGAAGAATGCATTCCTGATTTTGCAGACGAGCCAGACAAGCTAAAACCTTTGCATAGTTCAGCACAATAAAATAGTTAAATTTTGGAATAATAAAAATATCTAAAATATACTCAATTTTTATTTCTAAATACACTGTTGTAAAAATACAACACCATATGTCTAGCTAGTAGCTAGCATGGCACATTCTTTTGTTTTTAGCATGACATGTTTTTTTAGATTTTATTTGTAGCACAACCCGTTCTTCTTACTACTATGGCATATGTTACTCCCTCCGTCTCATAACAAATAGCATTGAAGCGTTTAAAAATTATCCCACAACAAATGGCATTATAAACAACCGTGAGGTCCACCTAATGAAAAACTAATGCCGTTATCTACTCAGCTGTATCACTTTCCGTTTCTTTCCCGTGTGTTTTGTCAGGTGGGAGAATAATCAGGTGCATTAGCTCTGATTAGCCTAAATTCTTGTGAAATTGTGGGATCTGATCCGGTGCATGCCATAGAATTAGTTAGCCTTCTATTAATAATGAGGGTACAGGGCTCATTTCTATTTGCTCTTAATCTGTCTAAAATTTTCTAAAATGTCATTTGTTACGGGACGGAAGGAATAGTTGTTTAGCATGGCACGTTAATTACCCCTTATAAATATTTATAAAATAGTAAAATTTAAAATAATAAAAAATATCTCAAAATACCCCTCAAACCTATTTTTAAATTACTCACCATGCCGTTACAAGTAAAAAAATAGCTAAATTTGGAATTATAAAAAATAGCCAAAAATACCCCTCACATCTATTTCTAAATTAACCATCATGCCATTATAAGTCCAAAATATAACTTAATTTGGATTATAAAAAGAGCTAAAAATATCTCTAATTCTTATTTCTAATTTGCCCACAATACCATGAGTCCAAAATAGCTAAATTTTAGAATAATAAAAATATTCAAAATACACTTAATTTCTATTTCTGAATACACCGTTGCAAAATACATCGTCATATGTCTAGCTAGCATGGCACATTCTCTTATTTTTAGTAGGGCGTGTTTTCTTAGATTTCTTTGTAGCACGACCCGTTCTTTTTACTACTATAACACATGTTAGTTGTTTAGCATGGCACGTTTGAACCGACCTCACTTCTAAAACAAAATCAGATACAACGAGTTAGCTAAGACACAATCTAAGATAAATGATGACTCATCTCACATTCAAATTGAAGGATGGTGATAAATTCTCGAATCTGTCCCTACTATTTTATAAATATAAAGTATAAAATAAATAATAACAATAAACTATGTTAATTTTCTACATATACTAGTTGGATGCCCGTGCGCTACTGCGCTGTTACGGACAATTTCTATCAAAACTCTTTATTTTCTACAACCAAACATCATGGTTTCATGAACATCAATTTGATTACTCCAACTTTAGTCTCTCCATGGTGTTAGACAACCACTCGATTGCATTACACGGCCATGTAGATGAGCACATATTAACTACCATGTCTTACATTAGGCAAAAGCTGCAGCATCCCGAGTCCAAAACCAACACCTGATCAAAATACATAGTTACTCCAAGCTAGACTCCCAAATGATTCTAGAATCCTAGAACTTTGGTTACAATTTGCTCCACCACAGCAACCCTTCATCTCCTTATGAATCGTGAAGGAGATGAGAAACAACAAAAACATTGTACTCAAATGAGACAAGAACTTTGGTCCAGTGAGGTCTTGACAGTTGATCCTACAACATTTGTATTTAGTTAACATGTCAAATGAGACAAGAAACAACATTGTAATCAAACTTTGGAGTTGTGTTTCAAATTCTAATTTGCTGTTACATAATATACATACAATAGTGCCGGCCAAAAACTTCCATTGTCACGGACTGACCATGAAAAACATTTTCCAGATAGGTCCTTGACATGAGCTTGAAATATATATATCTCTGATGGCTTGGTGTTTTTTCCTGCCTGTTACATTCCTCTTAAAACTTCTATTTTATTTTTATCGGATTATACCTTACTCCAAAAACTTGCTTAGCTTAAATTAATCTTAGTAAGCGTTGCAGTGAGGTAAACGACACACCAACCATCCAGGATCAACAAAGCGCAAAAAGTAGCAACCACATCTACAGGAGGAACAACTTAGCATACATGTAAAAATAACCTCTCAACCAACTGATTCAACAAGCCCATGTTGGAAAAAAGAAGCTGGATGAACATTACGATCATGGTCAGCGCCTCCGGCGGGGCGTCGGCCCACGGGCGGTCCTCCTCCTGCCTCTGGCTAGCCGAAGGAGCTGTGGACAGTCACGGGCGGGCTTGCACAGTAGAAATGGGAAGCTTTGGAGTTTGGACCGTTGGGGACGTGTAGAGCCAGGAAGAGGAAGAGTCTCCTCTTCTGGCAGGCGTGTAGGCGTGTAGCAGTAGGACGTTCTGCGCCTCTCCCACAGCCTTTTCGGGCCTGTTCGGCTGGTGATTTCAGCCACCTACGGCTGGTAGCTTTTGCGAGGTGTTCGGCGTACGGGGTCTAAATTTTAGAGGGTTTTTCCAACGAATATTGTGATTATAAATAAAGTTTAATTACAAATCTAATTTCAGGACTCCGCTCGAAATCGCGAGACGAATCTAATGAGGGTAATTAAGACGTGATTAGACGATGGTTACTGTAGCATCACTGTAGCAAAATATAGATTAATTAGGCTCATTAGATTCGTCTCGTGATTTAGAGGGGGGTCGTGACATAGGTTTTGTCATTAAATTAATAAAAATATGTTTAAATAGTAAGATTCTCTTTGATGTGACGGGTGTTAAAGTTTAGAGGGGGTGCCCCGAACGCCCCTTTGATGTTTTTCTCTCAGGTGCTACAGTGCTAACAGCCAAAGAACAGTAGCCTTTTCGTAGACGGAACAACGGTCGTCCAGATAACACAATAATCCACTATCCAGGAAAGCCACAGAATACTCGTGCTTTGAAATTTGGATACTCGTAGGACGAAGAAAAAAAAGAAAAGAATCTAGTTCGCTAGGGAAGAACTAGAGAGTTTTGCTAGCTCGGAATACATCCGTCAATTTTGATCAGTTCCACACTGAACTTCCATTTGCAAATGCCAAAACACTGGATCATACTACACGGAAATGAAGTGCAAAGATAATAAAATGCTCGGAGCAGTACTACAAATCAAACAAGCAATTAACGATACTCCAAATGTTGTTTGCAGATAACAGGAACAAAAATCAAAGTTGACCTGACATCTACTGCCTCAATCAGGCCAACAACACTACTGCAAGTGCAAGCTAGAAGAAAGGAAGGCTTGGAATTAGAACCGAACAAATATGTGGAGAGAACAAGATCATCTGCAATTCTGTATGTCATCAGTTCATCATTTAGTTAGGACATATGAAATCCATACATGCAACTAAACAAAAGCAGAGCTTCGGAAATTAGAACATTCCACCCAACCGTTTCGGAGATTTCGAATTGGAATACTCATAGGATGAATTAAAAAAAAAGAGAAGAAATCTATTTGTCAATTTCGTTTCAGTTCCACACTGAACTTCCATTTGCAACTGCCAAACAACTGCATCATGCACGGACATAAAGTAGTACAAAGATAATAAAATGCTGGGAGCAATATTACAAATCAAACAGCCAATTAAGCATACAATTCAAGTTGTTTGCAGATAACAGGAAGTCAGGAACAAAAACCATTTCTGCCACACAAGGGGAAGCTAATAAAGACACTACTGCAAATGCCAGCTTGGAGCTAGAAAGAACGGGATCATCTGTTCACCATTTAGCTAGCAGGACAAAGAAAATCAGACATGCAACAAAACAAAAGAAGAGCTTCACCAGTGATTAGAACGCCTAACTAGCATCGAAACGGCCGGATGAGGTTCAAATCCTTCCACTAGCGCCTTTCCTTCCGACAGGTAAAGCCAGATCGGCGGCGAGCGGCGCTCGTTGGATGCCAGATCCTTGAGGAACGAGACTGACTTGTCCCTCATGCAGTACCTGCCAATGTCGCGGCAAGGTTGCATCCCCGCCGGGTCGTCCAACCAGTACGCGTGCTCGGGCCGGCTATAGGACACGTTTTGGTCTTTCTCTTGATAATGGTCGTCGGCGAAGTAGATGCAGTCGGCATCATCGCCGTCGTGGTCCGACGCGGCGAAGGACCTGGACCCGCTGCCGCCCAGGAACAGAACCTCGCCGTCCAAGCTCTCCAGCGCCACCCAAGCTTCGTACGTGCTTCCCAACGTGAGCGGGATTGGCGCACGGTGGTAAACCTTGAACACGCAAGTGCGATTGCCGCCGTTCCTGCCGCACCGGCAGTGGCGTTCGACCATGAGCAGCCGGCCGCGCGACTCCACGTAGTATCGTCGCTCCAGGCTGGTCGGGTAACGCCAGAACTGTTCGTCGAAAGCTTCATCCTCGCCCTCGGGATACTTCTGCACGAAGCCTCCATTGGTCCTGCACTCGACGAGCTGGTCCGCATCTACGTCCACCTCGAACATCATAGCTGTGAATCTTCCCATCCCGTAGAGCCTCCCATCGCAGAAGGTGATGTCTTCGAACTCATCGCTTGCTCTGCCGTAGTAACTCCGAGGGCGGCGCCAAGAGCTCTGCCCGGGGCGGCAGAAGAAGAGCTCGCCAGAGTCGACGATGGCCGCCACGACGCACCGGCCAGGGTCGTCGACGGAGGGCGGGCGGGAGAGGACGGCCTTGCGGATGTACGGCTCCCGCTGGCTCCGAGGCGGGTAGTACTCCACCATCTGCCCATCAAGTTCCCCATCTCGTAGACGGTAGCTGCGGGTGATGGTGCGCTGGTGTGGGAGCGGGAGGGTGGCGCCCGTGAAGGGGTCGAGGAGGAAGTTGCCGCGGTCGCGGTGAGCCACCACGAGCCAGTCGCCCGCGGAGCCGCAGAGGCACGCGCAGACGCCGCCGCCGGCGGGGAACGGGAGATGGTAGACGGCCTTGTCGGAGAGGCTGTAGAAGGCGGCGCGGCCGGCCGCGGGCGACGAGGGGAGGGAGAGCGCCAGCCACGGCAGCTGCTTCTTGGCCCGCGGGATCTCGCGCTCCGCGGCGCGCCACGCCCGGCAGACGGCGCCGAAGCGGAAGCGGTCGGCCAGGGTCGGGAGGCGGCCGAGGACGAGGCCCAGGACCTCCACCGGCGCGTCTGGCCACGACTGACGCCGACGCTGCATCTGCTCTGTGGCCATGGGTTGTTTGCGAATTTCGCTAGCCGCAAGGAAGCAGGATCGGAGTCGGTCAGTTGGAGAGGCGCGCGCACGACGGCCGCCTTTGCTTTTATTCCACGATGAGGGTCTCTGGTCAGCAATCAGCTACGGCGTGGGTCCGCGGCCCAGCTTCCAACGGCTACACGACGTGGGTTAAAGCTGCCAGTCAAGACCGTTTGACTTCAACGGGACATCAGAGGCAAAATTTGACCGAACCCGTCGTTGACGCTTGCTACTCTTTGATCGCGGCATGCTAGCCCTTGCAATTTTGCGTGCTTGAAATCCGGCCGGTTAAATAAGCGGAATACACGCACCCGAATGCAGAACTGACCAGAGACACACACCTCAACATTCTCTCAACCGATACCAGTTTGCGCCTAATAATCAGATAATCATTTTCCCTTTCTGATTGAAAAGTCAGATAGTCACATCTTTAGCACATATGTTCAAATGATACTCGTGGAACAAAAATAAGAAGAACAATTTTGATTCAAACATGAAAGCCTCGAAACAGTTTTCTCTTGGCAAAAAGCCAATTCTGCAAGACAAATAGATACTATAAAGATGCAGATAAGAAAAAGGCATATAATATGACTGAATTCACAAAAGGTTGCCCAAGGGAAACATCACATGCATGATGCGTAATCTGAAGAATGCATTCCTGATTTTGCAGACGAGCCAGACAAGCTAAAACCTTGCATAGTTCAGCACAATTATTTCAACAAACAAAGATGAAACTGAATAGACACGCATACAAACATTCCCAGGTGTTTGCAAATACAAATAAAACATTAACCATTCAGTCACGGTGAAGTGCCAGAAGCGTTTTCAGTCACTAATAATGCTGCTGTTCGTGAGGCATTAACGAGACTACGAGAGACTACAACCAAATAACCTAGTTATCGGCAAGTCGCCACAGTGCCGGAACAAGACACAACAAAATCACACAAAATGCAGAGCTACCAGCAGATCAAAGCACCGCACCCAGGATCTTTCTTGGCCTCCTCTAGCTTCTGCGGTCTGAGAGGTAAAGCCATGTCGGCGGCGAGCGGCGCTCATTCGAGGGCAGCTCTTCCAAATCCAGGAACGTGACCGACTTGTCCCTCATGCAGAACCTTCCAATGTCATGGCATGGCTTCTTCCTCAGCTCCATCTTCATCAGGTCGTCCAACGAATCATCGCCCCGAAAGAAAGAATGGCTGTTCTCTTCCCCAGGGTAATGATCGTCGGTGAAATAGATGCAGTCGGCATCATCGCCCCCGAACTCCGACGCGGCGAAAGACCGAGAGCCGCTGCCGCCCAAGAACAGAACCTCGCCGTCCAAGCACTCCAGCGGCATCCACGGCTCGATCGGGGACCTGTACGGCTCCGCCGTCATCGGCGTGCGGCGGAACACCTTGAACAAATGCGTGCGGCGGACGTCGTTCCTGTAGCGGAAGTAGTAGCGTTCGACCATGAGCAACCGCCCGCGCGACTCCACCAAGTAACGCCGCTCGTGGCCGGGCTCGTACTGCTGCGGCACGTCGGATCTGTAATCGGGAAGCTTCTTCAGAAAGCCGCCGTCGACGACCCTGGACTCGACGAGCTCGTTCGCGTCTTCGTCCACGGCGAACACTCGCATGGTGTCGCCGTGAAAATTAAGCGTCGCCACCGCGTAGAGCATCCCGTTGTGGAAGACGACGTCGTTGACCTTGTCATGGAACCTGCTGCCGTCCCGCGTCCTCGGCCGGCGCCAACACCTCTGGCCGGGGCGGGCGAAGAAGAGCTCGCCGGAGTCGACGATGGCGGCGACGACGCACCTCCCGGGGTCGTCGTCCACGGACGGCGCGCACGAGAGGACGGCCTTGCGGATGTACGGCTCCCGCTCGTGCCTGCGAGGGTAGTACTGTACCCACTCCGAGCGCCGGCGTTCTTGAAACCGGTAGCTGCTGCGCGTGATGGTGGCCTGCCAGGCCTGGTGAGGGAGCGGGAGCGTGGCGCCGGCGAAGGGGTTGCAGAGGAAGTTCCCTCGCTCGCCGTGCGCGACGACGAGCCAGTCGTCGGCCGAGCCGCAGAGGCGCGCGGAGGCGCCGCCGCCGGCGTGGAATGGCAGCTCGTAGACGGCCTTGTCGGAGACGCTGTAGAAGGCGGCGCGGTCGGCCCTGCGGGACGACGGCAGGGAGAGCGCGAGCCACGGGAGCTGCCTGGGCCGCGGCAACCGGCGCTCGGTGGCGTGCCACGGCCGGCAGACGGCGCCGAAGCGGAAGCGGTCGCCCAGGGTAGGCAGCCGGCCCGTGATGAGGCCCAGGACATCCTCCGGCGCATCGGCCCACGACGCACGCCGCCGCCGCCGCCGCCGTCGCCCTCGCTGCTTCATGGGGATTTTAGCTGTGGACCTGTGGTACTAGTACAGAGGGATGGCGCGGCGATGGCTCTTGCCTCGGTTCGCTTTTTTCAACACAGCGGGTGCTCTTTAAAACCTGGTCGGTGAAGGCGGTGCGCCGGTGCCGTGCGCTGTTGCGAGTCTTCCGACCGAAGACTGACCACGACGGTCGACGAGCTACACTACCCTGAGCTCCAGCAGCAGTTGTAGTAGTAGGGTAGGGCTGCCGTTTGTCATCAGCCTTTTGACCGAGAGCACTGCTGCATTTCGTGTTCACATGAGTCCGTCTGGTCTTCTGTCCAACGCTTGTTTCTCACCAGCCACTCGTCAGTCGTCGACACTCCAGAGGTAATAGAACCATCACATATTATGAAGCACGGATCAGTGCTCACTAGGGGCTGACACGACTGCAGGTAAACTGGAGGTTTGAGCACGCCTCGCTTCGGCGATTTCTCATGCACGGAAAGTGTGAACATCGCGCATGCTATATTGCTATTGAAAGTTTGCAATGACCATGCCGGGGCACCTTTGTCGTTTCATTTGGAGGAAGGAGAAGAGTGCTTATGTTTTTCGTTTTCCTGATTTTTGTTCCTCCACTTCGAGCGGTGAAATGATGAAATCCTTCATCAAAAGCCTTTCAATAATGATGCTAATTTCTATCATGTTTATGGTTGTTTTTTTTTTTGAGAATCCTATCATGTTTATGTTGGTCAACTCATTCTAGAACACATTTTAACCGGAGGGACCAAACACATTTTCAGCCTAATTAGGGGAGTGCTTCGTGTTGGGCCGTGCTAGGCTGATGTTCCGGTACCGAGCCGGAGGCCCGCCCAATCTCTCGATCTCTCGATCTCTCTCACCGTGTGCCTGCTCCAAGGCGCGCCACGCCGCCACCTCCCGCGCTCGCGCCGCCTGCCCTTCGTCGCTGTGCGGCACCGCAAGCGCTGATCCGCGCTCTCGCCGTCCATCCTGCCACTCTGGACCCCGTCGACCCGCCAGCCCTACGTTGTGCTGGACGCGGGCGGTGGGCAGGGTTTGAACGAGGGCGTCGTGCCGGAGTTATTAGCAAAAGGCGGGGAGACGGCTGAGAGTGTGGGTGGAGCGGCGAGACGGTTGTCGGTCGCCGGAGGTGAAGTTTAACGGGAGCATTGGAGGGAGGACTGCCGGAAGAACATTGTGCCTGGACTGGTCCGAGAGGACGACATTGGGGGTCGTTCCAGGCGGCCTCCAAGTCCGGTCGAGGGTCGAAATCCAACGAGTTCATCAGCGGCAGCTTGCCTTCTCCTTCAGGTCTTCCAAACAGGTTAGTAAGCCGGTGTCAAAAAAAAAAAAAAGGTTAGTAAGCCGTAAGTAAGAACTCGGTACAAATTTCTGGTAACAATAATAATAGACGACCACACAATTCCAAGAAGAGTTTGCAGATGATGACCACGTTTATCCCTGCTCTTTTTTTCTTCTTTTTTTTTTGCTATGTATTAAATTAGATTTCCTCCTCAGGTTGAAAACAAGTTTTAAGATTTCTTTAGCTAATTATTGAAACTATGGCTTTACATTCTTAATGGTGTTTATCTTGATTGCTATGTGGTGCCACAAATCTATTTCTGTATACTCATAATCCATTTGAATTTCAGATAGATGGTTGCCATGGCCAAAAATGAGTGGTTGAAGAGAGGCTCTAGGAAGACAATCAGATCAAATACTGGCGTAGGTTGTGTAGTGAGCCATTACTTCAAGAGGACCGTCGAATCAAATAGGTCACAACTTCACCATCTGCCCCCTGTAAGCTACTTGTTGAATTGCCCTTTCATACACATGTACTTACTAATTATCTTGAAGTTTATTGTCTTGAATTCCCCTGCCCAGTAAGTGTACTTATTAAGTGTCTTGAAGGCGCTTGTCGGTTTGGACTAACTAATCACTGGATGCTTACTCATGCTTTGTACACATGTGCAGGATGTTCTACGCAACATAATTACGATTACCCTTCAGAGACTCATGTCGAATGGGTCTTCTCTCCCAGAAGTGGCAGGGGTTATGGAGACAATGCTGCTCGAAAGTAATATTCACCAAGGCCACCATGTTCCGTTCTGCTGATACGAACATGCGACGCACAAGGGCCAACTTTGCCAGAAGGGTCAACAATATTCTGACGCAGTTATGCTCACTTGCTACTCTTAATAAGTTTGTGGTTAAGTTTGGGATGCGCAGGAAGCACAGCTGCCTTGTTGACAGATGGATCCAATATTGTGCTGCCTCAAAGGCAAGACACATCGCACTTGATTTCACTCCTGGAATGGCATGCCGTGCCAAGGGTTCACCTGATGACAAGTACATCTTCCCCATGCATGTTTTCAGTGGTGCAAACAGGTCATTTGCTCATGTGAAATCTCTTTATCTTGGTTATCTCTGTCTGCATACAGCTACTGCTGATTTCTCCGGTTTTGCAAATCTCAAGAAGCTCACCCTGCACAATGTGTCCGTCATCGGTGATCTCCAATGCCTCATGCTACCAGAGTGCGCTGTTCTTGAATGGTTGAGCATAACCCGCTGTAAATTGCCTGTGCTAACTGTATGCCAGCCGTTGAATCGTTTGCGCTATCTTCGTTGTCATCGCTGTTCCCTGGAGAAAATTGAGTTGCAAGCTCCAAATCTAGCTACATTTGACTTGACCAACAGACCGATCTCATTTGCTCTCGGTGGTTCTCCGAGAATGGTGGAGGCGACTATTTACCTGCTGTCCAATGGCATGCCTAATGGTGATAACCTAGACTATATCTACACCAAGCTTCCTGCTGCACTTCCTCATGTGCAGAAACTTTCTATAACCTCAAGACTCTCCATATATGACGAGGTTTTGCCTGTTCCTGAAAGCACCTCTGTTCATTTGTTGATTAAATGACCTCTGTTCATTTGACATGTCATCTGATATGTATCTTGACTGTTGTGTTTGTGTTTCAGTTGCAAGCGTTTGCCAAAACATCAGCCAGGTTCATCAATCTGAGGCATCTGAACTTGTCTTTTCCTCTTTTCGGGGACACAAATTCAATTGGTGGGGTTCTTCGTTTGGCGTACTTCTTGGAGTTAGCTCCACTTCTTGAAGAACTGGAGCTGCATGTGAGTTTCTTAATTTTTTTATAATCTTACTCTGCTCCGAATTGTTGTTAGGCATTGTCTTAGCTTATCTGTCACAGAACCCAGAGCTCGTGCTGGTGCATGCCGTGTGAGCAAAAAATTTATTTTTTTTTTCTTTTTTGTGATATGGTAATTTTGGAAACCATTTTGATTCTTGATTGGCATGGTTATAGGTGCAACCCTTAGATACGCCAATTTTTCAATATAATATTTGTAACTACAAATCGTAAACATAAGAAATTTCATTCAAAACTAAGAAATGGCTTTCGCACGCATATATATCGAATGACATTCGTTTAATGTCACATAACCCCTTTTCTGTTGAACTCCTCTCTCTAATAAAACTTCATTTCCATCTAAAAAATGCACTGTCTCATAAGTATCAATAAAAGAGTGTTTGTGATTGCAATATCACTTCTGTAAGTTAGGGGGAGATTATTAGAACCGTTTCTACGAATGAAAATTCACAATTCTTACCATGCATGGCAAAGTTTGGTCTATGCACCCTTTGAGTGAGGTGCGAAGAAAATGGTCGTAAGTGTAGCTTGTTTGTTTCGTGTGAACTGATTCTCATCCCTCCATCATGTCTTCAAATTTGCAATTAATACTCATGTTGACCGTAGTGAAAAAATGTTGGAGCTGCAAACAGTTTGTAAAGCATCAAAAAATATTTTGCTGTTCATGATGAAAATATTATGGAGTGGTTGACACTACTGTGCTAAATTAATTGGTACATGCAGGTTGATTGCTGTGATGCGTCCACCCAATGGGCGCTTAGGGGGAACAAGCCACCCCACCAGCATGACAATCTGAAGAGGGACCTGATGTCAGGAGCCTGTTGTTGGGAGGGGATGATCGAGTTGGCATACTACATTCTTCGTAGTGCTAGTAGACTTCAGTGTATGATCATGGACCCTATGATAAGAATTGAGCCATGTCCAACAGATGAGTGGATTATAGCTGAAACCAATAGAGGCCGGAAAATGGCCAAGAAACTTCTTGAAAGAGAGGAGTTTAAAGATATTCTTACTATTTTGTAGTAAGTTATACAATAGTAAGAATAAGATAAGGCCACAGGAAGTACGTATGGTTGCTACATATGATTTTGTGAAAGGTTGTATTGCTACTCCGTTTGCCTTGTCTAGATCTCCAAAACCCAAGTTGATTAATATTTATGCAAGGTATATAATGTTGTGGAAGTACTTGTTGGATCAATCGACAAAATGTATGCGTTATTCTCATTTTGTAATCTTATAGCATTTCAATAGATGTAATGCCTTCCTGAAGTTTGTCAATGAATGTCAATGTGCATGTATTTTGAGACCTATCATTTTTATTTTAAATTTTTTGATTTCAATCTGTCAATTTTGGTTCAGTTCCACACTGGATCATACACGGAGTAATAAAATGCTCGGAGCAATGTTACAAATCAAACAAGAGATTAAGGATAAATTCAAGTTGTTTGCAGAGAACAGGAACAAAAATCAAAGTTGACCTGACAATCTGAAAGTACTACTGCTGCTGCCTCAATCAGGCCAACAGCAGTACTGCAAGTGCAAGCTACTCAGAAGAAAAGGTTGGAGCTAGAACCAAATTAATCAGCCGAGAGAACGAGATCATCTGCATATCATCAGTTCACCATCTAGCTAGGACAACAGAGAACCAAGCATGCAACAAAACAAAAGCAGAGCTTCAGTGATTAGAACACCTAACAAGTACTAGTACCACGGTAATTGCTGCCGTGAGGTAGAGCACGGAAACGGCCGGAGGATGTTCAATCCTTCGACTAGCGCTAGCGCCTTCCTTCCGACAGGTAAAGCCAAATCGGCGGCGAGCGGCGCTCGTTGGATGGCAGGTCCTTGAGGAACGACACCGATTTGTCCCTCATGCAGTACCGGCCAATGTCGCGGCAAGGCTGCGTCCCCGCCGGGTCGTCCAACCTGTGCTCAGACTCTGACCGGTTGTGGGAGACGTTTTGGTCCTTCTCTTGGTAATTGTCGTCGGCGAAGTAAATGCAGTCGGCGTCATCGCCGTCGTGGTCCGACGCGGCAAAGGACCTGGGACCGCTGCCGCCCAAGAACAGAACCTCGCCGTCCAAGCTCTCCAGCGCTACCCACGCTTCGTACAAGGTGCTCCACTCGAGCGGGATTGGTGCGCGCTGGAAAACCTTGAACAGGCGAGTACGATTGCTGCCGGTGCCGTTCCTGCTTCGCCGGCAGTGGCGTTCGACCATGAGCAGCCGGCCGCGAGACTCCACGCAGTATCGTCGCTCCAGGTAGGTCGGGTCCAGCCACCACGGTTCCCCCCGGTCATCAGCTTCGTGCTCGGGATACTTGTGTAGGAAGCCTCCACCGGTCTTGGACTCGACAAGCTGGTCCGCGTCTTCGTCCACGTCGAACACCCGCATCATGTCTGTGGATCTTCCCAGCACACCACCCTTGACCATCCCGTAGAGCCTCCCGTTGCAGAAGGTGATGTCTTCGAACTCATCGCTTGCTCTGTCGTAGTGACTCCGAGGGCGGCGCCAGGAGCTCTGCCCGGGGCGGCAGAAGAAGAGCTCCCCGGAGTCGACGATGGCTGCCACGACGCACCGGCCAGGGTCGTCGACGGAGGGCGGGCGGGAGAGGACGGCCTTGCGGATGTACGGCTCCCGCTGGCTCCGAGGCGGGTAGTACTCCACCACCCGCTCGTCATGTTCCCCATCTCGTCGACGGTAGCTGCGGGTGATGGTGCGCTGGTGCGGGAGCGGGAGGGTGGCGCCCGTGAAGGGGTCGAGGAGGAAGTTGCCGCGCTCGCGGTGCGCCACCACGAGCCAGCAGCCGGCGGAGCCGCAGAGGCACGCGCAGACGCCGCCGCCGGCGGGGAACGGGAGATGGTAGACGGCCTTGTCGGAGAGGCTGTAGAAGGCGGCGCGGCCGGCCGCGGGCGATGACGGGAGGGAGAGCGCCAGCCACGGCAGCTGCTTGCGCCGCGGGATCTGGCGCTCGGCGGCGTGCCACGGCCGGCAGACGGCGCCGAAGCGGAAGCGGTCGGCCAGGGTCGGGAGGCGGCCGAGGACGAGGCCCAGGACCTCCACCGCGCCGTCTGGCCACGACTGACGCCGACGCTGCATCTGCTCTATGGCCATGGGTTGTGTGCGAATTTCGCTAGCCGCAAGGAAGCAGGATTGGATCGGAAATGAAACTCGAAAGTCTGCATTGCAATGACCATAGCGAAAGTTATTTTTTTTTTTTTTTGAGCAATCCATAGCGAAAGTTAATGAGTGGTTTTTTTACAAATTGGTCCTTTCTGTTAAAGTTTATCGCATTTGGACCCCTAGAGCAAAGATTTCCAGAAATGGACCCCAGGGGTGAGCGCCGCGTCTTTTGGCGCTCAGGTTGACTATGTGGGCGCCGCGTCTTTTGGCGCTCACAGTGGCCACGTCAGCACGCGGCCACGCTCGTTCGAGCTGAGGTGGCGGGGGGTGGGCGCCGCGTCCATTGGCGCCCACCCCTGGGCGGCCCGCTGCGACCTTTCTTTTTTCCTCTCCCTTCCTCTTCCTTCCCTCATTCTCCACTCTCCACGCACGAACAGAGGCGCTCGCCTCCTTTCTCTCTCCCCCATCTCACTCCCACCCTCGAAATCCCTCGAATCCATATGGTTTGAGTCCAAATCTTTTGAAGAAATCGGTTCCCTAAGGTAATCTCCTCCACCTCTTCGAATTTCGTCTGATAGATTTGCGTGTAGGTCTCAAATTTGGAGTAACCCTAACCTTAGGGTTTGAGGGGAAATTTGGCCGATTCGATAGGTTTCTTTGTTAGATTGGTATATGATAGTGTAATGTTGTTGATATATTGATGTGGGAAAGGTTCGGTTCCAATTGGTTTGGTCGATTTGGACGATTTGGTAGTAAGGTTGTTTATGGCATAAGTAATTAGGATAATTTAGAGAGGATTATAAATGAGATTGGAGTGAGGTCCCGTATTGACAAGTTGATATGTTGGGCATGAGAAGCATTCGTAGTTGTTTTAAATATTTTGTTTTGTGGGGTATCGGTATAATGGAAAATGCCTCATCCTTTTATGTTGAATTGGTTGTAGATGGCTAAATGTGTGAGAGTGCATCACGGTGGTTCAGTTGTGAGGACTGAGGATGATAGTGTCGAATTTGTTGGCATGAGAGAGGATGTGTTCCTTTTTGGTGAAACACCTTCTTTGAGTAGTTTGTCATCTCGAGTGAGAGGGCGTGTGGGATGGACAGAGGAGGGTGATAGGTTGAAATTTGAAGGGAGGATTGATGTGGGTTCGTCGAACGGACCACGCATGAAGATAATGGCTCCAATTGGTAGTGAGGAGGAATGGCAAGCGTATATGGAAATTGTGATGAACTCAGAAGTTCGAGCTATAGATTTGGTGGTGTCTAAGGTGATGGTGAGTGGAGGCGTGGATGGGGGTGTCGACGGTCAAGGGATTGGTTCGTCCAATGAAGTAGTTGTTAACCTAACACAACCGTCACAAGGAAGTGTGCATGAAAGGTTAGCAGCGATTCCTCCTGGAAGCTTGGTGATTACGGAATCCGTAACGGTTGGAGACCAAATGCCTGAAGTAGTCCCGGATGGGGGTGATGAGCCTAGGCAAGAGTCCCCGGCGCACATTGAAGAGGTCCCTGAATCGGTACCTAATGAATTCAACTGTGCTGTTGCTACAGATGTTGTGGATGTGCCTATCTTTGGAGATGACACAAATTATGAGGAGGAGAGGGCAGTGGACTCTGATGATGATCGTCCTGTTGGTGAGTTGACAGCATGGGAGAAGGAGATGTTGAGAAAAGTGATTAGGGATCGTGATCCTTTAGTGCCCGATTGTCGAGACTTGAGCCAGGGGCATAGAGCTGTGGCGGATGGGGACGAAGGAGTTAACGATGTGCCCTCTGTTGAAAGTGTTGACATAATTCAGGAGGGTCTTATCTTTGAGGATATGGACTCATTAAAGATGTGGTTGAATGAGTACTCTGTGTTGCATTTCCGTCCTCATACGGTCAAGAATTCTTTTGAGAAACGACGGTTCATCGTAACATGTAAGCGTGGTTGCCCTTGGACAGTTCGCGCTAGGAGGACTCGTCATGGTAAGTGGAAGATTACAAGTGTGGTGCAGCCTCACAGTTGTGGTTCGGACAATCCGGAGGACAAGCATGAGCAACTGACCTCCAAATTTATTGCAAAAAGGCTTGTAAATATCATAAAGCATGCTCCAACAATGCCAGTGGCCTCCCTTATTGAGATGGTACGGTTGACATGGCGGTACCGCATTAAATATGGGAAGGCTTGGCGAGCAAAGCAACGAGCATTAAAGACATGCTACGGTGATTGGGCTGAAGCATATGAGCGCCTTCCTGCAATGTTGCATGCCATGAAAGCGAAGAACCCTGGCATGCATATAGAGTATGTCCCTAAGCCACAGGAACGGAGTTCAGATGGCAGAGAGATTTTCTACCGTGCATTTTGGGCGTTTGGGCAGTCCATTGAGGCTTTTAAGCATTGTCGGCCTGTGATATCTATTGACGGCACCTTCCTAACAGGAAAGTATAAGGGCACGATGTTGATTGCCATCGGTATGGATGCTACTCGGCAGCTTGTTCCTTTGGCTTTCGCCATTGTTGAGCAAGAGACAACCTCTAGCTGGGGACGGTTTCTGAAAATTGTGAGGAAGGCTTGGACGGAGGATGATTATGCTGACATTCAATCGTCCGATGACGAGAACACAACTTACGATGTGCGCACACGTGGTGGCACGCAGGTTGAGCTAGCGCCTGTGCTCGATCGCGTTGTAAGTCTTTTTTTCTGCTTACTTTCGGTTTTCCTTTTCTCATTGCCTACAATAATGGTTTTCATCTATATCCTTCACAGGGCCAGGACATTAGGCGGTCTGTTAACGAGATTGGGAACGTGTTGGCTTTCCCTTTGGGCCAACCTGATGGCGAGAGCCGTCTCAGAGGTGCCATGGAGGTTAGCAACAAATCGTGTAGCGTTCAATTAATTTCGGTTCAATGTAAATAAGTAGCTAACTTTTGGTACTTTCTTGGCAGCGGTTGCAGCGGAGGCTTCGTCGAGTTGCTGCGAGGTGCGGCTGCCGCACGCAGGCGATGGCGGATGTGGCTCCTGCAAATGTCAGTCCGCAGCGGTCACGGGCGTCCCTCGCTTCTCGACACACTTCGTCGACTCGCTCCGTGCCTCGCGTGGTCGTCGTGCAAGCTCGTCTCGCACTCGGACACCCACATTCTCGGACTCTTCAGATGACGGCTCCGAGTCGTTTTACCTGGACGATGATTAGTGGACTGTGTGATGCATAACCCGGATATTTCGTTGTACTATGTTCACTGTCAACCAATTTGAATTCCCTAAGGCGTGTTAGGATTATATCCATGCACAGGTTACTCATCATGTGCATGGAACATGCCATTGTACCCATCCAATCTATGTATGTTGTATGCTAAGTATGAATGTTGAAGCCGGGTTCTTTTGCTTTCATCAATCCGCTGCTGTCATTGCATTTCCGGATGACCAACTTTTTCATACCAGGAAGAGCATCCAATATCTCTGTCCATGAGCGCGTCAAAATGCCATCAAATAATGGAGGTAGGGGACGTCTGCATCTGTCCATGGATTTTAGAGCATTAAAATAGCAAAAATAAGCAAAGATTCCGACGGACAGTGTACAACTATTGGAGCCACTATCCCCTGCTCTCAAAAGTAGATGCAATCAATCAATTCATCAGCAAGGACGAAAGGAACCGCCCCATGTGAACAAACAGATTCCGACGGATGCAATCAATCAATACACTATTTTTGCTAATAAGTGTAAGTGTCACATGTAGTTTCAACAGTCGCCCCAACAGTCGCCCCAACAATCACGCCAATAAGTGTCACCCGTCGTTTCAACAGTAACGCCAATAAGTGTCAACAATCACGGCAATGTAGCTTGATCGATATCTCTTTCACAGTGGAGTCGTTTGAGATCGCTGATGATTGCCAAGTCCATGCCAAACGATATAATCAGCTCAGACCTTACGCCCAAGGTTCCCTCTCATCTTCATTTACAAAAGTTCAATTGAAAAAAGTATCCCATATATCACTTATTTATTTTTAACAACCCCTACATTATTTTAGATTTCTCAAGATACCTGCTGAAACTATATATGTTGCATGCAAAGTATCTATGATGCATGGAAAGTAAGAATGTTTAAGCCGAGTTTCCTGCTGAAACTATGTATGATGCATGCAAAGTAAGAATGTTTAAGCGTGTATGAAAACAACAATTATTGCAGCCAGGGCAGGGCCACAATCACTGCGTCACTGCATCAACGACTTTGCAGGCAGGGCCACAATCACGAAATGAATGCATCAATCAGTGCATGAAAGCAACAGGCAGAGCATCCAATGGCCGAAAGCTTGTATGAACACAACAATTATTGCAGGCAGGGCAGGGCCACAATCACTGCGTTACAGCATGAATGACTTTACAGGCAGGGCCACAATCACTGCATCAATGCATCACTGCATGAAAGCAACAGGCAGAGCATCCGAGGACCTCCGCTTCTTTCTCAATCTTTCACTCCCCTCCTCCCGTCTATTTAAACGCACCATTTCACTCTTTCGAACCCAACCTCGTCTCCCCTCCTGTCCTCGTATGTGTTCATGGCCAATAGAGGTGGAAACAGAGGGGGGGCAGGCAGTTCCAATGATCCACAATGGTCTTACGATGGGGCACTAGGTCCACACACCTACGATGCACCACTTGAGGCATTTCCTGTTGACGAGAAGGAAGACTTCGACCTCGTCCAACATCCTCTTAGATCGTATCAGAATACAAGGTTCCAGTGGCCAAAGTGCAAGCATGGTTTAAATTGCGTCGTCCAAATGTTCCACGGAGAAGTTAATGGTGGACGTCGGTTCTTCAGATGTCCAAATGGAGAAGTACTACTTCACTCGTTTCGACAGTTTCCTTACCTGCTACCTACAAATTAAGTCATTTATATGCCTCTTTTTCATGTCTACTTTTGCAGGCTCATGGGGACAAGGAGAATTGTGGCTACACACAATGGGTTGATCCTAAGCCTATTGGCCCAACCGTGCAGTACATTAACTACCTATACCACGAAAACAAGATGCTGAAGCAGGAAGTAGAGTCCTTACAACCGACTCCAAGCCAAGAGCTGGTGATTGGCGTTAACCAACAATGGTGCTTCAATGACCAGTGCGACTGCCCACACCACAACAATGGACCAGGACAACCACCGCCACGGCAACCACCACAGCCTCCACCGCCGGGACAGTACTACGGTGGAGGACAGTACTACGGTGGTCCCTGGCAGTAGATATCGTAATACGGCCTGGCTAATGTTGCAATTTTATTCTATTGTGTTGTCTTTAAATTTTCCTAAGGCGTGTCAGGGTTAGCTGTGCACCGTCACGTTACTCTTAACGTGCACCAAATATGCCATTGCATTTTCAACATTTCCTATGTTATTTGTACCAGTCATTGAAGCCAGGTTCCATTTATTTCTTTATAAATCATCCTCTTTACATTGAAATCTTGAACGCATAGAAATAATGACAACAATATATACGTCTACATAATAATCAACAACCCACATTCAAATTCCACAACATTAACACATACGAACATCAGAATATAAACACGACTCCACATTCATCCATAAATCTCGAAGTCCATACACATAGGTCCACATAAACCAAACATAGTTGCGAAACTACAATCCGAAACACATACAGGACACATAGCTCCATACACATACATATAAGTCCATACACATACACGACATTCAACATTAGTCCAGGCGAACAAACTAAGCATAGTTTCTACACAACTTGTTATAACTACTTATGCTCATCATTTCTATTCTTCGTCTTCTTTCCCATTACATTTTTCGCAATGTCTACCATTTTGTCGATAGCTTCAGCATCCAACATCAATTGCATGGCCCTCCTGTCCTCTTCCGCTTTCCTCCTTGCCTCCTGCCTTAGCTCCTCATCCTCTTGCATCTTTCTCTTCTTCTTCCTTTCAGCCATCATGTAACAGTAATGCTCCCAGGTACTCGGGTCCCTCACTCTTACCTCATACTCTTCCCGAGCCCTTTTCAGCCGCTTTTCCTCCTCCTTCCTCCGCTGCTCCTCAACGTAAACAGGATCACATAACTGTTTCATCCTTGTCATAGCCCAATCCATGCATTCTTTTGCTGACTCAAACGACAATCCATACGGCTTTACGGGGTGCAACAAAGCCCAACAACTCTTTGGAGGATACTTATCACGATTGCGCCTCCAATGCTCAATCACCACATCTGCTTCCTCACCCTCACCAAATGGTAGAGCCTGCACTTTCAACTCCGCACATATAGTCTTGTATATGAAAGATGGAGGCGTAGTGAGATACTTGTGCCTTATTCTGCTCCTCCGCTTCGCCAGAGCTTTCCTATAATACTCTGGACCCCTCTTCCTTGCCTCCCTAAGGAATTCTTCCTTTCCTTCAAATGTCTCCCAATCACACCTTCTTGTGTCCTGCAGAAACATGCAACACATGAATTAATAAAATCATTGTTTCTCAGAACTTCATTATTACATCATTATCATCACTAACCCATTCATCGTCTTCACCCACTGTGTTCCCGCAATAGTATCCATAGCCAAGCTGCGACGGTACAACTCCTTCCCTAGCAGGCACCCCGCAACGACACAACACACGTGCGCTCTTCAAACAAGGCAATTTCTCTCCATAAAGCACATCATCCGGCAAAGAATCCGGATGGGGGTAGTGTGCCTTCGGACCATGAGGATACTCCCAAAAGTCGCAACCTCTCTTGTTGCCCTGCATTATTTGACCAAACAATACAAAATCAATGACCATTTCCAATCAACTCTCCGCCAATCACACAAATAATAGACAAATATACTTCACCAACCGTTAGTTCTATAGGACATCTCCAGAAAGGACAATATTTCAAACCCGGGGGCGGCCTCTCAATCTCAGCCCGATAACCACATTTGCACCTCGGAGGGTTAAGCTTACGCTCCGCTGCTTTTGCCAACTTCTCTTCCCTACTCATTATGGGTGGATTTGGTGGAGGAGGCACCCACCGTTTGAACTTCTCGAAATGTGCCGGCTCTACAGACCATGGTAACAAAAGGATCCTCTCGTCATACTTCTCCGGACCATCGATCCATTGGAAGAAGTCGCATGTATTCAAACCCTACATTTCGACAAACTTATTATTAGATCAGTTATCAGCCTATCAAAAAAATATTCATATCGTACAATACCACTTACACTATTTGGACAAAAGAAATATGCACGCGCGGCCGTTAACGGATGCCTTGATTGTGTAACCAAGGGGGTACAATTACAATGACACTTCGGAATTGGATATGGAGACGGCACCGGTGCATCCCACTCCCTTTCAGTCGGACATTCCCAACAATCTCGCACCATTCTACAATGAAGCAAAATACATTATCGTCAGCTTCTCCTCATTACCTCTTCAAATTACTCAATAACCATATATGAACTAAATATCTTGCACCACATGAATAACCCAAATACTTTTTCATGACCACCTTCTACCACCTCCATTTCTCTATTACTATCTACCAATTAATTAGCACTACTATCACTTGATTTTTCAATTATATGAACACCCCAAATACCATGTCATTGCAATCAACCAAACAAATTAAAACCGGACCTTCTACACATCTATATACGGGTTTCTTTCACTACCAAGAGATATTCGAACGAATAAACCTAATGAATCGGCCTACATTCCATTCAAAACCTAGGGTTAGGGTTCCTCCACATTTCAAATAGATAAGCATTTCTATTGGACGAAATTGAAGGAGGCGGAGAAGATTACCTTCGGGAACCGATTCGTCGCATAAATTTGGGCTCAAACCGTAGGGATTTGTGGGATTCCGAGGAGGGGATGAGATGGGGGAGAGAGAGGGAGGCGCGCCTGCCTGTCTGTTCGTCGACTGGACAGTGGAGAATGAGGGAAGGAAGAGGAAGGGAGAGGGAAAAAAGAAAGGGCTGTGTGGCCCGCCCAGGGGTGGGCGCCAATGTATGCGGCGCCCACCCCCGCCACCTCAGCTCGAACGCGCGTGGCCGCGGTCTGACGTGGCCACTGTGAGCGCCAAAAGACGCGGCGCCCACATAGTCAACCTGAGCGCCAAAAGACGCGGCGCTCACCCCTGGGGTCCATTTATGGAAATCTTTGCTCTAGGGGTCCAAATGCGATAAACTTTAACAGAAAGGACCAATTTGTAAAAAAACCTCAAGTTAATGATCAGGTTCCGTCAGGTTGGGCCGTGCTAGGCTGATGTTCCGGTATCGAGAAGGAGGCCCGGCCCAATCGTCTACCCAACTCTCGATCTCTCTCACTCACCGTGTTTTGCTTTAAAAAAAAAAACTCACCGCCGCCTGCCCTTCGTCGCTGTGCGGCACCGCAAGCGCTGATCCGCACTCTCGCCGCCCATCCCGCCACTCTGGACCCCGTCGACCCGCCAGCCCTACGTTGTGCTGGACGCGGGCGGTGGGCAGGGCTTGAACGAGGGCATCATGCCGGAGTTATCAGCAAAAGGGCGGGGCGACTGCTGAGAGTGTGGGTGGAGCGGCGAGACGGCTGTCCGGTAGGGGTGAAAACGGGACGGATAATATCCGACCGACCGACTGCCGAATCCGAATAAAATCAATATGGGCAAATACAGGATGCATAAATAATTATCCGACACTATCCGTGCTCGAATTCGAATCCGAAAAATAATAACGGGATAGGATACGGGACAAGTGGTATCCGTCCCGAATCCGAATATCATGTGATCTAAGGAAGTATATAACAATTATAGACTAAATAATATGGTGTAAAATCGTGAGATTAACATAAATAAGAGTCAAAATGATCTTGATCATGCATATTAATGATTAATATGTTCTTTCTTACTCTAATTGCATCTCCTCTTTTGATTTTTCATCCTTGCAAACTATACGATAATATCCGTGTCCGACTCCGAATCCAAACAAAAAATATGGGACAGGATATGGGAGGTAGAAATAATTATCCGGTGGTATCCGCTCCGACTCCGAATCCGAGTGAGAAAATGTAGGATAGGATACGGGATGAGCAATATCCGCCCGTATCCGATCCGTTTTCACCCCTACTGTCCGGCGCCGGAGGTGGAGGTTAACGGGAGCATTGGAGGGAGGAAGTTGACGAGGACGGCCGGAACAACATTGTGCCTGGACTGGTCCGAGAGGACGACATTGGGGATCCTTCCAGTCCGGTCGAGGGTCGAAGTCCAACGAGTTCATCAGTGGCAGTTTGCCTTCTCCTTCAGGTCTTCCGAACAGGTTAAGCCGTAAGTAGAAACTCGGTACAATTTTCTGTTAACAATAATAATAGGCGATCACACAATTGCAAGAAGAGTTTGCCGATGATGACCACGTTTATCCCTGTTTTTTTCCCCTATGTATCGAGCAAATTAGATTTCCTCCTCACGTTGAAAACAAGTTTTAAGATTTCTTTAGCCAATTATCGAAACTATGGCTTTACGTTCTTACTGGTGTTTATCTAGGAGTAACATTGATTGCTATGTGGTGCCATAAATCTATTTCTTCTGTATACTCATAATCCGTATGAATTTCAGATACATGGTTCCCATGGCCAAAACAAATGAGGGCTTGAAGAAAGGCTCTAGGAAGACAATCAGATCAAATAATGGCCTAGGCTGTGTGGTGAGCCATTACTTCAAGAGGACAGCCGAATCAAATAGTTCACAACTTCACCATCTGCCCCCTGTAAGCTACTTGTTGAATTGCCCTTTCAAGCTAAGTGTACTTACTAATTCTCTTGAAGGAGCTTGTCAGTTCGGACTAACTAATCAATGGTATGCTTACTCATGCTTCATACACATGTGCAGGATGTCCTGCGCAGCATACTTTTACGATTACCCTTCAGAGACTCATGTCGAATGGGTCTTCTCTCCAAGAAGTGGCAGGGGTTATGGAGACAATGCTGCTCGAAAGTAATATTCACCAAAGGCACCATGTTCCATGCTGCTGATACGAACATGCGACGCACAAGGGCCAACTTTGCCAGAAGGGTCAACAATTTTTTGAAGCAGTTATACTCACCTGTTATTCTTAATGACTTTGCGGTTAAGTTTGGGATGCGCAGGAAGCACACCTGCCATGTTGACAGATGGATCCAATTCTGTGCTGCTGCAAAGGCAAGACACATCACGCTTGATTTCACTCCTGGAATGGCGGGTCGTGCCAAGGATTCACCTGATGACAAGTACATCTTTCCCATGCATGTTTTCATTGGCGCAGACAGGTCATCTGCTCATGTGAAATCTCTTTATCTTGGTTATGTCTGTCTGCATACAGCCACTGCTGGTTTCTCCGGTTTTGCAAATCTCAAGAAGCTCAGCCTGCACAACGTGTCCGTGACGGGTGATATCCAATGCCTCATGCTACCAGAGTGCGCCGTTCTTGAGTTGTTGAGCATGACCTGCTGTACATTGCCTGCTTTGATTGTACGCCAACCATTGAACCATTTGCGGTATCTTCGTTGTCATTGCTGCTCCCTGGACACGATCGAACTGCAAGCTCCAAATCTAGTTACATTTGACTTGACCAGCGGACCGATCTCATTTGCTCTCGGTGGATCTCCAATGATGGTGGAGGCGAATATTGACCTGCTGTACAATAGCATGCCTTATGGTGATAACCTGGACTATATCTACACTGAACTTCCCGCTGCACTTCCTTATGTGCAGAAACTTTCCATAACCTCAAGTCTCTCCATATATGACGAGGTTTTGCATGTTCCTGAGAGAGCTTCTGCTCATTGTTGATTAAATTACCTTTATTTTCATTTGACCTTTTTTTGTCATCTTATATGTGTTTTGGCTGTTGTTTGTGTTTCAGTTGCAAGCATGTGCCAAAACCTCAGCCCGGTTCATTAATCTAAGGCATCTGAACTTGTCTTTGCCTCTTGACGGGGATAAAAGTTCAATTGATGGGGTTCTTCATTTGGCGTACTTCTTGGAGTTAGCTCCAGTTCTTGAAGAACTGGAGCTGCATGTGAGTTTCTTAAAAACTTTATTATCTTATATTCATTTACTCTGCTACGAATTATCTCTAGGCATTATCTTAGCTTATCTGGCACATAACCCAGAGATCTTTGCTAGTTAATGCCGGCTAAACCAAAAAAAATTATTGACTTTTTTCTGTGACGTAGTAATGTTGGAGGCCAATTTGATTCTTGATTAGCGTCATTATAGGTGTAAAATGTTCCTCCCAGTGGTGTCTTAATTCTTGAAGGATTTATTTGGCTTGACCCTTACATACGCCAATTTTTCAATATAATATCTGTAACTACAACTCATAAACATAAGAAACTGGAATGTTTCACTGAAAACTAAGAAATAGCTTTCGCACGCTCTCTCAAGGAAAACTTATCGTTTCCGTCTCAAAATGCACTGTCTCGTAAGTATCAATGGAAAGAGTGTTTGTGACTGCGTTAGCACTCTGTAAATTATAAGGAGATTATTATAACCGTTTTTACAAATGTAAAATTCACAGTACTAACCATGCATGGCAAAGCTCGGTCTATGCACCCTTTGAATGAGGAGTGCAGAAAATGGTTGTAACTATATTTTGTTTGGTTTGTGTGAACTGGTTCTCATCCCTCCATTAAAAAAATGTTCTAGCCGCAAACATTTTTAAAGCATCAAAAAATATTCCGTTACTCTTGATGGGAATTCTATGGAGTGGTTGGCACAAGTGTGCTAAATTAATCGGTACATGCAGGTTAATTGCTGTGACGCGTCCATCCAATGGGCACTTAGGGGGAACAGGCCACCCCACCAGCACGATAATTTGAAGAGGGTCCTGATGTCAGGAGCCTGTTGTTGGGAGGGGACGATTGAGCTAGCGTACTACATTCTTCGTAGTGCTAGTAGACTTGAGTGTATGATCATGGACCCTATGATAAGAATTGAGCCATGTCCAACAGATGAGTGGATTATAGCTGATATCAATAGAGGCCGGAAAATGGCCAAGAAACTTCTTGAAAGAGAGGAGTTTAAAGACATTCTTACTATTTTGTAGTAAGTCATAGAATAGTAAGACTAAGATAAGGCCACAGGAAGTACGTATGGTTGCTACATATGATTTTGTGAAAGGTTGTATTGCTACTCCGTTTGCCTTGTCTAGATCTCCAAAACCCAAGTTGACCAATATTTATACAAAGTATGATGTTGTGGAAGTACCTGTTGGGATCGATCGTGCATCGACCAAATGTATGTGTTATTCTCATTTTGTAATCTTATATTTTAATATATGTAATGCCTTCCGGAAGTTGGCCAATGTGCATGTATTTTGAGACCTATAGCTATGGGAGTGCATGTTGGTTCCTGAAAAGTCATTTCTCTAAAACAAATGGGGTTATGGGGCAGGTTAACAAAGCTGATAGAAATTTTCTTCTGGTCAGGGGATTCCTGGGATTCTGGGAATGTGTAAATTGTCCAACACAGGCCTGTTTGGTAGATTAGTAATTTTTTTTTCACTTAACTAGTTTTCACATGCATTTTGTTGTAAAAGGCTACCGTAACTGGAATACAAAGCCAAAGAACGGTTTTCTCAGGAGAAGCCATCTGGAATAAGATGTTGGTGAATGAGTGAACTGCAGGTTAATTTACAGTCAAAATGCTTGCAGCGTACAAAATCAACGCCACAAATTCACAATTCTCAACAGGGCACGCCATGTAGCACGCACCCGGTGCCATGTTACCTTGGTCCGTTCATATGCAGGAGCTCAGACAAAGGCGTGAAACTTGGGAGACCAGGAAAGATGCAAATTTTTTCGGGTGTGCTGATGTAGACTCGGTTGAGTAACGCTGGAGCGTTTCAGATTCGAACTAGCTTGAGTGATCATCAGGACAAGTAATAAATTAATTAAGGATGGAAGCATCTCGACGCAGATAAATGATTTTTCATCTCTCCTTTACTTCACCGTAACGACCCACGGTAAATTAAATTCACACTGAAGTGCGGATGAGCCACGGCGCGAAAGAAACGCAAAATTCTCCGCAACGTTCATATTGCTATCAGGCTAACGCTGTCATCCCATAAAAAGGATCCAGACTAGACACTCTTGTCATCCACCACCGCTCAAGACTCCAGGAAGATTCATCTACTGTAGTACACTAACTAGCTCAACCATGGCAATCCGAACCAGCTTTCCCATTCCGCTCATTGCCACCCTCCTGCTGGCGCTCCTCGCCACATGCCACGCTGGCGGCATCGCCGTCTACTGGGGTCAGAACGACGGCGAGGCGTCCCTGTCCGATACATGCGCGTCCGGCAACTACGAGTTCGTCATCCTCGCCTTCGTCTACAAGTTCGGCAAGGGCCAGACGCCGGAGCTGGACCTGGCTAGTCACTGCGACCCCTCGTCCGGCGGCTGCACAGGCCTGAGCGACGACATTCGGTCGTGCCAGAGCAGTGGCGTCAAGGTGCTGCTCTCCATCGGCGGTGGCGACGGGAGTTACGGCCTTACATCAGAAGAGGACGCGAGGCAGGTGGCCGCGTACCTTTGGAACAACTACCTCGGCGGCACGTCGTCGTCCCGCCCTCTCGGCGATGCCGTTCTTGACGGCATCGACTTCGACATCGAGCTCGGCGGCGCCAAGTACTGGGACAGACTTGCCAGGTAAAAATCTGTCGCTTGAAGTTGCGCGCTCGTTTTAACTGCACGCACGATTGATCTGCTCACCAACTGACCGGACGCCGCGCAGGGACCTCAAGAACATGGGCAAGAACGGCGGCAAGGGGGTGCTGCTGAGCGCGGCGCCGCAGTGCCCGTTCCCGGACGAGTGGGACGGCGGCGCGATCAACACGGGCCTCTTCGACTTCGTGTGGGTGCAGTTCTACAACAACCCGCCGTGCCAGTTCGACGCGGGGCGCGGCGCGTTCCTGGACGCGTGGAAGAGGTGGGAGTCGGTGCCGGCGGGGAAGATCTTCCTGGGCCTTCCCGCCTCCAAGGACGCGGCCGGCACCGGCTTCGTGCCCGCCGGCGAGCTCACGTCCAGCGTCCTGCCGCTCATCAGGGACTCCCCCAAGTACGGCGGCGTCATGCTCTGGTCCAAGTTCTACGACGACCGCACGGGATACAGCTCGGCCATCAAGAGCGATGTGTGATATATTCTGGGCATGCATGTGTTTGCATGATGCGCTCGTACAGAGAGGTATCCACCGCGTTTGTGGATTGTTCATATGCGTGCTCGTGTTCATGTTTCGACGTGTACGTTACGGAGTTGCGAGAGTTCGTATTGAGTAGTACTACGGTGATTTATTGTACCATGTTGGTCTTGGCTTGTGTTCTATATTCATTTGTTCGTCACATGTAAATTGTATCACGCGGTTGAATAAAGAAGTGACATCATTTGTTTAAATAAAAGCATGTCCACAAACCTAGTGCTAACATCATCCATTCATCATACCTCAACAGCGGAAAGAAGCAAAAAGAGGAGAAGACTTTAAGACATGAACGTACCAACCTAAACAGCCTGACACACGTCTTGAATTGAGCCAACACAATAGAGAGCGAGCCCAAATACGCGAATATGCCGCTGCAATCAACACATACATCTCGCTGTATTTTAACACAACCATAAGACTTCTGAAACTTCAGTAGCAACCACAGGCCACCTTCAGTGCTCCAATGTCCAAAGCATTTGTGCTGCCCTTTTGTTTTCTCCCATATGGTGTTTTTGTATTGATAAATTTCCTGTACAAGTCTCGCTCTCAAAATGGCCACTTGAATTCTCTACTGAATCTGTTAAAGATGAGACCTCTAATTAATGGTGCCTCTGCAACTGGCACTTTGGATCAAGCTGAAAACTCTAACCACGAACTTGTGTAATCTTCTAACTCATCTCATCAACACCTGAATCCGTGACTCGCCACTTTCCGTTTTATTTGGCCATTGCTGCCGCACCAGACATAACGGAATGTTCTTTTTAATCAAGTTGAAAGGGAAGGACCGAAGAAATGAAATGAGGCAAGGAGCACGCCTAGTTCGTTCGGCCGGTTGTCCATTCTTGTGTCTAGGGGCACCATTATTATTTCAGAGCAGTTTCCAATCATTAAGCTCTGACGCTCACATTGCTACTGTCAACTCTCAAGCTGCTATAAAAACAGACACGTTTGGCACTAGCACAGCAGTAGCCCACGTCACAGTCCTTAAACGATGGCAAGTCGTGCACTCACTCGCAGCTCGTAAATTGTATCGAACCACTCATTTTGATCTGTAATGTTTCAATTATCCATTTTGATCCGAAATGTTTCGGCACGATCAGCTCATTTTGATCTGAAATCTTTCAATTACCAATTTAGTAAGCAGGAACAGCTCTCTGAAATCTGATCCATCCAACATCAACATCTGAGCCCATTCAAGCTACAGTACTCTCTTTCTCTCTCTCTGCATTGAGAACTCTAATTCAGAGGATCCCAATCCTCGACAGACATCCACCGCCTCCAATTAGCAGTCACTCGGTGGTGCCAGCAGCTCGACGATACACAAGCGCGTTGGTGGCTCCGGCCACTGCTTGGCCGTGGGCGAACGAAGGAACGAACGAGGAACATGCGTGACAAGACACGACGCTTTCTCGTCACACCTGCATCGAAGAGCCTACAGTCGTCTGAACCTTCCAATTGATGTGTCGTAGTGACTGAATCATGCTCGTCGAACTAGTTCGTTACGTGCAGAGCTAGAGTGAGTGGACGTGCGCGCACGCGGTCACGTCCAACGGGAGACGAGTTTCCGTTCTCGATCTCGCTCGTCTCTGTTCCCGCACGTTGGAAGAAACGAGTGCGAAGCTTGTGCATTTCCGTCAGCGAAGGCGAACGCCAGTACGAGCCGCCATGCAAATTCCACGACGTGGTTTCACAGTGGCAACCGTTCGTTGACTCCCATCCCGCGCGCACTTGCAAGAACGTGTTTAACACAGCGGGTCAGGTGAGGTCGCTCCACATGTTCTGCCTAAGCGCATCCTAGCACATCACATGATTTCTTTCGCTGACTTTTTTTTTTGGTAGTATAAGTGCAAAAATTACTCTCTACTGGAGGACAGGCACTTGTGTTAACTTCGATTTCGGCAACATCACCTTGACAAACATGCGTTCAATTCTCCATTCGAAAAGTCAGCTCACGCGGTCACGCATCGGCCACGTGACTGGACCAAAGGGCAAAGACCGCCGCACAGTCGCCGCCACGCCACGGCGGAGAGTACAAGGTAGAGCACAGTTTTTGTGTGAGGGGAAGAGGGGCGGGTGCGGACTCCAGCTCAGCAGGGGCTGCCGCGCGGGCCCTGCCACTTCCCCCACCCCGGTTCGATACAAACGAAGTGGCCGCATCATCAGCAAAGCAATCATCCATCCATTCATCCAGCCAGCCAGCTCCCCTCACCTCGTTAAACCCAAACCCAGCTCGCCGCGCAAGCCTCACCACCCCAGCGGCCCAGCCACCTGCCTCTGCCAATTCCGAATCCCCCGTGCTAGTCGACATGGCGCAGCTGGTGGCGGCGGCGGGCACCGCTGCGGCGGCGGCTAGGCCGTTGGGCGGAGGCTCCGGGGCCGACGCGCTCCGGCCCGCGGCGGCGAGGGGGGCATGGAGCGGGGCTGTGAGGGGCCGGCGCGAGTCGCAGGTGGCGTCCGTGATAAGCCGCGCCCCGCGCGCCGACGCCGAGGTTCTGCCCGTGACGCCCGACGACGACTTGGCCGTCAAGGTAGCGCCTCCTCTTCCTCCTCGTCGTACTGACTGGCTCTAGCGTCGCGCTGGTGCAGTCTGGCAGGAGAATCCCGCGTCCGTGGGTGGATTGGGGGAATTGGACGTGGTTTCTAAGGTTTCGGGTTGCTTTCCAGCTGCAAAAGGGCGTGAAATTGGCATTTCCCTGACGGTCAAACTGGATTTAGGTCGCTGTCGTGAAATTGTTCGAGGTTGTCATTATCAGATTTTCTCTATATGCCCGTGAAACCAATTGAATTTTGGCGTGTAGTCTTACTTTCGTTGTTTCATCTTACTGCCATTCCACCCACTAGACCTGGCACCGAAGCTGTTGGTTCGCTTGTTCTGTTTGTATCCATGGAATGGGTAGGAGTGCAATGCCCGTTTTGCAAACATGAGACTGACACCATTGAATTGGTTAAGGGATATTCTCCAGGAAAGGAAATGTGTTGTGTTGCACCTGTTAGAAGCTATTTGTACAATGCTTTGTAACAATTCTTTCCAAAAATACTCATAAGATTACTTATCACTTCTCAGCGGAATATGCATTACTTTATCAAAATTCATGAGCTTACTGAAAATTACTCAACGCTGATGAATTTTTGAAATAATATGATGCGACCTGTCTTTCCTTCTGCAATTAGACATTCTTCCAGAATGATGAATTGCTGGAGGCTTGCTGAATTCTGTAGATGGACCCAACAACATAAATAACATACCAATGAACCAGGATTTAAGTAGTAAGGGGCACCCTCTGAGTAGCAAGCAAATGCAAGCTGTTATTAGCAGGTTAGTGCCAAAACTTGGAATACAATGTTGTATAGGTAGGTAGCCTGGTCAATGCAGCGCTTAAACAGGGATTTCTTCGCCCCCCTCGACAAAGCACGGTTCTCTAGTTGAGACTGTATGTATCGTTATCAACTTCATAAACGAATTCCATGAAAGGCACTGCTCGCATACCGATAATTTAGAAAGTTTTTACATATATCACTTTGGGAAAATCTCGACTCTCTTGTGTCTTGTGAAAACCAAATTTCCATAGAGCTATGTAACTTAAGCTCAGTGAGAAGACGTATCCGCTGACATTCACTGAATGAAGTACAGTTGGTCACTGTGGCATGTTTTTGAGAACGACTCATTACAGTTACTCATGCTATAACTGGAGCACCTCATGAGTTGAACTTCGAAACTTATTGTCAATAAATATTTGTTCTTTGACAGGAAGAAGCAAACTTCCAGCACCTGAAGGCTATCCAGCAACTTTCAACTGCAGCAAATGGTGTGTGGTCTAAACCCAATGTAAGGCGCAAGACAAAGATCGTGTGTACCATCGGTCCGTCAACTAACACAAGAGAAATGATATGGAAGCTCGCTGAGGCTGGCATGAACGTTGCTCGGCTTAATATGTCACATGGAGACCATGCATCACACCAGAAAGTTATTGATCTAGTAAAGGAATATAATGCATCTCATGGAGACAATGTGATTGCTATTATGCTTGACACTAAGGTTAGTGTTACACTGTTACTTCTACCACAGCATGTACAGTAAATCATAAATAGAAAGATAGTTCTAATCCTTAGACGAAATATTTCCTTTCTTTTCCTGCATTGATCTGTGTCCTTCTATGAGTCTTTTGTGCCCATGCTGCAGTTGTTTTTTTATATTAATGACAAATAGAATTGAGCCTTCTTTGTTTTGTATTTCATTCATCCTATGTTGCCTTTATTTTCATATCAGGGACCAGAAGTTCGCAGTGGAGATTTGCCTCAACCAATATTTCTGGAAAGTGGCCAAGAATTCACTTTTACAATTAAAAGGGGAGTTGGGACTGATACATGTGTTAGCGTTAACTATGATGACTTTGTTAACGATGTAGAAGTGGGTGACATGCTGCTTGTAGATGGTATGCTGATATTGTATTTTGAAATATTCTATGTTTTATCTCATTTGTTTTGTCCAGTGCCACAAGATTGCACAAATTGCCTCCGAAATCTGGATACAATAAAACGAGTTTATCTAAAATAGTCCAAGTACTGAATTTTGCATATTACTTGTCAAGTTCTACTTTTGCTCATTATAATGATTTTCTTCATTTTTCCACTGGCACCTCATGTATGCTTTCTGGGAATAGTACCATGAGTTTTCTTCTGATTTAGTGTTCCAAACATACTTGAATGTAATCCGAACATAAACAAATTATGAGATGAGGTTTCTTGAACTTCAAATTGCTTCTTACTTTGATGTCCGTATATGATTAGGCATTGATTATTCAATCTTGACTCATCACTAATTTGTATTCAGTTTGCAATAGATCTTCATGTCTTATTAATTAACTTTAACACATTTTCAGGAGGAATGATGTCATTTTTGGTAAAGTCAAAAACAGAAGATTCTGTGAAATGTGAAGTTATTGACGGCGGTGAATTGAAGTCAAGGCGTCACCTAAACGTTCGTGGAAAGAGTGCAACCTTGCCATCAATAACTGGTAATTGCGAGCATATTTTTCTGTCTAATATGGAGTATAAAATGTATATGATCTTGTTTCATACATTTGTTTCGAATCAAATGTGCAGACAAGGATTGGGACGACATTAAGTTTGGTGTGGAAAACCAGGTTGATTACTATGCCGTTTCTTTTGTCAAAGATGCTCAAGTAGTCCACGAACTGAAGGATTATCTCAGAAGTAATCATTGCTCCTACTTATATAAACAATAATACCATGCACTGTTTCCATAATGTATTTATTTCATTTTTATTCTATTTTCAGGCTGCAAAGCTGACATTCATGTAATTGTGAAAATCGAAAGTGCAGACTCCATTCCAAACCTACATTCAATCATCACAGCATCTGATGGGGTAGGGATCTAATCTTGATTTTGGTTAATTAAAATGCCAACAAAAAATTCATCGTTGTGAAGAGTCTCAGTATTTGGGACATCATGAATATTCATCTATTTTTATAGTCCTTGTTCTTATTTTACAATCAGTAGGTTTCACTACTTGCAGCTCTCACCTATCTAACTTCTTTTTTTGACCTATCAAACATTTTGAGGGAACTAACAAATTTTAAATGCTCAATCATAGGCTATGGTTGCCAGAGGTGATCTGGGAGCTGAACTACCTATTGAAGAGGTGCCGCTGCTGCAGGTATACATTTGTTATCATCTCTCTTACAAGCCGTTTCATTGCAAATTTCAACATGTACGTTTGCATGCCTTTCCAGATATTTGGGCATTTAAATCTAACTCAAATCTCATGTTCCTTCATGCAGGAAGAAATTATTAGAATGTGCAGGAGCATGGGAAAGGCTGTTATTGTCGCTACTAATATGTTGGAAAGTATGATTGTTCATCCAACTCCGACCCGTGCAGAAGTTTCAGACATTGCTATAGCTGTCCGAGAGGGTGCTGATGCAGTTATGCTTTCTGGGGAAACTGCACATGGAAAGTATGTGTATTTTGCTATTTGTTCATAAAAATATACTATTGTTTGTCGTACTAGCTCACTATATGGCCTTACGTATTGTTGATTCTTGCTATCTGACTAAAGTGTGACTGTTGTTTTTTTTGTGTTCCTTGACCTATTCGTTGTTTGAGTATACTTTTGCACTAATACAATATTGTACTTTGGCAATTGCATCCTTCTAAAAATGTCAGATACTGCCATAACAGACTGAAACAATCCATACACCCAAAAAAAAATGTTACTTCATGCAAAAAAATATACTGTATTTCAAATCTGAATGCTTAACATCATGTATGTTCTTTTAGTTTGCATCAGAGTTTTGATATTTGGTGTCTATCAAATTTATGATGAACGCATCTGGTTTGACTCCATCTCAATTATTCAAAGTAACTTACGTCTTGTTGCTGTTAAAATTATTTTTGCATACTTGTGGATATAAGGATTTTTTTCCAGTGTTGGTTTAAAGTTGTGACCTTGTGTTAGTATTTAATATCTTTACAAACCTTGTGATGTATTTACCCTAGTCTATGTTGAAAATCAGTGCAGTGATACTGATACCACATTAATCTTGATTTGATTTTTAAACAGATTTCCCTTGAAAGCTGTTAAGGTCATGCACACTGTTGCCCTGAGAACTGAGGCAACTATTCCTGGTGGGGAAACACCTGCTGACCTTGGTCAGGTTTTCAAGGTCTGACACCTAGTCCAGTCTTTCTTTTGTCATTATGATGATATGCTTCTTCCATTTCTCTAACCACTTTTTATCCTATAGAATCACATGAGTGAAATGTTTGCGTATCATGCAACAATGATGTCAAATACTCTTCGAACATCAATAGTGGTTTTCACTAGAACGGGATTTATGGCTATCCTGCTTAGTCACTACCGACCATCTGGCACTATTTTCGCCTTTACAGATGAGTAAGCTTTCTGTTCTTAACTTCTTATGTCCAATGCATGCAGGCCACAAGATAAACCTGTTGCATTTCTATTTATCTATATCTCATACTCACATCATCCTGGCTTAACAATAAATCTAACTGAATATTTCTAGTAGCATTGAAGATGACTAAAAGCGTTGAGTATATTCGAATTTAATCAGTATGGTAACTAAGAACCAATATTTATTACTTTACAATCTATTATAATTGGTGAAATCAGCCACCTAAGCTGCTTATCCAACCGTACAACTTGTTGATATCCTTTGGTTCAAACATATCCATTTACTATGTACTGGGTAATCTAGTCTCAGTGATGAACATGTCCATTCGGTTTGAACCATGTATGTCATTTTGTGGTTCACATGTGTAATACATATCCCTCAATCTAGTCTCGGTGAAAATATTTTTCTGAATTCTGATAGTCATTACCTATATAGGCAGATAATTGTTGTTGCTGGTCTGTGTAGGGAGAGAGTTAGACAACGATTGGCTTTGTACCAAGGTGTATGTCCAATCCAAATGGAATTTTCTGATGATGCCGAGAAGACATTTGGCAACGCATTGTCTTATTTGCTGGTAATAACCTAGACCTACGCATTTATGTTCCGTTTTTCTTCTCAGCACTAATTTAATTATTTTTGTATACTTCAGGGTATATTTAATTTGTTATTCTTGTGGTACCATTTCTTGTTATAATCTGTATGTTTGCAAGAGTTGAACCATTCCATATAATACTGAGAATAACCTCACAGAGCATGCACATAGATTCAACTTAGCATTATAAACTTCAAAGTTGGTTTACCTACAACATCAGTTTGGACCAGTACATGGTGTCATGGCCATCCCCAACTTGCTTGGTATTCAAAGAGGGTTTGCAGTAGTGCATGCCATGGCTTTGGTGCCGTAATGTAGAATATGGCAACATCTGAGGCATGATCACTTTCAGGCTGAGCGGCCAGCTGCAACCTGTATTGGTTTCTATATGTACAAAGCCTGGCATGTATGTGTTGACGCTGAAAGTGCAACACTTTCCCAGACTTTAGGTAACAGTTACATATTTAAAACCTGGTTAGAAAACCCGGGCTGAATGAAGGTATCAGTAACAACAATGACTAGGCTCTAGCTGCTATAAATCTGTGATGAACCATTCCTAACCAAAGTTTTTGGGACTGGGATGCCTGATATATCCCATCCATTGTGAGAAAGTGATGTTGCTCAGGTCAAGGAAGTAGCTTAGTAGTAATTACTAGAGCTTTAGGTAGCAGTTATGAATCATATGAATTATGAGTAAACAATAGCATCATGAATATTTGTACTTAGTCTTTCTTTTTATACTATTTATTAAACCAAGGGTTCAAGATTGATCCCTTATATGATGTCACTTTTTACAGAAACACGGTATGGTTAAGGAAGGTGAGGAGGTTGCGCTCGTTCAAAGTGGCAAACAGCCTATCTGGAGATCACAATCCACACATAACATTCAGGTTAGGAAGGTTTGATGATGAAGGAAATGTACTGTGGTTTTCTGAATATCGGAGGCACAAACCAAGAAATTGCTGCCTTATGGTAAACAGTAAACTCCAAGGCCCGAATGTAATAATACCGCTCTGGTAATAGCCGTTAGCTTGGTTAGTTCGTGTCTAGACAGTGAGAACTAGTAGTATTGTGATTCTCTCTTTTGCTGTGTAGTTTTCCAGTTTTCGCTCCATGTAAAATTCTGAGCGACCAATCGTTTTGTCATCTTGTTCTATCTGTAGCTTGGGAATACTGTAGGCTTGTTGTAATACAATTGTCTATGATCTGTATGTTTTTATCATCTGAAATGCAATAGGTGTAGCCATAACTTGAGAGCAAAGCCCATGTATTGCGTCTAATCGCCATGCATTTGTGGTCGCATTTTCCGCATTTTGAATCCATTGCCCTCCATGAGACCCGGTCGGTCTTTTACCTTTTTTTGGATTTTATTATGTATATAGGATGCTTTGTGTATAGAATAACTGTTTGCCTGCCCCTGTAAATATCGGCAACTTATTTTCCTACTGCCGGCGTCGCTGCGGATCTGCCTGATGCCGCCGCCAAGGAACGTGCGTCGTCCTCGTTGGGTTTGCATCTGGGAATCCTCGATGAGCAGGCGCGGCGCCGAACCGAATGTCCAACCCGATGATCACGGTGTGCCGGTGCCGTGTACATAGGGGCTGCGACGTGACTGGCGGCCAGGCCTGGGCTCGTGGGCTCGTGGCAAACTGGCAATCGCGGAACAACGGGCTTGAACGGCGTGTTAGCCGGGTAAGCTGACCTGCGATGGCGAGAGTTGTTGATCTAGTCCTTGAGCCGTTGACGGCGAGCAAGTTTCGTCTCCCAGCATGTGCTCTGTTGCGACCACGGACTCGCCATCGACCGCTGCGCGTGCTCTTGTCCTAGTCCTGTTTCGAGGTCGGTGCCATCGCGTCGCACTTTTGCGCCGGTCAAACGAAAGCGAGCATTTCTGTCCGGCCCAGCAATTGTCGCTGAGAGCCTGAGAGTGCGCGCGCGAACAGTGTGTACGTATGCTCCGTCCGAAGGCGATGGTGTTCGTTCTCATCACATAGCTAAGCATCGACGTGTTTTCGCGACTAGCTAGCATCACGGATATGAGGCGAGATATGGCTGAACTCTACTGTCTAGAAAATTGCAAGTCAACTTTTATTCATTAAGTACTCAGAAGTCATGCAACAGAAACTCGTAGTAGTACAACTAATCGGTTGTAGGTAGTGTGTGGGAGGCAGATACATCCATCTGTCTGCTCATCCGCTCTTATTCTCTTAGTACAACTAATAATCCAAACAGCTATATATATCGCTAGGTTTACTAGTTCTCGACCAAACAACAAGCCATTTACTATAGCTAGCTCACACGCTGTTCTTCACCTGGCCGCTGTAGTTGTTTATCCCGTCGAAGTAGCGGCTCCACAGCATGATCCCTCCGTAGCTGCCGCCGCCGTTGATGGCGGGGAGCACCGTCCCGGTGAGGTCGCTGGGCTGGATGTACCCGCCGCTCGGCTCCGCGTCGGTGGAGGCCGGCAGGCCGAGGTAGAACTTCCCGGCGCTCACGCTGCTGGTCCACTGGTTCCACGAGTTCACCAGGTTGGTGTCGTCGCCGTTGGCGTACTGGCACTGCGGGTTGTTGTAGAACTGCACCCACACGATGTCGAACTGCACCGCCTGCAGCGCCGGCCCGATCGACGCGTCCGGGAACGGGCACTGCGGCGCCGCCGTGAGCAGCATCTGCCCCTTCCCCCGGAGCGCGTTGGCCAGTTCGTCGTAGTGCGCCGAGCCGCCGCTCTCGATGTCGAAGTCGACGCCGTCCAGCACGGCGGCGCCGAGCGGCCGGCACGACGACCCCGTGCCGCCCAGGAAGTTGTCCCACAGGTAGTTGGCCACGCTGTTGGCGTCGTCGCTGGAGGAGAGGCTGTAGCTGCCGCCGCCGCCGTCGAGGGAGAGGAGCACCTTGACGCCCAGCTGCTGGCACGTCTGGATGTCGGAGCTGAAGCCGGTGCAGTCGCTGCCGCAGTGTCCCGCGAGGTTCAGGACGGGGGGCTGCCTGTTGCCGAAGGTGCTGAGGAAGGAGATCATGACGTAGGCGTAGTTGCCGGTGTTGCAGGCATCGGCCAGGGAGCCCTCGCCGCCGTTCTGGCCCCAGTACATGTTAGAGTTAATCTTGTTGTTAGATGTCTTTGTGTTAGTTTAGTCAGGTGTGTGTGCGTGTGAGAGAGTGCTCAGTGTGTTGCATGGCATGGTTCTGTTAGTTTGTTAGCGATGCACGGAGTGCGTGTGTTGCCGACAGATCAGTACTAGTCATGCAGGTTAGTTAGTGGTCAGTGGAGAGATTAGAGGAGATCTGCATGCAAGTGAATGTGCCTTGCATGTAGGAGTGCTGGCCGGGTTGTGCGGCCAGCATTGCAGAGATTGTGCGTGCGTGAGTGCCGGCCACGGCAGTGCGTGGCCATATAAGTCTCTGTACTCAGTTTGTGTCAGTGCGCCAAGTGAAGGCAAGAAACAAGTGTGTGTGCGCTGGTGTGCAGTGCCAAAGAAATCATCCTCGTGTTGTGTTCTTGTTCATCCTCTTCTCAGAGAGAGCCGAGTGCTTGAGCGTGTGTGTTTGTGTGTGTTCCAACAAGAGAGATAAAGAGCTGGGCCAACAGTACACGGCGATGTTGCCGGCACGGACGCTGCCGACCATGCCGGCGACGAGGAGAAGGGCCAGAACAGGAGGCCAGCTGAGCTTGCCCGCCATTTTGAGTGCTTGGTTCGGTAAGCTTTAGCTTCTTAAAGTGGTTTTTGTGTCGTAGTAGTACGTGATGCTTTTAGCTAGGTGTTGAACTTGTGGTAGCATGCAATTCCTTTATATAGGAACAGAGGGTTCACTCGTTCCAAGAAGATACAGAGCTTCGTTAGACTTGGCGCTTTCTGAAGCGTTTCTCGGAAGTTAGGCACCTAAGCAGCTGGGTCCTCTTGGAAGACTTGACCGTTGAATATTGGGTCGTTACAGTTGTAATATTTCCAGACGTACGTACTAGTGGAAGATCATTAGTTTCTGCGCATGAGCATCTTGACGGGAAACGCTGCCAAAATTTCATATGTTTCATTTTTCTTTCCAATTAATACTCCAGTAGCAAATCCATCAAGGTTGTATCCCGAATAATTCTAATACTTGGGCTTAATTTTTCACTTTATTTGTTTTTTTTGCTTAATCATTAGTAGATGATGAAAGGTGATCTTGATTATAAAGAGAAAAATGAGTGTTAGAGCTGTAGGGCTTGTTTGGATTGGAGTAAAATTTTTCTTTTCCTGCGTTTTTTTCCTGTGCGATTCCTGTGAAATTACTGTGTTTCAAAGAAGGCCGTGGTTAACTCTTTTCCATGAGACCACCGAAAGTTTTCAGTTGGAGCAGGTTGTTTCATGCGTTCCCTGTTCTTATCTCCTCTGCTTTTGGCCGCTGATGTGTGCATTAACGCGCGTGAATGACTCGTTACTCTGGTCTTCGCGGCTAAGCAATCCTTCTACAAAGCACCGAGTAATTCTCCGAAACTACTCCATCCCTTCGTGGCTGCTGCCGTCCATTTTACGGCGACATATACGGATCCCAACGGGACCAACGCGCACCTCTCAAGTTTGAACTGAGGTGGCGTTCGGATGCGTTTTAGAGGGCTATAAAGTTATTGTAGCTGTCACATCAATAATGTCAGCACGATTTATGTGTACTAAACAAAGTCAAAATACAAAACTAAGTCCAGAACCTCCCCTCTATTTCGCGAGACGAACGTAATGAGGGTAATTAAGCGGCGATTAGACGATGGTTACTGTAGCATCACTGTGTCAAAACATTGATTAATTAGGCTCGTTAGATTCGTCTCGAAAAATAACGCCCATCTGCAGAAAGGTTTTGTAATTAAATTTTATTTAGTACCCTTAAATAGTAAGATTCTTTTTACTTTAGAGGGGTAAAGTTTAGAGGGCATTTTAGAGGGGGGAACCGAACGCCACCTGAACTGAACTGCGGACTGTGTAATTTTTTTCAAGTTAAAAGGACGTGCCGATCCGTCAGAAACGGCGAGTCGCCAGACGGCAGCTTTCTGAAGATACTTCGATATCAGGCTCCGCTAATCATGGACAACTTAGGACATGACTGCGCTTGATGGGCAGACGCGTGGTTATTTGGTCCTTCTCGCGCGCAAATCAGTGATCTCAACTTGACATTCCCACGGAGTTAGCGAAACAAAGTTGGCCGCTGGCGGACCAAGGCCGAGTCAATATGAGCAGGCTATTTATCGAGCAAGTTGCGCTGCATTGCTGTAACGTGTAAGTAGGGGAAAAATCTAAGAGGTATCTTCGTACGTAGAACTGGCTGGCGAAACTGTTACTGGTGAAATTTTGTTTGTTTGGTCGAATCGGCGGCTTCCACGGGTCATGTGTACACGCGGACTCAACTGTGGAAATCAACTTTTACTGGCACACGCAAAGAACAAATCAACTTATGTACAAAAAGGCACTTTTTGCTAACCGTCTTACTCGTAGAGTATTCGTTTCGTGTGAGCTTATCGTGTATTTTTTTTTTTTTGCGGAAAGCTTATCGTGTATTTGGTCGAGGGATCACCTCATCCTTGATGAAATGGATAATCATGAGACGATCCTATGAATTTTTGTAGGCCTAATGTCATTCCTGATATTTATACTTTTCTTTTTGAAAGCGATTTTTATACTTGTATACCAATGTGCTTGTGATTTTGTGAGGTATGCAGGGATGATATGAAGCTGCCTAATTTATCTGTCAAACCACGCAACTAAATTGGGTTTTGGATCCAGTACAAATTCATTTGTTATGGAAATTAGGCTGATGAATGTTAACGTTGAGGCTAAAAAATACATTTATGTCTCCCTCCTGCTGCTGATAAGCTCTTGGAATTACATCATGACATTTTCTACATACACAAATCCAAAGACATGATGTACTCCAATCGGTGATTGAAGATGACTTAGCCCCCATTTGGTTCTTCTCCATCAGTGTCTGTCAGTTGAAGTCGAGTAAAGGACTCAAATGTATTTTATTTGTATTTTACTTGTTTAAGGTAGCGTTCGTTTCCCCCTCTATTTCACCCTCTAAACTTCTACCCTCTAAAGTAAAAAAGAATCTTACTATTTAGGGGTACTAAATAAAATTTAATTGCAAAACCTTTCTGCAGACGGGCGTTATTTTTCGAGACGAATCTAACGAGCCTAATTAATCAATGTTTTGACACAGTGATGCTACAGTAACCATCGTCTAATCGCCGCTTAATTACCCTCATTACGTTCGTCTCGCAAAATAGAGGGGGGTCCTGGACTTAGTTTTGTAATTTGACTTTGTTTAGTACACATAAATCGTGCCGGCATTATTGATGTGACATCTACAGTGCACTTTATAGCCCTATAAAACGATCCGAACGGGGCCTAAAAGTTGTCTTTCAGAGTTGTTGATGTTGTTTATTTGTGCTTAGAATTTTTATATAATACCTTTTCATTTGAGAAAAAAATCATATCCTTACTTATGTTGAAAATATAAATATGAGCATTTCATCTCATTTCTGAACAAGAAAAAAGATTCTCTTCCTCAAAAAACCGAAAAAAATGAGTTTCTTCAACGAAGTGTGAGAAAACCTCACACTTCGAAGATTATCATAGAGATAGAGATTATGTATGTGCGTTCAGGTGAGTCTGTGTGCGTTTTGAGTGTTGGATTGCTCAATGATCAACAGTTAAAAGCCCAATTGCCCAAGAGCAGAAGAACTGCCACTAGATAATGGGCCCAATATATAATCGTTGCGGTCCACTCCGAGCGCAGAAGCAAACAGAGCTAACGAATCACGGGCTCACGGGTCACGGCGCTCGGCAGCTCATCTAGCTGCATGCCTCATGCGGTCATGCCTGCATCGATCGAGTTCAACAAAGAGTAGCAGGGAATTGGCCACTTTTTGTAGTCCATGTTCTACACATATTATAAGTTTATATATGAGTTACATCAGTTTATTTTGAGCTATATACGAGTCATGTCACGTCGACATAGTAGCGACACGACCACTTTTACTGGATATTTCATATTTGTATGTAATAATCCTTAGCTTATCAGGATCATGAAGACCTGAACCATAAGTATCCGCTCCAGCGCGTGTATTACCTAATACCCCTTCTCCAACCGTGTCCCCAGTAGTGCAGGATCTTCATGTTGGTTGGCGTAGTTGGCCGTCTGATGATAGATATACAGAGCGCCGTTTGTCAGCTGGTCGCGCAACAGCGGTTCCCGAATTCCATCAAGGGCAGCAACTTGGACAGCGCCAGGGAACGGCGCCTGCGCCGCCGCCGTCATGTACAGCTTCCGGCCCTGACCGGCGCCACCGCCGAGCTGGGACAGGTAGTTGGCCAGCTCTTCGTAGCGCGTCGCGTTGCCGGACTCGGTGTCGAAGTTGATGCCGTCGAGGACGGCGTCGCCGAGCGGGCGGGACGACGAGCTGCCGCACAGGAAGTTGTCCCACAGGTAATTGGCGACGCTCTGTGCGTCGTCGGCGCCGGCGGCGGCGGTGGAGTTGCCCTCGCCATGGGCGAGGACCACCTTCACGTCCAGCGATTGGCACGCTTTAATTTGATGCCAGAGTTCAAGCCCGTGCCAGAGTGTCCGGTGAGATTGTTGCTGAGGGATGAGAGGATGACAAAGCTATGGACGCCAGAGTTGCAGGCGTCGACTAGTGTGCCCTCATCGCTGTTAAGGCCCCAGTACATGGCCGTGTTGCCGGCAACGGTGACACGGCAAATGCCGGCGAGGAGGAGAAGGGCGACGAGAGAACGCCACTTGGGGTTACTCAGCTCAGCAGCCATTTCTATTAGCGATTTAGAGGATAGGCTTTGAGGTGTGGTAAGCTTCGTTAGTAGAACTTTATGTAGTAACATGCTTTGCTTGGCTTGGCTTGGTTTGATGGTGATCATCGGTCACATGAAACCCTTTATATAGGGAGCCGGCGTCTGAGATATTCCAAGCTTCAAAGAAGTCGGATCCTGTACAATTTTCCCCACTGAAAACTAGAGCATAGCTTGAAAAAACGGTTCTCAAGATGCACTTGTGGATGCATTACTTAATTAGAGAAGTACATTATGAAAAGGTTCTATGGTTTTCATGGACAATTTGGATTCGGCATGTACATTTAGTCTACGGTACTGTAGCAGAATGCACATGAATACTGGAATATTAGGCTCACTTTATAAAACCTAGGAATTTCAAAGGGTTTCACGGGAGCTACAACTTTTCATTGACATTTTCCCCCCATCCATTGGATCAAATATCCAATGAAATACCTCACCGTTGTTCAAATTTCAACCAATGCATTGATAAGTTTACACACACACTAAAAGCACCCAATACCATCCCCAGCATAATTCAGCATTAATTTTCAATCAAACTCTGAATCATCGACTGATTCAATACCATTTATGCAATTTTCTGCAGCAACAATGGTAACTGTTGTCCGAAATGCGAGAGAGAAAGATCTTCTGCTGGATCCTGCACTATTAGATGTCATGATCTTTTTTTTTTTGAAGGCAGATGTCATGATCTCAGTAAAAGGTCTACAGACCTGAACCGGGGCTGCATATAAACAAAGAGAACTAAAGATGCATGTATAACAACTGTAAAAGGGACAGATTCCATGAGACGTCATTCACCAGCCAAAAAAGAAAAAGAAAAAGAAAAAAAGAGTGGCAACTAAACCTGGATTGGTTTGCCTTGACACCAAAAAAAAAAAGGATTGGTTTGTGTACAATAGTGGCACTGAAATCATAGTCACGAAAATGCACCCCTTTTTTTTTGTGTCAACCTCAGTAGTGCATATTTTTTTTTTGAGGTGCCCTCAGTAGTGCACATGGCTCTTGAAGCTTCAGCAAAGGCTCAAAAAATCGATAACCTTCCTAGGGGAGGTGGGCTTAAATTCAAATTGAATTGGTTGGGGTGCGCCAAGACCCGGCCTGTAGTGCAACAGCCAGACGACACTTGAAAGCTCAGACAGCAAGCTATCTTAGTAGGTTTTTCCCCACAAAAAATAAATTTAATATCATTATGAGCTTGTGGACCACATATCAGATATTAAACTGATAGAAACAGATACTATTTTTGATCTTAGCCAGAGGCCAAGAACGGTACTTCCTCCGTTCATTTTTATAGGACGCTTCATCCAACATCACCAGAACCAAGGCAGAGCACTGCAGCAGTACGTCGCACACCACGTTGCACTGGACCCAAGGCAAACTCACGCCAGCAGCTATCTAATGCATCTAGGAGTCCACGTTGGGCCCATCTGCAGAGAGAGGGAGTAGAAGGTCGAGCGGTGATTTTTTACTGAGGCTGGACTCAATTGAATAGCTACTCATTTGAAAGCGCGTGAATTTGCCGAGAGCGTCTTATATTTCGGCAAAAACCGATTTGGCTAAAACGTCTTATACAGTTGAACAGAGGGAGTATGAGTTTAACCTTGCGCCTTGGCCAGTTTTATACACGGCGTCTTGGCTTGTTCCAGATCAGCTGGGCAATGTGGTGCTAAAACAGTAAAACTTCCACCGCCTCTCCGCCCCACGCGCACCCGCGCTTCTTGTGTTGGGCCCGTAGCTGGTTTTGGTTCTCGCTGCGTTCGTCCGGCCCAGTATGCGTTGTCGCCGGTGCCGGGGAGGAATTCGCGTAAGCAAATATCTGATGCTCCTCAATTGCTAAAAAAAATGTGCTAAAAAAATAGATGGGCAGGACGGTTTCCAACAAACGAAAATCTAAAGATCGAGATAAGCTACAGTCGTTGTCCATTAAGTGGCGATACCTTAATTATTTCAGTCCAAGGCGCATATAAGTTGGGTTCAGCGAAGAACGTGGCATGTCACAAACTCACAATCAACCGAAATAGCGAAAACATAACAGGCACAGATGGTCTAGGAATCCACGACGAGGCAGGGAGGCGGGGACAAGCAACGGCATGCTTCAGTTCGTCCGTGATGGAGCAACCACATAGATGTTCAGCACCTGTCCTTTAATTAGTGATGAATACATAGCTGTTTTGCATCAGGTCATTTTTCCTCCACACCTTGGGTATCTTGAGACTGCCTAGGCCCTAGCTTTGTCTAAAAAAAAAAAAAGAATGCCTAGCTTAGCCTCTGCCGTTGCTCAAAAAAAAAAAAAAAAGCTTAGCCTCTGCCGTTTATGGATTATTGTTCGTGATTGCATTTCCTCTACATCCTATACGGAAGATGAGCACACAAGCAGGATTGGCTGGCAATCGGCATTTGCCAATGGCAACCCTTAGACACCGTTTGGCCCTTCCAAGATATTCTGAGCGCGACCAGTGTTCGTGCCAATGCGAATTCCGGCACAGGCCTCTGTTGGCCAGGCCGGTGGATGGCGGCGAACTCCACCCTAAACGGAGAGTAGTGAAGTGGCAAGGGAGACAAGGAAGACGAGCGTTTCTGCTCTCTACGACAGGAGCACTGGCATCAAGTAGGCTCTGTTGGTTAGCTCTCCGGGGTGCTCCTTGCACAGTGTGTGCTCAGTAGCCGCGCCTGCCGGAATCGGCGCCATGCGATGCCGCGTCCGCGTCAACTGGAGGCGCAATGACCGTAGGTCCGTAGCTGCTTCTTCAAGCGCCCGGTGGATTCGCCGCCGCAGCGACGAGCGGCCGAACTTCTTCTGGGTGGACCGCGTGGCGCTAAGGTTTTTCGCGGCCTCCGCAACTTCAGGTGAGGGCGGCTGTAAAGCGATTGAAGCGGCAAACAGGTGTGCTAGTGCAGAGCCCATCGCGTTGCTACTTTAATTGACACTCAGAAACACGCAAGAGTATTTTGTTTCTTTTGAACAGATGATCCACACATGCATGAGACGACGACCTATTTACCACTGAATGAAAATGACCCTACCGTCATAAAGCATTCAGCAAAGTTTGAGTAAGCATTCCTCGGTCTGTAAAAATTGTGCACTGATTATAAGCAGCGACCGATGGCTCCTACTTGATATGTGATTCCGCTGTGCAGATAAGCAGTGCCAATTTCTTCAGGAAATGCAGAACACAAGACCGTGCATGTGAGGGAGCACCCAAAATGTTTTTGGAAACCAATCGAAGACAAGAAGGCGATACTGCCAGCCACTACTTGAACACCGAATTTCCAGATGAAGAAAATAGATTGTACAAAGCAAAGGAACTTCTAAAACGAGAACAAAAACAAAACTTTGCCTCCGAAAACCCCTAGAGCAAAGAAATATTCAGTCTTCATGGAATGGTAGCCGTAATCTTAAGAAGACCTCAAGACTGAAAGGGTTCAGTGAAAGCTACCTCAGGCACAGGCAGGACTTCCGACTTCCGACTGCTGGACTAATGTCGCCGCATGTCACCAGACACCAGCCAAGGGATGACATGATGCCATTGTTGCCATTTGGCATGCTTTCTCCCAAGCAACTGCTCTACTGCAGTTACTGTACTTTGGACTGTACCAAGAGGGTCTAGCTAAAAAGGACACTCCGTGTCACCAATTAAACTGAAGGGAGTAGCCGCCTAATATGTGACCAAAAGTAAACAACTGAAAAATTCGCTGCTAGGTTGCACGCACATATACGCAACTTAGCTTGTAGCGATGATCGTGGCAGCTTCCGGGTAACCTTTGGCACCCTGATGGTATGTACCTACAACCAGGGATTGGAAAACCGGTGCACTAGAGGTTTCTCAAACCGCCAAAATTCGAGCGAAAAATTGATGTTGTTTTACACCTGTCATCAATTGTTTTAAAGGTTTCTCAATTTTCTAAACAAACATTCAGAAATGAAACCGTCGGCTTTAGAAAAGAAAAAAAAATGCCATAAAATATATCATCGAAAACAATTATACTAATACTGTTCACATCATAACTTAACATGACGCTGCACACACTGTGAGGATAATGCGAAATGATTTCAGGCTTACTAACAACACCAGGCTCGCAAGTTTCTGCTGAAACGGCTATTGTAACGAGGATCAGGATTCATAAAAACAGTCAGAAAACAGAATACCATATGCACTGCATGAAGCGCAGGAAAAAAGATAAAAAGAAAAAAAAAAGGAAGAAAAAGACAGCATACTGAGAACCACAGATACGACTGAACCATCAATGCTTCACAGCTGAGCTATACTTGCACATAGCTGCAGCTGCAACAAGCGTTGAAATCTCATCAATGGTCTCTGGCTCCATTGCCATGCTGCAGGGTCATGTATCAGAGACAGTAAAGGATGGGCCAGCTCCCTCAAGAGGAAACCTGAATTTGGCCCATGATGATTTCTACCCAAAAAACAAAGCAAGGCAATGTTCAGGGTTCAGCGAAACAACTTTCTATGGCTTCGTGAAACCAGTGGCCATGCTGTTTGCAGCAGCAGCCTCAGAAAATGTAGGGTCATCTTGGATGCATAGTAAACACAAGAAACAAAATTGTACACAGTTGGAAGTTGTCGCTTAGGACCAGAAAAGGACAACGGATAGCTATCACATATAGGAAGTGGTTTGGAATGAAAACCGTGTATGGTAAGATCACAAAAAACTGAAAAGGATAGGCTTTCATTATTTACAGCACTGCAAATTTGATCAGTCTGGTCCTTCTGTAAGGGCAGCCTCAGCCTGTCACTTAATTACTCAGAACAAGCTAACATGATAAGTGTCCCTGTTACGTACAGATAACATATGCAGGTGCTGCTGACGCAATTCAAGGCAGAACTGGGTCAGATAAAACAAAATACATGTACATACTTGGAACATAACGAACAGACGGGTATATTATAATTTCGACGTAAGATCATCACAAAGATATGCAACCCAGCATATAGGCCAGTCTACATATATCCGATTAAGGGTAAAAGAAACAATTACATCCAGCAGGACAATTATAGGTGAGGCAGTGACGCAACTTAAAAAGGGAAACCAACAGAATGGTTGAAAGAATGCGACAAACTTGCATGGATATTCATCAACAATAACCTGATAGGCCATCTGATACCAGAGAGCTAAAAAGGATAATTCATACTTATTAAGCGATGATATCTAGACGAGGCTCAAAACAAAAGCCAGTGAAAAGTTGGAGAGGAAATCTTTTGCTCACAGGGCATTTCACGGACCATCTCCATTGCTTCTGTGTCATGTCAAAAACAAGCAACGCAGTAGCACCATAGCTTTGTATGTAAACAAGGTCATCGGTACCACTGCTGGCAAAAACATCATCAAATTCACCAAATCCTTGGAAGAATTTGTGTGGCATCCGAGCTAACTCATGCCACTGTTTCTCATGGAGTTCCCATACCCCTATTCCTTTAATGATATCTGGTCTGTTGTATTTTGCAATTCCACCAACCAAAACCAGCTTTTCCTTTAAGTTTAACAGACGTCCACATGTGAGAGAACAAGGTACTGGGATTGATGTTTGCATTAACGAAGTGGTGGAAGGTCCAGCAACAAGATCAAACATGATAAGGCCATGACGGGGGTTGACATTGCCTAGAACACCGGTGGAGTGAATTAAGCAGTACAGGACTCCGTCGCATATTACACTATCATCACCTCCTCTCCAACCGATAAACACTTCATTCACAGCAGCTACCCATGCACCAGTCCATGAGTCATACTTGTATACTGAAAAGTCCCATCTAACAAAATCTTCAGGAATCTGCTTGGATTTTGCGACTGTAATGGTGTAGTTATGAGACAGACGATCCACCTTCATGGCAATCGTGCTATAGTCCGGCAATGTCACACCAGGAGGCTCCAAAAGCCTCCTGCAATCTTTTGTGATAGGGTTAGATACAGAAATGATGTTCCTGTTATCATTATCCATGAAGCAAACAAGGCCACAAGATGAAGAGACATAACAGCAGCTCTTATCAATACAAGGAAGCTCTAAATCATACCACTTCCGGAGGATGGGGTCAAATGCATACCCAGCAGCTGTTTCATTAGAAGTGAACATGAAGTACCACGGCCTTTGAGGCAACATGTGGGTCCAAAGAAATCTGCTTGAATAGATAATGTTGTACCATCTCTTACATACTGCTGTTGCCCTAACCATGCTTGCTATGGGCAAGAATGTGAAAATTCTCTCCAGGATATCATCAGGAACAACGTTATCCAATGAAACTGATAATTCTTTGCTTCCGTTGCTAACCTCAGAAACGACTCCAGAGTTGAATGTTGGTGTTCTAACCAGATCAACCAAAAGAGAATCCCACGAGCCATGGTCTTCCATGAAACCAATCATGAAACAACAGGCTGACAAAAAGATAACCTGAAGAAAAAATAGATGCACTCTTTAGAAAACAGCTGCAAGAATTTACTCCACATGGACATATATATATAATAATCGGTATTCATATTTATTTGGAGGAAAGCATTGACCTATCATTCATTAACAAACTGGGACCTAAACCTAGGCGTATATTGATTTATAATCTAAGAAATACTTGAACAATGTTATACCCGTTTAAACAAAATGTGATATTTGATCTTTCGGTTACTGCTGAGAGAGTGGCGTATAAAGCACTATGTTTCTGAAGTAGTAAACCTATGCGACATATAGCTTAATACTGACAAGCATAACTATTCATCGTTAACATCAGTTAACATAGTGCTTGTTCATACATATCCACCATTTGCATATATATATTTTCAGCGTGGCAAACACTAGACAGAAACAGGTAAACTTTCGTGGAAATTGTTTTCGGATAGAAAGTGTCTTTTGACACTACAGATAAGAAGACAATTTTGTTCAGGTCACCATGTTCGTGCAATGCAGGAACATCCGTTGAGAGACAGGGGCGGACTTCACCAGGATCCCAGACTATTCTGTAAAACAAACTGCACCCGCCATCAATTTCGCGCAAGGAATTACTACGATGTGAAACAATGTCGAACTCGCGCCATCGCTTAGGAGAACCTAATCGAACCGCGGATGGGTGATTGACAAGCCGGGCGCCATGCAACGCGCGAATCCGCAATAAACTACAACGAATTCACAGCAAAACGAATGGAGAGAGTGAAGAATCTCGGTTCGATTGAGAACGAAACCAACTTGAATGGAGAAAGCACAGAGGAATCCGCCCAAGCGACGAAGGGATTACTCACCAGCGCGGGACGGAACCCGGATGGATCTCCAGCGGCGCTGCGCTGGGCGACGCGCGGCGGGAAGGAGGCCCGGCGGACGGAGGGAGAGGGAGCGTCCGGCGGCGTTGCGCGCGGGTCGGCGGCGAGGCAAACCTCGTGGTGGGAGTTAAAAGCGAGGAGCGAATGGGAAGCGTGGGAGGCCGATTGCAGCGGGAGCCCAATATGTATCGCACGGGGAGATGGAAAAGTCCACTTTCCACCTCACTTTTACTACTTCTTTTCTTTTACTTTGGAAACTTTTCAATACAATAAAGAATTTATAAAATAAGGGGGTGACTACATTTTCAAATGTATGAAGTTTTGTTGCTTTTCAGACCCCCATACATCAACGTCCAACAACTCATGTAGTGCTGGTCCTAGTTTATACCGGTGCAATTTTGAATGGTAGAGAGATTAAGCTTATTTTCGATTTTTCATTGCACAATATGTCTCTTGGTACCTTCAAATGCGTACGCAATTGAGCACTGATAATTCAGTAGTTTTCGCATTACATCACTTTCGTAGAGGTTGTTCACATTATACTGTTACAATAAGAAAAGAAAGGATCCCAAAGACCGACAATAACAAGACAAACCAACAGTGAAAACATGACGCAACGCCTAGTTATCACTAATGTAACCTGCCTGCTATCTTGGCGCAATTAGGTGCAAAAGCGTTGTTTCTTTCCAAAGACATAAGTTTACATACTTGCACATTATTGATTCATCAATAATAATCAACCAAAAATGATGGGTCGCTTAATTGATAATTAAGCTTATTTCTTCATTCCTTCTTTTTTTTTTCTTGAGAGAGATGCAGGATCAATTCTGTGGAGCGAATTCTCGCACAAAAAAAAAACTCTGGAGAGAATCTATGCATGAAAAATTATATATATGTGGACGTGGTTATTATTGTTTGTTTCGGCAAAATACGGGAAAGGACAGCGTCATCAATGACGTCGTTAAAACAAACATGTGCAATTAGTCTCTACACATAGAAAACAACAGTGGAAGCCAGCTAATACGGTTTTGTTTTGAGAGGGGCAGCCAGCTAATACGATTGTATGGCGCGTATTATCCTCCACTAATGGTGCCAGATTTTTTTTTCTTCGGAGCGAATTGTACCACACAGCTCATGTGAAAATAAACCGACAGTGTTTCCACTCCAAAACAAAACATTTCCAACAAGTTTCTGAAGCCGAAGGGTGCTTGTTTTTTTTGCAGATGTTGCAAACCTCGCCCATCACCAACAGTAGCAGTCGTCTGGAACAAGCAAAGAGTCAGTCCATGCATTCGAGCACGAGAAAGGGAAAGAAGCGAAGCAGCAAACGAGCCCACGGGATGGGCGCGCGCAAAACCGCGCGACCCCGCCTCGCCTGCCTGCCTGCCTGCTCTATGCCTCTCTCTCACGCCACGCGACGTGTCGCGCGGCGTGGCCACGGCCGCGCCGATGCGGCGAGCACGTCGCCCGACCCGCGCCGCGCGCAGCCAAGGCCCGCCCGTGCTAGTGCTTGCCAGGTGCGTCGCCGTATAAACAATTGCCGACGCCGCGTCCTCTCCTCGGGTTGCGGCAAGCAGCAGCGCTTGCCATGCCATGCCCCCGACTCCAAGCAACGCACGCGGACTCCAAACGTGCTCGACCGGCGGACGGGCCGGCGCACGGCGGCGGAGGCAAAGATCCTGCGTCGTCCGTACTGGCGCCCTACCTACGCCTGTTACGGTGAGTACTAGGATGGTATAGCGTTCACAGGCCATCCTAGCAGCGCGATCGCCCAGCACACATCTTTCCTCCTCCCCGTAGCTGAGTGGGGCCACGGCGTCTTTTGCTGGCTGCGGCCACCGCAGCCGCAGCGGCAGGCGGCAGGGCAGGGGCCGCGAAAGCAACGTGCCATCGCCCATGCTACTACTACTAGTACTACTACGGCGTGCCGGACCCGTAGCCGTAGGAGACATGGACCATGCTACACCGCCTAAGCCGCCGTGTCGGGCTCCGCGTCCGCCGGCCCGTCCCGCATTTCCTCGCCGCTGGACTTGTACGCGCTCCGGCGCCGTCGTAGGCGTTCGCAGGCGGCAGAGGCCAGCTAGCGCGCGGCGCAGGCCTGGCCGTGGCCGTGCCCGGGCTTGGCAAAGTGCGCCCCCCCCCCCCCCCCCCCCCCCCCTACTGCTGCGCGTCGCCGCTGTCGATGGCCGCCGGTCGATCACATGCGCGTCACTTTGCTCTCTCGACCGATCGCTCCGCCTTTTGGGCTGGAGCGCGCGCGTGCGCCGTCGCTCCTTTTTTCGGCGCATTTGCGACGGCGCGCACCGCAACCGTTGACGATCCTTCACATGATCGCTTTGGCCTTTGTTATTGTTTGGCGCCGCACTGTTCCGCCATGAACCCACGCACAGTGCGCGCGGCGACGGCGACGACAACACACGCCTGCAGTGCCTGCGCTTGCCCATAAGGGGTCGTCGTCGCGCTGTGGGATCGACGGTGTCGCGTGCGTGCCCCGTTTCGGCCTCGACCAAGGTGGACGGAGGCGGTTTTGGATGACTACTGTGCCGGCATGTCTGTACAAATCGTCAGATGCAGTACTGCAACGTATCTCACAAACAGATTCACTTGCTGTATTCAATCTGTGTTTACTTGTAGGTTTATGCTTTCCTCACATTGTCCTAAAATTTTTCTTTTGAGGGCACATTGTCCTAAAATTGAAAAACAAATAAATAATTAGAGTGCAAGTGGCCTACCGACACCTCGTCCTCCATGATCAACCAACAAAGTTCAAAACTCCATCCCTGCTCTAAAGCTTATGAGGATTCATTCGAATGTGTTCCTGAAAGGACTGAGCAGTCATCTCGAACGAGAAAAGGACTCAACAGTCATCTCGAACGAGAAAAAGGAGTGAACAACCGAAAAAGCCTTCTGGTTCACCCCTGCGAATCTTTCTTTTTTTTTTTTTTTTTTTTTTTTTTTTTTTTTTTTGCGAATCGCCAATTAACTTGCATCCTCACAAAGCAACAGGACGTGAACTGATGAAGAATCACAAGCTCAATTTTCCATTATCATTTTTTTTCCCCTGAACTTACTCTCATCAGTAGAGGCCGTTAGGCATCTAGGTTTATAGGCCACTGAAACATTACCAGGCCTAGGATTTAATTGTGAGAAGCTATTAGTGCATCCAGCAAGAGGATTAACGCGCGTTCTGAACGGCACAGTGGGTAGCCTGAGGCCTGGACTGGAGCTACCACGGTGACCACTCTCCCCCCGGAAGATGGCAGTAATTCAGTAGTGACCGGCGCTGTTTCAGATTAGCAAAAAATACAAGAAGATTACACGCCACGACGCCACATTTGAAAGGCCCCCAGACACACTTGCAGACAAGATGCAGCCAACCAAGATCATCCAAAGTTGAGCATCAAAGGGGAGAAATGTTGATCTTTCCAACAAAGAAATTTCAGCTAAACTACAAAGCAAAGGGGGGCAACGCTTTTGGTAATTTGCGCCAGCAAAAGCAAAGATACAGAGGCAATTCTGAAACAACCGCAGCGAGAGCTAGCTTCCGAACAAATCATCTATGATGCGTATCTATGTTTGGTGCACCGGCAATTCTGTAGACGCTTTCGCTGTCTGAAGCAGCTGTATACAGCAGGGCAAGAAATCAAGAAACAATTGAATAAGCACAACCTTGCAGAGCATCAACTTTTGGGAAAAGAAAAAGACGTCAAGCGTCACATAATCTCTCGCACTCGGTAGGTTTAAAATTGCTCGACATGGGAACAAAAATAGCTTTGAGGTACATCTTTCTCGATATGATCAGACACCAAACCACAGAAAAAAAGAGTTTACCTTGAAACATGGGAGGAAAAGACACCGGGGGGCATGAGTGGCAAGCCCACTAGAGCCAGCCCCTACACTGTTCCCTTCGGACATCTGAAACCGCACCAACCAATGTCATTGCCACGCCTGCCAGGAAAAGGCATGGCCATGCTTTGGTCGCCACATTTGTGCTAAGCTTTCCACTTGTGGCATCACAGCACACCATTTGTCCTAAACATTTCAGATCAATAAAGGTCCATGATGCCCAAAGCAACGAAGCATGTTCCTTGGAATCTCGTACATATACACCGTATATGCAACAGCATCGAAAGAGCAGTACCTGGAGGCGACAGCTAGCCCTCCAATGTGATCTCCGCAATATGGCATGAAAGGGAACAGCACGACAAGTGCCGAATCGAATAATGGAACAATCTTTGTGAGGTGCTTGATGCTCGCCGCCCCCTAAAAGCCTTTCACAAAGCGCGGCACTTGAAAAGCTGAAGAAATGGGAAGATTTCTTAGTAGTTAGCATAAAGGAGAATGAACGAATGAGATCCCACTCGACAAATAGTCCGTACAAAAGAATTCAAGAAATATATAGCAGGGTCCAAGAAACAACATGAAACTTCGATACGTCGACGCAGCACCTTGAATCAAGATTACGTGGATCACACATCACAGTTAGACGTGGGACAAAAAAAGGATATATGTGGTGACTTTAGAGATACCATGGAGGCATGGAGTGGCTATTGATGTAAGGTCACCCTCAACAAGTACTTCTTTATGGATGCTTTTTGGAGAATTATGCACTGTCCAATAAGCGCAATAAGCAGAGGAACAGCGGGTTCCACGTAAATCTGATGGTGGCCCTTTTAGTTCTGAACTGTCAAACAGTTAGCCCCACTCGATAGGCCATTCTACAAAGGGTTCTGGCATGGAACATGAGAAATCATGTCATAGATCCTACCATAGAAAGTGGATAGAAAAAAATTGCACATATGACCAAACTGATGGAAACCATGATGGCAACTTTAGAATGCTGATGGTAAAGAAGAAGATCCAGTAGGAAAACAGTAAAGAGAACATCTCCAATGGCAACTATTCATGCAGGATCACTTCCATAGGACGACAGTTCTTGCCTTGCCACAAAAGATACTTCATTCAGGGTTGGTAGCTAAAGGGCAGTGGCAGTCATGATTAAGAATATGCTAGAATTATATGTTGTGATGACCCAAATTGCACAGACAACTCGGTTCAGCTTAAGTCTTTCATGATCAGTGCGTGCACAGGATAGAAGAATGAAACAGCTCTGAACCAAATTGAGCAAAATATTATGGTCCTGCATGTACTGCCAAGAACAGATACATGATCTAGTCCAAAATGTGACAAACAAAAATTAAGTGAACAACCAATATTGGTCATGATCTAGGCAGGATCTGTACTAACTACTTCGTCATGCATGATTTTGATCACTAGCATGTTGAATATCATCAAGATTGGGCATGTCACAATATAGATTTCTTACAGTAATGGTTAATGTTACATACCGACTGTAAAAAGTAGATGACATAAATTTTAAAAAAAAAACAGCTGGGTATTCATAATCGTGATGATTGCTGTTAACACATGCACATTCCATTTAAGTTATCTTTAACCCTTTTGCACTGACAAGGAAAAATAGTACAGATTGTAGCAAAGAGAAGAACTAAAGAAATCTTGCGAAGATGAACAAGAAAGGTTGAATAGACACACACAACCTTCACATACTCAACCAGGTACAATTGCCAAAGTCGACACAAAAAAGGCCAAAAATATTGTGGAACAACACACAATATGGGTCCTATCTGTGCATTGCAAAGCCTGATTAAACCCTAATGGCCTATACATCCTTTTTTGGGGTGTTAAGCCAAGATAGAGCGAACCTTTACACCTATGAAATGGAAGTTCGGGTTTTTCCCTCAAAATGGGAGCATGATTGAAAGAAAGACAGGTGTCAGGCAGCTATATCAACGCATACGCAACTGATATTTGATTCCACATGTTCAACCATTCTAACTGCCGAAATGCTAGAACTATCGTATATTAAATCAAAGTTTAGTAGCAGTGATGCATTACATAGCTCGAGTAAATTATGGACAGGACGCAAAAGATACAGCAATCATTTAGTTCGAGTAGCATTCCTTAGGAAAAAAATGAAGAATACAAACAAAAAACAAGCGAACACTACTAGCCATACGACCAACATTTGTAAGATAGGAGACACTGAACTCATGCTGTTAAACCTAGCAATGTTCTTCCATCTCAATCACTTAAGTCTGAGGAGCAATGGACATTCTATTTGTCTTCCCAGTCAATTAGATAATTTTGCATTATACTCATATACAAAAGGTCACTGGACCGGCTAATCTGTTAATTTATATTCTTTTGGACAAGTTGAAAAAGATTACCCAATAATAAGTATATATAAGCTGCTAAAATAACCTTTCAAGGGGGTTGGGTTTTAGGACAATAATGCTCTCTACATATAAACTGAAATATATTGATAATCATCTTCATCCTCGCAGGACAATAGAAGGAAAATATAATTGGTTCCTTTTAACTTGAAGCACTGGATTGGCTGACGTTCCACAACTAGAAATAAGCAGTCTTTCTATAGTCAAGAGGCCAGTGAACAAAATGTTCACCAAATTACTATTGAACTATTCTTTGCATTAAAAAACCCATGCTCTCAGAAATAGTATATGAATAATTCCTCAAAACATACTACCAGGAATCACGCCTTGATAACAAACTAAAGTTCTCGCTCAAATTGTGTAACAAAATCACAAGAAATATTAGCCAAAAAATGGTAAACTTAAGCTGTCCATCCACAAGACATTGAAATGCTGTTACATTATAAAGTTGATTTGTACAGGAAAGATCGATCAAATAAATGAACAGTATAAATACCATTGTACCGAACAAGAAACCTGCTACCATATTCATGCCCGAATTAGAATGGTCTAACACCGAATCTGGTCATGTGGTTCCACTAGAACCCAACCCTACTCACAGTAAAGTTACATCATTAAGCAAGCTAAAAACGCCGTGCGCGCTAAATCACCAATTCCGTGGCAGAAAACACCCTCAAGAATCAGTGATGTAATATGAAAACTAGCTATAAGAAAATAACAATGGGAATGAAGATTATGTCAATGCTGCAAGTACTGAAATCGCCAATCCTTGTACTGGGCAAGAAGCAACTTTCTTCCAACATCACACAGGAAACAGCAATAGAAGAATTTCAAAGAGATAAAGCCTTGCAGCACTCAAAACTCTACAATTCCATTGAGTCTACTCAAAATTGGTGTGATGTACTTCCAGTGATAGTAAGAGATCCTATAATACAACTCAGCACTATACCCTCATCATCAACAAACTAATCACTCAACAGAACAGGAAACATGCTATCTCCGTAAAAAACAGAAAGAATCAAACCTAGTTGCACGGGCTCCTCGACAACGAGGGCTCCGTTCGGCAATGCCTGAGCCCCCCGGTGAAGATGCCGGCGAAGGCCTGTAGGTTCTCGTCCGAGGGGCTCGTGTGTATCTTTCTTGGGAGTGGTAAGAGGCAAGGCCCGCAGAACATCATCCCGCCCATCCCTGCCGTGTTCTCATCCCCCTCATCATCGCTGCCATCCTCCGGCTCCGCACTCTTCGGCTTGACCGCGATCTGCTGCTTCTTGGGCGTAAGCACCTTCGGGGACGGTGGAGGCGTCGGGTGCGCGCGGTTCAAGACGCGGAGGACGCGGCCGGGGTTGGGCGTCACGGAGAGGCCACTGAGGGAGACGGCGGGCGAGAGGCGGAGGGCGTGGGAGGCGGCCGGGGACGGCGGCACGGCGACGAGGCTGGCGGCCAAGTTGAGGAGGCCGTGGACCCTGCCCGAGGGGCGTCGGACGCCGACCGCGAACATGGAGGGGGAGCCGACGGGGCGGGACAGGAGGCCGTGGTCGCCTAGCAAGAAGCGGGCGGTGCCCACGAGGGAGTCCCCGCCGAGGTGCCAGGAGCCCGCGGCGGCCGCGTAGATCTCGACGGTGACGGCGGCGCGGGAGTCGTCGGCGAGCGCGGCCTCGTGCACGCGGAAGAGGAGCCGCGCGTGCCACGCCGGGTCGAGCCCGCCCGCGGCGTCGGGCCGCGTCTGGAGGCGGTGCCCGGCGTCCACCCAGGCGACGGCGTACGCCTGCAGCCGCCGCCGCAGCCCCGAGGGCGGCTTGAGCCCCTGCGCGGAGATGAGGGTCACCTCCAGCAGCCTCTCGCCCTCGGGGAGCCCCAGCCCGGCCTCCTCGTCCGGCGCCTCCATCGCCGGCGAGCTAGGGTTTTGTCGGCCGGCCTGGGACGGGGAGGGCGAGCGGCGGAGGGCCGGTGGGCGGGCTCGATTTGGGGATGGATTCGGCCCCCGGTTTGTGGTTTCTCTCGCCGGGGGGATTTGAGCGGACGGACGGACGGATGCGACAGCGTTTCCCTGATCGGAGGGCTATAAGTTGTCCGCGCCAATAGGCAGAGGAATTCGGAATCGTATAAAGGCGACGGCGCCGAAGCGGTGGCAGGATGACAGCTGTGTCCTCTACAAAATCCAAGTTGCTCCTGATTCGCAACGGCACACGGCCGGCGCGGCGTTTCGTTTCGTGCAACCTCATCATAACAAGTTCGACGAATATTCCAGAATTGCAGTTGCACTGGCAATCAAAGATTTTTTCGGCAAGTTTCGAATATCACGAAACCAAACCAATCATACTACGGGCCGCCCCGCGAAGAAACTCGTATGAAGGCCGCAAGTAGAGCTGGTTACGACAACAGATTTGGGCCCAGCCCCTCGGGTCATCTCTTTTCGTCTGAAAAAAGTAACCACGGCCCAGAGCCTACGTTTCATTTCGCTAGGGCCGGGGAAGTGGCAAGAAGTATTGATAATTGAGGTGGCCCATGAGCTCCATCAGTAACAGTTCATTTCAAACGAGCCCACGAGCTATATATAGCCCTGGGCGCTTAAGTACGGACAGCCCACGGGCTCTATCTAGAACTTCCCCAACTTGCAGCCTCTATATCGACAAATCGGTAGCGCAAAAAAAAAAAAAATCGACAAATCGGTGAAGTTTGTCACTGCCGTCGACATAATCATTTGTTCTTGCAGGGTTATGGTTTGTAAGGCTGCCCGCACCGGTCTACGGGACCGATTCCTGAAGGAATCGGACCGGTAAAATAGCGCAGCGCCCCCGGTCCGCTAGAAATAGCGCGTCAAGCGTATGCCCGCTAAAGCGCGACCAACCAGCAGGAGCACACCACGTGGAAAGAGAGAGAGAAAAGTGGCGGGTCCTACTAGTTCACCGAACTAAAAAAATATTATAACTCACAAACCAAAAACCCAAATCAAATTCCGATTACACCATTAAATTCGTTTCAATAAATCCTTCAAAACAAGATCTCACATGGATATATTTAGATAAAATTACGAGTGAGCCCTACTGATGGTAGTTGGAGATAGTTGAATAAAATATTGGATAGTTGATATAGAGGATGGATATAAAGGAATGATGTGTGCGGAGGAAATTGATATAGAGGAAAGAATCTCAATGACTAGGACAGAATATTCCTTTTAGAGAAAGGATATAGAGGAATATGAGTGCGGAGAGCCTAATGCCTGTTCGGCAATTTAGGCCTAGAGGTCACATCAAAACTAATTTTGCTATTTAAGCGTCTTAAATAAGTTTAATTACAAAACCTTTTTACAGATGTGAGCTAATTTGCGAGACGAATCTAATGAGCCTAATTAATCTATGTTTCGCTACAGTGATGCTACAGTAACCATCGTTTAATTACGTCTTAATTATCCTCGTTAGATTCGTCTCGCAAATTAGTACAAGGTTCTGCAGTTAGTTTTTTAATTAGACTTATTTAAAACGCCTAAATAACAAAATTAGTTTTGATATGACCTTTAGCCCTAGAGAAACGAACACTCCCCTAATCGAGCTTCCCACAGTTGAGACTGAGGTGGTGTTTGGATACCCTGACTAAAACTAGTCAGGTGATTAGAGACTAAAATCTTTTAGTCCCTCCTCCCCTACTAGAACTAGCCTGATTAGTTTTAGTCCCTTTTAGTCCCCCCTGTTTGGAACTTTAGTCCTTAAAAGTGACTAAAACTAGTCAGACTAGCTTTAGTCATGGTGATCCAAACACCACCTGAATTGGACAGACTATTCCTGAGCCAGCTCTGCACTGCAGTTGCCACGCATCGTCGCTCGGTTGGGCTGGCCAACGGAACGGGGCAGGGAGTCTGCGTCCGTGGAGGTCGAGACTGGAGCCCGCGGCGCGAGCGCGTGACGCGACACGGCACCGCACGACGACGCGACCGGACGGGACGTATGAGCGCGAGCTAGCGCACCCATCAAGAAATCCTACGCCACACAAGGACGCAGACGGGCAGCAGGACAGGAGGCACCTCAACACTCCACTCCAACGTCCCGTCGCCGGTCACCACCCCGGACGGCCGAGTAGACAAGACGAGTCGTCGCGGCGGTACGTACGGGTGCCCCGGGCGCCGCAGGCAGCAGCAGCGGGCAGAGCAGAGGCACACCACCACCGCGCCACCGCGCGGGCGTGTGCGCGCGCGGATTCCCTCGGCGCCGTGAAAGCGCGGCCGCCGGACGGGAGCGTGGGGCGGGGGCGTACGTACGGGCGTCAGCAAGGAGCCGAGCAGCGCGCCGTGCCACCATCACTGGTCGATCGCGCCGTGTCGCAGCCGCCAGCCGGGCACGCTCCGCAACACGTGCTGTGTGTGCTGTCGCACGGTGCAGGGCCGTGTCGTCGTCGCCGGTTCTCCCACGTACGTCGAGGTAACAAGTTGCGTCCCGTGGGCCGTGGATCTGCCTGCTCCGCGGCCGACGTTGCCGGGCACCATCTACACGTAACTACACACACTCATTTCGGCGACATTCTTAATTTCTTACTACCTCTACCCTAAGTATAAGGCTTCTTGTCATCTCAAGATAGGAACGCTTTTAGAGTTAAAAGATTACTTCTCAAATCATCCCCCATCAACACGAAGTTTCTCATGTTCTTAAAACGGCTTATATTCGAGGACAAAAACTGAACCATAAAACGCCCCTATCCTAATGGACGGAGAGACATTAAAGGTCCAATCTTCAAATTACGTCGAAGAACCACATATATAGGAGTGTTATTAGCCAGCTATGCCTACGCTCGCACGCCGACTGGTCAGAGCAGAGGCTCCGGGAGCGTTTGCTCCTGTCGACCGGGCTCGAGCGGTGGCACCCACGGGTACTGTAGCCGCTACAGTACCCGGAGAAAAAAATCTCCTCCTCCTCCCCGGGTCAAAGCACATGGTAAAGACTCGCGCCGAATCTCACAGCGGCCAGCTGAGTCCCTGTGTAAGATCAGGAAAGGGGTTCGGAGGTTTTCTCGGCAGGTCGAGTTATTAGCCAGCTATACGTTGAATAAAATTTTGTGTTACTCAATAGCTGAGATTTTGAATCATTACCACCTATAAACTCTTAGAGGTTCTATTTGGAACGCTATAAGGCGCAATAGGATGTGAAGCCATATCTCTACATACAGCACGTAGATCTTGCGGCATTTTCAATGTCGGGCATGGATGGTTTAGTGTATGACCATAGTCACAACCACGACAAAGGTAGAGTTCACCCCAGTTTAAATATAACCGGTGACGGTGGTGCACAAATGGGACGATGACGGTAGGCTACCGAAAATCGTCGTCACACCCGAATCCAGTCACTGGAAAAAGCCTGCACTTAAAAGTATTACTACTAATAATTATGTGATTTTCTTGGGTAAATGAGTATCCATTTCTCATTCTATGGCTTGTAATTAATCTCCGACCTCACAAATTTGGAGTTCATGAGTAAACAAATAACTTACTCCCACGTTTTTAATCATGCTAGTCTATCTATTAATTTATTAATGGATCAAGAAAAGAAGTCTCCACGCTCGCTTTTAAACGCTAGAAATTCCCACGTTAATCGGAGAAAAAAAGAAAAATAAATTACCCACCGCTGTCATCATGGAAAAATAGTCAAAACCTTCCTATAAATATTACCACATTAATCTCGAAAGAACAAAAAGAAAGAAAATTATCCCCTATAAATATTTATTAATTGCAGACAACATTGATATCTATTTTGTTCACGCCGCCGTGTTACATGTATGCAAATGTATACTACGAACCTGATCTAACCTGTTAATACGGTCACAAGTGTTTGTTCTTTCAGCAGGATTTAGGTGCTGTATCTTTGACTATGTCAACGATGTATCTTTGATGGCCAGTTGTCACATGCAACATAAAAGCTGAAGTTGTACACAGATGAATGCTACATACTATACTCCTTAGACTGGGATTGAGTCATAGGGCAACAAGCTCCTATTTGATTAGGAATTTTATACAATAGATTAGCTCACACACAATCCGGGTGAAATGATGACGTACTCATCACATTCAAATTGAGAGTAGGTTGATTAGTGAGAAATTTCCTTAATCTGTTTCTACTATTGCAGAAATGTAGAATATGTTTACACTACTATAGTTATAATTAAAAATATTATGAATAGTTTTGAAAGTCTAGCTAGCCGCGCAAATGCGCGGGCAGCCATACTAATACCAATGTAATTGGCGGTAGGAGCTCTCCCTAAGTTTGCAAAATAAGGCACACGGGTCCTCCTTTTTTTTTGAATGGTAGGGGGGGGGGGGGGGGGGAGCATCTCCAACTGAATTGTATTCAAAGTGTGGAAGTCCACAGATCAACGGCCTTGTTTTTTAGGGAAACGAGGCAAAGACCCTACAACGCTCGATTAATTAGGGAAAAAAATCGGGCTAAAACCGTAATAACGCTAAACTTGGCCTCAACGAACAAGCCCCACTAAGGCGAAATTATGGCATAGCCATAAAGTAAGACAGCATCAAAACCCAGCATAAGAGTAACATTTGTGGCGTAACCACAGATAGCAACACCATGCCCTAGCACAAGGGAAAAACGTAGCATAACCACATATCACAACACATTGAAGATAGGATGAGTCTTTCACCGAACCAATGCAACCCGTGCAGTACTCAAGGCAATGCCTCCATTGAGTTCGCGACATCAAGAACGCCGTCATTGTCCGATCTAGCGGCAAGCTAAATCTGGGGTTTTCACCCGAGAATTCGGGGATTGGCAATGCAAGGGCATACGGGTCCTTCTGCAACCAAAAGTTCCGACATGGGCGCAAATACAACAGGGAATGAGATAGATGTTGCACGAATTGTCAATGCTCAGCTGCAGTTAAAAGGTCCTAGACAGATCTTCTCACAGGGGCCACCTCTACTAGGGATGGCAATGGGTAAATTACCCACGGGTTTTGCATTCCCAAACCCATACCCGTCAGAGAAAATTATACCCATATCCTTACCCACACCCGCTCTCAGGTGGGACTCCATTCCCATACCCATACCCATACGGGTAACGGGTACCCGCGGATAATCCATACCCACATAAATTTGAATAGATTATCAATATATCACCAATTTAGTAAGCTTTAGTTAGCATAAGCATATTTAAATAAAGTCTCATAACAATATAAACCATTCATAGAGCTAATAGACCATTCAAAATATATATCAAAAATAGAAGTTCACAAATAAAGCGTAGGTTCAAGCCACAAATAAGTATAGGTTTAAGCCATATTCGGGTATGCGGTTGGACGGGTACGGGTTATGGCTTCCCATACCCGAACCCACCATACCCGTGGGTACAAGTCTTTACCCATTTTCATACCCATGGGTATAAAATGTGTCCCATACCCTTCCCTAAATAGGGTATTTACCCATCAGGTATCGGATAACGGGTACCCATTGCCATCCCTAACCTCTACCATATTTCTCTGCGCGTATCTCTCCGTGGGTCGAACTCTGGTACCTCCCTAAGTTTACTTTCTCCATACATACAGGTGTGCACACAACAAAGCTTTAGCTCTGTTAACAATTCCGTGAGAGCAATTAAGCTCGCGGCAGCATGCCATACACGAACACACACCAAAACTTCACTAAACAATTTCATACTACTCCATTATGCATGCTGCATCAATTTCATACTACTCCATTATGCATGCTGCATCTCCGTTAGTGCCTGGACCACCCCACGAACTGGCCTGGTCCCCGGGTGTCAGGCTCAGGTACTGCAGCTGCTACTACTTCGACGAAGTTGTCGGCGGTGAGGATTGCAGCAGCATCATCTCCCTGCTTTCGGAGAAAGAAGGTTGTAGCTTTGGGACAAAACCAGCTGTAGTCGGGAGCAGACCACGACCCATGCAACACAGCTTGCCTGCAAATCGACGTGCATGGGAACTTGCATTGCATCTAATCTGTTTGTAATTTGCACCTCTAGCAGCTGCCTTGTGCAGTCCATGAGTATCTGGCATAGCTTTGGGGTATATTCAAACCTTTGAACTCCTATAAAGGCGAAAAATGGTACGATTTTGTATGATTTCCACCAGCCTTTTCTTTGTTTCCTACTGTGCCTGAGGAAATGGTTTGTGGTCCATATAAGTTCCGTATAAAAGGTGAGGGGACAAACTGATGGTCAAGGGCAAGAATCTTATCAGCGGGACGAGATATCACGAGATCTTATGATGATGTTGGCATTGGTACATAGCAACTCAGTTATGAGCACAATTAATTTTGTGGTCTGTATATATATATAGTGACATTAGGATTATAGCTTCGTTCCGGGAAGAATGAACTCAATGTTGGTTGCCTGCATGACAGTTAGTACTGCTAGTAAGTCCAGTCCGCCTAAATTAACAGGTTGATATACACCACACAATTGGAGATGCTTGACTGCAGAGATCCCATCACCGTCCGATGGATAGGACTCTTTCAGGCACGACAATTTCAGGCATATGGAATCTTATGTTTCATCAGGGCCGGGTCGATCAAACGACAGTGACTGAATGAACATGCATTATGAAAACCGAGAGCAAGGATATCATATCTGCTACGACGGGAGTAACTGCTATCTTCCTGCTTTGTCTGTTCTCCCCGACAAAATCTCGTCTACTCCTTGATCCACCGATTTGATTCCGTCCGCTCAAAAATCATCGCCCTCATCTAGAAGTAGTCAGCATGCTGCAAAACCTCTCCAGAATTCCGATTCCTGATCCTATATACTCCTACAAGTATTAGAGTATAACTCAAGAAATAGAGTGTACTCTTACAAGTGAGTAGTAGTATAACTCAACACCGGTCTGGATCTCTCTAGAGAGTGAACGAAGAGCAGAATACTCAAGCAGTCGTTCAATAACCCTGAACCAATGAACGGCTGTTTGAGAGGTCGAGGAGTTTGCTTAGAGTTATGTGCTTCTTGTTGGAACTTGCTAACGATTCTAGGATTGGAAATGACCTAGTACCAACACTAAGAAGATATGCGTGTCCCTATATATTTCATCAAAACTCGGCCTAATACGTAACCACGCATAGAGTACAGATAGATTAGTCTAACCTTTTGCAATTGCACTTTAATTTCATTGTTAGTACAAACTAGAATCTTGCAGAGAAAACAAAGTTTTAGTACAATAATCCAATCATGAAAGTGAGACAATTCATGAATTTTTATAATTTCCGTAAGGCCTCAAAGTCTCAAACCATCTCTCATGAAGCCTGAAGATGCAGACTAATGAAGGAAAAACTTACGACGAAACATCTATTTTCCTATATTTTAAACGGTACTAAACTAGAAACCTTTTGAAGGAAAATATTCCAAAGAGTAGTAGTAGAGTAAAGCATACCAAAAGGAAGCTTTACTAGTAATTTAACAGCTTTGCCTGGAAAGGCGAGCGAAGAGGTTAAGATATTCATCTTGGAACTGTTGTGCTTCAGGAAAGAATTTAAAATCCGGTGAACTCAAAGCTGACAAAGGGGTGGACGACAAGGTATACTTTTCTGAAGTTTTGTGCTTAGAACACGAGGAGTTGTGCATGTCACTTAGCATTGAGTAAAGGCTTGTTTCCAACCATGGTCCAACACAACTCCGCTGCGGTATATGCTACATGAACCACCCATACACAGCTTCGTTTTCTGATCGGATTCTCGCATTTGAAATGAAGCAAAAAAGTTTTTTTTATGGAGTATAGAATAAATAGAGTGTCACAAATAATAAAAAGGAAATTGAAACAGGTATGTTAGCCCCACACTAATGTAGTATTAATTCTGGTTTTACGAAGTTTTAGTGCTTCTTAAGTTTTCGACAAAATCTTTGCTGTACTACTTCTTAAGTTTTCGACAAAAACTGTGCTGTACTTCTTTAATTATTGACAAATTTTGTGCTGTATATAGGGGCTGTTCGGAGCCTCTAAATTTTAGAGGAGAGAGAATTTTTTTTTACCGTTTAGGAGTACTAAACAAAGTTTAATTACAAAACCTATGTCACGACCCCCCCGCTAATTCGCGAGACGAATCTAATGAGCCTAATTAATCTATGTTTTGGAACAGTGATGCTACAGTAACCATCTTCTAATCGCGACTTAATTACCCTCATTAGATTCGTCTCGCGAATTAACATAGGGGTTCTGCAGTTAGTTTTGTAATTAGACTTTGTTTAGTACTCCTAAACGGTGCCGGCATTTTCTCTCTCCACTAATTTTTAGGGCCTCCGAACACCCCCATAGTACTAGTCCTTAAGTTCGGTGCCAGCTTGGTATACCAAAAACTCTTCCATAGGAGCTAGCAGTCCTATAGGCTGTAGTGACAGAAATGATGTCAGCCCCCCATCTTGCACTATTTAAGGCCTTTCATCCTTGTGTTCCGATCCATGGGCTATGGCATTCCTCTTCCCAACCACACTACAAGCAATACTCCTAGTATACTCCTAGGTAGCCACGGAATACAAGAAACTCTTCCTCTTCCCGGTCGTAGAGACTAGAGAGATGAAGCAAAGAAAACTCCTTCCCTTGGCTAGCTAGCAGCATCTCTGCCCAATGTTTCCTCTCCAGTATCTGTTACTCGTATTGATTTACAACTCCTTCAGTGATTGTCCTATTTCTGTATGTTATGGGCGCCTTGTAATGATCTGGATGTCAAAAGCAGATTCTCTTTTTCCACATCCAGAAATGACCAAGATTTCTGTTGTCGTGTTTTTGGATTGTTCTCTCACTGGGGCTTTAAGTTTATAGGTTATGAAAGAGAGCTCTCTTCAGTCCACTCTGAAACGGATGTAGGGTTTCATTAGCTGCCGAATCATCCATTCACCTACCAAGAACCATGCAGAGGGATTTGTCTTGGTAGCTGAGTGGATGGCACGGGAGCTAAAATCAAGCTCTGCGCTGTTTGTGGTTGGACTGAAGGGTGCTCCCTTATTCGACGCTCTTGCATGAAATCATCCGCCCGACACCAATCTTTGATTCCTTTTTACTCTTTTTCTGATTAACTTGCTGCACGATTTATTTTGTTTGGCTCAAGTATTTCTTTTGTTTGGATAGAAATATCTAATCGTCCAGGGTGGATTTCTCTTGCGTTTCAACTTTTGAGATTTAGTCTTCTTATATCTACTCCTGGATGGAATTAACCACCAGGTTCATGAGCAATTAATCTATGCTTCTGCGCCTTTTAAGAATTTTTTGTGTTCTCCTCTTCAAGCCAGCTTCCTGGAATGATTTCCCATAACAACAAAGTTCTGTTTCATTATTCTCAAGTGTATATATAGTTCTATTTCTATTCTGTTTGAGTTTTGCTGTATATTGGCGAAATCAGACTTCTCCAGCTGTATCTGATTTTGCAGCCCTGCTCTCTTCAAGATTAAAGTAATAGCGAGCATATCTCCATATTTCCAACAAAACAACATTCCAAGTCTTTTGTTTCGAAGGACTTGATCTTCTTATCATGTTTTGTGCTGATGAGTCGCCGATGAGAACATCTCGATGGGGGAGTTAGTAACAGATTATTCTCTCTCTTTTTTTTTTTAGAACTACAGGCATAAGCCCTGTCCCATATTATTATGCTCCTTTTTTTTTTTCCTTCAGGAAAGTAGATTGAGGTTACTGCTTGGCACTACCTGGAACAATGTATGGAAGTCCACGGGTGTAATCGTGTAAACGCCAGGATTTTTTTTTTTCTAGTGTTCCTATTTTCCTTCGCCGATCTACTGCTACCGATTGGTAATAGGGGGGAGGGGGGGGGGGGGGGGGGGGGGGGCAACAATTCGTGCGAATTCAGTAGGAAGCTCTCCCATTATCTAAAAAACAAATCTATTTTTAGGTTCTTTCATCATGCATAAACGGTGCCGTAGAAACATTTAGACTTCGGTTTCTGTGTATAGAGGCGCTGTGGTTCTTCCAGCTGGCACGGTGTACCTTGTCCTTTACCCAAGGATAGTACTGAGATCCCCATCTTGCCATTATTTGTCAAATGACTGCACCGACTTTACCGTCTATTTCGGCACTCAGGTGAATTGAGTATGTATTTGAAATTCATTTTGACAATGCTCAGGTGAATTGAGTATGTGTCTGCTTTCTCCCATCCCTGTCTTATTGGAATTCCGTTTTAACATCAATGAAAACTCAGGTGATTAAGCTGTTTATTATGAAATTGATGTATATATAATTCTTATTTAAGGTTCCAACAACAAATGACATGCAATAGTTTATCTGTTGGATCATGCAGTCTGCCCCTTTTCATTTACTTGCTTCGTTGATACTAGCATGTACTCTCGTATAAAGCATTTATTTGAAACTTCGCAGTACTTGTTATATTTTCCTTTTAATAGACTTGCACTAACACACTTGGAATTGATTTTTTTCAGATATTAGTGAAAGCAGCTCCTCGCTGGTCTTCTCGTATAATATATATTGTTGAAACGTTTGTATATTAGTAGTAGTAAAATGGATATCAAACCTTATGTAATGCTCTCTCTTTCATATATTGCGGGAATGTAGATCTCTCAAATGCTCTCAAAGTTAAAATACTTCATTTACTCTAGAATCATATTGTTGTGGGAAGCAAATAAACCAATGCGAGATATGTTCACGACTTTGAATTGATATGCGCTCATAAGATTGGGACTCGACGACTTTTGTACCCTATGCTTTTGTTGATTCCACTATTGTCATTTGTCCTTGTTGATGTGTCGATATGACATAAAGTTCATCAAACAGTCCTGCCATGTTACTTTGCGTGCACATTTCGCTCAATAGTCCAAGCAGTGTGTGCACTTGCTGCTTTTACTCCAGTTTCCAAGGATGTGTTGAGAGTATCAGAACTGCAGGAGTTGTACGTTCATGCAGAGTGGTACTTGCTTCGGAACAAGGCGCACAACTTGTAGTGCATTGGGCACGTCAATGCAACTATGGCTTTGGTTCGACAACCGTAAGCAACCATACTGACGAATTGAGCTCTCACATATGCTCGACTAATCGCTCACTAGTTTCAATCTCATTTTCCGCCATTAATCTTCCAACCCCACCCCTCCCCCCACCCCCACAAATCAATCTTCCACATTTTACTCCATGCATGACAGAGTCTTTTTTCCATAACAATAATAAAAGTAGAAATCCTCGATACCATCTCGTAATGTATCCGATGATATTGCAATATACTACCAAGAACAATATATCGTTTTTGTAAACTGGTATGTGATACAGACTGGATAAACAAGGGATTATGATGACTAGTTTTGATAGTGATTCGAACAAACCACGCCACTCAAATAGCGTCAACCTTAGTCGTCATATGCTGACGTCAAAGTATATAGATAAGCGTGGTTGTAACAATGTCACGCACGAGAAGCATTGTGTTACTATACATAGTTTCTGATATATATGTAGAGACAATTTCTACATTTTTAGTATGTAAAAAATCATTCTTCATTCACAATTCACGACTTTTCATATAAAATCGAACATGTGCATTCTACAGTTATAAAGCATATTTCTTAGTCCTAAGAAGAACATACCACTTTACTTTATAAAACTCTTAAGTTAAAACAGTACCTCAAAGTAATTACTTGTATGTACCTTACAAAGTGAAAGGATCGCCTTTACAAGCCAGAAAATATTGAGAAGTTACTATTTCTACAACGGATATTGCATGTCGATGAAGGGAAGGAACGCATACATAAATTTCGATAACTTTAGAAGTGAATTAACTATTGGGTTTCTGGATTAACTGCAAACTGGCTACATCCTGGAGACATCAACAATTTCCACTTGTAATAGATTAATATGTCATGATTACCAATAAGAAAATCATTTTTTTGATGGATATAAGAAAATCATTTCAATGCTTATTCGTAAGGATACGTGTGTATCAGCAGCTAGCGATTAGTTGAGTAGATTCAAAGATGTATGTCCAAGTTATGTGACCATATCTACCGTATGAGAGATCTGCGATCGCGCGTGATTCACATGTAATCTATAGAACCACTTTTAAGAATGCACTCTTATAGGAGAATGATGCTATATGTAGTTATGACATCGGGTGGATTTCTCCAACTTACATAAGATAATCTACTACAGATCTTTGCTTGGCGAAATGATATCAAATGTTAAACTGATTTTTTCAAAATAATCACAAAAAAGCCCCTTGCCGCGGCACTCAGCCCTCACTTGTGCGCTCTCAAAACCCTAGCGGAAGCTGGTACTGTACGATCGAGGGCGCGCGAGGCAGGTGATGACAACTGCCGAGGATCGGCTGGTGCACGGCCGGTTTTGTAACACGTGCCGGTCTCGGCCGTTGCCGCTCCGATCCCGATGGGCAGAGGCCAACGGCGGCCAGAGCGGACGGAGAGAATCTCGCGCGCGCTCGCGGTGGCAGAAAAAGCTGGGGCTTCAGCTGGCCTTCACGAGGGCCTCTGGTGGTCTTTTCCTATGCTGCCCCCTCCTTGTTTACTCCTTCCCATGCCTCCCTGTTGTTTCTCTTTGATGCCTTCCTCTCTCTCCTCTCGCCGCGTCGGGAACCCACCACCACACACTCTAATCTCTACTCTCTCTGCACCAGCCCATCATCTGTATCTACTTTCCCGAGGAGACGAATTTATCTAGTGTTTTACTGTGCTTGACACTAGATTATGTGTGTGGACTGTGGAGTGTATGTGCTGTCTTCTCCTGCGACCTTGCCTCTCACAGCCAACCGATGCAGAGCAGAGTGCAGGGGGAAGCGGTGAAAAGAATTCAGGGCGGTGACATGGCACGCTTCCAAGCACGAGCTTGGGTGGTGTGGTGTGGTGTGGGCATGCAGGCAGATTCGCTCGTCGTCTCGCTTTGTTTTTGAGCTCTTCCATGCTGTCATGCATGGGCGGCGGCTGCCCTGGGACGACATGATCACATCTACTAGTAGTATTATTCGTCCACACTCGCCAAGATGCGTCCACGTTAGCGGAGTTGATGCATGCTTGGAGAATTGTAGAGATTACTTTTGGTTTTAAAGCACCTGTTAGTATCTCAAATATGTTTAATGGATGGATACATAATTTTGATAAGAGTATCAAGAATCAAATTTTAGTGGGTGCAGGCGCCGTGTGTTGGGCCATATGGTTAAGCCGAAATGATGTGATATTTAACAAAACATCTATTTCTTCTTCTATGCAGGTGATATACAGGGGTACCCACTGGATAAGAACATGGTCACTCTTTCAAAAAGAGGAGAGGCGTCCTCCTATGTTGCATGGATGCCGCCTCGTGGAGGTAGTGACTATGGATATCTTCGCCAAGCACGGATAGAAGTTTAGCAATAGGTTGTGCAGTGGATGAACTTTTTGTTAAATTCCTGCCATGTGAGTGGCTTATTTTTGTGCCGCCATTTGTTTGGCGTGATGGTGTGTGCAATATGTGGTAGACGGAGTCTAGTCATATTGGAAAACTGTAATAATGTGGAGGCCAAATACATCACACGATGTAGAGGCTGGGACCTTTTCATTTGCTTGATGAAATAGAATTTCCCTTTTTCTAAAAAACACTAGTATTATACTTTGAAAGTAGTATTACCAGACTGAACTCTGGTGTTAAGTGTGATGGCGGCGCTGACAGCAGCTTTGGGTTCGCTGTTGCAAGTGACCGCAGGACCCTTTGCACTTCCAACCATTTGACCATAAGATCAAAAGTTCGAGGTAGGTATGGACGTTGGAAGGGGAAAAAGAAAACTACCAGTTGTTCTCTGAAGATAGAAAAAAGAAATGTTGTCCAATCTTGGTTGAGCTGGCCTTGTCGAGTGACTTGCATGTGCACACACAGTCATCCAACACGACAAATCTCCGTTAGTATCTTCACTCTTTAGGCAGATGGTCAAGCTTGATCTACTTCAAACTGAGAGCTTTTAGGAGTTCATTAGAATAGTCGCCCACTTGAACTCTGCTTGGACTAGAAAAACTGGATAACATAGTTCTGCAACTTTACGGCCGCTGAGTGCTACTAGCTTAATTAGTCGAGAGCGCAGGTGGGCTTCACCAAAAGAACCTGGAGAAAACGCAACACAGGATGCCTGCCCTGGTCGGAGCTCACTGAGCTGCGACGAAAAACATATCACTGTATTATAGGCAAAATCAAGTTGCATTCAGATACTCGGCGGCAACATTCCTGTACAGCTCTCGAACCGTTACCACCCTTTTCATGCGGAGCCCCAGTGCCGAGTTCTCGGGGTTACTCTTGCCGCTGTTTGTGAACGGGCTTTCTCAGCCACCGGTGCAAGTAGGCTTTTTTTGTCGAATGCTTCTGTATACGCAAGTCCCTTTTTGATCCTTGATTGTTTGGGCTTTCTTCCAATTGGGCTTAAACATTCTTGTAGCACTGTGAGCTTCCTTTCGGCATTTGTGCTTTCAGTGGTAGGCGACGCTCCCGTCGACAGCGAGACGCCAGTGGTAACTTCGTATCTCTAGATTTGCCGGCTCAGTCTTCGAAGATGCTCATAGGGGTAAGGTTTGCGTACGTGTGTTCATAGGGGGAGTGTGCGTGCGTTGTGAGTGTCTGAGTTGTACTGTGTAATCTCAAAAAAAAAAAAAAAAACTCCGTATGACCGTATTGTTGCTGTCGGCAGTCTGCGCCCGTGGTGTAACAGTCGGGAATGCTCAATTCGCTTCCTGAAGATGCAGCACAGGTAAACCACAACAATTTTGAAACCAATGAGTAAACAAATATGCAAAGCTACATCTAACCTTGGTTCAAGTAAGATACAGAAATGCCAATCTTAAAGGAAAGGGAACTTGGAAAGCATATGACTGAACTGACAATTCACATGATGTAGCTTTCACAAGAACCTAATATAATCAAAAGAGGTCTAAATACACATCGGCAAGATAGAACGGACAGTTCAGCAGAACAATAAAGCTTTACAATATTTATTAAGCTTCACGGTGGAAAGTCTGATGGTACTTTATTCTTATTCCTTGGAGCAAACAGAGTGCAAGGGTCGGTGCTCGGCGATAATAATGAACAAATAGGTAGTTTGTACATAGAGGATGAATACTTTGAAACAATCGATTTGGCAAAAACAGGCGGGTTTCCCTACAGCTGCAGGGGTGGAACAAGCAGCCATTACATGGAAGCAGCTGTACCATCACCAAATGGACTGATTAGGCTGCATTCTGACCAAACAGAAGCTTCCGGATCTGCACATATAGGATGATAACATTAACCCGGTTGGAACTTTAAACAAGCTCACAGAAACAATGTAGAACACTGCTCTGAGTGTGTGCACACCCCCAGATGGTGCAATCATAATGAAATTGAGACACTTTCCCAATGCTACAATTCAGAACGAATGACGACACTAATGATAAACAATGTAGAACACTGTAAAATTATTAGTGCCTTTTTATTTCAAAGGAAGTCCACTAGACATTATGCAAATTCAGGGGTTCGGTGTGACACAACGTATCTAGAGAATGAAATAAATGTACCTCAGGCAATTTCTTGCGGAAAACGACTTCCAGCCTTGCATCAAGTGTATTCTCGCAAACAATCTTTCCATCTCGAGAAGCCAGTACGACACCTCCGGAGCTGAATAAACATTTATATATTAGCATAATCAACAGAACTATGGCCAAGGTTGAGCTCTAAAAGTATTTGAAAAACTGTAGGAAGAAGAGTATCAATATCCGCAATTATCGCTGCAATATCTTTATAAGTGTCCGATGCACCAGATAGCACTAAAGATGGATTACTCTTTTTATGATAGCAATATATGTTATTAACATGAAACCAAGTTGCAAATATTCTCCATTTTTCATGTTTAATCATTTTACCATCGGATGTATGTTTTTACACGCTATTTGTAGTGCAGTATCATGGCACTGGTCCTATATTTTGGGCACGACAGTGACAAAATAGAGTACCACATTACAGAATTCAGCTGCCTAGCAAGACTACCATAGGAATGCGTACGTTATTATCAACCCAAAGGGCAGATGTTAAAACTAAAAAAAATCCGCTGGTGCAACCACAGATGCACGTGCGACATAAAACACTAATGCATATCAACAGACACTAGATGAAACAATACTCAAATCAAATCGCTTGTGACAATAGAGGAATTACCAGAACTGGCCATGGGCATCATCATGAGTCGGAGCAGGTGGCAGGTATACATTGTGGTCAACAATTATCTCTGGTTCATGGACATCGGCTTTTGATGCATACTCATGCTTTGCTGAATGCAGCACTGATTCCACATGATGGTGATCTTCCTTACGGCAACGGAGCAACACAGCAGGCTCTTTCAACCGCAGCAAGCCCTGCATTTGACCAACAAAAGGATAATTTGTAATTTGACAGTAATAGGAACTATTAGGAAGCAGCTCAAAGATGAAGCCAGAATGGAACATAGCATAATCCTATCTCTCAAAATTTGGCATCATTTCAGATATAAGCTCAAGAAATGAAAATGGCAGGGCAGAAAGAGCTCTGGTCTACCAGAATTAGGTGATGGAAGACACAAAACACATCACTGTGACTGTGCCACTCTGGCAGTTGCCTTCTTATAATAACTTTAAAGGAGGGGGATCCAAACCTGAACAATGAGTTCCTTTAGAAGGTTCTTGTACTCATGATGATTGTGGCTAACACGAAGGAGTTCCTTCATGGCATCCTCTTTCATTTTGTTAACCAAATCATCCTGAGCTTGAAGAACTTTGATACGTGAAGCATTCAGCTGCATGGAGTACTCACTGATAAAGAGCATACAGAACTTTGTCAGATATCAAAGGAGAGAAACTCACAAATATTGATGCAAAATGACATGATAATATAGCATAATGTATAAATGTGCCCATGTGGTTGGCATCATATCCCACAATACTTTACCGATCCACAACATGAAAAAAACTGAGAGAATCGAAGTCTTACATTTTCTTGCGAATTTCAACCTGCTTTTCTTTCCGTTCATATTCTTGCCTGATCTTTTTTTTCTCAGCTTCAACAAGCTGCAATTTCTCAATGTTGAATTCCTGCAGAGTTCTTATAGAAATAAGTTAAAACTGAAGACAAAATTGAGGGCCTAAAAATTTCTAGCAAAGCAAACTAAAACAAAAAAGGAAATGGCAAGTATGTACAACAAAGAGGTTTCAAATGGTCAGATTCAAAACAGGTACTGGCACCTGTCTACCTAAGTAAGCTACAAATACAAATCACTTTGTGCTCTTCAGACATTTGTTCAATTTGAACCAGAGGTTAATTAGAATCAAATATTGACTCATTTCAATCAGCTTTCAAACTGCCTGCGCAACAATTACCTCATACAGTACACTTGAATGAAACAAAATAAACGATAGAAAATGTCACACAAGGTTAAAGGACTAGTATATTTAAAACAGCTAAAAATATGAATCTGGATGGGAAGATACTGTTATTCTGATCAATTAGTCCAGTTAACTAGTATTTAATTTTCACCAAACGCACAAATGAACTAACATAAAAAAAGAGCGCTTGAAAGTAGCAAGGAACAGAGGTGTACATGTTCTAAGTTGAACTAACCAACACAAGACTCAAAGACATGAACATGACTCAGTTGCATCACAAACGATCCTGGCAGATGGTGTATTTTTATTCAAAATGAAATCTTCAGAGGATGTAATACCTAGAGAAACACACGGTTCCTGGCTTCCCACCCAAAGATAGCAACCCAAGTAAGAGATACTTCCTCAGATCCTTTTATTGGACATTATTGACTTTCGATAAATTTATTTTTATCACTCAAAATAATATACTTACACAACTATACTTTTGTAAAATAATTTCTAAAGAGAAACCTTAGTAATATAACTGATCTTGGTACTTTTAAACCTATTAATGGTCAACTTTTCAAGTTTTTGGCACAGGTTCTGGGCCATCAGATAAAAAAGATCACATGTTTAACTTAACCCTGGGCAAACTGTAAATTACTCATACAAATTTAATAATTGATAAACTACCCCCATGCCACTTTGCTCACAATTCAGCAGCAAAGACAAATAAAAAAGAATAAGCATAATGTGCACAACAATGACAACAATCCAACTAGTGAACGTGTTGCAAAGGATCCACTGCACTAGCAACTAATCTTCACATTGCATATCCCAGTGCAACATACAAGCAGCATCCAATTCCCACTATAATTGGTGCAGCAGACAAAAAGGAACCTTAATTTCTCTTCTAAGGGTTAGTTGTTTTAAGCTTTTGAGACCAGGAGACAAATGCGAGAATGAAATAGACAGCTCCTGCTTAAGTTCCAAATTATGTTACTAGAAACATCCAGAAGACTAACCGGTGACCTACAACATTCCTAGGACAATCTCCCAATTCCAAGTCACTTCCAAGTACGGGGTACAACCGTACAAGTCAAAACCCGGATGGACGAAACCTCCGCGATCTAGAAGGTTCTAGATTCCTCGCTACACACAGTGATCAGACATAAGGCCAAGGTCAAGCCACGTAAACCAAACCTATATGCAACGATCTGCCTCGGATTGGGGTCTTCGTCGCTTCAGCTACAGATCTTGTGCTAAAAGTAATAATTCGAACCCTCAGCCCGGACAATCTAGCAGCTCAGAGGCGAGCAACGCTGGGAAGGCCTACTGTCCTAGTCTCCTAGATGCTTCGAGATCACGGGGTGCGTCGGGCAGATCGGGCTGCTAGAGAGCACTGGAGGGGAAGAGCAGGGGGGAAAGGGAGAAACGGAAGCTGACCTCCTCGGCGGAGACGGAGATCTCGCTGGCCTTCTCGTCGGCTTCCTGGCGGATGAACCGCACCATCTGCTGGATCTGCTTGGCGACATCGGCGTCGTTCATCTTGGCGGCGGCGGCGGCGGATCCGGCCCTCCGGCTGAGCTACTCGCTCCGGCGACTACCGCGCGGGGGAAGCAGTCGTGCAGGTGGGGGAGCGAGGCAGGGAGGGAGCCGGGAGTCCACGGGAATGGTCGAGGCGGACGTCGTGGGGCAAGTCTAGCCGCGGGAGCAACGTGATCGGGTTGGCTCCCTTGCTTGCCGCTGCCTGTCTGTATTTGGCTGTTACATTATTCCGTGGACCCGGTCCATGGATCTGTGATCTACACACATCTGCATTCCCATTCAGTCGTTGTCTGACAGCAGATTGATTTTCTTAATTGGAAAAAAGAATGCGTTTATCCCTTTCGTTTTCATGGATTATTGGCACCTACACAATGCTGTTGATGTATCGAAGCACTGAGAAAGCGTTGCAGCTCACATTACCATAGCAACAAGAACACTCCGCTGAGTCCGCTAATATAGTTTTATGTCAAATCAGTGACATGTCAGTCAAGGCTAAAGTCCTTTGAGAAAGATTGCGTAGTGGACAATGACAGTTTAGCATAAGCATTCCTCGCAAGGCTTTTAGCAGAACGAAAACATTCCATGTTATCGTCTCCAAAGATCATGGACCGCGATGAAAAGACTGATCGAACTGAAGCCTTCTCCAGGGGCGGAGCCAGGATTTAGGTATAGGGGGCCTAGCTGCAAAAGACTTCACGAAAGGGGCCAATTTAGTACTTAAGCATGGTAATTAGCTGGTAATTTAGAGGGGATATAGGGAAAAGTTTGCTTTGTTAGGGGGGCCAGGCCCTGCTCGCCCCCCTGTCTCCGCCCCTGGCCTTCTCGGGTCATAAGCTATAGTCTTCGCAGTTCATATAAGTTTTTTTTTTAAGCTGGCAGTTCATATAAGTTGCTCCTACTAGTCACTGAGACTGCGCAACAACAATAATACTCAGTCCACGTCATGCCAATTTTCAAGCATCCGAATGTCTGTTAAGGCAAAAGCCTTTGACACAGATACACGTTCAGACATCGTTTAGCAGAGAATTCCCATGGATCCTTCTTTTGTGAGCTTCTCGATCAGTTGCCATCTAGCTCCAGAAGCCTTCGTAATTTGGAATTTATCACTATCTGATGGAGCGAATCCCTTCATGGACCAATTAAACAACCAGTCAAAGCTATATAAGATTCATTGAACACAGCATTGTTGATACTTCCACCTACATGAAAAGAATGTAACCCGTTTACAGTCCAATAACCAAAGGGCGGTTTCTCAAGTAGGTGGTTGTATTCTTATTTGGTCTTTACCCATCCATTGGCTAGTTGGGCAGCTAATAGATAATGATTAGTTGTAGGGTTGGTTAATAATTAGCTGGACTATTAGTTTTTGTTTTTTGAGTAACAGCTGGACTATTAGCTGACCCATTAAAAACCTCTGAAGCTAATTTTAGCATCAAACAATTACTCATTTACAGAGGTCTCAAACTGGGCCTAAAAATCGTAAAAACAGAAACCAAAACTGAAGAAGGACAAAAAAGAAAACAGTCTTAGATGGGCATTTTCCCCCGTCCTGGCCCAGCCCAGGGAGCAGTCGACATCTTGCTCGGGCCCAGGCCTTAGAATCTCGCAATCATTGGCCGGATGGCGGGTGGGATGGAAAGTCACGGAAGGGCCCGAGCCCGGACACGTGATCCGCCAACAAAGTTGGCGGTGGCGGGCTACGACGATCTACACCGTTCTAGAGAGATCGCACGGCTTCGCACGGCATAACCAGTACGGAGTATGGCCTACGTTTTGTATCGGAAGCTTGATGACTTTGTGGCGTACGTGGCGCTTGTGCATGTCGATGTCGGCCTCCTCAATCCTCTCATCACGGATCATCACCGTCGGACGGGTGGGCCCTCCGTCGCTGCGGTCCCCTACTAATCCCTGTCCCGTGGGTCCGCGAGGTGTGACGCGACGGGACCCGTGAGCTGGCGCATCTCGCAGTTGGCTCTCTCCACGTTTCCGGGGCCGGTACGGGGCCCACGGTAGCACGTAGGCATGTGGGTGGTGCGCGCTACGTGGCGACCCGAAGGAGGCAAAGCCGCCGATCGCGACGCGACCATGCACGCCCGCCGTGCACGGCAACTTCAACGCGCATGTTTCACTGCGTGTGCTTCACTCACTGCCTCCTCCAACCATGCATGTTTCTGATGAGTCACTGCTGCTGGAGTGGAAAAATTACGTAGAAGTACATCCCAGCAGCAGTTTTTGACTAGTTCGTTTGACGACGACATGACAGAAACGACCAATTCTAGCTTGGAGACCCGAGTAACCTTTTTTTTTTTTTAGACCAGACCCTCCACCCGCTAGAACACAACACGCAGGTCAGGAAATCCTACGTCACAGCTCTCTACGACGAGATTAATCAACCCTATACTTTTGGATCGTCTTTTTTAGCCTGGCCTCCATCTCCACGTCGCGCGCGCTAAACTTTGCGACAAAAGTGTTAGGAAACGTGGTGACCAGTTGGTGGAACTTTCAGTTCCACTCACGAAGTGTTCAGGCGCCCTTTGGACGAACGGTTCTGACCCTTTGGGCAGAACGTGACTTGGCCACTACTTCATCTCCTATGTATAAATATACAATGTACAGTTGAATAAAGAACACCTTTTACAGTGTCATTGTCCTTCCACTTTTACATTTTAAACACGTTATCCGCACTTTGCCTACCCACGAGCGAAAAAGACTCGGCGAGTACTGAACTCGCCGAGAAAGAAGGAACAAGAACTCGTCGAGTTCTAAACTCGACGGGAACAAGGATCCCGGCGAGATCGACTTGGTAAGCACCATGCCGATCGTTGATGCGATTACCTTCACCATCCTCGCCCTCGTCCTGCGCGCGCTCCAGCCGCGCCGCCGGACATTCCGTCGCCGCCGCATCTTCCGCGGCCGCTACGGTCTCCACTTCCGCAGCCCGTTCCGCCGCCCGTTCTTCCACCCGCAGCGCCGCCACTGCCGTCGCCATCGCGCCGTCTTCAATGGCCGCCGTGGTGGACGCTCGTTCGCTGGTCGCCGCGGACGATGGATGAACAACCGACGCCATGGCCGTGGCAACGGCCACCAGGCCAATGGCGGACGCCTGGATCTCGGCGCCTTCCGCATCCCTGGTGGTGATCCAGGGGCAGGGCCGAGCAACTGCAACGCCAGGCCCGGGGATTCGGAGGACCGGTGGTGCCCCATCCATGGCCTGACGCGCCACACATGGAGCCCGGTGGTCCATCCCGTCGCGCCATCGCGCATCCCCACACCGGCGCCGTCGTCTCCAAGGTTGCCCACGCCCACGCCGGCCGTCGAGCCCCGCATGGTGTTCGGGACTCCGGCCGTCGTTCCTCTTCGAGCGTCGCTCTTCGGTCCAGAGGCAGGACCACGGAGCGCCGCCACTGCCGCCGCCGTGACATCATTCACCGCGGCGGCCACAACCTCCGCCGCCATGCCGTCCACATCGGCACAAGGCGCGGCACCGCCGCCTTTCTCCAACGACGCTGTGGCACCTGCCGCCGTCGATGCCGAAGAAGAGGCGTCGGGATCAGAGGAAGAGGACCCGGAGGAAGACCCGATGATCGACGCCCTCAACGACTTGACGTCGTCCTCCTCCCAGTCGGTGCCACCACCGACCCCTCCACGCGCCGCGTTGATGGCGTCGCTGCCTCCGCCATCTCCCTCCACTCAACCGCTTCGGGGCACAAGCATGCGCGTCGGAGGCCAAGGGAGGCCAACCATCGGTCAGTTGGCGCTGCGACGAGTGGAGGCCGAGCCATCAACGCCGCCTCGCTCGCCGGACTTCACCGTCCTCACCGGGGCGGAACCGGCGGGATCCATGGCGGCGGGCCCTTCCACGACTACCGCTGCAGCGTCGCCGCACACGCCAAACGGAGGCCCGCTCCTCCGGCGCTTCGCGCACCTCGCCGGCACGCCGCCGCGCCGCCCGGGGCGCGAGCCCGGCGCGTGGACATCGGCGGCGACGCGAGCCGTCCACTTGAACGGCGTCGTCGAGGACTACGACGACATCTCCTCCTCTAGCGATGAGGGGGAGGCTCGCTGCCGTTGAAGACCTCGCCGCCGGCGAGGGGGAGAGGCGGCGCCGCCGGGAGCAGTGGAGGTGGTTGCGCGGCGGCTAGACTAGGGAATGGCGGTTAGGGTTTCCAGCAACCGCCGCCCCGTTTTGTTCAACCGCCATCTGGGCCAGATGGGCCGCAATGGCACCCGCTCCTCCCGCGCGCCCTCCTCGGGCCAAAAGGCCGGCTGGGCCACAGCCCAGGTTTGCTTAGCCCATGCGGGCAAGCATGTATCCAGGCTGTTTTTCACTCAAGTCCTCAGGCTTCAGTGAATTACGGCCTTAGTTTACCTTACTGTTTAGATGTTGTTTAACATTCCAGTTTAGTCCCTGTACTTTACTGTATTTGTGCGTAGTATTGTAATAGGTTGATATTTACTTTCCAGTCCCTGTACTGATGTGTAAAGATTATGTCCACAGACATATTCATGTGTTTAATCAAATTCCTTGCAATTGATTATTGTATTTTCTTACAAGAACACAATCAATTTGACCTCATTTGCTAACGCTTATTCGAGGACAAATTGTCACAATTATTTTTACCTCATTTTGCTAACGCTTAATTCGAGGGAAAAATACCACAATTAATTTGATCTTATTTTGCTAACGCTTAATTCGAGACCAAATTAACCAAAATTCTTGTAATTGAATATTACATTTTTCTTGCAAGATCACTTTTAAATTTGACCTCATTTTGCTAACGCTTAATTCGAGGACAAATGACATGCCATAATTGATTTGATCTCATTTTGCTAACACTTAATTCGAGAACAAATCATCACAATTAATTTTACCTCATTTTGCTAACGCTTAATTGGAGGGAAAATTAACACAAATAACTTATCTTCATTTTGCTAACGCTTAATTGAAGAAAAGTTATGTTAAACACAACAACCTTAGCAATATTTTTGGCTAACAATTGAGATCTTGTCAGCCACAATTAATTCACATTAATTGATATGCACAACATGTTTATACAACATCAACTATGCATTTGAGAGTTAAATTTTCTTGCACATCATGCAATTGAAGATATAATTTTCTTGCATATCATATTACATACCAGTAATTGAGATTAATTCTCTTGCTAGTACCACACATTTGCAATTGAGATTCTATTTCTTGCAAATTTTCATGCAATCTTATAGTGTTAATCTCTATAATTTTGAGGACCACATTCTCAAATACTATATTGAGATCTACACAAATACTATATTGAGATCTACACAATTTGCATGAATATTACAATTACACCATGATGATTTTTAATTAAATCTCTGGTTGTACCCCATGTAGGTATCATGGCCCCTGAGTTCCAGGAACTCGCTAAGGATGGACACAATTACCCAACATGGGCGACGGATGTCAAGATAAGCTTGGCAGCCCGTGGGATACTTGTAGCTCTCTCGCCACCAGCTGAGAGACCTGCAACCTTTACTGATCAATTCAAGTTCATTGCCTTGCAACTCATCAGATTGCACCTCCATTCAGATTTAAAAGCTGAATATGTGTTGGAGGAAGAGCCAAGTACTTTGTTCAACTCTCTCAAGAACAGATATGAGCAAAAAGCATGCTTACTGCCTGAGGCCAACCATGAGTGGGCCCATCTTCGCCTCCAGGATTTCAAATCTATTGGAGAATACAACCATGCTGTTCACAGAATCTGTTCCAAGTTGCGGTTTTGTGAAAAAGAAGTATCAGAAGCGGAAAAGATTGAGAAAACTCTCACTACTATGCTCCCTTCTGAGAGGGTCTTGAAACATCAATACCGTGCTAGGAATTACCAAAACTTTTCTGAACTCATTAATGATTTACTTGAGGCTGAGAAGCATGACGAGCTTACAATGAAAAATCATCATCAACGCCCGGTTAGGGCTGCTCCTCTTCCTGAAGTGAATTATAATGCTCAGAACAAGAATACTTTTGATGCTTCCACAAGCAAGCAAAAGAAGGGTAAATCCAAGCGACGCAACAAGAAGAGAGGCAACAAGTCTAATGGCCAGGCAAAAGGGAAGGGCATTTCTAAACCCAAGAATGACAAGAAGACTTGTCAGAAGTGTGGATGTTACAACCATCCTACTAAGAAATGCCGCACCCCGAAACACTTGTGTGATCTGTACCAAAAATCCCAGGGCAACAAGCTACAAGGATCAAGCTATGAAGCACACTTCAATCAGCAATCCAAGACAAGCAATGAGGCGGAGGGTTCACAACCTGCTCCATTAGCAATATGTAACCCGGTGCCCCCACTGTCCGTCGATGACTACATGGACACGGAGAACACGCTCGTCGAATTCAATTTGAACGACGTGTATGGAGACCTCGTTTAGGATCCAACATCTCCCAGATGTTTAGCTATCTATGTCCTAGTAATAAAGTTGTAATAAGTAGATGGTACTGTATGGTATTGTAATAAGTATCAGCACTTTGATACATTAATAAATAAAGTTATGTACTACATGTAATCTATATATCTGATGAAATTTCTCTCATTTTTCGTCTATATAGATCCACGGGAGTCAATTCGATAGAGGAAGAAATGTGCCTAGTGGATTGTTGTACCACAAACTCTATACTTAGGGAAACTAAATATTTCCAAACTCTTACTAGAAGACAAGGAAATGTTTTGACAATCGCAGGACGTGATGCCACAATAGTTGGTTCTGGACGAGCCACTATTACGCTTCCCATGGGTACACAAGTAACAATTGAGGATGCATTATTGTATCCTGATTCAACTCGTACCCTCTTAAGTTATAGAGATATCCGTAAGAATGGGTTACACGTTGAAACCCATGAAAATAACAATGAGGAATTTCTCCTCATAGTTAAAGATAACGGATATGGTAAAGATGTTCTGGAAAGAATTCCTTCCTTACCGTCTGGATTGTACTACACATATATTAAACCCGTTCCACATGTTGCATACAAGGTAATTTTCCAGAATGTTGACACATTCCAAACTTGGCATGATCGCCTTGGCCATCCCGGTGTAGGGATGATGAGGAAAATTATCGGCAATTCCATTGGTCATGATTTAAAAGATGCCAAATTCCCGCAATCTTCGGATTTTATATGCACCGCATGTGCCACGGGAAAATTGATTTCGAGGCCATCATACCTTAAAATTCAACATGAGCCTATTGACTTCCTTGAACGCATTCAAGGAGACATATGTGGCCCTATACAACCATATTCTGGACCATTCAGGTATTTCATGGTTTTAATAGACGCAGCTACATGATGGTCTCATGTGTGTCTCTTGTCGACACGAAACCATGCATTTGCAAAGATAATTGCTCAAATCTTCAGATAAAAGCAAATTTCCCTGAACAACGGATTAAAACAATCCGATTGGACAATGCTGCAGAATTTTCTTCGCGAGCCTTCAATGATTATTGTATGGCCCAAGGAATTGAAGTTCAGCACTCTGTCCCCTATGTCCATACACAAAATGGTTTGGCAGAATCTCTTATTAAGAGAATCAAGCTTATTGCAAGACCAATGTTGCAGAATTGCAACCTCCCAACCCCATGTTGGGGTCACGCAGTACTTCATGCTGCAGATTTGATTCACTTGCGTCCAACTGCATATCATACTACATCTCCTTTGCAATTGGTACGTGGAAATGCAACAAGTATTTCCCATCTGCGAAAATTCGGTTGCGCTGTATACGTACCGATTTCACCGCCGCAGCGTACTGCCATGGGCCCCCACAGGAAAATGGGGATCTACGTGGGATTTAAGTCTCCGTCGATCATTAAATATCTTGAACCCCTTACAGGGGATCTATTTACTGCCCGGCATGCTGACTGCATATTCAATGAGAATCATTTTCCGGCATTAGGAGGAGATTTCAAGTATCACAATGAATGCCAGGAAATTGATTGGGATGCTAAGGGCATCACTCATGCAGATCCACGTACTCCAGAAACTGAACTTCAAGTTCAGAAAATAATTGATTTGCAACACATTGCAAACAATCTGCCTGATGCATTTACTGACCATAGAGGTGTCACAAAATCCTTGAACCCTGCAAGGAATGCGCCGGAAAGAGTGGAGGTACCAAATAAAACCACTCAACTCCCTTCTCCGATAAAGAGGGGGAGAAGTACGACCGCCTCAAAGAAGGGTGTAGATGTTTCTAGTAAGCGTCCAAGGAACGAGAGGAATAAAGAGCAGGACATAGCTCCTAGCACTCGTCGACGGACGATTTCCTCCACAGTTGTAAATGTAAGTCAACCCATGTTGACGGACACCAACAGAGTTGTATACACTCAGTGGATCCACATGATCCACAACCTAACTCGGATGTGCACAATCCTAGAGTTGGTACATCGGGACACCCTGACACACTCGTATTGGGAAATCATGAGGAGTCACAAGGAGTTCAAATAATTTCCATTCACTATTCAGATACTGGAAAATCATATGATCGTAAAACTACGATTGTCGACAGCTACTTCTCAGCTACGATTGCAGACAATCTTCTGAATGATCCAGATCCTAAATCCATTGCAGAGTGTCAACGACGCTCAGACTGGATTCAATGGAAAGATGCAATCAAAGCAGAGTTAGCCTCACTCAAGAAAAGAGAGGTATTCACATCAGCAATATGTTGGCGTTTCTTACGCAAAAAGATTAAATTCAATTTCCGCAAGCGCACGGAACACCATTGTAGCATTTCACCCGGGAGTATTCCAAGGTTATCGTATTTATATTTTTCCACAGGGAAGCAGGGCTAAGAATATCATGAATTAACAAAGAAACATCTATTATTTATAACTTGCAAACTAGACCAAAGCAGGGATACATATATGATATGTGTGGCACTCAGGAGAACATCCATCGATGTAGATAACAAGGAATTAGCATTTAGTTTGGGAGGACAACGAGAAGAAGGTATCAGTCAGCCTAGGGGTTAGCATTTAGTTTCACGATAGTCTACTATTACTTACTTAAGCTTTCATTACAGATACATTCAAGTGCATCAGGGGCACGGCCGCCGCCAAGACACGCAACCCGAGAACTAGGTTCAACGTATCCGGTCAACGGACCGCGTCTAGGCCCCTACACACTCAACCCGAACGTGGTGGACTACAGAGACCGGTGTAGCTGTCACCTACACTCGCGGCTACCACATCATCCCGTGGGGTTGAGGGCAAAACACGCTAGAACAATTCCAAGCACCTTGCTTACAACTATCCTAGTAACTTACTCTTGGCCAAAGAGCAAGCCACCCATGAACAATAAATCCAAATAAATTGTGCGGGACACGTGACAATAAGGCAATTATGTCCTTACTGCCAGTCCTCAAGCAAACAACTCATTCGTATCTACCATACACAGACGTGGATCCAACACAAGAATTTCTCTATAATAATTACTTAAATAAATAAATATAAACTAAAAGGAAAACTAAATTAAATAAATAAGAAAATAATTATATTAAAAAGAGTATAAAAGAAAAGATACACGAGAACTTTACCCAAACTCCGAGGAGAACTCCGGAGCTCCGAGCGAAGCTCTCACTTCTACTCTAACTCCCATGACTAAAATACTAATCCTATTCTAAACTACACAAGTGGAGTGATCTTCCATGAGAGAGAGCGTGACCCTACTTGGGGTCTTCTCTTCTCAAGTGTGAGGTGCGAGTTGCTCCACTGCCGGCCAGGGGTATTTATAGGGTCCTTAGGACAGGAGAAGCTTTATAGCGCAAGGTGGAGTGGCGGGGCCGCCAAAGCAGGCCGGCCGGCCTAGTAGGGTGGCCGGCCGGCCGTCCACTGTGGCGGTTGGCCACTGCCTCGCCCCTGGATGTCCCAGATTGCCTCCTGATGACGGTTGTCCAGTAGGTGGCTTCGTGGGGGCGGCAGAAGAGGAGTGAGGGCCAAGTTGAGGCCCAAACAGCCCACCTTCTAGAACGTCGGTGGAATTCTTCTGAACAGACTTTTGATTCTGTGTTGTGGGCCTGTTTGCAGCTCACTGGAGGAAGGCCAAGGCCTGTGGCTACCATGTGGGGCCGGCCGGCCTATGGTGGGGCCGGCCGGCCTGTGTTTTCTGCCGGCTGGGCCCACTTTCCTTCATAATTGCCTCCTGCACCCAAATATTCACCAAAACTTGTGGAGTAGCATTAATCCTATCTACTATGCACAGAATCTTGGTGACATGCATTTATTTACCGGTAGGGTGGCGGTCAAAACATGCTTTAACGACCGCCAACACAATACCTACACCTCCTAGAATCTATCCTGTAGGATTCAAGTGGGTTTTTGTCCGGAAACAGAATGAGAACAATGAGGTTGTGAGATACAAGGCAAGGCTTGTCGCACAAGGTTTCACGCAGAGACCCGGCATTGATTTCAATGAAACATATTCTCCAGTTATGAGTGGAATTTTGTTCCGATATCTAATATCATTGGCAGTACAAAATCATCCATCTATGCAGTTGATGGATGTCGTGACCGCATACCTCTATGGGTCACTAGATTCGGACATATACATGAGAGTTCCTGATGGAGTTCCAATTCCGAATAAGGATGCAAATCGCAACATGTATTGCGTAAAGCTTCAAAAGTCATTGTATGGCTTAAAGCAATCAGGACGGATGTGGTACAACCGACTGAAGGAGTATCTTTTGAAAAAGGGATACACTAACAATGATGATTGCCCATGCGTCTTCATCAAGCAATCTCCTAACGGTTTTTGCATCATATCTGTATACGTCAATGATCTCAATATTATTGGCAATACAAAAGATATTGAAGAAGCATGCTCTCATCTAAAGGCGGAATTTGAGATAAAGAATTTGGGTAAAACTAAATTCTGTTTGGGCCTACAGCTCGAACACCTTCCCACAGGAATTTTGGTTCATCAATCTGCCTATGTCCAGAAAGTATTGGAGAAATTCAATATGGACAAAGCTCATCCTGTCAAAATCCCTATGGTTGTTAGAACTCTTGAACTTGATAAAGATCAGTTCCGACCAAGGGAGGATGGGGAAGAGATACTCGAACCTGAAGTCCCGTATCTTAGTGCCATTGGAGCACTTATGTACTTGGCAAATAGCACAAGGCCTGACATTGCATTTGCAGTGAATCTATTAGCCAGACATAGTGCTACACCTACCAAGCGTCACTGGGTAGGAGTCAAGACTATCCTTCGATATCTTAATGGCACCAAAGATCTTGGTCTTTTCTTCAGAAAAAATCAAGACTCCAATCTGATTGGATACACTGATGCTGGTCATCTTTCAGATCCTCATAATGCCAGATCACAAACAGGCTTTGTGTTTCTTCATGGTGGTACGGCAATATCATGGAAGTCTTCCGAACAGACTCTGGTATCTACCTCCACCAATCATTCTGAAATCATTGCATTATATGAAGCATCACATGAATGTGTATGGTTTTGCAGAATGATAAACCACATACAACAATCATGTGGAGTTGGTCCTATTGGAGGACCGACCATTATCTATGAAGATAATGCTGCTTGTATTGCTCAGATGCAACAAGGTTATATTAAGAGTAATCTCACAAAGCATCTTACTCTTAAATTGTTTTATCCTCATGAGCTTCAACAAAACGGTGAGATAAACATCTTGCAAACACAATCATGTGATAACCTCGCAGATTTGTTCACTAAGTCTCTACCAGCTCACTCATTTAACAAATGTGTTCGAGGCATTGGTATGCGAAGACTTAGAGATTTGCAAGAATTAGGGGGAGCATCTTTCCTGAGATAACCTTGTCAAAACATCATATTGTATTCTTTTCCCTATATGAGTTTTGCTCAATGAGTTTTCTCATAGTAGGTTTTGATGAGGCAATATCTTTACAAGCTACATGTCATATTACCTATCTTTTCCCCACAAGGGTTTTTCTGAGGTGATATCAAAGACATATACTATTCGCCAAACTCAGAGTTTCCTTCACAAAGGTTTTTCCCGAGTTTCGATAAGGAAGTAATCATATATGCTGTAATCAATTTCTCCTCATTTTCCCAATGGATTTTAAGGAGTTTTTCACATCATATCAAACCATACATCTCCTCATATTTTTCCCACAGAGTTTTTCGAGGAGACGCACTGTATAATGCTCAACTGATCAAGGGGGAGTGTTACGAAACATGGTGACCAGTTGGAGGAACTTTCAGTTCCACTCACGAAGTGTTCAGGCGCCCTTTGGACGAACGGTTCTGACCCTTTGGGCAGAACGTGACTTGGCCACTACTTCATCTCCTGTGTATAAATATACAATGTACAGTGCAATAAAGAACACCTTTTACAGTATCATTGTCCTTCCACTTTTACATTTTAAACAAAAAGCTCAAGGCCAGGCCCGCATTATCCTTACGCTCGGTGTCGACGGCTCAGTGGCGTGCGTCCTAAACAAGTTTCCGTACAGCTTTGTTTTCCTTTTTTATTTGGGGTGTAAGTACAGCTTTGTTTTTAGCTTTGCAAGCCAAAATCCTCAGCTAATGGAGTGGTGACATGACACACTGTGGCAGGATGCCACGGCGCTCAGACGTCCCCTGCGTGCGTGTACGGTGGTGGAGAAGCTTCGCCGCCTCGGGCGTGCGGCCGCGTGGTCGCCGCCGTGGGCCCCCGAAAGGTCGGCAGGTCACCACGTCACCCACATGACGAGGACACCCAGCTGGCCCTCGAGTCAGGCACCGCCGGGGACGCGTAGGCCGCTTCGGGCGCTGACACGTGCGCGCGCGGCTCGTGACCGGGGTGACGAGGCGGGGAAACAAAAACCGGGGCGCGGCGGCGGCGGCGCCGCAAGGCCGGCCTGCCTCTTCACTCCGTGGCTCCCTCACCGATCCAGCCACTTGCGTTGCGTCGCACCGCGCCGCGTTCACGCCCCCCTCTGCATTCTTTACCCCGCGCTCACGACTGCTGGGGCTAGTGCGCTGTTAGTGCTGAGGCGGTCCCGCAGGTCATGGACAATCAGGTCTATTAATCACACGTTTACAGCAGGTAAATGCACACGAGGTTGGTACTGTTGCTAGTACTTGCTAGGAGTACAGGTCATTGGACGCGTGTATACAACCAAATCTTTTTCCAGGGCCGTGCTCCAGAGCACAAGGCACGATGCAGATCTGGCTCTCCCGGCGGGTGCACCAACCGAAAGGCCGCAGCCAAATTGCCCGCCACGCCACGCGCGCCCAGGGTATGGGGCGCCGGCACGTGACCCCGTGACGTGGAAACCTCCTTTCGCGACTAGTCACCCCTTCCTTGTTCCTCCTCTTTCGTCCCCAGTCCCCACCTCGCCTTCTCAAATCAAACGCCCCCGCCCCCGTCCGCCGCACGCATCCGCGCGCCTCTCTGTCTCGCTTGCCTTCCCTCCCTCTTCTCCCGTCAGCCTCCCTCGCCGCAACAAGGACAACGACAGCGACTCCTCCATCCGATCCGCGTGAACCCTCCTCCCATCCACCGGTTCCAGGTACGCTCTCCGCTCCCGTTCAAGCGTAATGCCCAGTTCAGTTGTCTCCGCCGCCGCGGGAGCCGCGAATTAGCGAAAGCAGAGAGCGCACCGCTACTATCTAGTTTCCTTGTATTTTCTTCCCAGATCCTGTAGGATATTCATGGGAGGCTTCCGGTTTCGCTTCTGGTTTCGAAGCGAAACCCGGGAGTACAGGAATCATCTATATTTATTTATCACTTTCCACCCCAAAGTTGAAGCAAATAATTAGAAGAATTGGGGTTGGTTTTGCGTTACTACTAATTAGTGGAAATTGTAAAGTTGATACTGCCCCTGTCGCTTCAACTCTGCACCTTTTTCGTACCTCACGTCGCCTTTATGTGCTCTAGCTTTCGCCGAATCTAGTCAGCTCATCGTTGGAATTGTACTAGAGTGCTGTCGAGATTGCACCTGAGTAAAGGAGGGGGGCCTGTACCGGGCTTTGGAAATGGAAATTGTGGTGGTCGTAGTACTTAATTAGTTTGATGAGGCAACTACTAGGGAGACAGCAGAGAAGAACATAGTTACGGCCAAACATGTTTATGTTACTTCCACACTCGCGTTGTACAGATCATTCTCCGTGCCCTGCCTTAGGAGGCTGGCAGCGTGAGCCAAGATGTGATTACCCAACAAAAAATTTGGTACTAGGACCGATTCATCAGGCTCCACCACTCTTCGGGGACCTATACTCCTATAGCTGTCGAAAGTGTATGAAAAAATAAAGGAACTCTGCTAGAACATGCTTGGTTACGATGTTTCATGTGTTGAAGAGAAGGGGGTAAGAAGGATTCTACAAGTTCGATGTAAACAAAGATGCTCACCGTTTTCAAAGTTTCCAATATGTTCAAACCGGGGCTAATTGACACTTCACGTATCATTGGAAAACTATTGTTAAAAGGCTTGATTCTTTAAGAACTATTAGGAGGAATGATATGTCTTGGAAATTTGAGCAATTGAGGGAAGCAATCTGATTTTTTTTATATATGTATATGCAGGCATTCACAGGAAGCCATGGGCCATGACGAAGCTGTAGTTACTCAGATTTCTGGAAAAGCACCATCACCGGCCATGGTAAATGCATATATATAGTCTATATAGTTTCGTTACACCCTGATTTGATTCTGATCCGAGGCAAAAGCAGATAATCTAAATTTGTAAAGTTGGACATTGAACAACACCAGAAACAAGAGAATTCACACCAAGTCTATTGATCGTAAATGTTGCATCGAGGTTTAATTTTCAGGGTGTAACTTTATGCACCAGTATTACAAAGTCTATTGGGCTTTAGATCTTTAAACCAAACAAAAGTGAAGCATAATATTCTCAATGGACCTTTTTTGTTTCAAGGGTGGCCACTTAAAGTTTGGTGTCTAATTTATAGTTGATTGTTTTGCAGGACCAGCCAGCTAATTTCCCATACCTTGATTGGTCGGCTATACAGGTTCAGTGCCTGATAAATTACTGTTAATTCTCTTTGTTGAATTTCAAGTTTTCTCTTGAACCGAGCAAATGACTAAAGCAAAGAACAATTTGTGCAGTCATATTATGGCCCAGGGATCTTGCCACCAGCATTTTTTAACTCTGGTCATGTGCCTCCCCCATTTATGTGGGCTCCACAGGTATTTTATCTTGATATATCACCATATCAGATGATAGTTATATGTTGAATGAAAGAATTCTAACCTCTCAGTGTCTCTGTAGAATCTGCCAACAGCTGCATTTGGAAAGCCATATGCTGCGATATACCCACATGCTGGTGGTTTCCTGCATCCCTACATGCCCCTGGTAAGTACGGGATATACTTGTGCCTATCTTTTTCACTCGTATTCTAGTAATTGAACTTGAATGTTACTATCTATCTATGTGGGATTAAGCCAATGACGAATAACTCATTATGTCAGATATGAAACCTCATTATTCTACCATGTAATCACGAAGTAAGAAAGCATAAAATGGTCTTACATGTTTATGAAATTTTGAACTAACTAAGCTACTACTACAAAGGCCTAGCCTACCTGACAAAATACTAAACATTAAAAATACAGCTTGCATATGTATGTTGTAATCCCCTGCATATAAATGTGATACGATAATGATCGAAGTGGTCGTATAAAGCAACATCCTTATGATTTTTTTTAAAAAAAATTATTAGTCGTTGATACATAGTTCTTTTTCTGTAAAATTTAATTCCTATAATTTTTCTGATTGTTTTATCTTATGCTGTCTCTAGATGGTAAACCCATTGAATGCAGAGCCAGCGAAGTCTGTGAACAGCAAGGATAACAGCTTAAACAAGAAACTGAAGGAAACTGATGGGACTGCTGTATCTACTGGCAGTGGTAACAGTGAAAAAACAAGGTGATTCATGCTTTCTCTGAAATATTTTTTTAGCAATATCTAGAGCAGCTTATGTGATTTCAGTAAACTGATTTAATTTGCATCGGTTGCTTTCAATGCAGTGGGGATTACAGCCTAGAAGGATCCAGTGATGGAAGCAACCAAAGGGTATTGTTCTTCTATAATCGATCGGTGCTGGTGTTTAGAATTAGTGAGCGAATATTGACGGTTTGATTTATTTATCCATTGTTTAGGCATGCAGAACTCCCAAGAAAAGGAGGTTGGACGACATGACTACATCAGGTACTCCTACTTAATTGCCTATTGACTCAATCATCATCTTCATTAGACATTGTCCAATGTCCACAATACACATTCATATGTCAGTTTGACAATCAGAACCTTCTGAAATTTGTTATCTGGGCACATATTTGTTGGCAATCAGAACCTTCTGTAATTTGTTGTATGGGCACATATTTGTTATCTGTTGAACCTAATTAGTCATTTTTCACTGGCATGACAAAAAGGGTCTTGGTTTTCTTCTTCAGGTGCGGAAACACGTGGAGCTTCAGCCCGTAATGATGGAACAAAAGAAACAGCAAGATTAGCAACTTTGGCCAATGTGCGCATACCAGATACAGCAGTCAAACCATGTGTGAGCATCGGAAGTGATTTCAGGGTTAGTGGCACGCCATCAACTGAATGGCCAGCTAAGGTACGTTTTAGAAAGCAGCTAAAGTGAACAATTCTCTACAACTTTGTTATTACTGTCTCCTCTTTACCTCTTCATAAGGTTTCAAAAGCATACTTGTAGTTTTCTGGATGCTTCTTTTTCTAGGATTTTATTCTTGAATGGCTAGATTGGTCTCAGAAATAAGAATAGTAATTCTTTTGCCTGAAATAATCAAACTATAAAATTAACTGTTCCTGAATTGCCAGGATGATAAGGAATCTAAGCGTGAAAGGAGGAAGCAATCAAACCGGGAGTCTGCCCGACGTTCAAGGCTCAGGAAGCAGGTAAACTAAGACACCCCATGTCAACCATGCTTTAATTGTTTTGACTTCAGAGGTTCCATGGTACTCACTTCTGTTGAAAAAAAAAAAATCTGCATTGGGCATGTAAAAATTCAGGGTGCGAGTACAATGCCAAACCTTCCTTGTAAGTAATTGTTTTTCCTGTTCTTTCAGGCTGAGACTGAGGAATTGGCTAGGAAAGTAGAGCTACTGACCGCGGAGAACACGTCCCTCCGAAGTGAAATAAACAAGCTGACAGAAAGCTCCCAGAAACTCAGAATGGAGAACTCTGCTCTGATGGTACCGCGTAATTCCCCTGAACTCTCACTATCCTTTCATTCATTCAGCACTGTCTCATTCTCAACCGCGCTTCGCATCACAGGAGAAACTAACGGAAAGTGCACCAGAGGAAGCACAAGACGAGGTGCCTGCGGACCAAACAGCTGCCGCGCCGCCGCCGCCAGCTCGCGTCGTGAAAAACTTCCTGTCAATGATGGACGGCGCGGCCGCGGGGGCGCCACGAAGCAGCCGGCACATGGAGCACGGCGCGCCCAGGCTCCGCCAGCTCCTGGGCTCCGGTCCCCTGGCGGCTGACGCCGTAGCCGCTAGCTGATCCACCACCGTCGATGCCGTCGATGCACTCTCACACGCACCGAAACGCACGCATGTGGCCTGGAGATTTTTGAAGAGCGCCCAAGCTGCCCTGCGAGATTTAACAGACTCACCCAGTAGGTATGATTTGGTCGCTGTACCTGTAACCTTGTGTAAAAATTAGCCGTGTGCCCGGCCAGGCGGGCTTCGCACCTCTCCAGCAAAGCTAGAAGCGGAGGCTCCCTGGCACCGGCAGTTTGTTTTCTTTGATGAGGTTTTAACCTGTATGTCGGAACGTTATCTCGGTTGCTTTGTTCATGTGAACTGAACAACTGATGATACGATGTAGATACTACTACTAATAAAGCAACAACCACCGTGAACAAGAAAATTACCTACGATCTTCTCCTGGCTCTTCCAGCTACTGATGATCGTTGGCTGTTACGGCTGCGTTGGGCTTCTGAAACATGTAAACCGCAAAACATCCGGGTGGGCCTTGGTCTGAAACTCGTACAAATACAACAGCGTATTTTCTTGGCCTCCTACGCTTGGCTTGGGTGACAGAAGTGCCAGGCACCAAGGCATCGGCAACAGACCCTTTGTATTGCTACTGGCGCGGTCAATGCTGGTCGGTGTTCGACTGTCCTCCCGGCGCCATCCCTTCTTGCGTGGTTGCAGCGATCATCACTATGCACGCGGCGGCAGCAGGCAATTACTCGCCATGGTTCTTTACCGGCCGCCGTGTCGCCGAACAGAGGCCGCCACTCACGACTCACATGCTCTCCAGTGCACCGTCGTAGCAGCAGGCAGGGATTGACCTATGAAATCCACTAGATTACACCGCAAAAAAAAAAAAAGAAATCCACTAGATTAAGCAGGAGGCTTATCACAACAGAGGCAGCAGATAAGGTTTGCGCAGTGTACAGGGAGGGACGTGGATCTCGATCATGGCGGTTGGTTGTTGACGCATGGTCCAGAATGCTGTTAGATAGGGCCTTTTGCACGGTGTACTTCCTTTGACCCGAGGAGTACCCCCACGACCCCTTGACCCATATGGCCATATGGCAATACAATATTCTATGGCTCCATTCCGCGCAACCGGGTCGGTCAGCCCTGCACACGGTAACCCAAACCCGGGCATTACAATTTGCCAAACGCCGGAGTCGACAACCGCTCGTGTCCAAGGATTGAAATCTCAAAAAGACGGAAAAACCGAAACCGACGAAACCGAACCGGTTACCGATATCAGTTTTTACCGATAACTGGACGTCCGACGAAACCGAACCGATAAGTCCGGTTATCGCGATAACCGACCGGTTTTCATCGGTTTTGAAAACCCTGGTCCATTCGGTTAGTGCTGTTATTACGTTTCGATTATTTTGGTCTCAAAGATTGCAAGTTCGAATTCACAAAAATATTTCGATCTCAACGTAAGCCTCGCGGAGTTACAACAAGGCACCACATCAATGTCAAGTTTATTGTTCCTAGAATACAAACATTAGGTAACATCTACATGAAAAAGTATATATTGAAGAGAACTTATTGAAGCAAAAAAGTGTGTAGTGATTTCACATAAAATGGCTCGGCTCTTTTTACGTTTCAATAGAGGTCAAAAAAATTTATAAACACCTTCGCTCGGTAAAATATATTGTTAGCAAAGCAATTGCTTCGGCTCATGTGTGTGTTTCTCTAATTGGCAACAAACAAGATGCCATAGAGAGCCTTTTCTCACCCAATAAATGACAAGTTTAAACGATTCATCGATGGCCCTTAAAATCAAAATGTAGAGCATTAGTGCATCCTTTATCCATGCATTGTAGTAGATTTATACTCATAAAATCAAGAAATATTACAATCAGATTTGACAAGATAGAAAAAGATATTTCATATTTTAGGCCAAGCTGTACTAATTTGACCTAGTTAGTGTTATCCACAAAATGAATTAGGATCCGTTTCCAAACAATTACTCCGCAACCATGCCTTAAGGTATTGCCATCCCTGTTGCAAGTTTGCATGGTAGAAAAAAAAAGGCAACACACACACCCACCCACACAGACACACACAAGAAGGCAAAACACACACACACACACACACACACACACACACACACACACACACACACACACACACACACACACAAACACGTAACTAAGTTTAGTAAACTTTTAGGCGACTCAAGCTTGTATAGTATCTACTTGAATGTTTGATGACTCTCAAACTCGTCATAGTTGGATTTGAGGTAAGAATAGAATGTCGTGAGGGACTTATTTACTTTGATCTCTCATGGGCGCCCGGCTACTCTATCGATGTTCAAATATCACTTTAAGTGCACTTGTTAGTTTTTTTTATTACAAATGTGTTTGTCAGTTTACACAGTAGGAAACAGCAAATTTGGTATCATGTGATGTAGTTTAATTGTGCTTGTCAGTTTACCTAGTGGTCGGTCAGCAAAGACTTTTGCCAACGCCAGTTAACGACTTATGGTGGGTTGGTATAAAGCCTTTTAACAACTAAAAGTAAGTTGCTACATCTCTACCGTGATGTAGTGAAAAGCTGAAAACAATCACTAAATTCAGTAAATTAAGTTGTAGGTGACTCAAACATGTATAGTTAGTTGTCTACTTGAATGTTTCGATGACTCAAAATTGCAATTGCAATAGTTGGATCCGGGGTAAGACAAGAATGTTGTGGGGTACTCGTGTACTCTATGTCTCATGCGTGCGCGACTATTTATTGATGTTCAGAAATCATAAGTTTGAGTGCGCTTGCCAGCTTGCATAGTAAAAAACGACAAAAAAACAAAAACAACTAGGTTCGGTAAAGTTGTAGGTGAGTTAAACTTGTATGGTTGTCCACTTGGATGGCTCTCAAACTTACCATAGTTGGATATGGGGTAGATTAAAATGTCGCGAGGGACTTGTCTACTCTAATATCTCATGCGTGCACGACTACTCTACTAATGATCAATAATCATGTTCAAGTGCTCTTGCAAGTTTGCGTAATAAAGAACAATAACTAGAGAAAAACAGAAGCAAAAAGTTCAGTAAGGTTGTATATGCCTCAAGCTTGTATATATAGTTGTCCATTTAGATGTTCCAATGAGTCTCAAACTTATATTGTTGGACCTAGAGTAAGATTAAAATGTCGTGAGGGACTTGTCTTCTATGATTGCTCGTATGTACACGACTACTCTACCAATGTTCATAAATCATGAGTGTTGAAGTGGAAACGACAAAAGGCGAAAAGGTCAGTAAAGTTGTAGGTGACTCAAACTTGTATATATCACTTGAATGTTTCGATAAGTCTCAAATTTGTTGTAGTTGGATCTATGGATGTTTCGATAAGTCTCAAACTTGATGTAGTTGGATCAATGGATGTTTCGATATGTCTCAAACTTGTGGTCGGATCTAGAGTAAGATTGAAATGCCGTGAAAAACTCGCCTACTCTGATCTCCTCGCGAGATTCGTGATGTACTTTCACAGTAGTGTCTTTGCTAGTTGGTTTGTACAGAACAAAAGTAGAATTTGCTTAAAAATTATTATTTTTAAGTAAAAATAAATTTAACAAAACCGTAGGTGACTCATTTGTGTATGGCACACTCCACTGCACGTGTCCGATACCGTGCGCCGTTGGCGTCTTCGCTGGCTCTTCTCCCGTGCGCCACCGAGCAACCGCGCGGAGTCATCGTTTATCTCCCGTCCCGGGTTCGGGTCCCCATTTCCAGCTCTTGCTCTCTCCCTCTCACATCCCCGCTCCACAGCAGCGCCCACCCACCAACCCCGCGCTTCTCGGATTCCAGCTGTTCCCCGTTCCCTCGGATCCTTGGCCGTACCGTGGCAATGCCGAGGTGGCTCCCATGATGCGCTCTCGCCACGCCACCCCGCCATGTGCGTCCCGCTTTTGCCAGAGGAGAACCGGAGAGATCTTCGTGCCACGCCCATTCCCCTGCTAGCTTAACTTAGCCCCGCGATGTTCCGTTCCGTCCCGTGCGGTGCCCTGCGGGCGTAGACCGGCTGATCTCGCTGACGCCGCCCGGGGTGGTGGTGGTGGTTGGTGGTGCGCAGCCAAAAGGCCGAGGAACAAAAAGCCGCGGCGCTTTGCGCTGCTCTGCTGCGCCGTAGGTGTCACGAGATTTGGGCCGACGCCTTTCCCTTTTCCTCTCTCACTCGCAGGCGTTGGAGTTTGTAGGGGAGCCGTAACATCCGAGCTGTTCCAATGGCGACCCGCGCTGTTGCTGTCGTCTGCATCGCTTTGCTGGGGCGGTGCTAGTGTAGTGCTGGCGGTAGACTTGTACGGGAGCGGAGTACTAGGTTGGTAGGTGGCTGTAGCCCTGCGCGTGGGCCGAGCGGGCGAGCGCTCGTGTGCTTTCGCTTTCGTGCGCCGGGAAGGGCGGTGGGTGTCTAGTCGGTTCTTCTCTCGCGGGGGCGGCGGCGGCGGCGGCGCTCGTCTTGCTCTGGTTGATGAGCATGGGGCATTGCCCGGAGCAGCTGCCGGGGTTCGAGGTGACCAAGGACTGGAACGGCGCCGACCAGGTCGCGATCCGGTCGCCGAGGGGGGCTTCCGTCAGGGTGACTCGCTTCTCCCTGCGATTTTTGCGGCTTCCGTCGGGCGATCGGCTCGGCATTTCTCGGTCTCGTGTGAAGCTTTGTCTGATGCGAGTTCTGGTTTGATGCTGCTTTCGATTGCAGGTGAGCCTGCAGGGCGGGCAAGTCGTCTCGTGGAGGAACGACCGCGGCGAGGAGCTCCTCTTCACCAGCAGCAAGGTGAGGCCTTCGCCTCTCATCCCCGTCTGTTCATCTTCGTTGCGAATTCAGTTGGGGGTGGGGCAAGGATTTCAGTTACGGTGCCTCGTTTCACACACGCTCGCCTGAATGCTATTGTCCTGAATATATTAGGATTGAGTTTGGGAATTCATTTTGGTTTGCAGTTACAGATTGATGTCATTTTACAGTGCAAAATGTGTGTACATAAGTTACTGCTATTACCTTGATATGTGCCAGTGATTCGCAGTACATGAGCACTCTCTCCGTTTTTAATCGATGGCACTAGTGCATGTTTGGTTCCCGGCCACGGTTCGCCACACCGTGGCTGTGGCTGGCACACAAAAATTTGGGCGGTGCTTGGTTGATGTGAAAGCCTAGCGGCGCCATACGAGCAAGCAAAAAGATGCACCACTTTCACACCATGGTTCTGCCGTGGATTTCGGAAGCCACAGATTGTGGCGCCGCCAAACCGGCGGCATGGTGTGCTGTGGCTGGGAGCCAAGCACGCCCTAGGATACATTCCTATTTCATTTTTGAGCCAAATAGTTTGTCCTAACATTGTCAATTGAAAACAGAGGGAGTAGTTAGTTTATATGATACTCTAGCAGGAAAGCATGTCAAAGGATTGTGATTTTGCCCTTCAACATGTCTTTTGGGGGAGATTGCAAATTTCAACTTTCTTCTCCGGCATTATGAATCTCTCACTTGAATTCCGATTATAACATGTCATCGTTCCGCCTTAAATTGTAGTTAACTTCTGGATTGCCTTAAAACTTATCAATTCCTAATGTACCCTGTTTCTGGCTTTCTGTATGGGAGTGCACTAGAAGTTACAGTCCGCTTTACTTCACCATTTTGAGAACTTTCGCAATACTGGTTTTGCACGCAGGCAATCTTCAAGCCACAAAAAGCGGTGCGTGGTGGAATTCCAATATGCTTTCCACAGGTATTGTAACCTCTCAGTCAACTATATGTTTCGTAGCAGATGATGAAAATCTGTAACATGTTGCATGTAACTTTTCGTGCAATTTTACTACTTTTGAAGCAAGGTCAAAACTGAATGTTTGAATTGTTAACTTCGTCAGTTTGGAAACTGTGGAACATTGGAGCAACATGGATTTGCAAGGAACAAGATATGGATTGTAGATGATGAGGCTCCACCACTAAGTTATGGTGATAACAATAACAAAGCTTATGTTGACCTTCTGCTGAAGCCATCTGATGATGACCTGAAGTGCTGGCCACACTGGTACGATAATTGCTTTTGCATTTGCTTTGGCTCTGTTTAAATGTCTTGAGTATTGATTATGTATCTAATGGAACGTCAATTGGGTAATTAATTAGAGGAGGTATTATAGTTTAGTTTTCTCCATCAAAGGCATGTTGCTTGATCCATGATTCTGTTCCATGTGCATCATTTGCTTAGAAAAGGGAATCTGAACAGGCTAACACCTGTCGTGATGTAGATGGGATGCTCTCTGCTCAATAAGTCAGTGCTTCTAAAGTTAAAGTTACTTAATTCAGTATAAAGTATAATGTTTGTGATTCCATGTGTTCATATGTGCTGCAACCTGCAAATGAGTAAAAAGGATGCTAATCTGATGAAATTATGCACGCTGTGAATATGTACCTTCATGTGAAAACATGAGTACCTGCATTACTTTCAATATGTATGCTCGGCCTGATTTCGGTTTTAATTTGAATTTCAGTTTTGAGTTCCGTCTCAGAGTTTCTCTTTCAATGGACGGAGACCTTTCATTGATATCACGTGTCAGGAATGTTAACGGGAAGCCATTCAGTTTCTCATTTGCTTATCACACCTATCTCTCTGTTTCTGACATCAGGTATCCCATTTTTGCCCATTCATCCTTTGTTATACTTATGCTTAATTTAATGTGACGATTCACCATTTTTGTTTTCTTTGTCTCCTGTAGTTTATTGGTTCTGATTAATAAATTATTTGGTCCATCAGCATTTATGTTTTCTTCCTTATAGTATAATCTTTATAACTGCATTTGCTTTAAAAAAAAAAATTGCCACTGAGGGGCAGAAATTTTCCACCTCAAGGCAACTTTGTAAAATATATCGGCGTGGAATTTACAACATATTATGCATGCAAGGGTAGAACGAACCAACCTGAGTTGGACATAAGCTTCACTAGGTTACTCAATTAGTCAGTATAATTTGCTGCTTCCTTACAAAAAAAAATGTGAAATAGTAACAAAACTAATTCAATTGGATTTTCTAAGAAATCCTAGTTGCTGGTATTACCATGAAAAAAATGCATGTTCTTATTGAAGCTTAATGATCACCGAGTTACATTTTTATTGCAACATTCATATTAGAAGTTTTCGTCTCATTGCTGATCTCTATTTCAATACGAAAGACATACGAAAGACAATATAGAGAAGTTTTAAGATTTTTAATTGATGTGGTGTGCCTTCATTCCAGTGAAGTGAGGATAGAAGGTCTGGAGACCCTTGATTATCTCGACAACCTTAGCCAACGGGAACGCTTTACAGAGCAAGGAGATGCTATAACGTTTGAATCAGAGGTAACTTCCACGTATGCTGATGTACAAGATTATACCCGATTCGCTTTCGCATTTAAACGATATGTGTCATTGTTATCTTTTGGCCAGATAGTCAAATTCATGAACTCGTGCAGATTCATCCACTGAATATTGTGAATATTTTGGCATCTTTATTGTGGTTCGCTGTACTGACTATATACTTGACCTTGAACCTGTAGTTGTGAACCTGTTATAGGATTAAGTTGTACCCACTGCAGAAATTTCCGAATATTTGTCAGTTTTTTGTTGACGAATAGTAGCTTCTAGGGTTGCTTTGGATTCTTCCAGGTTAATAAGGGCATATGCTGTTCAGCGACCTATGCTTGGCTTTTTATGTTGATGTGTGGATACATCCGCTCTTGTTAGTTGCTCTAATGGGGGTATATTGAAAAGAAGAGTGGCCTAGTTTGGAGTTTTCCAAGTTAATAGGTTGTTCCACTTGGGTAATTTGAATCTAAGGATCATGCTAAATGCTGTGCAGGTTGATCGAGTCTATGTTGGTTCCCCAGGCGTAATTGCCGTACTTGATCATGAAAAGAAACGCACATTCATCATCAGAAAAGATGGGCTTCCTGATATTGGTAAGATGATTTTCTCCTGTCACTGCTCCATCAAACAAGTTAACCACAGCAGCAACCGAGCAAAATCATTTTCTGTTCTTTCTCTTGACCATCAGTTGTCTGGAACCCGTGGGACAAGAAGTCGAAAACGATGGCAGATTTTGGCGACGATGAGTACAAGCAGATGCTCTGTGTGAATGCTGCTGCGGTGGAGAGGGCCATCACGCTGAAGCCGGGCGAGGAGTGGACGGGGAAGCTGGAGCTCTCCGCCGTGCCGTCGACAAACTGCAGCGACCATCTCGACCACCCAGGCAGGCTGTAGATCGCTGGAGGTCGCCCTTGAAGAAAGACATGTACTACTTCTTTTTTGCGTGTACATGGGGGCAGTAGGTCCGGTCCTGAAGTATGGTCAACCGGTTGTCGGGTTTAAATTGTGTCAGGTGCAAGTATTCGCTGTGATTGACTTCGTTCTGGAGTGTATGTGTAGTTGTACCGTTGCGGCATCTGGTTTTTACATCTCGCAAAGGTTCTAACAGAGTGCCCTTGGAGGGTACTGAGCTCTGAAAGGCAGAATCCAAGTTGATGGATTCCTGGAGCAGACGCCATTTTTAGTTCTGAATGGAACAGAATCCAAGTTGATGGTTTCCTGGAGCTAAACAACCATTCGAGTTCCGAATGGACATGATGGATTCCTTGAGCTAAACATCATTCCAGTTCTGAAAGACAGAATCCGAGCTGTGGAATGAATCCAACATTCTTGGAGCAACATTCTTGCTTGGTTCTTTACGCGTTACTTACACACAAGGCACGGGTACATGATACTCCAAGCGAGTTCTTGGAGTAGTGCGGTGGACAATGCTTGTACAAACACCTGCTACGAGCCAAAACAAAACGCCGAACGAGGCCAGCCCCCAGGCATAATGGTGCCAGCCAGCTGCTAGTGCATCTGATCCTTGAAGACCTTGACCTCGAGCCCGCCGCCGCGCCTGTGGCGCACGTTGTAATCGGCGTGCGTGCCGAGGAGACGGTCCCAGACAACGAAGGATGGCTGCGAGAAGTTGAGCCGGCCGCCGCCGCGCTGGTGGTGCACGTCGTGGTACGCCGTATTGTTGGCGAACGCGGCGTGCAGCGGGTTCCACGGCGCCGCCACGCCGCAGTGGTCGTCGACGCCCTTGACGGTGGCGAACACGAAGAAGGCCGCGGCGGCGCGCGGGGACATGCCCGAGGCCAGGTACGCCGCCGCGCCCGACAGCGTCTCCGTGAGCACGCCGTCGACGGGGTGCCCGTACTGCGCGGCGAACGCGTAGGGGGCCGCCACGCGGTGGTGCCACGAGGGGAACCGACGGTACATGTACGCGCTCGAGTGCATCAGCCGGTGCATGAAATACTGCCAGGCGTCCAGGACCACCATGGCCAGGCCGAACCGCGCCGCCACGGCCATGAACGGCTCCGGCGCCGGCGGCGAGCTCTTCGTGTTCACGCCGCCTCCCTCGCCCGTCAGCTGCACGTAGAGGCATGCAGGAACGACGTCAGGACAAGATCAGATCAGCAGCGGCGGATAATGGGCAGTAACATGATGATTTTGCATAGCCTTTTATTTCACAAATAAAATCAAATAGCTGCCACAAAATGGATTAACTGGATCTCAATTGGCAAGGACCTCCAATATTTTTTGTCTGTTCCTGCATTTGAAAATACGAAGCAAATGACAGAAGGGAGTTCCTGCATTTTTCTTTGTCGTTTTGGGCTGTCCTCTTTTCTTTTTGATGTCTGACGCTCACAAATGGCCCAACAATAGCCCATTCAGCCCAGGTAACTCAAGCCGAACTTCTTCGTGTGAATCGAGCTCCAGTTTATTCTATATCTTCGCGGTGCAACACGATAAGTTGCATGGGTATGTGATACAAAGGTGCACGCGTGTACAACGGTCGCCTGCTGCTTCACGACCAATAACAGGATTAACCAGCAGTGAGACACAAGAGTGGTTATGGGATGGTTTTTGCAACAAACTCGTGGATGAGCAAGGGCCACCTGTGGCCTAAAAAGCAATGGCTTGATTCATGCTATATTGAACAAATTTCAGACCTGCAAAATGTCTTCTATTTTACCTAATCTAACATCATTTTGATTTAGCTTAGCAGTCATAATTCCCTTTGCAAGGTTTCTAGCTCCGCAACTGTGGATGAGATATCAAACTTGGGTTGAGTTATAAGGTGGGATTTACAACTAGGCTTTTTTTTTTCCCTAACCATCCTCATATCTAATTCACCACATTTTACTTTTTTTTTAAGTCCAACACTTTACTTTTAATCATCCTAACCTTGTCATTTTGACCCTAGTTTTGGGGTGATTAAGTTTTAAAGATCAAGCGGTAAACTATCAATATGTTCAACTAATATCATCTTGTGTCAAATACTTTTGTCTGTAAGAGGGTGTTTGGTTGCTAGCTATCATTTACCACACTTTAGCCATGTGTGTCAAGCCACAAAAAAATGTTGCAAAAAAAAAAAAGCCATGCTTTGACATGACTAAAGGAATCTTGCCACTTTTTTTTGTTTGGAAACTATTTTGCTACATTTTTTAACTCTATGACATGCGAAGCTCAAAAAATATTGCCAAAAGTTTGTTGCCAACCAAATATTTACCAATTTGGTCAAAGTTGCCAAAAGTTTGGTGTGGTAAAATGTGACTAGAAATCAAACACGTCCTTAAATAATTAAGAAACTATTATTTTTGAACAGTCAAAAGAAACAATCCATATGATAGGCACAGATGCAAATAGGTGCTCAGCTGGTAGAGAGGACAGGACGCAAAAGTGTATATATATCATCAACCCTTGAGATACATGGATGTTTAACTAGGCAATTATCACATGCATGCAGATGATGCAGTCGTCGGCAACGTTGAAGAAGGTTAGCTTAGCTACGTAACGTAAGTAGTACTGACCTTGAGAACAGCGACTGAGATGGCGGCCTGGATAGATGTTCAGCTAGGCAATTAGCATGCATGCACTCGTCGGCGACGTTGAAGAAGGTTAGCTTAATTAGCTAGCTAGGTAGTGGAGCACGTACGACTAACCTTGAGCACGGCGACAGAGATGGCGGCCTGGATGGCCTGCCGCAGGAGCACGCCCTTGACGACGTCCTTCCGGGAGGTGATGTTCTTGGTGTCCTCTTCACTGGTGGAGTGCAGCCTGTACCTGTCCAGCACCGTGGTGCTCCGCAGCAGCAGCTCGTAGATCCCCGAGTACACCCAGTACACGGCCACCGGCGCCAGCGTCATCACCAGCTCGTCGGCGTCCAGGAACCAGCTGCACATGGCTCTCCTCTCTATCGCTAGCTAGCTCTGCCGCCAACAAGCTCTATCTCATGTGGCGGATCAACAGGATCGAGCTGGTGGTTGTTGGTGACCGAATGAGAGAGCGAAGAGTTATAGCTACCAGTAGTTGCCAATGCTGCCCGCCCTTGCTTGGTATATATGGCCTTGTGCTTGTAAACCAGCTTGCTGCTTAATTTGACAGCTTTCGCTCTCGTGCAGAAAAAAAAGTTACTTACAGCTTTCGCTCTCTTGTTTCGGTTCAAGCGAGGTGTGCCGAGGTATATATGGGCCAAAACGAACTGGCCAGGGCGTGACCTCTTCTGCGCGCCGCGCGACGTGGACACGTACGCGGCAACGGTAGAAACACGTAAGTTTCAAATACTAGCTTCAGGCGCGGAACTTTCGTAACGTGGTGATGTCTCAGATAAATTAAGACCACAGAATGGTCTACATGAAGCTCCGCCCCGACCAGACGAAGATATATAAGAGCTTTATACGTTCGCATGTTACGGTTTTGGATGCTGAATTGACCCCTCCCAAGGACATCATCGGGCGCGTTCCTCTGCTTCAGAGATGCAAGTGGGTATCCAATAGGTATTTATGGGTCAAGCGTCTAGCTCATTTGATCTACTAATCTTTTAGGATGGTGTGAAATTCTAGCTTATTTCAGAGAAGCTTTGAGTCGACTCGGCTTCCAGATGCTCTGACACAGAGTTCGAACAAGCGCTCCCGGTAACCACGTTCCGTATACCGCACAAGTCCCTCGTCGCAGCGTGCGGGCATGTGCATGCATGCTCCGACGGCGTTTGCTCGCGTCCACGCCTGTTCCACGGAAGCAGGATCGAGACTACTGAAACTGTTACTACCTACCTGACATAGAAACCTGTTCGTGAAGTGGCCAAGCGGACCGGCCGGTCGAAGCCCACGCGCGTAGCTAGGCTCTAGTACCGATAATGCGATGATCGACCAGTTGGGAGTGCGTTCAGTATCGGCAAGGCAGAGACACACAACTGTCTCAACGGCGAACAACGAGCCAGTCCGGCTATCCGAGCTAGGAAAATATGCACAGACGCCGAGCGCGACTAGTTCACTCCATACTGGGGCATGTTTGGACACGTTCAATGGAAACATGCACGTACACCGTCTTAGTTTTTCTTCAAGAAAAGAAGATTCACTGATCAAGTTGGCTAGGTCTGGGTCAACTCGCCGAACTTAGCAAGTAGTATCGCGGCATGCACGTACCCTGTCGTCAAGACGTACGTGTCGTTGTCTGGACGTGCCGGTGCTCTTCCGCCGGCCCATGTCGCCGGCTGCGACTGGTGAGGGCGACCGTGGTGCTCTTCGGTCCGTGCCGCCGCCAAACCTTGGTTCCATCCTCTCGCGGGAAAAAAAAAATGGTTCGATCGAACGGCCATTTTGCGCGTCGTGAGGGTGACCGGCCCGAGCCAAGGATCGAGCACGTCGCACGATACGTCAGCTCTCATGGACGCGCGGAACGGGTGCTCCAAACCAATGAGACCACTTCATCGATCGGGTCCATGACCATGAGCGGCGACGCCCTGAATGCTGGTTCCCGTTTGGCCTGCTGAATGCTGATCAGTAAATAAGTTCCCTGGCCGCAAAAATAACTCGAATATGCATGCTAGCGTGATCCGACTGCGTTTCTCGTGTCAATGAAACTGTTTTTTTTTTTTTGGAACAGGTCAGTGACTGTTAATTACCTGACCTGGAAACATGTTCATGCAGGGTAAAACTGAGTGGTTGTGAGCTGCAACGCTGAGCTGGTAGAGTTGACGAGTGGCCAATTAGTGGACCGCCAATTGGGAGTGCGTTCTGGTCCCAGCCAATCGGCGAGTCAGACTAGCTACTAGCTAGAGAGTAGAGACATGTACACAACCGTCTCAACGGCGAATAACCAGCCAGTCCGGCTATCCGAGTTACTAGTAGTTTTCCCGGAGAAAAAGTTAAGGGACAGACGCCGAGAACGACTAATCCACACTGAAATTGTTTGTATCTTGGTGTTTCTTCAAGAAATAAAGAGCGTTCATTGATCAAGCTGGCTAGGTCTGCTGGGTCAACTCGCAGTACTCGATGTGGTGTGTACAAGTCCACTGGAGTAGTTTGTCTTAGAATTCTATCCTTTTTTTCAGATCCTCTGAATTTTATTTTGACGGTGTGAGCTGTGTGTAGCGCATCGCAATCTGGCCATCTTTATCGGCATAAGAGAGCATCATTTCTGCATGCAAGACGGAGTCGCTCATGCATGTGATGGTTGCAGCTCGCGGAAGACCACGTCATGCATGGCGGTGCTTCCATAAGTTCCATCGCTTTGATTGGCAATCAAGGCGCCGGTGCTTAGAGATGTTTTAGGGCTCGTTCGGTTACTTAGTTTTCATTCCATGCCTGATTTCATCCAAGGCCTGGTTCAAGTGGATCCATGCGTGTCACTTGATCCATGTGATCTTCCCATCCAGGTGTAGGAATCGATCCTTGCAGTTGTTTTTGGCTGTTCGGTTGAGCAGGAAGGAATGCACAGAGGGAACAAAGAGAGCAAAAACATGCTATTTTTATCAGGCTCTGATTGTCCTTTCATAATACTGTTATATCAGGATCCGAACACAATGCATCAGGCTACAAGAAGCATATGTTCATTCCACAATGATCTCAAGGTGATCAGGTCTCAGTATGCAGTAAACATCACCCAAAAAAAAGATCCAGTAAAACATTAGGAAAAAGGCATCTAGTATGCAGTAATTAAACAGTAAACGTAAAGATTCAGGAAAAATCACAGGGATCTCAGAGCTTCATAGCAAGTAGCGTCAGACAACCTTAACCAGATTGGCTTTACCAAGCATAAAGCAATCCAAATAAATCACATTTAACAGAGACACCTATATGCAAGATTAACCCTATTCTGTTCATAAACTAACACTCTTTCAGCCAAGTAAAATACAACACTCTTTCAAACTGCTTGTTCTAGGAGTCCAACTTCTTGGTGTACTCAGCCTTGAGCTTCTTGGCCTTGGCAAGACTCCAACAATTCTTCCTGCACACGTTTGTAGGTAGAAACTCTTGAGAAAATAACGAGAGACACAAACTCAAACAACAGCTACAACATCCTGTGACCAGCATGCTAGGATTTTTCGAGTACAGATACAAGCAAAAGACAATGTGTGTCTGGCTATGATTATAGATAATAATATGCAAGTTGCAAACTTAATTTCATAACATTGGCCTGCATGTATTTAAAGAATAGCAAAATCTATACTGAATATAAGAGAGAAAGGCATGTCACAAAATAACTTGAGACTTGTCATTCTTGATCAGACATAGGAAGAAGTCAGTGTATAGTGAAAGCATTAGGTTCAGAGAGAAAAGTGTGACAGTTGTGCTGCAGGTTTCAATAAGCATGATTGATTTGGACAACAAAAATTTCAGACTCATCTGGACAACATCATAAAAATTATGATATATTGAACTTTGGCTTTGGCTTTCGTTCTTTGCACGACATGGAGCATATTATATATTGAACAAAGCTACCCAATTAAGGTTTAAAGGCCATCAGATAATATTATGTACTTGAAGAGCTATATACAGAGAACATGGATCACTAAGGATTGTCTAGAAAGTGCCCAAACAGGAGGGTGAATAGTGTGGCCCCTGAAACTTTTGTTCTAGACCTGATCTGAGACAGAAGTAGAGTACTAATTGAACTTCACTGGTACCGATCGTTCTAATTATTCAGTGCTACTATAACTCACAAGAAGCAAAATGGACAAGAAGCAGTGCTACATTCTCAAAAACTCACAATGCTACTATTATTCAGTGCTACATTCTGAAAAACTCACAAGAAGCAAAATGGACTCGAATCGGGTGCATGGCTGCATCATGCGCACATGGTTGTCTCGCAAGAACTTCACGCGAGCGAAATTACTGTTTGTACTCTGCAACCTAGTATAAATCAAGGAAGTGATTCTCTTCAGTTAGCTAGTGCAGAGAGTGAGCGAGCATGGTTTCAGTGGGACGTTCTGAGAATTAACCGAAAGATGTGTGATTTTTTCAGGTGGGTGGAGTAGATAATCAATCTACACACGTGCTCGAACAAACATCACAAGAATCTACAGACAAGGGCAATGAACTAGCATCGCAAGAATCAAAGATAACAACAACTTTTTAATCCACTTGAAACAGAGCAATGCGATCGAGAGGAACAAACAAGGAGGACCCCAGGCTAAGAACCTGATCCCGTCTCATCCTCCTCTCCTCTACTACATACTGCTAGCGATTATGTACACGCACACACTGAAACACAGAGACTCTCGTCTCGCTGGCGGCAGCGGAGACCCTATCTGGTGCGGCCGAGGTGGGAGGCGATTGCGGAGTGGTACATGGCGTTGTGGAAGCACTCCGTCACCCACATCCGCGCCCGCAGCTCCCGCGCCTTCTCCTCCGTCAAGCCACCCATGAACTGCCTCCGGGAAGCCGCCGCCGGGGGATCATCTCGCGCCGCCGCCGTCCAAGATCCAAGAACCAAGACGAAGGGGAGAGGGAGACGTCGTACCGGCGAGAATGCCTGAGGAGGGGAAGGGCATCGGAAGGGATTCGGCCGCGCCATTGCCGTGGTGTCGCGCAGCGCCGCCGTCCCGAAGCGCTGCGCCGCCCGTCGCCCTCGCCCTCACCTCGCTTGCAGTCGCGTGCGTCTGTGGGAGTCGTTCCACGGGGTCGGACACGAGGAGCGATTCCTAGCTGTTTGTTGGGCGCAATGGCCGGATTGGGCTCGGTGGGAATCCAGCCCATAGATAAGCGAACGACATTTCCAGCCTACTCCAGGATTCTCTCCAGACCATGAAAAGCCACTGGATTTGGGCCCAAATCCTGGGTATTCCATGCCAAACGAACAAAGCCTTAACAATAAAAATGACAGCTTAAGCGTGCGGAAGCGTACAAATTTGGCAGCTCGCGTGGGAGGCCAAGGCTCTTATGTAGATTTTGCATGATCCTCTCACCTTAAGCGCCTATTTAAGCGCTTTTCCATTGTATGTGCCCTGCAGACCCTACCTTTGTTTGTCCTCTGACAAATAACTCTACCATCGTTTGCTCTCGCAAGCTGGGGGAGCCAGCCTTGCATACGCTCCATTGGTCATAAGTCCATGTAGTGTAATCGCCTTATTACTAGAACAAAAACCCGTGGCAGATTCCATCACCAGTTCTTGCGCCCGTGGCGTCTCTACTGGTTATCAAATATTTGAATGTGTTCCCTTTCGAAAAAGAAAGAAAGAAAAAAAATTGAGGGAAAGAAAAGAAATGAATGTGATCGTTCTCATACATCAACGGTCGCGCCCCGTCAGCTCGCCAAAAGACGAACTCAGGCCCAGATTCTTGCACTACGGGCCTTACGAAAGTTTCAGCCCAAAATAAGCTTTCTCACATTCGCCGGCGTTCTCCCACGTACAAAGTGGTAGGGCGATTCGCTTCCGATCAGAGTTGATGGATTCCTGGAGCAGACGCCTTTCGAGTTCTGAATGGACATAGACACCTAGTCCAAGTTGATGGATTCCTGGAGCTAAACACCATTCGAGTTCTGAAAGACAGAATCCGAGTTGTGGGTTGAATCCAAGTTCCTGGACCAACATTCTTGTTTGGTTCTATACGCGTTACTTATACACAAGGCATGAGTACATGATACGGAGGACAATGCTACAGACACCTGCTACGAGCCAAAACAAAACGCCGAACGAGGCCAACCCCCTGGCATGCATTGGTGCCAGCCTGCGGAACTGTAGTAAAGAATCTGCCCGCTAGCTAGTGCGTGTGGTCATCTGCTCCTTGAAGACCTTCACCTCGAGCCCGCCGCCGCGCCTGTGCCGCACGTCGTACGCCGCGTGCGTGCCGAGCAGGCGGTCCCAGACCACGAAGAACGGCTGGGAGAAGTTGCGCCGCCCGCCGCCGCGCTGGTGGTGCACGTCGTGGTAGGCGGTGTTGTTGGCGAACGCGGCGTGCAGCGGGTTCCACGGCGCCGCCACGCCGCAGTGGTCGTCGACGCCCTTGACGGTGGCGAACACGAAGAAGGCCGCGGCGGCGCGCGGGGACATGCCCGAGGCCAGGTACGCCGCCGCTCCCGACAGCGTCTCCGTGAGCACGCCGTCGACGGGGTGCCCGTACTGCGCCGCGAACGCGTAGGGGGCTGCCACGCGGTGGTGCCACGAGTGGAACCGCCGGTACATGTACGCGCTCGAGTGCATCAGCCGGTGCATGAAGTACTGCCACGCGTCCAGGACCACCATGGCCACGCCGAACCGCGCCGCCGCCACCACGAACGGCTCCGGCGCCGGAGAGCTCGTCGTCGTCTTCGCACCGCCTCCCTCGCCGGTCAGCTGTATGTACAGGCATGTAGGAACAACGTCAGGACAATATTATCAAATCAGGTTGGTCGTTGGTGTTACTTTTTACAGCATGAATGAACCGCGGCAGGTGTCCATGCTTGCAAGCGCACTAGTACAGTAGTACGTAGAGGCTGGTTTGAGTCCTCATGTCTTGATTGATGCCCGCATGCGGCACGATACGTTGCATGGTTCTGTCTGTGACGCGGCGATGCACGCGTGTACAGCGACCAGTCGCCTGCCGCTTCGTGAGCGGACACCGCCAACATTGACCAGCGGCGAGACACCGCAGTGGTTAGCGTCAGGTCCACTTTCAATGCTCGTCAGGCCAGCCACTCGGATGAGGAGACGGATCAGGAGTATGGCAAAGGCTACGCTCGGCTTGTACCGGCAAGACACCGCTGTCCGGCCACCGCGATGATACGGGGACACCGCTGTCCGGCCACCGCGATGATACGGGACCGGACAACTAGGCGTCTAGGCGGTTCGCGTTAAAGAATGTTTATTTTTGTTTCACAACAAAAAAAAGAATTTTTATTTTTACCACGTGCGAATAAAGACGAAACTGTGAGTGATGAATTGTGAAATGTCTACGAAAATAATGGAGATTGCAAAATATGCAGTACTACCACTAGTACTTTGGTATACTTTTAACAGGGAGTACTCCTGGAATTCGATGCCTGGCATGCATGGAATGCGTTTCAGACTTTGATGCCTGCAATTGTCCCGCGTGCCTAAATTAGCGTGCAAGCACATGTTTTGACCTTGTTTTGACCAATCCTAGGTGCCACCGGGACAGATCAGGCCGCAGAACACAATGGTCAAGGTCAGTTAAGTAGTTACTCCCCCATGAAGGTGTTTTACTGGTTCCATACGCGCCTCACCTTTTTCTAACGCCTGAGCAGACAGATATCGATACCACCAGTTCAGGCAACCTACCCACGTTCGCCTTGTCATGTTCTACTTGATGATCCCGGCCTCTTGCCACCGAGCTTCTCTTTCTTTCTTTCTTTAACCATCCTCGTATCTACTTCACCACACTTTACTTGTTGTTCATGGAGTATACAATAACATAGTCACTGCGACCACCTTGTTTTGGGGTGATGAAGTCTTAAAGATCATGCGGCGAACTATCAATATATTCAATCTCAGTCAGGTGTGAAATACTCTTGTCTATTACTCGGTGATAATTAAGAAACATTCTTTGCGAACAATTAGAAAAGAAACAAAATGAAGAGCACGATTCCGACAATGCAAATAATTAACAGGCAAATAGTAGTACTACTCTAGTAGCTAGCTAGAGCGGACATGACGCAAAATTGTTGTTAGTTGTATATTAAACCTTGAGATAGATAGATGCTTAGCTAGGCAATTAGCATGCATGCACTCGTCGGCGACGTTGAAGAATGTTAGCTTAGTTAGCTAGGTGGTGGAGCACGTTCGACTAACCTTGAGCACGGCGACTGAGATGGCGGCCTGGATAGCCTGCTGCAGCAGCACGCCCTTGACGACGTCCTTCCGGGAGGCGATGTTCTTGGTGTCCTCTTCCTTGGGCGAGTGCAGCCTGTACCTGTCCAGCACCGTGGTGCGCCGCAGCAGCAGCTCGTAGATCCCCGAGTACACCCAGTACACGGCCACCGGCGCCAGCGTCACCGCCAGCTCCTCGGCGTCCAGGAACCAGCTGCCCATCGCTCGCTTTCCCCTCTATCGCTAGCTGACGCCAAGCTCTCTAGCTATGCGCCGGATCGAGCTGGTTGTTGTACGTTGGTGGCTGAATGAGAGGCTAGAGCGAGTACCAATGCCGCCCTTGTTATATGGCCCTGTGCTTGTAAACTTGCTTCTTTTTTCCTTTTTTTTTTGAGACGACTTGTAAACTTGCTTGCAGCTTTGACAAGCTTTTGCTCTCGTGCAGTCACATAATACTGCCATTCTCAGTTCAAGCGAGGTGCCGAGGTATATATGGGCCAGCACGAACTGGCCAGGCGTGGCCCAAGGGAGAGAGAGCGCTCTCCGTCCCCGAAGCGAAGGAAGGAGGAGGAGCACATGAACAACAGGTTGTCCCCTCTTGACCCAGTATTTCTTCGGCAGCTACTTGGCGGGTGCCAACGTACGGCTTGGCGGCGTGAACATGAGGCAACGTAGAAACACGTACCTGCAGGTCGCTAGCTAAGCACATACCATAATGCGTCTTTTTCAGATGCTTGGGGCGCGGAGCGGAACTTCCGTAACGTGGTGACGTCCCAAAATAACTGTCCTGGATGCTGAATTGACCCCTCCCAAGGAATTTATCGGCTTCCAGATGTTCCAACAGATTGTCGTAGCTAGTTCGATCGAACACGCGCTCCAGGCAATTTTGCGTGTCGCGTCCTTCCTCGTCGCACTAGCTAGCTCTCTCGCAGCCGAGCCGAGAGCTAGCTAGGCGCGCGCTCATCGCGTCGCGGCGGCTGGCAATGGCATGCATGGTGCGCGGCGGCTGGCAATGGCATGCATGGTGCGCGGCGGCTGGCAATGGCATGCATGGTGCGCAGCGGCTGGCAAGGCGTGTGTATGTTGTCCGGACGTGCCGGTGCTATTCGTTCCGTCTCGTCGGCTAGCTGCGCGTGCTTTCCAAAGAAGGTTCGGAACGTTTCTTTGCTGGCGGCGCGCCGGTGCGCGCCGGGCCAAATCGTGGCGTGCAAGACGAGGATGAGCACAAACGCGTCGTCGATCGGACCTTGTCGCGCGCGGCCATTTTGCAAGCGCGTACGCGGTGACCGGCCCGATCAGCCAAGGAGCAAGTTGCGCAATACGTCAGCTCTGATGCACGCGCGGAACGGGTGCTCCAAATCCACGAGACCATTTCATCTTTGGTTGCCATATGACCATGCCTGGGTGGTGTCTCGTTCCGTCAGCTCTGATGCACGCGCGGAACGGGTGCCCGAGCGTGGAAGCCGGTTCGCGTTTGGCGTGCTAGCTGAATGCTGGCCCAGTTAAGTTCCCCGAGAAAAAGCCTCCAACGGAAGCAGTGCTGAATGCTACTAGCACGACTGGTGTTTACTAACGAAACTGTTACCCTGAATGCAGTGCAGTGCAGGGGTCAAATTAAATTGAGTGGTTGTGCAGCGCTGAGCTGATAACTGATAAGAGTGGACGAGTGGCCAAGCGGACCGGCCGGCCTGTCGAAGTCCACGTACGAGTGGCCAAGCGTTGGGACGTTCTGGTAAGCAGTATCGGCGAGGCAGACTTGTTCACTAGAGACACACGACTGTCTCAACGGCGAACAACCAGCCGGTCCGGCTAGGCTATCCGAGTTAATTCTTCCGGACAAGAAATTAATGGACAGGCGCCAATCGAGCACGACTTCTTCCATATTGAAATCGTATCCACTGGGGCATGTTATGTTATGACCCGTTGAGCGTCTAGTTTTCCTTTTGAATGAGCAGTTTGAGGACTGTATCTTCGTGTGTTTCTTCAAGAACACTTGTTATTGATCAAGCTGGCAATTGTCTGGGTCAACTCGATCGTCGTGCTCTATGTTGCGTGTGGTTTGTCTCGGAACTCGTTTAGTCTCGCAATTACAAACTGGGCGAGCCAGCATTGCATACACTCAATAAGGCACAGGTTCATGTGCTCCAATTGTCTGATTACTCGAACAAGTAGGGCAGCTTCCATCATTTGCAAATTGATGTTGTTATTAGGACAAAGAGATTAGTTCAATTTCCTGCTATCTGAACGACTTCATTTAGCAAATGGAGGGAATACTTGAATGTTCTCTTTTGCAAAAAAAAAAGAATGAAAGAAATGAGTTTTTTTTTTTTTAGCAAAGGAATGAAAGACATGAGTATATTCTCCTACAGTAAACTGTCGTCGCCCAGTGAGCTCGTCTGATGACGATTCAGGCCCGATGGACTTGTCAAATGTGCAGAACTGCAGATGTTTTGGGCAAAAAAACGAAAACCGAGCTCTTTCCCAAGAAGCCCACATCCCAAATTTACCCATTACACTCGAGTGGGCTTACCGCTCCTGGCCTTGCAGAAAGATTCAGCCCAAACCAAGTATTCCGTCGTGGGATTTTGATCTGGTCCAGTCCCCTTCTCCAGGTCCGGGATTCTGACATCCACCCTCCGTCGTCCGGTCTCCCGCACCGCCGGCCGGCGATACGGCCTCTTCCCAACACTTCCACCTTCCATCCAAACGAGCTTCATCCCGAGTTCTTCTCGTGTGGTTGTCGCCCTCCCGCTCCTGCCCCCTTCTGGTGCTGGAAGTACAGATCCACCCGGACCCGGACTGGATTCGTTGGGTACGGAAGGTGCTTACTTGGTTGGATCCTATACAATCAGATTCCTGTTTTCTTTCTGAGATTTATATTCTCTAATCCATTCAGTTTATGTGATTATTCGCTGCGTGGTGGAGAACTAATACAACTTCTTTTCTTCGCGTTCAGTTCGCCCCCCGGCCAACGGCGTCGGTTGGATTTCTGCTGAAAAATCCGGGTTTCTGAGCGGACGCTGTAGCGGAGATGCAGAGGCTGGGCAATTTCAGGCTCCCGCCCTTCTTCAACTACCCACCTTACTTCACGTAATCCCTCCCCTCTCTCCCTCTCCCCCTCCTTATTGTTACTCTCAACTCGCAAGGCCTTTTCTCGCAGCAAGCAACAATGGCACGTCGTTTATTTACCACACATTTTAAAACATATGATCTGCACATTTGAGAACTGCAGGAGTAAGACATTACTTTTATATGATGCTGAATTAATTGATGGCCGTAGGCTTTAGCCAGTGTTTTCAGCACGAGGAGTTAAACAAAAAAACTGTGCTCCTACAGTTCAAGCACTATGGTGGCTTAATGAACTGGTCGCAGTAGTGCTTGTCTTTTGCTTGTTTAATGAATTTGTTCATCTATGAATAGGATGATGTCATAGTGTGTCCTGATCCTTTTCGAGTTCTCTGAAGTTTTCAGTTTAGAAAATACACCGTCCATTGAATTCCGATAGCTGAATTTTCAACTTAGCATTATACTCAATTAACTTTCTAGACTAATTATACCACACAAGAATGGCCTTTTGTGGATATGTTTACATAGTTTGTCTTCAGGAAGCGGAGTTGCTGGCTTGCTGCTATTACGTGGGGTGTCATATGAACTAATAATATTATGAGAATATTGAGTCTGTAACCTTCTTTAATCCGTGTTTAAATGAAACTCTCCCACAGTTTTATTTTGAGATAGCTTGTAAATAAGGTGTCACAGTAGATGCTCTTCTAATCATGTCGTTGTTGTCCTGTTTTTAAGTGGAGAACTTGTCATATTTCCACTAGTTATAAATGGCGATTGTAAAGCTACAACAACAACAAGAAGAAGCCTCTAGCTTTAGAGTGTACATGTCTCAGTGAATATACAAGTTGGAGTCATAAATATTCTGTTATTCTTAAAAATGGAATCAATACAACAACAACAAGAAGAAGCCTCTAGCTTTAGGTCCCCAGCAAGTTGAGATTTGAGATGTTTTGACTTTATAAGTAACTGCCTTCCACAATGTTGATACTTCTCGCATATTTCAAACGTTTATTTGTATCGTTTGATGCATTACTGCATTTACTTGCTTCACTCATTCGCACACTCTTGCTTCGGTATCTTCAAAACTAGCTACAAATGAAGTCCATTAAAACATCTTTTCATTTATTCTTCTAAGTGGTAGGACTGGTAATTGTACCATGCTGACTTATTTCCACCAGTTTGCAGCCTGTGAGAGAAACACGGGAGAAACAAGTGCAATTATGGAAAGATCTCATACTTGATTACTGTAGAAGTCAAAAGATTCATATAATCTCCCTGGAAGAAGATTTTCCCCTGTTCTCCAATCCGAAGATTGAGAGTACGCATTTAAGTTCATTAACCTAAATCCATTTGGCACATTTTTTATATTTTTTTGTCTATGCCCTGAATTTACAGGCTTCTTGTGTTGCAGGATCTCTTAGCCATGAAGCAAAGGAAGTGTTCCTTGCAGCTCTCGTTAGTGAAGGTTCATTCCATATGCACTTAAGCTTACTTTTAGCTACTGTTCCAGCCTATGGTAGGCACTGTGATTTTATCTGGTTTGATGTCCTGCAGGGCGCGCGGAGTGGATGGACAAAGGTCACAAGAAATGCCTCGTTCTTTGGCTAAGGATACAGGATTGGGCCAGTTTCATATTCAACTTTGTAATACTTTCTTTTCTTTTATTTGATATATCAAGCTGTCTATTTATGATCACATAGGGGCAGTCTGTTTGCTGTTGCATAATATCTCTTTGCATTGTGCTTGTAGGTAAAGGATAACGGATTGGAAGTCATGACCATTGAAGAAATACGCTCTGGAATAGATACACGTGGAACTGGTGAGTTTGAAATACTTCAAATAGCTCAGATTTTTCATTGTCTCTTCAAATATCAGAACTTCTTTGACTCAAGAACATATTTTATCATATCACTTCAGTGTAACTTTCAGTAAAAGCACTACGATGGCTAAGATACTTTATACTCTTAGTTGTTGATGCTTCATTCAGAATAAAATCACTCTTACCCTGCCCATTGTGTGCTGCCTTATTCAGTTTGTTTGATAATATGGACTCATCACAGAACTTGAAGGAATTGATCGTGGTGTTCTCATGCGGGCTCTGCGGCTGTTGGAACAAAAGGGCAAAGCGGCTATCTTCAAAGGCACTTCCGCTGATGATGAAGGCGTAAAATTTTCCATCTAATTTTGTGCCGTCCTCAAAATGACACTGCCCTGTAGTATAGCAGTAAGCTGGTCACCTTTCCTGTCAGAATTATCTGCATGTTCTTCAGTGCTGCAGTTCGTTAAATTATATGTATATTCATCATCACCTGAGCTGTTATTGCTGTGACCATATCTTGTCCATTGAGATTTAAAGTGTTCTTGCCTCTTATGCCTAAGATTCTCTGTAATGAGAGCGCGGAGGGTTAATCGTGCGGAGAAAAATACTCATCTGTCGTTTGGAGCAAGCTCCTTGAATTCATTCATGTTCTCATGAAACGGCTTCAGTTGTTGAAAGTTATTGCCTGCGTTCAGTGACCTTTTGATAGTTTCTCTATTTATACGGCATATTCTAACGTTGAAAGCCGACTGGTAGAGTTGTTACGACGATTTCTAATGTAAAAAGATGCGAACAATTTCGTTACGTTTCACATGGAGCTGTGTGCGTGCATTTTAGGGCATGTTTGTCAGAAGCTGAAGTTTGTAAAATAGATTTAAATGATTTATCTTTTTATTTTTTATCTCAAACAAAAAAGAAACCACTAAACAAAACATTTTTATTTTCAGCATCAGCTTAAAAAATTTCTAAAGCTAGGTATGTAGAGCGCTAAAAACACTTTTTAAAAATTCTGAAGCTTCCATGCCAAACACGCCCGGTAGTAACCAGAACTCGAGAACCTTCCAAGAAACTGATTCTTCTCACTTCTCAGCCTTCAGCCGTTCAGCGAAGCCGCTAGCCGTCCAAGCGTAAACTGGGATCCGCTCCGTCAAGCCTCACGCAAGAACTCGATTCTTCTGTCTCGCCACTGACAGGTAGACCACGAGGAATCAATCAGCAGCAGGCTGTCCCCATCAAAGGAATCCGTGCCGTGGGCGCAGCAACACGATTCCTGCTATTACCAGCAGCCATTTGCCATCGATTTCAGTCTTCATTATGCCCACCTCACATGTCATGCATATCTTCGTCCCCATCCGCTAATTAATTTATTTTTGTTTAATTTAAATAAGAAAAGAAAGAGAAATAATTCCCTGCTCATGAGCCACCACCGGTGCGAAAACGAGTTAGTGGATGGGAATTGGCATTTGATTTGATGCTGGCCGCTTTCACTTGTCTGCCCTTGTTGGTCTGTCATGGTATCCTGAATAAAGAAAGCCAGCACGCAAACCTGTAGCAGGGGAGGACCATTGACATATATGCCCTTGTCCCGGTTCCTCTCCCCAGTTCCAACTCCATTATTGATCCTTGAGGTGAGGAGTGGCGGAGGAGGCAGCAGCGGAGGAGGAGCAATTCTTCAATCTGTCAGGTTTCCGGCTTTTCTTTTCGTGGCATGTGCTCTGGGCCTAAGTTTTGATGGCGCCTGGTTGGTAGTTTATTTGATTTTGTTTGCTGGAAATAGAAGGCCCAGAGAAGAAGGATGGCGTCAAAGAGGATCCAGAAGGAGCTCAAGGATCTGCAGAAGGACCCTCCGACGTCATGCAGTGCAGGTCCTATTGCTTTCCTTCTTGCTTTTGTTGGTTTTTGCAGTTTTGGCTATACCCATGTGTGATGTGTGGAGTCAGATTTTGCACACATGCTTCTGAATGACTTCTTATTCACATGCTTTGTCTCCCTTAATAGAACTGAACCAATAAATTTCTTACCAAACTAACCTGATCGATAAGCCTTTTGTTGGGTAAGTGCTAGAGGAGGGAGGGAAGAAGATATGAGAAATTAGGACGTCGTTACATGGAAATGAATTGGTAATATGATCACCTTTCAGTACAAGATGGTTGGCAACTACATGTAGGACTAGGCCTTTACTTTGGTGCGCAATTTATCAGATTTTTAAAGGAGGCTTATCTTTATTACGAAGAACGTGCTTAATTGGCAACCTTGTGATGCTACAGAGTTGGCATGCCTGAGAATGTAAAAGATTTTGGTTCGTTGATTGTATAATTTGTCCATGAGTATCGAGCATGCAAAGGAGTATCGAGCATGCAAAACTCGTCCTTTTCATGCTATCTAGTATTGAAGTGTTGACATGGTTGAATAAATTTTTCATCAAAGGATATTGAATGGTTGACCACAAATAGGAATACTAAAACTTGCTACTTCCATGCTGGTTTTAAGGTAACATATCAGTATCAGTCATTCGCATAAAGGAGTTGCTCGGAGGAGCAAGAGAAATCCTCTTGTTTCTTTCATGAATTGATAGGTCTTCATTACACTAGTAGGTTTTAAATAGCATGTGTGAACCAGGGCATGAATGATATTGGAAAGGACAATGGTTAATAATTTGGCATGTATCATATTTTTTGTTAGATGTGCTATTGTGCATTTGTGATGCAACGTTTGCATATTTGGCTTGGTGGTGCAGTATGCATTTCATTATACAGTGGAAAAAATCAATTCCGTAGTGTGGCATGCATCACAGTAGAAAATATGATGAACTGATGATATACATGTCTTAAATGTACAAATTTATTAGATAATGACAGTGTCCTTGCAAGTGCTCTGGTCTACAAAAAAGAAGATTCTGACGTAAAATAAGGTCCCGTAGTACAAATTGGCATTATCAGAATCTTCTTATTTGACAGATACCTTGTTGGTAAAACAATTGACAGTATACTCTTATTTGACAGGCCCTGTGGGTGAAGACATGTTCCATTGGCAGGCAACAATAATGGGCCCATCTGATAGCCCATATGCTGGTGGAGTTTTCCTAGTTACAATCCATTTCCCACCTGACTATCCTTTTAAACCGCCAAAGGTACTACAGCAGATTGATGATTTGAACAACAATCTATCTGTTTCCGTGCTCTTTTTTTTTTCTCTCTCTCATTGATGAAATAAGCATATGCATATGCTCATTTCACATCCTAGACTCCTGCAGATGTCCGTAGCATGTAATGGTATCCGGTACCTTTATAAACCATGTGAGTGGAGAATAGTAGGAGAGGACTGAATGGCTTATTCAATATGGAGTACGTGTTAAGAACATAAAGGTCCAGATGATCAGGATATAGAAGATCACTGAACAGAAAAAGTCGACTGGGTTAGACAAGTTTATTGCTCTGAGTTCAGTTAAACAGAAGACGACAGAAGTTCAATTTTAAGTATTCCTTACATCTTTGCCTATTGGGAGGAAGTCTATCTTAGAAGTTCCTTTTTTTTTTTCCAAATCTCTCATGAAAAGTTTGCAAATTTTAATATGTATAATTGTACTTCACTAGCTGTGAAAACATTCAATGGCTTAGGATCAACTCGAGGAATCAAAGCCACTCTAGGTGAATTCAAGGGATTTAAAATGTTTTTTTATAAACAACATTTAAAATCCTTTGAATTCATAAGGGTAGATGCATTGTCGATGCTTATTTCTTCTAGCTCAGATTCGTACTCGTATTTTTTTAGGAATATAACAGTGTCCTGCTACCCACTGGATTTTGTAGAAGTAATCAAGGATGCATTTGCTGTCGTTTGTGTGCCCTTCGAAATCGCTAAATTGTTCATCTACTTGTGAACTAATAAATCAAATTTGTTTATAAGCACTCATGGTTTTCAGTTATCACAATTCACTGCAAAATTGAAAGTTTTGAAGTCTGAAAAATCATTTGGTACATTGAATATTTATCCCTTCACAATCAAAAGTTTCCAAAGTATTTGAAATCTCTGATGTGCAATATGCAGGTGGCGTTCCGCACCAAGGTGTTCCATCCAAATATCAACAGCAATGGAAGCATTTGCCTTGACATCTTGAAGGACCAATGGAGTCCTGCTCTAACGATTTCCAAGGTTGGTATTCTCATGTTGTACCACTTTTTTCATTGGCTGTTCGTTGGTACCAACATCTGCTTTCTGCTTGCTTTCAGGTGCTCCTGTCCATCTGCTCTCTGCTGACTGATCCAAACCCTGAAGATCCTCTGGTTCCTGAGATTGCGCACATGTACAAGACGGACCGCCACAAGTACGAGAACACCGCGAGATCCTGGACCCAAAGGTATGCCATGTAAAGAATGGGATTGGGATCTCTGGAGTTGACTCTGGTGCGTTATGTTACTGGACGTGTCTCCTTTTGCTCGTGTGCTGTAAGGATCAAACTGCGTTTGCAGTGCACTGCATTGTGGTGCTGACTCTTCTATTGTGTCGCTTGAACTGAACCAGTAATTCTGAATGTCAAGCTGGTGTTTGGAATTGTTTGCGTTAGATAATGTTTCTATGAGAGTCAGTGTTACAATTCAGTAATTCCCTGCTGGAAACTCAAACTGCTTCTGTGCCGTTTGATAAGGAATCGACAAACCATACCAGATAACTACAGTAAATAGAAACAATAAATGAAAATGTGGCACCTTAGATCAAATCAATTTTTCCGTAGTGTTGATGCGGAGAATTGTTCACCGTGCTACAGATTAGTGTAGCGGATGCTGCAGACCTAGAGTACATCGGTTCCTCCATTTTTTTTTTTTTTTTTTTTTTTTTGAACCTCTCATTCCTGAATATAAGAGTAGTATCTGTTCGTGTACAAAAAAGGAGACAACAACGCACTCACACGAACACGCCTACACCTATACCCAGAAAAACAAACGCGTCCCTCAGGAGATTGAAGCACGACTGTCACCACGCGGAGAGAGGTACAAGAGAAACAAAGTCCAAACAGATTACAGAAGAAAGAAGGCGTTAAAGAAAGAGACCGAAGAGCCCCCCAGCTCTGGCGCCGCAAGACGCACTTCCAAACAAGCCGAAGCCGCCGTCGCACAACGCGCCGCAGACTCCGTACCGTCGCTTGACAAACGCCGCCGACCGTCACAGCTCCAACGTGGCCAGCACGCCGCAGACAACCGAAGCTTGAACACCATCACATCCTCTGTAACCCTGGACGACCGCAGACCTCCCAAGATTATTATCCACGAGCCCACCAACACCGCCGGGGAGGACGACGCCGTCAGCACGGAGGAGGCTCGGGAAGATATAGTCCAACAACGCGCTGGCGCCGCCGCATCACCAGCGCCCCACGGACACAAGATCTTCTAGTCGCCGGTGAGCCTCAACGGCGACAGGAGACACCATCACCGCAAAGCATCACCCAACAACAAGAAGCAAAAGACCATCACCTCCGCTGCCAGCAAGAAGCCAACAACGGCAAAGAAAGCCGCCACGAAGCCGTCAAAACTCCGCCGGCACAAAAGCTCGCCGTCTCTGTTGGAGACGCCACAGCAAGACGCGACGCCGGGCCGAGCTCCATCGCTCAAGGCCACGCGCCACAACAACAGCAGCACCTCAGTGGTGCACCGCCGCTGCAACAGAAGCGCCGCCGCCACGACGTGGACCAGCAGTCCCGACGAGAAGAGCAGCCGCCACGAAGCTTGTCGATAGCAGCCACCACCACAAGCCACCACCAACAAAGCTTCGCCGGCACAAAAACGAGGCCACAACCGCGTGCCACCGCAGCATCGGCTTGGCCACTTTATTGTCCTCAGGCCACCGAATAGAAGAACACCAGTGCCGAAGGAACTGAGCCGTCACAAAATGGAAGGGAATCACCTCATACCCGAAGCCTCCACAGCGCGGTCGAAGTCCACCGCCGTTCACGCAGGCAACCCGCGCAACAGCAGCGCCCCGTCAGCCCGCACCAGCTGCTCCAGCCGGGACTCCCTCACCGCCCACCCAGCCACCAGCTCCCCAAGCACCATCTCCGCCATCAGCGGCGCTGAGGAAACAAAGACGCGGCGAAGAACTCACCGACGCCACACAAACCTAACCCTAACTACTAGAACTACTAGAAAGCTAGGCAGGAAACCAGTTCCCCCGCCGATTCGATCCGTCCCCTCCGACCTCTACCGCCGGTGAGGGCGCCGGAGGCGAAGACGACGTCGAATCGGCGGAGGAAAAACGCGAATCGCCCTTGTTCGCCTCGGTGGCCTGTAGCAAGGGGAAAGAAGCTTCCGGACTGACAGCCAGCGGTGTTGAGCGTGAACAAAACTCAGAGAAACAAAGTCCAAACAGATTACAGAAGAAAGAAGGCGTTAAAGAAAGACACCGAAGAGCCCCCCAGCTCTGGCTACCACTTTTTTCATTGGCTGTTCGTTGGTACCAACATCTGCTTTCTGCTTGCTTTCAGGTGCTCCTGTCCATCTGCTCTCTGCTGATCTCTGAGTTTTGTTCACGCTCAACACCGCTGGCTGTCAGTCCGGAAGCTTCTTTCCCCTTGCTACAGGCCACCGAGGCGAACAAGGGCGATTCGCGTTTTTCCTCCGCCGATTCGACGTCGTCTTCGCCTCCGGCGCCCTCACCGGCGGTAGATAACTTCACCTACTACTTCGCTTTCTTGAACTCCACACAGCTCAGCTTTGAAGGTTTGAACGCCACGCGCTGCTGCCTCGCGGGCAGCACACTCGCAGGCTCGAAGCTTGTCCAGCACCAGGAGAAATCCCCATTGCTCGACAGTCTCTGAACACGGCCCAGCAGAGCAGCTTGTCCTAACGGCCCACATTGAGGATCATGTTCGGCGTGTGGGCCGTTAGGACAAGCTGCTCTGCTGGGCCGTGTTCAGAGACTGTCGAGCAATGGGGATTTCTCCTGGTGCTGGACAAGCTTCGAGCCTGCGAGTGTGCTGCCCGCGAGGCAGCAGCGCGTGGCGTTCAAACCTTCAAAGCTGAGCTGTGTGGAGTTCAAGAAAGCGAAGTAGTAGGTGAAGTTATCAGAATTCAGAGGTATACTTAACGTAACTCCGTAGTCTTTAGCTGTGAATCCGATGCTGGGAAAGAGAGTAGAGATGCTATGAGCACGCGGTACCCATGCGTTTTCACTGTACCACGTACCAACTCCAATGATGCACGGCGCGGGCAGAGCTTACGGTTGCCCATCTTTTTTCCCCACCAAATCCAGCAGTTCAAAGATGCAAAGACATGGGGGAAAGCGGAAAATTTCGACCCGCTTTTCTCTTCCATTCTGAGAGTTGTGCACTGAGATGCACAGCGACTGTTGTAGCTTTACATTTTACTGCCTAGTAGTACAGGTGTTGAATCTGATCACTCTTCCTATGCAACTGAATTGCCAAATGTGCTAACCAAGACTGAAGAGAACAGTTGCCATATCTAGCTCTTCCCCTTCACCAAGGGTCGTTCTAGCAGGTGACGGACCCAGTTCTGACTGACGCTTGTTACTGCCCTGTGTGGCCAGCGTGCTCCAGAGTCCAGGCTTCACTCGATCGCTCATCAACATTGTCAAGTATGGATGCGTAGCCTGGTCGTGAAAAAGGAAACGACCACACAAGCCCTACCGGCGCCCGGCTTTTGGCCGCTTTGAGAGCGAGAAAAGGGAGGGAGGGACGGACGACATGGACGATGCAGAGCCATGGGCTCATGGCGAGCTGCACCTGCGCAGCAGCCTTGCGGGTGTGGCCGTGTCCGGGCAATAATAATACCTGCGGCACGGGCGCTGTTGGTGGTTGCGGCACCCCAGGAATGAGCCGGCAATCATGCGGCGCTCACGTGACCGTGCACGGCCATGCGGCGCTCACGTGACCGTGCACGGCCCTCCTGCAGCTTTCACTAGCGGTGGTGGCCGTACGCTCCGAACAAGCGGGGGTTGGTGAGCCGGACCCAGCGCCAGCGCGCGGCGACGACGACGACGACAGGGGCGGCAGGCGTGGGGATCCCGCGGCGATGGCCGCGCCGCAGTGCGCTGCCTGGCCTTTCCCTTGACATTCAGAGATGGAGTCAGGTTGGAACAGCGCACTCGTCAGGTCTTCGGTGGGCAACCAGCAGTGCACCGTGCTGGTGGCCGCCTCCAGCAGATCATCCAGCACTGTGCCCGAGTCAAGTTCTGATCACGGGGGCATACGAGCAAGTTAGCAACGGAGCAAGAAGTCAGTGTAAACTCCTGCCGCAGTCCCGCACCGCGTCGTACGAACGGGTGACGGATCGCAGTTTCGTGAACCAATCGCGAACTTTTGTGTGTGTAGTATGTACTCCCATCGCCTCCTCCCCTTTGTTGGTTGGTGAGCAAATCAGGTAGCTATAGGTTCACACACATGACAGGTTTTACAGTCACACTGTGGCCCTGCTCGAAACTAATCGTTCCAGTATTCCAATATCAAATCACGCAAACAAGATGCGTTGCTCAAAGGTTTTTGTAATTTGTACTAGTACCAATAAGGTCACGCGCACTGCAGGAGTACTGTAGGAGTATCAAGCCATCCATGATCCGCGCGGTTTGGGAACTCGCGCTGCACCGCCACCGCCACCGCCACAGCGGAAAGAAAACAGGAGTCGATGTGTTGCCGATCCCAACAAGGGAGAAGAAGAAACGAAAATTGCCGGAGGGAGCGGCAGCCGGCCCACTGGTGGAGCAGGAAACGGCTATGCCGGAGCGCGCCGCGGCGCCCGAGAGAAGGAACGAGAAGGCAGGCGCGCGGCGGAGCGAAGGGGAGACAGGTCGAGCACCGCGCGCGCGCGCCGGCCGTCGGACGCGCCACCCCGCAAACCGAGCGACGCGAACCCATGCCGCCCGGCAACCCACCAAAACCCCCATGCGTTCGCGGTCCGCGGGTGGTGGTCTCGTCGCGGCGCGCTGCTCTGCTCTGCTCGTCGCCTGACCGCCATGCGTGCCATTACTTTCCGGGTTTTTAGTTATGGGCACGAGCTCCGAATCCTCCGATGCTATCTGCTGCCGCTCTCCTGGCCGCCCGTGCACGCTGGACCAACGCGCAGACGACAGTCAAGTCCCCATTCGTGGCCCGACCGAGATAACGGAAAGCACTCACACTCCTCACGGGCCACCGGGGCGCGCGGCACGTCATGAAAAAGCTGCATCGGCGCAGCGGTCCAACGCACGTCGTCCACCACCGCCTTGCGTGCCAAGACAGAGTGGGAGCTTGTCCAAAGATACTCCCATCACAACCCTAGTCCGGAATAGCCTGTCAAGCAATCAAAATGTATCATCTCCATTGAACCACGCAATTGTGCCGCCAAATAGGTGTTCTCCTACGCTAGTTACCGTAGTATACGTTCTCCTACGCTAGTATACGTACTCTGCCAAACGGCTGGAATAGCTTGTCAAGCATACGAAGATGTCTTGTCATCTCCATTGGACCACTCAATTGTGCCGCCAGCACGGTGCACTGCTCCATTAAATGTTATCCATTTAATGGGACAAACACAAATTGACTACTCTCTCTGTCCCAAAATATAAGGGATTGTTGACTTTCAGACATCACCTTTGACTATTCGTCTTATTTGAAAAATTTATGAAAATAATATTTATTTTCTTATGATTTGTTTTATCAATAGATATACTTTAAATATAACCTAATTATTTTTATATTTTTATAAATATTTTGAAATAAGACGAATGGTCAAACGTGATGTCTGAAAGTCAACAATCTCTTATATTTTGGGACAGAGGGAGTAATGTTATCCATTGCCTACTCCATTAAATGTTGTGAAACAAAGACCTCCATTAAAGGGCTGAATATATTTTGAAATGTCTGAGGAAGTCACCTCAGTCATAACAAATACTCAGAGTATGAAACGCATGACGGCATGGAGTAGTCGGTACTACTTGTCCTGACCCTCTAATTTGCTCGGAGGCCAAAGAAAAAGTAGTAACAAATATTAGTGAGAAAATGGTTCGATTTTGTAGCAAAAAACTCTTGTGTTTGAACTTTCAACGATACTCTGGGTATGGCGCCTTTTAGAACATTACCTGTTGCTTCATTGAAGATAGTCCATCCAAAGAACCAGGTTAGTGGACTATTTTCATGCACGTAAAAAATGTGAAGCCTGAAACGAAAACGTACTCTTGCATTCAATCCACCGTACAAACCACATAACACTCAAATTGAAAGCTTAATCTGCCAAGATCCAGGGGTCCAGATCTAACACGGGTGAAATAAAAGGAGTACTATTACCTGCATTTCATGAATGGGCAAGCAGGGAAAAGGACCAAACGAGGCAGCACGCAAATTGTTAAGCCCAGAGGTTGTACGGACGGGCAGGGAAACCCATACGGCTTGTCCCCCTGTTCAAGCGTCGAAAGTTCAAAAACGGGTTTCAAAATAGAGGGGGAAAAAAAAAGCTCGATTCGGAGGCAGACTAAACCATAGCAGAACCCGAGCCTACGACTTGCAATGGCCAATGGCAACTGGACCTGGCCTCTCTGAAGCAACTCAAGGCTCACATGTCAGCGATGTTAGGAGTACCCCCCTCGAGTTTATCTCCCTCTGGAGATAGGAGCACCGTGCATAACATAGCACTGAGGCTACTCCCAATGGGAGTTTTATTTCCAATAAATGACGCGTCATGTCAGCATTTTTAATGATGTGGCAAGAGAATAATGAAGAGAGAGAAGAAACCAGTTTCATCTAGATGAAACTGGATATACACTGTTTTCAATGCTATGCACAGTTTCCAAAATATGAAATGGCATGAAACTTGCATTGAGTGTAGGTATTTCATTTCATTTGAGCAATAATAAAATGCATGGCAAGCTTAGGAAACAACAAAATGAAATTATGCATTAGAGAGATGTGTTTCATTTGCATTTTATAGTTTTGGAAACAACAAAATGAAACTCCCCATTGAGAGTAGCCTGAGTAAACAAATGACTGACGACCGCCTGTGTGTGCCACGCGTGTTGGGAGGTGGAGCCCTAATCACCACTCATTGCCATCATCATCAGCACATAACATGGCATAGGGGCAATGGCCTTCTTCCTAGTCTTCCTGTCCACCGTTGGCATTGGTTCCTTGACCAACCTAGAGTACCTCCAAAAAGACACCCCTAGGTTCTACTAGCTAGCTAGGGATCCTACCAAGCACCGTTGCGAAATGAACAATAAACAATAAACAAGGGTCCTTGTGAACATGAAATCTTGAAGGCTCGTTTGGATTCAAGGAAAATTTTCTTTTCCTGTATTTTTTCTGTGAAATTGAACTGTTTTCTATGAAATTCTTGCGTTCCAAAAGAAGCCTAAAGCGACGATACGTGGAAGTAGATTGGGAAAAAACAGTGAGCAGAAAACCTTAGAAAAAAACTATTGCATTTCGGAAGGCAATAGGACTCCACAATATATAGCTCCGGTCCTCCGGAGATTGTGATTGTAAAAGAGAAAAAAGAGAGCTCATTGCAACGTTACAGTCTTTTTTTTTTCTTTTTTTCGAGGAAGCAACGCTACAGTCTTAAGGATCCAGGGGACATTAATTAACTCATTTTTACTGTAGTTGTTGCTTCGGCTGTAAGCATATTTCATTGATGAGTACTCTCAGTTCCCGTGCTAAGCATATCGACAGCATGTTGTGGCTCGATCGTAAAGCCAGCAGGTGCGTGTATAGAACGTACCGCTACGTGGGAAGATAAGGTAATTACAACTCCTATAAAGAAAGTAAAAGGAGAGGGTACGGCACATCTTTGTTAAGTATAGAAGCAGTAAGCTTTGTTAAGGAGAGAGTACGTACTAGGAGTACTTGTGGAGAGGTGAGCGCTGCAGCTCTCGCCATGTGAGCCGGGCGTGCACCAAACTCATGAGCCTGGCCTGCGCGAAAGCCAGGACCGCATCACCCCAAACCGGCAAGTTTTCCCATATCTCCCTTCCTGTATGCCTCTTGCCGCCCGCGCCCCATCAGGTCCCCGACACAGCAAGCACACGTGTATAGCGTATACGTGCACCGCGCGAGATCGAGAGACCACGCCCGGGGACGCATGCGGACGCCGCGTGCTCACGTGGTACGTGCAATCGAAAATCACTGCGACTGTTCTTGCAGATGGCAGGGCCAACAAATCACAAAAGTTACTGTGCGCAGATCACCGACCGGCCGGCCGACCGCCCGGTCGCGTATGCCATATATGACCAGGCTTTTCTCGCTAGCTCGCATGTATTTCGGTGTTTCCGGTACTATTATTCCTCCGCATTTGCCTGCTTGTTAACTTTATCGATTTAATTTCCTCAAGCAATCCCGTGTTCTTTTGTCTTTCATTCACAGCAACCCGGCACCGGCCGGCCAGTGTCAAAATGCAATTCCGGCCAGTGTCAAAATGCAATTAGCAGCCCACGAGGAGAGCCCTTTTTACTTGAACCGCTAGAGTCTACGGCAGTAGTAGATAGTTTCAGCGGCAGTGTCACCGCTGAGTCACTCCAGATGCGTACAAGCAGATGGGAATTGTAAAATGGCTCGGCAGCATCCGACTAAAAAACAGAGTACAGTAGATTCTAGGCGCTTAAAGGCTAAAGCACAGCGCACCGCATGCATGCATGCATGTGTCGGCGTATCGGCAGTGCACGCTCGCTTGAATTCAAAAGGCCTTCTGCCGAATATACAAGACAGGTAAAGCGAACAAGGATCTCTCTCCCGCTCTCTCTCTAGTGGTTCCGTGTGCGCGCCAAATATGTACTGCTATACTAGTGGCAGTCCTGGCCGTTAGTTGGCGCTTGACCAGGGGTTTTTTGAATTCAAACATTGATCGCGAAACCCGTCCTATATACCTTGAGCAAGTGATCGGTCTAGTATCTGTTTGATTGGTGACAGCCTAAGAACAAACCTAGAACACCTTATGATACTCTTCTCCTACCCTTTATTTTTTTTCACAACGATACTCTACTCCTACTTGCACCAACTAACTACAATTACACCTTATATATGGTACTACGTATCAGACAATTTTAAAAATCTACAGATTTTATTGGACGGCAGCGCTATAGTTTTCTCCATCAGCAGACAAATACAACTATACCACATTTCGTGATGCAACTTGATTTCTTCTGCATATAGAAACGGAGACTCCAGACTGTTGTCGTCTTGCTACGGCGACTTGACCATGCTGCATGCGGGACACAGTACACCCGTGCTTGAAAGCACGTAACTACAAGAATACTTCTGCGATGACACGAGATACTAGTATACACCACGGTATTTTCATAAAAATAAAACTGTTGTATACGCGCAGAGTACGTCATGAGCTGTTTCTTCCATCTGAACATCAACCAACTGTTTTTGATTTGGATGTCGTGGCGCTAGTACAGACAGGAGCGCGTCGTCGTCGTCGTACGTCCCGGCCGATTGCGCCCGCCCAACGAAGACGGAGATCAACCGGCCGGACCCGCCAAGCGCTAATTAAGCTCGCTGGGTGCAGGAGGGGTGATGGCGCCGTTAGTTTAATGGCTCCGGGTCAGAGTCGCTCTGACGCCGGTGCTCCGCCCGACGCTTTGACCGGCCGGCTCCGGGCATTTCCCCCCCTTTCTCTCCGCCCACGGCCGACCGCCGTCACGTGCCGCCCCACCTCCCTCTCCTCCCGCGCCCCGATGGCCGGTAGGGCCCCACCACCCGCCGCGATTGGCTCCTGCGCCCCCTGACCCCAACGGCAGAGGCCCCACCTGTCAGGGCCGGGCCACGCGCTGCGGTGCTGCCGCAGCGGCCTCTCCGTACAGCGGCCAAAATATCGCCACGGGACGGGTCTGCTGTTCGGGCGCGCGCGCGCGACGCTGCCATTACTGATGCGGACGGAACGGGGCACGGGCGCACAGCGACGGGCCGTTCCTCGTATTCTTTCTTCCTTCTCCGCAAAGCGCCATAATTAGCGTCCTGCGTCCATGACAAAACAAACCGCCATCGGCGTCCGGGGCATTTAGGCCTGGCGCCATTACGCCGCACTTAAGTGCCTTAAGCGGCCGACGAGCTGATGAAGCGGCACGGTATATCCCGCGATGGCGTTACTCTCATCAGATACAGAATCCCGCGAGCTGAAACTGACGAGGGGGAGCGGCGCGATCCCATCGAGATCCGAGGCGCGCATGCAATCTCCTCCAGGCGCCGCTACTACTCGGCCCGGCTCGGTCGCGCAGTGACGCCCATGCCGGGGCGCCCAGCGTCCGTCCGTCCGTCCGGTCGTCCACTTGCACTGACTGCACGCCTGCGCCGCGCGCACCAGCGGACACTGTGCCAGCCAAACACGGCCTGCAGAGCAGGAGCAGTGCAGTGCGGTGCAGGCTCGTGGAGTGGAGTTTACAGCTTGCGCAAATGTGAGCACTTCTCCACTCGTTTCAACAGCTCCTGTGGTGAACCGTGAGTGGTCGAGGCGAAGGCGAACCGGGGTAGTACTACTACAGTACGCCTCGGAGTGATTAAACAAGCCGGCGCGGGATTTGAAATGGAACCCAGCCCGTAAACCCAGGCGCCGGGAGTAAATGCGCTTGGGGGAGAGGTTAAACCTGCAGACTTGATTACGGTCGTGGCCAGAGCGGAGGGGGTTAAACAAAACTACCGCGCGCTGTCACCGCGGAATCGGGCGTGGGTTCCAACCGAGGCTGTCCGGTCGGGGGATCCTATAAGATGAGCGGACAGCGGTAACCACCCCCACCTTCTCCTCCACTCACCCCAAAAACCTCCCCAAACCCCCAGAAACTCCCATCCCATCGCCCATCCATCCATCCATCATCTCCGCACCTCCCCTCGCCGCCCGCCGCCGCTGCTTCCGTGCTCCGGTTCTCAAGGTCTCCTCGCCTCTTTCTCCACACCGCGCCGCACCGCTCCGCTGCTGCCACCTTCCTTCCTCGTTCCGTCCTTGTTCTTCGCGCCTTATTTCGTCGCCACATTCCCTTCACTTCCTTTCAGCTCCAGTTCTTTCTGATTCTTCCTAGTACCGCGTCGAGTACCACCAGCAGCCAGTAGTACGACTGCTCGAGCTTCCTTTCCTTTGGATTGGACGAATAGCCGTTCGTTTTTCACAGAACTCGAAAACCGTTAGTAGTGTCCCGGCGGGTCCGCAGCAGCTGCTGCTGCCGCCCTCTGCGTCGGTACGAACGCGGCAGAGTAGAGGACGGGGCGCGGCTTTACTGCTGCTGCTACTCGTTGCTCCAGCACCCGCTGCATTTCTGCTCTCCGTTTTAAAGAAGTTAAAGAGGCCATCTTTATTGCGGCCACTCCGTTCCCCTGCTCGCCTCCCCACCCCTCTCCGTTCCTTTGGTCTTTATTCCCCTGCCGACCCACAGAGCAGGAGGGAATCCACCCGTCCCTCGATCGTGAGCAGCTGAGTTGAAGGCTGCAGCTTCTTTCCTGCTGGGGTCAGGGTTTGCAGGGGCTGGTGTGCTTGGGTTTCTTGTGTCATCTTGAAAGGAGTAGTGTTCACCTTCATCTTTCCTTGTGCGGTCGAGTGGGTTTAACGCCCGCGAGCTTGCTGTGCCATGTCGCGGTCGCGCACGGTGCGGATCATCTGGGACGACCCCGACGTGACGGACTCGTCGGGCGACGAGGATGGGTGCGGCGCCCGGAAGGTCGGCAGGATGGTGCGGGAGCTGCCGCCGGTCGAGGCTGCTGCTGCTACGCCGGAGCAGTGCAGCGCCGGGGACGGCGACCGCGGGAGGAGGGTCGCTGCCGGTGCGTGCGGCGGCGCGCGGAGGCGGCTGGCCAAGGTCGCCGGGTCGGGCGCGCCGAGCACCAAGTTCCGCGGCGTGAGGCGGCGGCCGTGGGGCAAGTACGCGGCGGAGATCCGCGACCCGTGGCGCGGCGTGCGCGTCTGGCTCGGCACCTTCGACACCGCCGAGGAGGCCGCGCGCGTGTACGACAGCGCGGCGATCCAGCTCCGCGGGCTTAACGCCACCACCAACTTCTCGGCCTCCGCGACCACCACCACCAACTCCGGCGGCGGCGGCCAGGACCAGGTGATCGCGGGGTACGAGTCCGGCGCGGAGTCCTCGCCGGCGGCGTCGTCACCGACGTCCGTGCTGCGCAAGGTGCCGTCCCTCTCCTCGCTCGCGGAGGACAAGGACGACTCCGACGCCGCGCCGGCCGCCGAGTGCAGCCTCGCCTCCCTGGACGAGCTCGGCGAGTTCGTGCCGTTCGAGGACGCGCCGGTGTACGCCAGCAGCAGCAGCTTCTGGGACTTCGAGCCCGACGCGGGGTACCTCTACGCGGAGCCGTCGTCGCCCGAGACGGCGTGGGACGGTGCCGCCGACGCCGGCGGCGCCAGCTCGTCATCGCCCTGGGCCGCGCCGGTGCAGGAGAACGACTACTTCCAGGACCTGCGCGACCTGTTCCCGCTCAACCCGCTTCCCGCGATTTTCTGAACCGGGGGACGGCTCCTTCCTTCCTCCTCTCCACGGGACTGTTTTTTGGATGTCGAGTGTGCTGTGTCGTGTCTACCTTCTTCCGTGCCATGTTTTTGTCGAGTCGATGAGGAATTGTAACATGCCGATTGAGTACGTAGAGTTTTGATAGTGCTAGTACGAGTCGTCTGCTACGTGAAACCAAACCGTACGTGTTTTTGTGCTGTGACAGTCCGATTTGTTCTGCCTACATAGCCGTAGTTCTACCTGGTATACCACCACTGTAGTCCAGACACACGCCTTGTTTGAAACGAGCATGCGTAGCGAGCCCATGGGGCGGCGGCGCGGCGTGGTCCAAACGCGCCATGCTCCAAATGGGGAGGCCATGATTCTGCTGCGCGGAAAGCTCGGCTGGTTTCGTTGGCCGGCTGCTGGGTCCGCTCCCAGCCCGCGCGCCATGAGTGACGCGATCGTCTGCCCTATCCCGACGGGACCGACCACGGAGACAGCGTACGCATTCGATAGGTGGTGCAGCGACCCTGACGACCGGGGCTCGCGCGACATGTCCGTGCACCAGGTACAGGACGGGGCAAAGGCGCAGGCCGTTGCGCTGTCCGCGGGGCATTCACGCCGCGCGCTGGTCCGGCAAGTTGGTGGGCAAGGCCTGGATTCGTCGTCCGTGCGTACGCGCGCGTGAGTCCTGTACTGGTGACCGCGACAGTAGAAACACGCGCCGCGGCGCCAGGGGAGTGGTGCGGTGGGGGGCGGAGATGAATGCACGCGGGCGAGGCGCAGCGAGCGGCAGGGGTGGTCCTGTGTCCTGGCTCCGCTTCTGTGTCGCTTGCTGCTCCTCCTGCCTGAGGCGGTCGCGTCGTCCTCGCTCGCAGGCCCACGACCACGTTCGCTTCCCGAAACGGGAACACGTACGCCGGTGACGACACGAGGAGGACAACACGAAGGATAAGGGATGGGATGGACGAGGACCAACACACGGCGCGGTGGGAAAGGCCGGGCGGCGTTAGTGGACGCAGCCAGGACCGGCGGATGGGATGATCCGTACCTCAGCCCAGCACCAGTAGTCACCCACCGGTGGGCCGTCTCGGCGCGAAAGTAGTACTATGATCGGCGCTGCTGAAGGTGGGCTTGTGGTCATCAGCCTTTCAGAGGTCGGCGGGCTCCCATGACGAGAGTAGCCGCGGAGATGATGAGGTATGTCCGGCAGCAACATGCTGCTTTGCTAGTGCCGCCAATACTCACCAGCTCCATGCTGCACACGTCGACGCGCGCCTCGGTAGCTCGAGTGTTGTAGGAGCGTGCACCGCGAAGAACGTGGCTACTGTACAGGCGAGCACGGGGACAGATTCTTCGGCTGTATCCCCGGAAACACCTGCGATTCGCATGGATGTTCGTTTCGGCTGTATCCCCGGAAAAACCTGAGATTCGCATGGACACAGGCGAGTCCTTGTGTTTTCTCAAGGACCCAGACCTGGAGGAGACATAGCCGCTGACTTGGCGGCATGGACAACAACAGAGAACATACCCTTTCTAAGTGTTGGGCCCAACAGACTCATTTGCTCCGTTCCAGCCCAAGTCATTGCTCGTTAAGTGCTGGGCCCTGTGAGAACCATTTTGGTGGTTTGCTGGCAATCCCGGCCCATTCATAAATAATCCTGCTAATGTTTCTAAAAAACAAGCATGGTCGCCCACGCGGCTAGAGTTTCTGTAATTTGGTCTCTATTATTTATTTTACATATTAAATCTCAAAAAGTCGTCAGGTTTTCAGCCGAATTTTTCAGTTTCAGACCGCTGCATTCGAGTTCAACTCGAATTCAAGTTGAGTTCGAGTTCAACTCAAATATCCGTATTTTTATTGTATAATAAAGTAGCCGATTCAAATCTATAAACAAACAAGTGTGTGGTTCAGTGGTGACATCTTTTGTTTCCACCTAGCATTCTTGGGTTCAAATCCCACCATCCGCGGGTTGTTGTCTTTCATTTGTTTTTTTTGTCCCATCGCTTAACGCCTATTGCTATTCATTGGCCTTAAAAAATTATTAATAAATGTTTAAAATTCACCAAATTTTGTGTAGTTATAGTTTTACATGTGTAGAATATGATGGTTGAAATTATAGTTACAAATTATACCAAAAATTTTGAATTAAGATTTAGCTAAAATAAGCAGTTGTTAAGCATTGTTTGGATTACTCAAAATACTTGGCGATTTGATAAATCCTTGGGATTTTTTACAAGAATGATATTTTCATGTCTAGAACAAAGTAAAATATTATAGACATCAGACAAACATTTATGTATCTAGAATAAAGCAAAAATATAATATAACATAATAAATCACTTCCGTAGCAACGCACGGGTAAAATGCTAGTTATTTATATTTCTTCACACGAGATCAAGGATGTTTTTCAAAATTTCGCAAAGTTTTTTTTTTTTGGAGGAGGGGGGGGGGGGGGGGGCATGCCCCCTATCGGTTCCCTCTGTTTGTGTCTCTGTCACTGAAACGGAGGGACAAACAAAGGCAAACAAAGGCCTTAAGATCCTTGGTTATTGCCTCTTGGGCCTTTCTTGTGTGGTGATATTTGTCTCGATGTGTTTGTCAGGCTAACTACCGTCAGAAGATTGCTCGTCAGCGTCAGGACGGATGGGCCGACGAGGCACAAGCGTGTGCGACACCGGCAGCTGCAGAATTATCCGAACAATGGCCCGTGCATTTGCACGGCTAGAGTTTTTGTAATTTGATATAGTGGTGAGCAATTACTTATAAATAGATGCAAATGTTTTTTTTTTATTTTTTTATAATAACAACGGTGGGTGAATATTAAAACATGTGGCAGGTATTTTGGACTAACTTTCTTACAATGACAATAGTGGGTAATTATTAAAACATGTGTTGAGTATTTTTGACTAGTTTTTCATTATAGGTGTGGTGGGTAATTTTTTTTATTTTATTCAATTAATATGGTAATTATAATGTCTTGAGCGCTAACGTGGAGCCTTTTTTTTTGGCCGAATATTAATTTAATATATGTTATATTAAAGTGTTCACGAGGCAACTGAAACTTGCCACTATAATGCTCCCAACCCAACAGTGCACAACGTCAATCGGCAGAATTCACCTTTCTGTTCTTGGAGATTTGCCAAATACGATAGTAAATCCTAACCGCCGCGGTCAGTGATTTTGACAGTTGGTTTGCAACCCAGCGAGCGAACATCACAATGGTTTGGTACCTATCGCCAATCAGCAAGAGATCGATCTTTATGTCGAATATCCTGCCCAATACGACAGATTGCTTCTTAGTTGACCACGCGCGGGCCAGAGCAAGCAACCAAACGATCACCAGCTGCATCCTCCAGGCAATTCGCACGACAGACAAAAAAAAAAAAATCGCATTTCCGTTTCCGTCGATATCCACAGCCCAATCCATCACTCTGCAGCGCGAGCTCACCGCTTGATCGATCTCACGAGACAAAGAGCTCCTTTCCCACGCGGAGGGATGCGGGCCTAGTGCGCAACTCGAATATGCTGCCAACCAGCACGAGACAGAGCCCGACGAGGTTGGCCTTGTTGCGGACGCCCTCTCGTTCATCGACCTTGCGGTGGGCTCCCACTTCCGTCCGCGCCGCGACGTCGGCTATAAGAGCCCGCGCGAGCAAGCAGCCAATTAAGAAACCAAGCACGGGCTTGCACTCGCCGTCGTGCAGCCAGCACCGGCGCGCGAACATCGACGTACCGCCGTTGGCGCGTGACTCGCGTGGTGCGACGAGATGGCGAGCGGGCCGAACCTGGCGGTGCTGGACGCGCTGGACTCGGCGCGCACCCAGATGTACCACATGAAGGCCATCGTGATCGCCGGCATGGGCTTCTTCACCGACGCGTACGACCTCTTCTGCATCTCCACCGTGTCCAAGCTGCTCGGCCGCATCTACTACCCGGACGAGAACATGAAGCACGGCAAGAACAAGCCCGGGAAGCTGCCCGACGACGTGAACGACATGGTCGTGGGCGTGGCGCTTGTGGGCACGCTCATGGGCCAGCTCGTCTTCGGCTACTTCGGCGACAAGCTCGGCCGGAAGAAAGTGTACGGCATCACGCTGGTGCTCATGGCGGCCTGCGCCATCGGCTCGGGCCTCACGTTCGGGAGCGGCAACCGGGCCGTCATCGGCACGCTCTGCTTCTTCCGCTTCTGGCTCGGCTTCGGCATCGGCGGGGACTACCCGCTCTCCGCCACCATCATGTCCGAGTACGCCAACAAGAAGACGCGCGGCGCCTTCATCGCCGCCGTGTTCGCCATGCAGGGCGTCGGGATCATCTTCGCGGGGCTCGTGTCCATGATCGTCTCGGCCCTTTTCCTCCACTACAACCCCGCTAAGTCTTGGAAGGAGGACCCCGTTGGGTCGACCCAGCATGCGGCGGACTACATGTGGCGCATCGTCCTCATGATCGGCGCGTTCCCGGCGCTGGCGACCTTCTACTGGCGGATGAAGATGCCGGAGACGGCGAGGTACACCGCGCTCATCGAGGGCAACGCGAAGCAGGCCGCCAACGACATGACCAAGGTGATGGACATCCAGATCGAGGCCGAGCAGGAGAAGCTCGCCGCGTTCAAGGCGGCCAACGACTACCCGCTGCTGTCGTGGGAGTTCGCCCAGCGACACGGCCTTCACCTCATCGGCACCACCACCACCTGGTTCCTCCTCGACATCGCCTTCTACAGCCAGAACCTCACGCAGAAGGACATCTTCCCGGCGATCCACCTCACGTCCGACCCAGCTAACGTGAACGCCCTGCAGGAGGTGCTCCAGATTTCCAAGGCCATGTTCCTCGTCGCGCTGCTTGGCACCTTCCCCGGCTACTGGGTCACCGTCGCACTCATCGACAAGATGGGCAGGTATATAGATACACGTCGTACTAGTACGTTGTTAGTTAACTCCTTAATTGACCACGGTTTTTATCTGCACCCCAAAAAAAAAAATCGCTGATGGAAAGTGCATGATGCAGGTACCTGATCCAGCTCATCGGTTTCTTCATGATGTCCGTGTTCATGTTGGTGATGGGCGTCATGTACGAGAGCCTCAGGGACAAACACGTCGCGCTCTTCGCGCTCCTCTACGCGCTCACCTTCTTCTTCGCCAACTTCGGGCCCAACAGCACCACCTTCGTGCTCCCCGCCGAGCTGTTCCCGACGCGCGTGCGCTCCACCTGCCACGCCATCAGCGCCGCGTCGGGCAAGGCCGGCGCCATCGTCGCCGCCTACGGATTTCAGAGGCTCACGCTCAAGGGCGACGCGAGGAGCATCAAGAAGGCGCTCATCCTCCTCGCCGTCACCAACATGCTCGGCTTCTTCTTCACGTTCCTCGTCCCGGAGACCATGGGCCGGTCGCTGGAGGAGATCTCCGGCGAGGACGGCAACGTCGAAGCCGGGTCCGCCGGCGGCCCGAGCATGGGCGCGGCGGACGTGAGCCGGGATGACAAGATGCCTGTTTCAAGCACCGAGTGGCAGAGCTCCATGCACGCGTGATGCCGCCAGTACAGGCATACACCACATAACACCAGTACGTACGTCACAATATTGTTGCCATCATGAACAGAGTGGACAAGAATAAGAGCAACTAGTTAAGTTGCCAAGTTCTAGCTTGTGAGATTTCACCTGTGCTTGTTTTGTCAGGTTTATAGCTGGAGTTTGAGTATGCAGGGTTGGTAACTTGGCATGCGTGTTATGGCCTATGAAATGCATGCATATGCTACTACCCTTTATTATTATGATCAATGCCATCTTATACTAAGCTGTATGCCAACTATTCACAAACCATTGTACCAACTATTCTGTGTCAGAATCTTCAATCGTTGTGTTAGCATATTTACATCATCATGGTTCATGACTACTTGAATTCTCAGTCTCCTCCAACTTGGATTATTTCCTGGTGATTGTGGATTTGGGGGGACCTGAATGATCACTGATTTCTACTCTTCAGACTATATGCCTCCCCGGTGATCCAGTTACACAAAGAGATGAACCATCGAAAACACAAGGAACCTTGCAGCAAACATTGCATGCATCTTTTTTTTTTCCCTCTTTCTAATTTTGTTCTTAAAGAAACTGGATCGATTAAATTGGACGCCTTTAATTACACACACCTTGGCGTCGAATTACAAATTAGCAAATGGATTCAAAAGAGCTTGTACGTGGAGGAGGCATCCAAGGGGTGGATGAGGTAGGTGAGGACAAGTGCCACGAACATCAGCACGTAGGCGATCCCTTGGTCCAAACTTGTTCCTGCAAACATCACACACAACAAAACCAACATCAGAGATTTGACACAAAAAACAGAGTCGTGCATTGGATCTTCCTCCAGGGCGACATGCATCGGATCTCCCTCCGGAGAAAGAATGCTAGTAGAAAACGACGGGGCAAAAAAAAAAAAAGAAGAAGAAGAAGAAGAGATTTCAGAACTGACCATCACTGGTGGGCGCCGGGGCAGGGGCCTGGGCGTTGGCCGCGGTGGCGAGCATGGCGACGGCGGTCATCACAAGGACGAAGGCTCTCGAGATCGGCGCCATCTCTTCTCGCGGCGGCGGAGACACCGATCAAAACGATATACCGTTCAAGATCCCCTCCCTCTCGCTCTGGAGATCAGGACGAGAAGGAGAGAGAGACAGAGAGATCGGCGTTAATTTCTTTTGTGGCCAGCTCACCTAAATTTTTTCGAGACGAAGGAGCAGCCGGAGTTTATAGTCGTGAATCGAGTGGTCAAACGCGTGCAGAAATTCGACGGATGGACGGCCTCGTTCCTCGTACGCGTAGATTCAGGGGTGGCTCTGACCTGCAAGCTTTTTTACCTGTAACGACTAACGGAATTTCACCTTATCCGTCTCCTATATTTAGCGTCAGGCGCGTTCGAGCCTGCTGCGGTGGATTTTGGATTTCAAGTTGGTGACAGCAGTCTTCCAAACTGGGCAAGTATTCTTCTGAGAGATATACTCCCTCCTCCGGTATCGAAATAGAGGGCTCGATTTCACATCGGAGCAGGAAATATTAATCCCAAAACCCTTCGCAAAAAATGTAAAAAGAATATCACCGGGGTCCGGGGATCTCAGATATTGAGACTTCGGCGACAATATGTACTAGCCACGGAAAACAAATCACGGTTGCAACGAATATTTAGTTTTTCCATTTATATATCTATCTCGTGCACCCTATAAAAACGCAAGCAATACAAAGAATTTTATTGTGCGAAATCCTCCGACTTTCTGACTACAATACAATCCAATATGAGGCCAGGCGCAACAGATGCCTGGCGTACGTTAAGGCTTTGTTCTTTTTTTCTGTGCTCTTTGTGTCTTCTGCGCAGAGTAAGTATTCCTGACAGTCTTGTTTTTCCATTACGTTATGACTATTAACACCAAATAATTCACACAGGTCGTCAACAACGAGTAGAGTTTGGAAGTACAAGAAGCCATTCAAATAACCTTGCAAACACTACTTTGGCGATAGACTCAACATCACCAGATGAGGGCAAGATGAAAGTGAAATTTTGCATTATAAGGACCTGTCCCAATGGCCAGACATGCTACTGTTGTATGACCGGAAAGCCTTCATTGTGTTACTACAAGAGGGACGATTGTCAGGACAATTGTCCAGCTTGCAACCCTAAGTGCCGGTCGCAGTTGTCCCTTCAATCGGCAACAGGGAGTCAACTCAACTCTACCTTATAACTTATAAGAAATATAAGATGCAAAGCAATCATAAAATATGTATTAGTAATTTAGTATTAATGTTTTGGGGATTTCCCCCTTGAAAATAAGAGTAGTCTGGTGCTGGTGTTAAATTGGATCTTACTTTGATCCAGTCCCTTCACTCCCAGAATGACCTCCAGCGAAATTTCTTTTGGAAACCACACCAAAAGCGATCTAGCATGTCCTTCATACATGCCTTGAAAACAGGATGTCCAGCAACCTGCCTCCCTGCAACCGTCCACTTCCCTCCTGGTAATATTTCCCTTTGATAAACCATTTAACATCCAGTCCTGACTCCTGAGCCTCTCAATGACTCTTTACTTGACATACAATTGACACCTTATCATCAAAATCTTAGCAGGGTGGCATAAAAAATAACAAACACGATGGACAGTAATAAGCTCCTTCAAAGATAGTTCTAAGCAACTGATAATTCTAAACAATATAGATGCCTAGTTTCAGCATTAGCTAAACATAACAACAAAAACATAGCAGCTCCTTCCATTTAAGAAGTTACAGATACTTGAGCATAACAGATATCGTTGTCACTTTCAACGGAAGTATGGGTCCTCCTTGTTCTTGTAAATATCAAATAACTGATCATGGAATTGACATACTACTCCCTCAAGAAAAGTAGTCCCAGTAGAATCATGCTTCATTAGTTCCTCAGCTGTTCTTTTCAGTGGGCCATCAACGTTGCCATCCAACATAAATTCCATTAACTTAGCCATCCTAAAGGAACAGAAAGAAGTTTAGATTTTCAGAAATGACGATACTGAACAAATTTCTACAGCATAGTTGTACACATAATATTACCGGAAAATGTCAAGCACAGATGCCACAAATTACAGAAAGGGAACTCTATCTAGAACTAGAAAGACATCACCTTAAAGTTCTATACAAGGATCCGAGGACCAAGAATGCTCTCAAAACAGTTTTTATACAGGTGAAACGCCAGAATTGTAAATATCTTGACATGGCTACTGATGCTTTGCTGAGTTTAAGATTCATGAATAAAACAATAAACCATACCGATGCTTGACTAAACGACAGGATATATAAGAAAATTAGTGAAACAAGAAAACTAAGTCCATTCAAAGGAATAAAGATTCAAATTTCAAAAGACAGAAATCCTTTTTGGCACCAGAACATTATTTCAAAATTTAAAACTGGACTCAATACATTGTTTATTGGTATAACGGTATAACTATAACCATATCCAAGGCAATCGCTCAGTGATATAAACATTCCCAAACTGAATTAAATTCTTAACTGAATCTAAATATGAATGGTTATTCCTCAGACAGATACAAAACATGCAACCGGAACATTCACATTGTTCGCGACTTGAAAATGGAGAAATTTACGGTTGATATTGCCTTTGAAAACTCCAAGTTAGTTTAGCTAGTATGCTATACCATAACGTTAAAGTATGTTGAATGTGTTTGTATCACTCGGTTAACATCCTATGTGCAACTGTCAGGCAAAAGGTCAATACAAGTATGGATACGAAACTGGTAATGGTCCCAAGCACATGCCATTAACCTCCAGGGAACTCAATTTTAACATACCTGTTTGCATCACGTTTGCTGAACTCAGTACTTCCACTTTGTCCTCCTTCAGCTGGCTGAAATGGTAGCTTCTTTTGGCGATAAAGAGCACAGGTAGCTTGCATACAGAGCTCCTTATTTTCTAGACATGAGATAAGCACATCAGGACCAGACTCCCAGGTTCTTGTAAGTGCTGAAGGCAATAAAGCCTCTACTGGCATCGCATTTCTATTAGCCTCCAACCCCAAGACCATGCTGTTACCTAGTGCAGAAACTGTGTGCCCCTTGGGCGCTTCAGCACCAGCTCGCGATGATTCAACAATTTTCTTTGCAGAAAGGCTTGGTGTTCTGACCTTAGAGGCCGTATCCTCTTGTGGACCAGCAAAAGAACATTCTTTCGGAGCAATCCTTGGCTCACAATGATCAGCCTTGGATAAATTCTTGTGTGAGCCTGTCCTGGCAGCAAACCCCGGGGGTGTGGGAGACAGCATTGCCATGGAAACTCCTTCATCATCCTCTGATTCGATTTTAACCCTCCCCTGCATGAAAGCGGCCACCTTTGGCTCTTCAGACCGACCAACTCTCCCTTCAGGACACTCTATGACCACGGGAGGAGTTTTCGAAATATCAGTCCCCAAAGAACCTTCTTTCCCAGCATTTGCCACCTCAACATGATCACTCTTGGAGATATTCTTCTGTGAGCCAGTACTGGTAGAAAATCTAGGGGGCGTGGGAGACAACATTCCCCTGTTCACTCCTACGCCCTTTGCTGATTTTCCATTTTCCATGCCCTTTGGCTCCAGAGACTGGACACCTCTAGCTTCAGGCCACTCCCTGATCACAGGAGTTTCCGGCAGATCATTTCCCAAAGGTACAGCCGAATTCACCCAAGAGGGATTCTTCAGTGTGCCGTTCACAAGAGCGAAACTCAACGCCCGGGGGCTTGGCATTGCCCTGGACATTCCTCCATGCTCCCCCGATTTCACATTTCCCCTCCCCTGCACGAAAGTTGCCTCCTTTGGCACGTGAGAGCCACCAACAGTTGCTTCGATGATCTCCTCCTTGATCACAAGAGATGTTTGCGGCAGACAATCCCCCAAAGGTCCGACGGAATCCGTGCTCTTGGGTTCCCCATCAGCCCCACGCTTCTTCATAAGCTGGCTTAGCGTGAGGCAATCATCCTCGTCGTCCGACGAGGGCGCGGACACGGCGGCGTTCCCCTTCCAAGAAACCCTCGTCCAGGGGGCCACCTCGTTTACCTCAGACGCGGTCGCCTTCCTCTTGCGAGAGAGCCCGGAATCCCCGGCGCGGCACCCCTCCCGCTCCTCCTCCTCCTCCTCCCCGCTGCTGCAGAGGTCGATGACGTCCGGGCATTTCTCCTCCGCGACCTCGGCGCCCCGCTCGCCGAGCTGCGGCGGAGCCGGGGCGTCGATCGCGTCGCCGGGGCGCGCGTCCTCGCTGCTCGGCTCGCCCCGCGCGTCCTTGCTCGCCGGCCCGCCGCGCTCGCCCGCGCTCCTCTGCCCGCCGCGCGCGTCCTTGCTCGTCGGCCCGCAGTCCTCGCTCCTCTGCCCGCCGCGCGCGTCCTTGAGCGCGTCGTGCATCTCTCTCAGGGCGCCCACCTTGGCGAGCGCCGCGGTGAGGCGCTCGCGCTCGCGGTCGCGCGCGTCCAGGAGCTTCATGGCCTCGGCGACCGCGGTCTCCGCCCCGGCGAGCCTGCCGTCGCGCGCATCGAGCACCCGCGCGACCGCCTCGAACTCGATCCTGCGGGTGGTGGTGCGGAGGCGAGCCACGAGCTCCGAGCCGGAGAGGCCGGCGAGCTCGGCGTGGAGGGCGTCGGAGGCCATCGCTCGGAGGTGGTCGGGTGGCGGGGGCCGGCGGCTCGGCCCTAGCCTGGGCTCGCACGTAGGCAGGGAGGACGGGGGGCTCTTGGAGCTGCTGCCGCCGGGGGAATGGGGACGAATGTGGTTTTGATTTGTGGAGTTGGGGGCAATTGGAAGCCCGGGGGACGGCACAGCTCAAGGAAGCGGAGAGATTGGGGAGGGGAGAAGTGTGCGCTTGTTTCGAGGACGGAGAAGTTGCCACCAATCAGCAGTGCTGGCCGCGAATCCAAGAGTGCTGGCGTGCTGCTGCCTTTGCTCTTGCCATTACAGGGGTGATTGGTTGCTTGTAGAACTCAGCCTGGCTCGTAATTAGGGAGGCGGGCTCACCAGAGCAGGATATCAGTATGCAGGACCGTCTGTTTGGTTGGTAGCATGTGATCAGTCAGGTTTAGAAAAGATGGTGTTTGGTTGTCTGCATGAACCTACGCTGCACAAAATAAAAGTTGAAAAAACAATAATCTCGTGATGTTTAGATTGTGTAAGTGTACCATGATATATTTTATTTATTAATCACTGATCTTAATCTAATTTAAAATACACTAATATAAGCTAATATGTACTAATCATGCACTCATATCATCATTAAATGCTAAGCGGTTGCATCCAGTGAGCCGAGAAACGGAATCAAAATCCGTTTCCGCGGAACCAGGCTATGCGGTGCTTTCTGCACCTGGCCGGCCAGGCTCACGTAGCTGTCGAGGCAACCAATCGCACGAGGCATGCATCCCGCGGGCCTGGCTGGCTTCCGTCCAGCTATCCAATCACGCCGTACATGCAGCAAGCCAGCCAGCCAACACAAAGCACCGCGATAATTTTAGCTGGAACGTAGAACTTTTTTTTAAAGGAACCGGCACGAGATTGTGCCTTTCATTAATTAAAGAAGGGAGTACAAAATCGCCGTAGAAGGCGTTATATTACAAGAGCGTAAGCGCTCACATATCAGAAAAGGACCCAACGCAAGCATATCAACTCTGCAGCAGCATTTGCGATCGGTGTTTGGCCCCAGCTAGACACCATATCCTCGCTTCCTTTTTGATTTTTGCAATCAGGGAGGTTGCTGGAAGTTCTTTGTGCCGGAAGATACGTGCATTCCTTTCGTTCTAGATCTCCCAGTTGACGAGTAAGATCAGCGATCGCAGGCCTTTTCGTGGCACATTTGGCGATCCCGCCAGCGATGTCCACCATTGGTGTACTGAATCGGCTTGTGCCCAGTTTGAGGGATCTATCTCTGTAATGTTCGTCCAACGTGAGATACATCCCTTATTCGCCTTGTATATCGGTAACCTGATAGCACGTGGTGTGCCGTCTCCAGGGTGTGCCGGCATAAAGGGCAATATTTGTTGTTTTGCCAACCTCGCGTTTCTAGTCTGTCTGCCGTCCACACACGGTTTTGGATGACCAGCCAAGCAAAAGTTTTGCATTTAGGTGGCGCCCAGGCCTGCCAGATCACCTTGTCATATATCGTCCGTGAGCATCCAATGAATTGTGCTCTGTATGCCGAGGAGGCTTTGTATTGTTTCGTGTTCGTTAGCTTCCAAGTGATATCATCATCATCTCTGTTGTCGTCTAGCTGAATATCTTGCACTAGATTCCATAGATTGACCAGCTGTTGGATGTGCTGTACCGTTATGTTTGTGTGGAGGTTGGGAACGCAGAACTTATGGTGGGAAAAAGCAGAGCGAAAGGTTCTGTTTTGGCGCTGGAGTATTTGTTGGCTGCATTTACCAGCTTGCCTGGTCTCTAGCAAAAGAAACACGGAGAAACCAGAACGCATGGAGGACGAAACAAATTGAAGGCTTTATGTTCTTGGTTTCTTGCTAGTGATCAAGTTCTCTCACTCATCATATGGGAGAGGAACCATGTGGAGTGCACTGTGAATCAAATACTCAAGCATGACTGTAATCCAAATTCGTTCCTTTTGATCAAGAATTTTAGTTCTTTCATCCATCAAAAAATTTTAGTTCTTTCCTTTGTTGGCTCCCAGTTCTGAACCAATGCAGGTGAGCTTACACTGAGTATGAATTTGGTGCATTTTCTTCACATCAGAAAGTCTTTCAATCAAGATTGTGGCACGCCGGACAATCATATTTTCACGATGAATTGGATCGGACGCAGTCATTGGCTCGATGGACGCTAGATCGATCCAAGCGATATCTAGCGCACTAGACGCCATATGCCAATTTTACCTCACAGTGAGCTGGACGGCGGAGCCTTGTACATTGTATCTAGCGCACCAGGCTGGTCGCGCTATCCTCTACATGTGCCACACTGGAAAATGATTTGTCATTTTTAATTCACGACAAAATTAGTTATTACGCTTGTCCTCCTCTAAAGTAACGTTCAATCTCCATCGTTAATGCCTAGTACATCAATTCACTGTAAATTTTTACTTCACAATGAGCAGGATGGCCGAGCCTAGTACATTGTATCTAGCGCACTAGACTGCCCACGCTATCATCCCGTGTGCCACGCTGGAAGATGATTTGCCGTTTTTAATTCATGACAAAATTAGTTATTACGCTTGTCCTCCTCTGAAGTAATGTTCAAGCTCTATCGTTAATGTCTAGTCCATCAATTCACAGTAAATGTGGTAAATGTGTGCTTGGTTGCACGCTCACTTCATCATAATAAAAGTTCGGCAAATGCAGACCTGCTTGGTTGCGCAAAGGCTTCGGTGGCCGCAACAGCTTTCTCAGCATTTAGCTTGTCATTTTATTGTGGCAAATGTGGCGCATGTGGCGCTGTTTTTGGGCGCCACAACAGCGGCAGCGGCATGGCTAGTGGAGGCTAGGAGCCAGCCCTACGACATCCCTGTATGACAATTGTTGTGGGAGTACGCCCTCTCATTTGAGACAAATAAATATAGTATGCCATTAGTTGAAGGGGAACTACAAATTAACTTGTACCAGATAAATAAATATAAATATATTTTTTAGATTTTTGATCAATTGTGCCATCTTAATTTATCTATCGCAAGCGCACGGTGTCAAATGTAGCTTTTCCTTTAGAGTATTTCAATATTTATATCGAATATATAGAGACCAGCTAGTATTAGATAAACATCTAGAATTTCCTTATATGGACTGTTGTGAGTTTTGGTAAGAAAAGGAGATGGGACCGACACGGAGAGACGTGTTGGTCGGCATAGAAACTGTTTAGGCTAAAGTGTGTGTGTGGGGGGGGGTGGGGGGGGGGGGGGCTCGTGTGTGTGTTTGTGTGTGTGTGTAATGCAAGATTAACAAAAAAATATATAAGTTAGCTTAAATATATTAGTTGAGATCGTAACTTAGTTAGTTGTTTGATTTTCTAAAATTGGTAGTAGGTTAAACCTTTCTGTGAAGTCCCCGTCACGAAGACACCTACTCCCGTTCCCCTAAAACTTTACTCCAATTAGTAGCTCTCTAAGCAGACGGGCTGCGATGGTCGTTGAGCGCGTCGTGCATCTCTCTCAGGGCGCCCACCTTGGCGAGCGTCGCGGTGAGGCGCTCGCGCTCGCGCTCGTTCAGAAGCTTCATGGCCTCGGCGACCATGGTCTCTGCACCGGCGAGCCTGCCGTCGCGCGCGTCGAGCACCCGCGCGACCGCCTCGAACTCGATCCTGTGGTTGATGGTGCGGAGGAGCTCCGATCCAGAAAGGCCGGCGAGAGCTCGGCGTGGAGGGCGTCCGAGGCGATCGCTCCGAGGTGGTCGGGTGGCGGGGGCCGGCGGCTCGGCCCTAGCCTGGGCTCGCACATAGGCAGGGAGGACGGGGGGCTCTTGGAGCTGCTGGCGCCGGGTGGATGGTGACGAATGTGGTTTTGATTTGTAGAGTTGGGGGCAATTGGGAGCCCAGGGGACTGCACAGCTCAAGGAAGCGGAGAGATTGGGGAGGGGAGAAGTGCGCTTTTGTTTCGAGGATGGAGAAGGGGCCACCAATCGGACACAGAATCTCAGCAGTCAACGTAGAGCGTGTCACATCGCGACGCGAATCCAAGAGTGCTCCTCTAAAGTAACGTTCAAGCTCTATCGTTAATGATTTGTCACACTGGAAGATGATTTGTCATTTTTAATTCACAACAAAATTAGTTATTACGATTATCATTAATGCCTTGTACATCAATTCACAGTAAAGGTGTCTTGGTTGCACGCCTCACTTCATCATGATAAAAGTTCATCGAATACTGACGTGCTTGGTTGCGCAAAGGCTTCGGTGGCCACAACAGCTTTCTCAGCATTTAGCTTATCATTTAGTTGTGGCAAGTGTGGCGCATGTGGCGCTGTTTTTTGATGCCATAACTGCTGTGACGGCGTGGCTAGTGGAGGCTAGCTTGGAGCCAGCCCTACGACATCCCTGTATGGCTATTGTTGTGGGAGTACGCCCTCTCATTCGAGACAAATAAATATAAATATGCCATTAGTTGAAGGGGAACTACAAATTAACGTGTACCAGATAAATAAATATAAATATATTTTTTTATATTGTTGATCAATTGTGGCATCTTAATTTATCTATCGCAAGTGCACGGTGTCAAATGTAGCTTTTCCTTTAGAGTATTTCAAGATTTATATCGAATCTATAGAGACCAGCTAATATTAGGTAAAGTTATTAGGTATAAACATCTAGAATTTCCTTATAGGGACTGTTGCGAGTTTTGGTACGAAAAGGGGATGGGACCGACACGGATGTGTCGGTCGGCATAGAAACTGTTTAGGCTAAAGTGTGTGTGTGTGTGGGGGGGGGGGGGGGGGGGGGGGGGGGCTGGGGGCTCGTGCGTGCGTGCGTGTGTGCGTGTGTAATGCAAGATTAACAAACAAATATATAAGTTAGCTTTAATCTACTAGTTGAGATCGTAACTTAGTTAGTTGTTTGATTTTCTAAAATTGGTAGTAGGTTAAACCTTTCTGTGAAGTCCCCGTCACGAAGACGCCTACTCGCGTTCCCCTAAAACTTTACTCCAATTAGTAGCTCTCTAAGCAGACGGGCTGTGATGGTCCTTGAGCGCGTCGTGCATCTCTCTCAGGGCGCCCACCTTGGCGAGTGTCGCGGTGAGGCGCTCGCGCGCGTTCAGGAGCTTCATGGCCTCGGCGACCACGGTCTCCACACTGGCGAGCCTGCCGTCGCGTGCGTCGAGCACCCGCGCGACCGCCTCGAACTCGATCCTGTGGTTGATGGTGCAGAGGCGCGCCACGAGCTCCGATCCGGAAAGGCCGGCGACTCGGCGTGGAGGGCGTCGGAGGCCATCGCTCGGAGGTGGTCGGGTGGCGGGGGCCGACGGCTCGGCCCTAGCCTGGGCTTGCACGTAGGCAGGGAGGACGGGGGCTCTTGGAGCTGCTGCCGCCGGGTGGATGGGGACGAATGTGGTTTTGATTTGTGGAGTTGGGGGCAATTGGGAGCCCGGGGGATGGCACAACTCAAGGAAGCGGAGAGATTGGGGAGGGGAGAAGTGCGCTTTTGTTTCGAGGATGGAGAAGGGGCCACCAATCGGACACAGAATCTCAGCAGTCAACGTAGAGCGTGTCACATCGCGACGCGAATCCAAGAGTGCTCCTCTAAAGTAACGTTCAAGCTCTATCGTTAATGATTTGTCACACTGGAAGATGATTTGTCATTTTTAATTCACAACAAAATTAGTTATTACGATTATCATTAATGCCTTGTACATCAATTCACAGTAAAGGTGTCTTGGTTGCACGCCTCACTTCATCATGATAAAAGTTCATCGAATACTGACGTGCTTGGTTGCGCAAAGGCTTCGGTGGCCACAACAGCTTTCTCAGCATTTAGCTTATCATTTAGTTGTGGCAAGTGTGGCGCATGTGGCGCTGTTTTTTGATGCCATAACTGCTGTGACGGCGTGGCTAGTGGAGGCTAGCTTGGAGCCAGCCCTACGACATCCCTGTATGGCTATTGTTGTGGGAGTACGCCCTCTCATTCGAGACAAATAAATATAAATATGCCATTAGTTGAAGGGGAACTACAAATTAACGTGTACCAGATAAATAAATATAAATATATTTTTTATATTGTTGATCAATTGTGGCATCTTAATTTATCTATCGCAAGTGCACGGTGTCAAATGTAGCTTTTCCTTTAGAGTATTTCAAGATTTATATCGAATCTATAGAGACCAGCTAATATTAGGTAAAGTTATTAGGTATAAACATCTAGAATTTCCTTATAGGGACTGTTGCGAGTTTTGGTACGAAAAGGGGATGGGACCGACACGGATGTGTCGGTCGGCATAGAAACTGTTTAGGCTAAAGTGTGTGTGTGTGTGTGTGGGGGGGGGGGGGGGGGGGGGGGGGGGGGGGGGGGGGGGGCTCGTGCGTGCGTGCGTGTGTGCGTGTGTAATGCAAGATTAACAAACAAATATATAAGTTAGCTTTAATCTACTAGTTGAGATCGTAACTTAGTTAGTTGTTTGATTTTCTAAAATTGGTAGTAGGTTAAACCTTTCTGTGAAGTCCCCGTCACGAAGACGCCTACTCGCGTTCCCCTAAAACTTTACTCCAATTAGTAGCTCTCTAAGCAGACGGGCTGTGATGGTCCTTGAGCGCGTCGTGCATCTCTCTCAGGGCGCCCACCTTGGCGAGTGTCGCGGTGAGGCGCTCGCGCGCGTTCAGGAGCTTCATGGCCTCGGCGACCACGGTCTCCACACTGGCGAGCCTGCCGTCGCGTGCGTCGAGCACCCGCGCGACCGCCTCGAACTCGATCCTGTGGTTGATGGTGCAGAGGCGCGCCACGAGCTCCGATCCGGAAAGGCCGGCGACTCGGCGTGGAGGGCGTCGGAGGCCATCGCTCGGAGGTGGTCGGGTGGCGGGGGCCGACGGCTCGGCCCTAGCCTGGGCTTGCACGTAGGCAGGGAGGACGGGGGCTCTTGGAGCTGCTGCCGCCGGGTGGATGGGGACGAATGTGGTTTTGATTTGTGGAGTTGGGGGCAATTGGGAGCCCGGGGGATGGCACAACTCAAGGAAGCGGAGAGATTGGGGAGGGGAGAAGTGTGCTCTAGTTTCGAGGACGGAGAAGTTGCCACCAATCAGCAGTGCTGGCCGTGAATCCAAGAGTGCTGGCCTGCTGCTGCCTTTGCTCTGGCCGTTACGTGCAGCCAGCCAGCCAACACAAAGCACCGCGATAATTTTAGCTGGAACGCATAACTTTTTTTTTTCGAAAGGAACCGGCACAAGATTGTGCCGTTTTCATTAATTAAAGAAGGGAGTACAAAGTCGCTGTGGAAGGCGCTATATTACAAGAGCGTAAGCGCTCACATCTCAGAAAAGGACCCAACGCAAGCATATCAACTCTGCAGCAGCATTTGCGATAGGTGTTTGGCCCTAGCTAGACACCATATCCTCGCTTCCTCTTTGATTTTTGCAATCAGGGAGGCTGCTAGAAGTTCTTTGTGCCGGAAGATACGTGCAATCCTTTCGTTCCAGATCTCCCAGTTGACGAGTAAGATCAGGGATCGCAAGCCTTTTCGTGGCACATTTGGCGATCCCGCCAGCGATGTCCACCATTGGTGTACTGAATCGGCTCGTGCCCAGTTTGAGGGATCTATCTCTGTAATGTTCGCCTAACGTGAGATACCATGCCATATTCACCTTGTATATCGGCAACCTGATAGCATGTGGTGTGCCGTCTCATGGGTGTGCCTGCATAAAGGGCAATATTTGTTGTTTTGCCAACCTCGCGTTTCTAGTCTGTCTGCCATCCCCACACGGTTTTGGATGACCAGCCAAGCAAAAGTTTTGCATTTAGGTGGCGCCCAGGCCTGCCAGATCACCTTGTCATATGTCGCCCGTGAGCATCCAATGAATTGTGCTCTGTATGCCGAGGAGGCTTTGTATTGTCCCGTGTTCGTTAGCTTCCAAGTGATATCATCATCTCTGTTGTCGTCTAGCTGAATATCTTGCACTAGATTCCACAGATTGACTAGCTGTTGGATGTGCTGTGCCGTTATGTTTGTGTGGAGGTTGGGAACGCCGAACTTTTGGTGGGAAAAAGGAGAACGAAACGTTCTGTTTTGGCGCTGGAGTATTTGTTGGCTGCATTTACCAGCTTGCCTGGTCTCTAGCAAAAGAAACATGTAGAAACCAGAACGCATGGAGGACGAAACAAATTGATGGCTTTATGTTCTTGGTTTCTTGCTAGTGATCAAGTTCTCTCACTTATCATATGGAAGAGGAACCATGTGGAGTGCACTTTGAATCAAATCGCAAGCATGACTATAATCCAAATTCATTCCTTTTGATCAAGAATTTTAGTTCTTTCATCCGTCAAAAATTTTTAGTTCTTTCCTTTGTTGGCTCCCAGTTCTGAACCAATGCAGGTGAGCTTACACTGAGTATGAAGTTTGGTGCATTTTCTTCACATCAGAAAGTCTTTCAATCAAGATTGTGGCACGCCGGACAATCATATTTTCACGACGAATTGGATCAGACGCAGTCATTGGCTCGATGGACGCTAGATCGATCCAAGCGATATCTAGCGCACTAGATGTCATATGCCAATTTTACTTCACAATGAGCTGGATGGCTGAGCCTAGTACATTGTATCTAGCGCACTAGGCTGCCCACACTATCCTCTACGTGTGCTACACTGGAAGATGATTTGTCATTTTGAATTCACGAACAAATTAGTTATTACGATTGTTCTCCTCTAAAGTGACGTTCAAGCTCTATCGTTAATGCCTTGTACATCAATTCACAGTAAAGTTGTGCTTGGTTGCACGCCTCACTTCGTCATGATAAAAGTTCGTCGAATGCTGACGTGCTTGGTTGCGCAAAGGCTTCGGTGGCCAAAACAACTTTCTCAGCATTTAGCTTGTCATTTTGTTGTGGCAAGTGTGACGCATGTGGCGCTGTTTTTCGGCGCCACAACTGCTACGGCGGCATGGCTAGTGGAGGCTAGGAGCCAGCCCTACGACATCCCTGCATGGCAATTGTTGTGGGAGTACGCCCTCTCATTCGAGACAAATAAATATAAATATGCCATTAGTTGAAGGGGAACTACAAATGGACGTGTACCAGATAAATAAATATAAATATATATTTTTAGATTGTTGATCAATTGTGGCATCTTAATTTATCTATCGCAAGCGCACAGTGTCAAATGTAGCTTTTCCTTGAGAGTATTTCAATATTTATATCGAATATATAGAGACCAGCTCGTATTAGGTAAAGTTATTAGGTATAAACATCTAGAATTTCCTTATATAGACTGTTATGAGTTTTGGTAAGAAAAGGGGATGGGACCGACACGGAGAGACGTGTCGGTCAGCATAGAAACTGTTTAGACTAAAGTGTGTGTGTGTGCGCGCGCGTGCGTGCGTGGCTGTGTGTGTGTGTGTGTGTGTGTGTGTGTGTAATGCAAGATTAACAAAGAAATATATAAGTTAGCTTTAATCTACGAGTTGAGATCGTAACCTAGTTAGTTGTTTGATTTTCTAAAATTGGTTGTAGGTTAAACCTTTATGCGAAGATACGTACTCGCTTTCCCCTAAAACTTTACTCCAATTAGTAGCTCTCTAAGCAGGCGGGCTGCGAGGGTTCCCCAGCTAGGAATACCTAGTAATATAACAGCGAATTCACCAACCTCCATGAATACTTAGCAAGGTATGCAACCATAATTCGATACAAGTTCCGGAGAAGAAACCTAATCACCATGTTCTAAACACTTAGCCTAGCACTAAGCAATTTTATGAGGTGCATGCAAGATCATCGAATCCAGACAATAATTCAATCAAAACTATTCATCAATATAATGCAATCATACTTCATATACTTTGTACAAGATACATTACCATCTAGTAGGCCTATCTTGATGGATCACCTCGAGCACTAGTGGTTTTTGAATATTCAAGTTGCCAATCTTTTTGATCTTCGGCTTGGCTAAGTTAGCTAATCTAACCTAAGAAACTAGAGATGATGAAGAACGGGACGAAGCCCCGGTGGCTCCCAACTCGCGTTTCTGTTGTCCCTCTGCGCATCGTGCGTCTACCCTAGTTTGAATCTTGGGGTGACGACGTTGTGCCGATTAGTGTCTTCTATGGTTTCTTCTTCAAGTCGGTTTCCACCTTATACTGAGGCTTCTATGTGGGTCTTCACACCACCATCTTCTGAATAGAAACTCGCATCGATAGTGTTGGCGGTCATTAAACCATGATTTGACTGCCACCCTATCTGTAAATAAAAGCATGTCACAAAGATTCTGTGCATAGTAGGTAGGAATAATGCTACTCCACAAGTTTTGGTGATATTTGGATGCAGGAGGATATTATAGAGGAAAGTGGGCCCGAGCCGGGAGAAACATAGGCTCGTGGGCCCCACCTATAGGCCAGCCGGCCCCACAAGGCGGCCACAGGCCTCGGACTTCCTCCAGTGGGCTGTAAACAGGCCAACAACGTAGAAACCAAGGCCCACTCCAGCAGATTGCATCGATATTCTAGAAGGTGGGCTGTTTTGGCCTAAACTTGGCCCTTACTCCTCTTCTGCAGCCCCCACGTCACCACCGACCTTCGGATCGACTCCAGGAGGCACTCAGGGACGTCCATAGGAGAGGCGGTGGCCAACCGGTTGAATTAACGAAATATAATTACTCGCAAAAGAACCACCAACAGATAGTATGGAATTTTAAAGCTTCTCTTTATCTCTTCACTAATTATATTTTTAAAGATTCACATGTTAACTCTAGAAGAGTTCTGATGTGAAATGGGCCTCCAACTCTTGTCTCCCTTATTGTGCCATTCGGCACAACAAGCATGGGCGATTGGGGGTTGGGGGGGGGGGGGGGGGGGCTGGGCTGGAGGAAGAAGAAGTGAGACACACTTTGTTTTCCACTAACAACAAGGTGTGCCGACTGGCACTTGGGTTTTTTCTTGATAGGTCAATCTCCTTCAAGGTCCAAGTCCATTGCGATGTCCATAAAGTGTCTATTTTACCAGATTCTGCAACATAAATCAAAAGCAACACTATATACAAATATTAGAGTTTGCTAAAAAAGAGTGAAGTGCACAACCGGCACCTATACTTGTACAGCCGTGCGAATTATGTACATGTACTCCTAAACCGCCTAATTAGCATCTCTAAGCTTGTTTCGGGTCGCATGACATGTCCAAACGGGTTCTGAACCCGCTTCGGTCGATGAGGTGGCATGCCAACGTGGATGAAGCCTGCATGCGAGAGCTTTGGCGCCTGTTTGGATGCGTATTCTTTTGCACATAACCCCCTGAATCTTTTTTGCTTCTTTATGCATCAGGTTGGAAGCGACCTGTATTTGTAGCTTTTTTGTAATTTGAGAAATAGTCATCAGATATTATACGTGAATGAAGAAATACCCAATGGCTTGTTGAATGCAATGAGTTGCATCGCCATAATGAATACAATAATGGCAATGGAATTTTCTAATAGAAACATATATGGACATGACATGAGAGTAAGCATGATATTATCCGATTCAGATATTTGCCATGACAGGCCCAAAACAAAAGGTCGACATAGTTATCAATCACTAACCCAGAACAAGCATCTTACATTGTTGGTGCTTAAGTACAGTCACGAAGCACACCAGATTTGTATCAATCACTGACCAAAAACAAAAGATCGACACATCGTTACTAATTAAATGAAGTAGCAGCCCTGAATCGCAGACCCAAAAGAAAAGGTTCAGAAAAAGTCTCGGTTCAGAATTAAGATGAGCTTGCATCTGCCTGTGTTCCATCTCCAGTTTTCTTCTTTTTTGCTGCAGCTCCAGCCCTCTTGTTGTTAGCTGCAGCTCCAGTGTAATTGGTGACCTTTCTCTTGGCAGCAGCAGCTTTGCCTTCTTTGGTGCAGGTTGTGAGTGGAGCTGGCCTTGCGATGGGTCTATTGGTCACAATGAAATCTGGTTCTGGAAGTGGTCCTTGTGGTTGAGACAGCACACTAGATCGAGAGGCCTAAAACATAGTCAAATATTAATGTCAGATTAATATGCATTGAACCTCAACTTGAGTATATGCAATGTAAACATATTTAACTGACGATGTTACCTGTCCCATCATCATTAGCAAGGTTGAACTCAGTTGTGTCATCAATTGAGAACCAACAGGGTCTTGTTCTATGACATCCTACAAAACAAATCACAATTTTATTCAGAGAACTGCGGATATACCCAAAAAAAAACATGTAAAATGTGCACCTGTGCTATGACATTGAGAGGTGTTCATCTATTGGTTGGTGAGATTCTTGTAGTCCTGCTGCAACCATTTTTTTTAGCATCCTCAGAGCTTATGCCTTGTTTTTTCAGTTTATACTCTGCACTGTTGTACCCAGCTCCTTTACAATGCTTACAATGAATTACTGCTCCATGCCTTGTCAATTTTAGACCATTTTCCCCCTTGCACTTCACATGGTTGCTGTCTCCTAGACTTCGGTGATATGCCTGCCTTCTTAACATATACAGGTGGTGGAATTTCAGTCCCATTTGTGTTCTCCCATTGGCTCTGGTCACTACAAGGCCATATGTTGAAACCATATGCTTTACTAAATGCTTCAGTTGAGTAGCCGCTAGGTAGCACACTTTCAGGTGGGATCCTCTCATGCCTTAGTCAAGATATTTGTTGACAGTCGTTAAGTACCAATTTCAACCGCCAATATTCCTACAAATAAAGAAGAATTAGCATTTCTTATACGCTTTTATTTAAACTAATAAAGTTCCACGAGTTGTGATTGATTTATTAATGCATGTGTATTTCAAAGGAAAGGTGGACAAGGGCTGGATCAAACATCTCGACAAATTCAATATTATAAACAAAGAGGCCATTGGAAATGAAGAGAGACTTATTCAAATGACAATTTCAATCTCACCATGTCGAAGCCCTCGTCGAGATAGTCAAAATGGACTTTTGGTTCACCTAATTTGGAGTTTGGGAAGAGAAGTTATGCCACGAAGAAGATTTCAGGAAATGCTGAAAATAGTTGGCCGGCCGGCCCGGACTTGTCTCCTTTTGGCCCAAGCTTCCTCCAGTGGGCCACATACAATACAAAACATCAAGCCCGAGTGGCCATTACGGTGGATGAACAACTAACACTGGAACATGGGATTTTAGGCCTAAACTTGACGGTTACTCCACCTTAACCACCCCCAGAGGTCGACCAACCTAAGAATCGACACCAGGGAGCAATCTTGGACGTCCACGGCGAAGGCGGTGGCCATCCTCTACAATGGAGGGCCGGACCCTCTAGGCCGGCTGGTCAGACTTAGCGTGCAATCTACTCCATCTCTTTCCTATGTGACGTGCACGCTACTCTACTTCATTTTGGGATATAAATAGAGGAGTGCTCGGCCGTTTAGAACACACCCCAAGAAGATAATTACACTCTTGCATTAGTTTTAGTCTCCAAACTCTAGTGGAGTTAGGCTTAGAGTAGAGCTACTCTATTTCCCAAGTCGTCTTTTAGCTTCTGGTATGGCTCTTGTATCTTTTTCTCTTTGTAAGACTTTGTTATATTTAATAGTATTATTCTTTCCATATAGTCTTGCCTTGATTAAGCGTTCCTTGTTTGGTTATGGATCCTTGGCTTGTTTATGTAATAGAGTTATTATAATCTTCTTATATAGTGCTAGTGTGATATTGATATGCTTGTTGTGTGGTATTGCCTAGAGGACTGGCAGTGGGGTCATAATTGCCTTATTGTCACGTGTCCTAGTACATAAGTATACCATGCCATGTATATACTTTGTTTGATAAAATGCATGTCCAAGCATGAGTCCAATGGTCCTTGCGATTATGCTCTAGATCCTATCCATCGCTAGAGATTTAGAGTAATGTTTTAGCAATGCAAGCATTGTGCTTGGATTGGTAGAATACATTGAATGCCTCGTGCCCCACGGATTTGAGGTAGATGGTAGGTGGTGACAGCCTTATTCATCCTAGGTATCACTCCACGCTCGAGTACGGTGTAAAGCTATAGACCGGAGTAGCTTGGCAGACCAGGGGTAAGCCGGTGCCTAATTTGTGCATGTATGTGTATGCATAGCACAAATTAGCTGCTTCAGTATTTTTATGCACCTTCTTCCTTATTTTGGGGCAAAAAGGTCCTTGAAATTGTTCCGCCACCTCCTTTTGCTTGTTGTCGTGTCTGGTCATAAATTGCCCTTTGATTCTCTATAGGTAGCTCTTTGCATCTAAGATGTACATGTACTTGTTAACACCTCACAACTGTTGTTCAACAACATATCACACTTGGGAAACTCTGAGAAAAGAAAAGCCCTTGGCCATGTATTTGGTGGCATAACTATATACTGAAGGCGCAAGCCTGCCGCCGCTCCACAGCATTAGGAAAGACGTGGACGCGTACCGTGGGAGCACGCAATTTGCGGTCGTCGTGGCCTACTTCCTCGGCGAGCACGTCCCGCGCGCCCCAGAGTCGGTTCGCTTGCCGGGCTGGGTCGCCGGCCTAGACGGCCATGGCGAGGCCGAACTTGGCAAAGTGAAGGCAGCCCACAGCCTCCCGAAGCCGCCCAACCGGCTTCAGTTGCGTCGACACCACCTCCCACACGCGCGAGTACGTCGGCGGCGCCGTACGTCCCGACCTGTGGGCCGCGACGGCTACGTCCGCACAAGCCTTGCATCGTCGAGGCTTCAGCCGCCACTACGCAAAGGTCAGCCTCAGCCCGTGTCCGGACATGATTTTCATGTCCGCACCTTCACCGGCGTCGACGACGCGCCCACGGCCCACCAGCCCACGCCGTCGGCCATGGGCTGTGCCCGGTGCTGACGCAATGGCCGACTGGTGTCTGGCGGCGAGGCGTCGCATGCTTCCCGGGGACGCCATGCGTGTGGTCGAGGACTCGAGGTACAAGCTGGCGTCGAACATTGTCTTACCCGTCGCCGCCAGCACAGTGGTTGACTGGTGCCTGGAACAGGACGGGGCGGCGGCCCCCGCGCGGCCTATGCAGGAGGGGGCGGCCCAGCAGCGAGATCGTCAAGCAACCTCCTCAGATGAAGCTCGCCTCCTGAGCGAGCCACACAGATTAGAGAGAGGGGGAGAGAAATGGGGAAAAACAGGATATTAGAGAGGGAGAGAGAGATGGAAAAAAAAATAGAGGATAAGCTGGCGAGATTGGTCGAGGAGAGCATCTTGGCTGTGTTGTGCTCTGGCGAACTGAAGAGGGTGAGCGAGAGAAAGGCTGTGAGGGCCGTCGCATGCCGCCATGGGAAAGGTTGGTGTAGTGGCGGCATGACATGACAATGGGAGCAGGCAGAAGATGGAGGCTTGCTTCTGAGGTTTGTGGACTGGATCAGAGAGAGAGATGCTTGTGCGTTGCTGTACGAGAGAAGCTCTGGATGGAGTGGTGGGGATTTGTTTCTGGAAAGAAGGGGATGAGTAGGCGATGAGAACGAGGTCGGGTCACTGGAGCTAAGAGCCAAAAAAAATGGCCTGTGTCCTCCGCGCGGGGCAGCTAAAGAAAGAAAAAAAAAAAGAGAAGAAGACGGAAACGTGTGTACACCGGAGCACTACGTGGCTGGACGACCGACAGCTCCGGCTCCCAATATTTTGTTCACCTGCTGAGCCTTTGATGACCCCACCTTATTGATTCTTTTCCGCTTCTAGCCCAAGCGCACCAAGGCCTCCATACCAGGCCCAACTAAGAAAGTCCCCATCCAAATGCACACTCAAAAAAGAAAAAATGCACACAACGTTGTCACGAGAATCAAAATAGGACACCACCTCTTAACGCAAAGAATCAGATGGGCGCGGCGGAGCGCGCCTGATGAGCCTAGTCTTTTCTAGCCACTCATAAGCATCCTTGTTTAGAGCATTCATCTTTTTCATGTTAGTGTTCCACTCAGTAACTGAAGAGGATCTAGCACACGCCCATAGCTGGTTCTTTAGAACTTCACCTTTGAACTGTCCTTGAAAGTTAGAGTAAAGATGCCTAACACAACATCTATGCTCTGAATCAGGAAATACTTGCTGCACAGCTGGGATTAGGCCCTGGTAAATCAATGCAAGTTACTAAATAAATCATCTAGAAGTAACTCAATTCAAGTACATCACCTATGAGTAAATCAATGCAAACACACATACCTTTTGCTTATCTGTCATTACCGTCCATGGAGTGCCAAGGTCTTCAACTAGTGTTTCCAAGAACCATTTCCATGCAGTCAAAGATTCAACCTCCACTACAGCCATGGCAATAGGAAAAATGCAATCACTGGGATCAATCCCCACTGCAGTGAGCAATTGGCCTCCAAACTTGGTCTTTAAGTGGCACTCATCCAAACATATTAGAGGCCTACAACCAGATAGGAACCCTCTTTTGCAAGCATCAAGTGACACATAGCATTGGTTAAAACGGCTGCCCACAAACTTGAGGTAGAAAGTGGATCCAGAATTGCTTCTCTTCAATTCTTTGCTATAGTCCCACAATTTATTGTCTTGCTGAACCTCATCACCATAGATTTTTTTCATGGCAATTCTTCTCGCTCTGGCGAGCTTGGTCCTAGAAGGGGTCAAGTTCCAATCTTTTTGTACTTTCTTTGCAAAATTTGTGAGACTCATCTTGTCATCTGCTCAAAATGTTTCCATGTACTTAGCAGCCAACCATTTGGATGTGCACTTAACCATTTGGATGTGCACTTCTTCACAATCCATTCTTTCTGACAATTATGCTCTCCATTATAAGTCTTCACCACAAATGTCTTCACCCTACTATCTTCTGAAGCATACAAGTTCCATGGGCATCCATCTGCACAGTGAGCTCTAATCCTCTGCTTGTTATTGATTGGCATCTTGACCTCAACTCTATTCCTCACTCCATAATCAGTGATTGCATCTCTCAATATCTGAACTGATGGAAACACAAGTCCAACTTTGAACATTGGATTGTTCATGTCTTCATTCGTAAATGTTTTAAACTTCAGCTTCGCTCCACCATCATCATCTAAATCAGGTAGTTCCAGCCCTTCTTATCAGTTGATGCCCCTTCACCATTATTTGTTGCACATGTTTCAGTTGTCTTCAATCTGCTACCTTTGGCTTTCTTTCCCTTTTCTATCTTCTTCCCTTTTGTAACTCCCTCATCCACTACATTCTCATCAACATTATCCACAAACAAGTCATCGTCGCCATCGTCCATTTCATAGTCACTGTCCAGGAAATCCTCATCTTCATTGTCAGTTGCATTAGGGTCGCCACCACTGCCATTGTCTTCTGTACCTTCAGTTTGCTTGTCCTTTTTCCCCCTTCCATTGCTCTGTTCCTGCTCCCTACTACTCTGCCGCTCCCTTGTCTTGTTCTGCTCACTGCTGTAACCCAAATCAGAGTAAAAAGAAGGTTGCAACTTGCAACCCAAATCAGAGTAAGAAGGTAATTTCCCACCCACAGGATTGGTTATGATATCATCCCATTCGACATTAGCAACAATGTCCTCGTGGTCGAAATACAACCAATTTTTCATCCTATCAACATTTGTATCAGTGTCAGACACAAATTACCCTGAGATCATCATCAATGTCCTTGTCTCGTAATAACCAGTACAACTTCAAACTTCCAGTCCTTAAATACCCTAAATCCTCACCAAATTGATCAAGCCACAATTGTGACCATGTGTCTGTCTCAATATGATCTAAACTGGTTCACTTTCCTATTGACATATCCACGGAGATGACCATGACCAACAAAGAAACCTCCACGGTGAACCTGAATCGAGAACTCTTCTGAATTGGCATCTACAAGACAACGGCAACACAATCTGATGAGGTACTATAGTTGCACTTGAGATTGAAATCAAGCAATACAAGAAACAGAACCAAAAATCTCTATTGTCCTCGAAAAAATTCAGAATCCTCGTACAGACCTAGTGCCAAAAATTAAAAATTGTACCTTTCTATAATCTGGTGATCAACCAACCATTGCAGTTGAGATCGTTATCCAACAATACAAGAAACGGAACCAAGAAAGGCACCATATCCTTTCCACCCCAAAATTTTCAGAACCACCCTAGAACCCTAGTGCCGGAAATAAAAAATTTCTAGTCAAATGTGTTACATCAACGCCTTGAGTCGATCTGCATCGCCAAACCAATGGGGATTGCGGCTTGATTAACTCACCATAAATAGGCGGCCGTCGTCTTGCCTCCGCAAACTCGCCACAATCTTTCCCCCGTCTTGAATTTCTTCTGGGTCAGATCGTCTTGTTGTTCCGCCATCTCTACTCCTTGTCCAGGCGACTCCCTCGATGGCAATTGATCGCCGTTGGTCGCGGCCTCAGAAGCCCTTGGCGCTCGCACCGCCTCTCTGTTGCGACGAGGAAAACGATTAGACCTGGATGAACGAATGAGAGACTAGGGAGAACATGAGGGGTTCTCTGTAAAATTAGCACCGACTTGGTAGGGCTTTTCCACATAGACTTGGCCACGTCGGCTCTGGAGCGGGTTCAGAACTTGTTTGGACCTGTCATGCGACCCGAAACGAGTTTAGGGATGCTAATTAGACGGTTTAGGAGTACATGTACCTAAGTGCCACAGCTAAACAAGTATAGGTACCGACTGTGCACTTCACTCGCTAAAAAAATACAAATATTAAAGATTAACGGGTATAATAATAGTGTTATGGTCCAAAACAAGATTACAAAGATAGTTATTTAAATGATGCCAACATTATTTGTTTGTGGGGATCTAGATAATGAATGGGGCATTAGCCTCGTTATTATACCTCTAAGTTAGAAGGGATCTCGCCGTATTGATCTGAAGCTTTAGTCCTGTGGTACGACAAAATACATTATTATGTCCAGAAAGTCATTTAAGGCGATCTTTTAGAGGGTGTAACAGCCGACGCGCATGAATTATTGTGTGACACTCACACACATTTTGCACACACCCTGGGATCGAAGGGTTCTATAAACACCTTCAGCGTGTGAGAAAAACTCACAATGCAAGCAATCCTACCATGCCACTAGGGCTATAAATCTCGTGAGGCACCCGTGACACCATGATCCGTCTTCCTTATGCTCTCTCGCACGGTCGCACTCCACGGCTGATTCCTTCGCACGGTCGCCACCCCACTCCTAACGGCGAATGACCGCACTGGCGGAGCCAGGAGAGGGCCAGCCGGGGCCCTGGCCCCCCCTTGCTCGGTGCAATTTCTTTGCTTATTGCATGCATGCATTACAAAATTGAGTGGCCAGGCAACACAACATACAGAAAATTCCATCTTTCGCTAGGCATGCAAGCTATTGCAGGAGCAACAAATATTCTGTCGACCTCGAGAAGAAGCGGAGAGTCGTGTGACGGCGGAGTGCTCTCTAGTTGGCCCCCGCTTCATTGTGACGCTGGCTCCGCCACTGAATGACCGGACGGTCATATCCTTTTTCAAGCTCGGATGCATTCAACGCTGATCGAACAGATCATATCCGGGCTGGGCTCACTCTTCTTGGTCTAGGTTTTTTGTTTGTTTTGTCTACGACGACGTATCATTTTGCTTGTGTACGACGTATCATTTTTGTTACTGGCCCAATAACTAAGCCCAAAGCTGGCTACCGGCCCTTTGCGGCCAGCTATCATGCATGAAGATGCTAAAAAAAAGCTTATCATGCGTGAAGATGCTTAAAAAAAAAAGCTATCATGCGTGACCTTCTCTCTCAAAAAAAAGAAAAATGAAAAAAAAAAACTATCATGCGTGACCACTGACCATTTTCATGTTCAGGCTTGTGATCCGATGGCCCCATGCGTAAGCCAAGCCAACAAGATTTCTTTAAGAAACCAAAGTGTGCCAAAATACATAGACCATCCAGTATTCTCTGTATAGAGTATACAAGCACGCACGGAGACAAATTAAAAAGGGACGGGAACAGCTAATCCAAGCGTATGTGTGCACATGCACCTCGTATACATATAGTCCATGGAACTGACTTTTTTTTTAAAATAATAGTATTTTAATGATTAATTGCAGATCTGGGGTCCGATTAGCAAAAATTGCAGAAATGGGTGCCTGTCGGTAACTGGATGACCGACAGGCATGGTATCGGTAACTGGATGACCGATAGGACCCTAATCGGTCATCCAGAGCCCGATTAGTGTTCGGCAGGTTGCCACGTAGGCTATCGGGTAGTCCAAGCAGGCCTGTCGGTCGTCCAGAAAGTGCCTGTCGGTCACCCAGCGCCCGATAGGTGCCTGTCGGTCTCCCAGCGCCCGATAGGTGCCTGTCGGTCTCCCGGTGACCGACAGGCCGCGGAATCTTATCCGCTACCGCGCCGTCCCCTCTCTCTCTCCTCCATTCGAATCGTCCCGAGCGACGGCGAGAGAGAGAGAGAGGGCGACGGGCGAGGCGGGAGGAGGAGGAGGACCGGGAGGGGCGGAGAGGGAGAGGAGCTGGCTGTCGGTCGTCCGGTGACCGACAGCCCGCTCGCCCGCGCCGCGAGGTGAGTTTGTCTTTTTTTTTTTTTCTGATTTGTTTAGTTAGATTAACTATGTGGATTAGTAAATTAGTATTGATTAGTGGCTGCGTAGTATAGGGATTAGTAAATTATCTTTAGATTAGTTAAATAATATTAGTGTATGGATTAGTTAACGGTAGGGAAGTTAGTGTAAGTAGTAGAGTAGTATTTTTAGTGAAGTGTAATGGTAGGTAGTTAATAAATTATGAAATGCATAATTAAATTTGTAAAAAAAAGGATGCATTGTTATCTGTTAATGAGTGTTAAAATATTTATGTATATGGATAAATTAATTATGTAAAACATATAATGCCGATAGTAATTAATATATTTTTAGCAGGATGTCTGGTGTAGTGAGTTTCCGAGTTTTTTACGGAGAAGGTCAAATTGAGCATCGTGATTATGGGGTAGATTTGAGTAATTTCCAGTATGTGGATAGTTCTTTGAATGATCCGATAGAGATGCAACGGGGCGAAGTGTATGGCTGGTTACATAGTCTGTTGAATGTTGATCCTTCAGAATATCGGTTTGTAGTGAGAGCTATGATTCCTAGAAAGCATGGAGGCGCATGGAGATGGGAACTTGTAGAAGTGAGAAGCACTAAACATTGGAAGCAATTTGTGAGTATGAGATTGCAACGGCATTTTGCTCACTTGTTGCTGGTGCAATGTAATCGGGTAACCACCCACCATGAAGAGGTTGATGAGAATGTCGTCAATGTGGAGCAGGATGGTGTTGTTGGCCAAATTGTTGATGCGGAGCAGTATGTTAGTGGAGAGCCTATGGTTCACGCAACCAGTGAGGATGAGCCGCAAATAAATGTTAACACACTAGAAGCAGATTCAGGGGAGGTCAATGAGGCAATTGTTGATGAAATGGATAGGGATGATGACGAGTATCGTACCTTCGTTGATGGAAAGGCCGGTCAGGGATGGGGCCTAGGATATGAAGAGCCGCAGGACTGGATCAATATGGAGAACTTAACAGTTAATGATGGACACAATTCATGTTGGCAGTATGATGCTGTAGAGGTTCGTCAAGGGCAAATGTTTCCTGATAAGATATCTTTTCAGCATGCCGTGAAGAGGTGGGCGTTCTCAGAGAAGAAGGAGTTCACGGTGGTCATTTCGAACCCGAGGACGTATGACGTCAAGTGCACGGCTCCTGATTGCACATGGAGGGTTCACGGATTCCTGCCTAAAGCTGAGACGTCATTTGTGGCGTCTATTGTGGTAGGCCATTCCTGTTCATTGGATAGGACTCTTCTTAAACACAAGAACATGACTACACAGTTTGTAGCTGAGTACATGTATCCGGAGATTGTGCAGAAGACCGGTATGTCCCCTTTTGCTATAATGCATGCAATTGAGAATCGACTTGGCTATGAGATAAGCTATGATATGGCATGGAGAGCGAAACAAAAGGCCCTGGAAAGAAGGTTCGGGACATACGAGGACTCGTACCACAACCTACCTGGTCTTCTTGAGCTTATGCAAGCTAGGAATATAGGAACCGTGGTTGGAGTGGACGAGTTTCAAAATACAAATGGGGATAGGGTCCTACGCCGAGCTTTTTGGTCATTTGGTTGTATGATACAAGCATTCATGCATTGCCGACCTGTTATTGCTGTGGACGGCACTTTCTTAACTGGTAAGTACAAGGGGCAGATCCTCACATCTATTGGAGTGGATGGGGAGAATCAGATTGTGCCAATTGCTTTTGCAATTGTGGAGAGTGAGAATACAGATAGTTGGTTGTGGTTTTTGAGGTGGTTGAAGCGAGCGGTTGTTATGCAGAGACCCAATGTCTGCATCTTACATGATCGCCATGCGGGATTATTGTCAGCAATTGAAACGCTGCAGACAGACTATAATGATCAAGAATTTTGGCCCGACCTGCATAGTCGATGGTGCATGAGGCATCTGGGGGCAAACTTCTACAGGCAGTTTAAGAGCAAGCGACTTATGGATATGTTTAAGAAGTTGTGCAAACAGAACCGAAGGAACAAATTTGACACATTATGGGGCGAGCTGGACAAGCTCACTGGCAACTACATGGATGATGTTAAAAAAAAACCTCCTATGCCACGTGATGAGGAGCCGAAGGGGTTAGATCCTTTGCCTAATGAATCGCAGGACAAAATTAGGCGCAGGAGGGGTGGACGAAGGGTGAACTGCTTCTCGGATTGGATAAAGGATGAGCCGATGGAGAAATGGGCATTGATTGTAGATACGGATGGATCACGCTATCACATTATGACCACAAATGGGGCAGAAGTTTATAATTGGGTATTGAAAGGGAGTCGGTGCTTGCCTTTAGTGGGGATTTTAGAGTGTATAACTCGTGGAATTCAAACATACCTGCAAGATCGCTATGCAAAAGCAGTTTTGCGTGTTGCCAACCCACAAGTGGTGTTTAGTGCTAAGATCACTGAGTACATCGAAGAAAAGAGTGCGAAGGGGCAGATGCACATGGTTACGAGAACAGGTAATAGGGAATTCGTCTTTGAAGTGTTGTTGCGGGGTAAGAGCGGACTTGGGATTGGTCGATCCGAAGTTATGATGGAGTGCAAATTGTGGCCACAATTGAACAAATGCGAGTGCAGTTGCAATAAGCCAAAGCTAATGCATTTGCCCTGCTCACATGTATTCACTGGATGTGCCAAGGCAAAGATTAATCCTCATCACTTTGTCTCACCGTACTACCTGAAGGAAGCTGTGATGGCTACATGGCAGGGCGAGCTACTGGGATGGCGGGCTGTGGCTGATTTCACAAAGCCACCAGAGGGTGAACGTATTTGGGTTCCAGATCCTGAAAAAAAAGTGATAGACAAGGGTCGCAGAAAGGTTAGGCGTATAAAGAATGATATGGATGAAGCGAATGTCAAGCGTCGTACAAAGGAGTGCTTGGTATGTGGTGGAGATCATTTAAGGAAAGATTGTAGCCGATACCCGGTGGAGAAGGGGCCCGACAACGTGGAGTTCAGGCGTGTTCCTATGCGGAAGCCAAGGAAGCAGAACCAAGAAGCTGGTCCATCGACTTAATTTCATCAAGTCTAATATATTTATGTTTGTTTCTTTGTACCTGTAGTCATCATGTGTGAAGAACTATGTATTCCAATTCCGTATGACTACGTTACCAAACGCTGTGTGTAATAATTATTTGGAACACTAAGTATTGTAATGCTTTGATAACTGTTTGTTTATTTATTTTCCTATTTATATGTTAATGCTTCTGTGCACAATTACATGTTTCATAGGTAGATGGCTAACCTGGAGTTGATCGATCCAGTGATGGTAAGATATTAATGTTACATTTTTTTGTCTTTATTCTTTCAGTTTAATTATTAATGTTATATTATTGTTTTTGCAGACTGACACGTTCCAGGATGTCGCTGCGGAGCTAGAGGGTTTGGGGTCCCAATGCTACAACAACCCTCCACGACTCGACCCACGTGACTTGGGGACAGCACTACTCCGTCTTGCGCGGCGATGTAGGGATGCTCTCCGGTGCGCTTCCTGTACCAGCACCACAGATGTGCAGCCGAGGCCACGACAGAGGTCCCCACCTCTCTCTACACCTGCTAGTGCACCCAGTTCGTCTCGTTTTCACGCCGGGGACTCGTCGTCGGGGCTACCTGCAGCCCCCCCTTTCATGCCTACTCCTGGATGGCCCACTGGTATAATAAAATGTCATTTTTGTATTTCTAACCTTATGTTATTATAATCTTACATTGTTGTTTTACAGGCCCAGCAGTACAGTTCGCCGCGCCTGAGTACTCCTTGCACTCTGCTTCTGGGAGCCTTGGGCATGGGTCTTCTTATGGACACCCAGATGTCCATGGTTTCTCTCAGATGCCAGATGCTCCTCCACCGACACAGCCCACCCAGCAGTTTCCCTCGACACCACTAGAGCCCAGGGTGAGTCGCCCACCGGACCACCTCACGTACCCCACCGATCAGATTCGACGAGGGAGAAAGGGCCAGGGCAAGAGGGCTGAAGGCGAGCCCAGCAAGCGTAGGCGTGGAGGATGACTTAGAGATCATGGATATGTTTATGTGTATTAGTTACAGTTATTTGTATGACTTAGAGATCATGGACTTGTTATATTTGTTTCGTTATTGTAATATTCGTAAGTTATGCATGACCTTTCTTCTATTATGGCCTATCTTCACTCTTTAATTATTTGTTCAACAAACATGCCTCACGCTTGCTGAGGAAGAACGCCAGGAGGAGGAAGAGCGTCGACGCAACTACGAAGCGGAACGCAAGCAAAGAGAGGAGGCGGAACGAAGGCGCAAACAAGAGGAAGAACGCCTTGCTCATGAGGCCCGTGAGGCCGAAAGGGAGAGGATGCGCGAGAGAGCTCGCCGCGCTAGGGCAGCAGGTCCTGATGCCTTCAGAAAGGGGAAATCTCCCCGTTGCACTCAGTAGCTCGCCGCGCTAGGGCAGCAGGTTATGTATGTTAGTCGTTATGTGTATGGAACACGCCATTGTTCCCTCCAGTTTATGTATGTTGCATGTTACTATGAACTTTAAATCCGGGTTCTTTTGTTTTCATCATTTTGATGTGCACCCTTTCTGTGTCGCTATGAATGGCGGAGTGCAATGGCCCTACCAACAATTACCTCTCACTGTCCATGACATTAAAACAATAAAGCAGCCACATGCATGCAGGTCTCACTTTTCCTTTAATCATTTCGATGTGCACTGAATCACTGAATCACTGCCTCCACTGCATCACTGCCTCCACTGCATCACTGCCAAACGACCAGACGGGCAGAGCATCCAATGAATTTTTCATCATTCTACATGACCATCTTTTCCAAGCCACCAGAGCATCCAATGCCTCACCAAACAGTCAACACAATGAAACGAAATAAAAATTTGGTACATATGATAAATACATGCAACTCATTATTTGCCACCTAATCTTACGATCTTCGATCCCACCGCCGAGACATATTACTGAAGTTAATGTCCATACTGTAGGGGTTGGATGATGGCTGTGGGCGAGGTGGCGCTGAGAAGTCGCTATTGGAGGGTCGTTCTCGCAAAATAGATTCACTAAATGCCTTGTCGTCAGGGTCTTCGGGTGGAGGCGGAGGTCTTGAGGGTGGCATGGGCATGAAATCGTCGTCTTCATCGTCGTTGGCGTTTGGTTGCACACGCGTTGGCGGAGCGCGTCTGCTTGCAGTGTTTCTTCGACGGGATGTTCCTGTGTTGGATGCCTCCGAAACACTACTGTTGGCTCAGGTATGTCGCCTTCTACGTGAACCTGGCATGCAACCTCCACCGAAGAACATAAATAGATAGAAAAAGTTTGGGATAGGGTTGTCGATCAATTCTTTGTCTTCCGGAAATGCCTAACATAAGAAAAGCAGTCGAATTAGCATCGAAATATAAACCGATAACATAAAAAAAAATATTGTGTACCTGAATGTGGGAGGCATATTTATCGGGGAGCATCATTATCTTGAATCTAGTGCTAGAGAAACCTAACACCGACGGGTGGTTTGCCAGCTCGCAAACCCTATGATACAAATGCCTTTGATCTTCTAAGAGGGCCCTAAGGTCATTTGTGGTGAGATGTTGCGGCGCCATTGCTGCATTTAACATCAAGACAGCTTGTGCGAGATTGTTCTCCCTAAAAGGATCATCCCGGTGTTCACGCACTACACGCCAGATTGCTTCCAGTGCTCTTTCGATGTATTGTGGTGTCCATGGAAAACCTTCACTAGATGGTCCTGCCATGGACGGTGTTGTTGAAGAGTGGAAGAAGAGTGGAAGAAGAGTGGATCGCTGTGATGCAAGAGAGGGTGCTGTGAAAGAAACAGAAGGTAGAGGATAAGGTTTTGTAGGAGGGAGCAGGGGGAAAAAAACCATAGGGGCCTATCGGGTGGCCAATGGCCGACAGGTGCCTGTCGGTCGGCCAATGACCGACTGGTCCTATCGGTCGGCCCATGACCGATAGGCTCCTATCGGTCGGCCCGTGACCGATAGGTTCCTATCGGTCGGCCCATGACCGATAGGCCCCTATCGGGGCTGGGTGTCGGTCCGATAGGACCTATCGGTATTTGGGTGACCGACAGGTTCCCGTCCCGCCGCCACGTCGGCTGCCACGCCGCCTATCGGTCATCCGGTGACCAATTGGTCATCCAGTTACCGATACCATGCCTGTCGGTCATCCAGTTACCGACAGGCACCCATTTCTACAATTTTTGCTAATCGGACCCCAGATCTGCAATTAATCATTAAAATACTATTATTTTAAAAAAAAAGTCGAATGGAACTGCGGTGGTAGCATTCAAGCATTTGGAACATGCATGTTCGTAGTTTTTGTCTCCTCTTGCACCACCGTACAAAAGTGGCGGAGGCTGCATGTCACCGTCACATGGTTGAACATTCTCAGTTGCAGGTTGCGCGAGGGCCGGCGAGATCTGAACTTGAGTTGGATCCCATCCGGTGTGGATGATCTACGTCTTTTTTGGCCTTCAATAAATACAAGTTTATCTTCACCAGCAAGAGAATCACTCTATCAACAAATTGCAACAGCCCAAAGAGAAGAAATAAATCATCTACTTCCCGTACACATGTAAACATACAGCATGTTCGCCTGGCTGCTTTGCAGCGGCTGCTTTACAGCAGCTACAGTGTTTCAGTTATTTCTTCAGCAGTCGCTACAGTGTTCGCAGCAGCCGCTATAGTGTTCGCAGTTATTTCTTCAGCAGCCGCAGCTGCAACGCAGCCTGCCGAGCAGGCTGATATTTATTTATGTAATACAGAATTGCAGCTCCAATCACGCATTTTATACGGCGTGTGCAGTTTAGTTCTGTGATCTTGGCTGCACGGAAGGGCCACCGTACGTTTGGCATGGTTCAACTCATCTGAGAAACTGGTCTTTCTGAGCATCTACACTGTCAACATCAGGTGCATGGCGTCATGTTGAGTGGTTACAAACTGTTACAATCAGGCTTCACGATGTTGATGTGCACTTGATTCCGTTCATTTTCTTGGTTCAGCATTGTGTCATTGCGTCAATACATATATTGATCGTGTCACAGTAATGAACTCGGCCAAAATTCTGTGGAGGCCACGAGATTGAACCCCAAAAGATTCCTTGCGGGGGAGACAACAAGAGGAAATGCAGAGCACCATCTGATCTGATGGACGAAAATGGAGGCGGCTGTCCTCGTCAGCCCCCACCAGAGCTCCCCTTGGAATTGAGCCATACTCTGCATCAAGGAACATAGTAGCACACTGAGAGCAGCACGCACGGTTCTCTGAATTCAAGTAAAATGAAAACGGATATCCATCTTCTAGATCCCACTCACAAGAATCTGTATTTGTGGAGTGCAGAATTTTGCAATAACACAGATATCCCATATTTATGAACAGAATAAATCACATGTCCAGAGGAGGCTTCTACCTTTGAGCTTATATTTTGGTTGCAATTCCTAAGGTTACCACTACAATAGCACATATTTTTAGGTGAACTATCACGTGATGCCATGTTATTCCATGTCACAAAGATAACGTAATAGTTTGAACTTAGAATTGCCACGGCAACTTTCATCCACTTGTGGCACCACACACACTATCAACACAATCTTTTTCATGTGCGTGGAACATCCCCGGAGGTTGAACATCACTTTTCAGTTCTCATAATGTCTTCCTCTTCGCAGCATAAGGATATAAAAAATGCTGCTTAGAAAGTATTTTTCATGTTGTGAAAATAGTTTTTTCATCAAGCATTGCTGTTAGCTTGGTAAATACTCTATGACGTGTGAACATGTATCAAACGAGCTTTGTTCCCATATGCCTTGCCTAGGTTGTTATGCCATTCTACTATAGTCAGATGTCTGTTTTTGCTAAAACAATATCATCTCTTTTTTTTTGAAAATTAGATGATAAATAGGCAGGTACTTTGAAATGGAAAAATAGTTGTACAACAACTAGCTTGAAAGAAACGTGTACGGTATTTACACACAGCCTGGTGCATTATTGCTCTTGTGATTTAGCTATTGATGTATACACATTGCTAGTATTTCCTCCTTTTGATGCAGAAGAGAATCCTCGTCCTCGAGTTTAGGCGGGAACCCAGAGACAAAACATGACCGGGACGAGACAAAAAGCCGGCCGTCCTGCCCAGCTGGCACCCACGCCTTGCCAGCTCGGAGCACACTGCTACGCGGGCCCCGCATGGCGGTGGCTGCAACTGGGCTTTCCCCGTCCTCTGGGTGGCTGTATCCTGCATTCTCGCGCTTTCAATGGCGGGAGCACTGCTTTGTTTTGGTGGCGTTACCGTAATAAGGCACGAAACCGAAGGGTACTCAGCCTCAGGTAGATGCGGCAGAGATTCCATAGGACGAAAGCTGTAGTTGTTCACTTGTGTGCGTTTCTAACGCTGCCCGCACAATAGAGAGCCTCTGCCCTCTGAGCAGATTCTCGCATCGCCGCCTTCTTGCTTCATCGAACAAGCCATTCATCCTAGCTTGAGGTAACTTCTCCTCTCGTTCCGTCTTGTCTGATTCCATCTGTTCTTGCCGGGTTTGTTCCCCTGCTTTGATCCGATAGGTTGCAGTTCTTGATTCACGACAACCTGTGTGCGATCTCTGATCATGCTTATTTCTTCTTTTTTCCTGTCAGATCTTGTTCCGGGTTCAGGAAGTGGTGAGAGATATCTGAAGAGAAGGAGGAGCAGGCGTTTCTTCGGTACGCTGTCAGTAGCCTCTTCGGGTAGTGAAGAAATTTCTTTACGAGCGTGTGCCTTTGTGTACGTTCTCGGATAGAACTTTGTGGCGTTTGTGCGTTCTGATACGGCAACTGACAGGTGCTGGTGGAGATCTTCGAGTTCGAGGAGTGCTACTTGTTAATTCTGCTTTCTGGATTACTTTTGTAACTAGTCATTTTCGCTAGGTTGGTTTATCACTAGTTACGAACTTACGATTCCCTAAGGCAAAATCATTTGCAGTGCTATTTTCCCCATCAGATCATGCTGTTTCTTTTTTTAAGTGGATGACACTGGTGCAATGCCAAACATAGCACTTTGCTTCACTCCTCTTAAAAGGAAATTCCGGCTCACACATGATACCTGCCAGATGAAACCCGTTGAAAATTCATCCAGAATTCCAGATATTGCAAGTTCGCTCAGTGTTATTCTAGTTTCAATCAGATGGCCACAGAGGCATGAAAGGTGCTGGAAAATGCTTGTTTATTTGTTACAGTAGAGAAAAATATGCAGATCTTGATATTGCTTTTACTGTTGTTCTTTCAAAGGATTTGACATGGAACCTTCTGTTCAGTTTTTCCACACCCCAAAAAATCTGTCATCGACAAGGCCCTATGCCTGACAGAACTAATAAAATATCAGTGTTGTTAGTGCACATGCTTTTATTCTTTTAAAATTGGTTTCCTGTCAAATATGTTTGCTAAGGTCCAAAATACGGAATGTAAAATTTTCACAACATGATTTCTGGCTTCCCAAGTCACCATCACTTCATCTTATCTGTCCTTTCCAACACTGAAGTCACACATTGCAAATTATTTTTTTGATGAACCACGGCAGGTGCTCTGCCCTTGCATTATGACAGAAAAGAACCTGTCCCAATGAGATTACAAGGAGCCAGCCATGGCTGGTCCTGGGAGAGAAACACAAAGACACACTAAATAGTACAAAGCTGGCACTGAAAGGAACCTAGTTAAAACTGATACAGGAAGAAAACAAAGATAAGAGAAACCACAAAGGATCAGCACGTCCTGGGCAAGGCTTTCAGCTCGACACGTGCATAATGTTCTGCACCTACTGCTCTGCTTGCACCGCTTGCTCCTTTCTGGTCGCCAACTTGTAGCAGTCAATCTCTTCTTTGGCTAGGTAAGCAACCTGCAGCTGATCACGGCTCACTCCTTCAAAAATTCTTTCCTTCCATACATTCCACCAAGCATAGATCTTCTCCTTTCCTGCTCCATCTGGGCTGCTTGCCTCATTTCAAATTACATCCAAAAGTTTGTGATATAGCTGATATTTCTACAATACTGCTAGGCTGAGGGTTGAAATTTACGCTTTAGACTTTTAGTGGTCACTGTAATTGTGGCACTTTCTACAATATTGCTAGGCTGAGGGTTGAAATTTATGCTTCTGACTTTGTCATTCCATCTTATCTGAGCCTAATGGTCAAAACTCAAAACTGTCTATCTCTATACAGTTATGTCCTTGTGCTGTTGTGCATGCTTATGGAGTTGTATGTATTATGTACAACTCCTATTTTCCTGAGTTTCTTATATATACCCAGTAGGCTTCTCACTTTGCAAATTTGTATTTGTTCATGCTGTGTTGCACCTAACCGATTCAGATTCAAGCCCTTACTCCAACTTTACCACAGGTTGTGTTTGCAGAAAATATTATTTTTAGTAGGAATATGTCCATTTTACCGCCCGCCATTTTATGGATAACCCCCTGTACTAAATTTTGGTTTGCTTAACCCCCATGCTTTGGCAAACCAGAGCACTATTCAACTTTTAGAGGCATTCTAATCCGGTTTTGCTGACCTGGACAGAGGTTTAGGCGGTTTTGGTGGCTAATTGGGACATGTAGGCACACTGACGTGGAAAGTTGCAACCAATGTTGGTAATCCAGCTGCACTAATTTTGGATTATTTGATTAATTAGTTTTGGCGCCAAAATGGGCTGCCATATGAGTAGTAGCATGTAGTTGCAGCAGTGGTAGAAGTTATTAGGCATGGTGTTTGTGCAAGTAGAAGCATGGAAAAGCATGGCAATAGTAGTAGGCATGGTGTAGTTTACCTTTGTACTCTTTGCTTGACTATATAGTAAGGAGCAAGGCTCCATTCAAAAGCAACTCAAGCTGCTGCAAAATGCGTGTTTGTGTTGAGCTCTCAACTCTCTTCTTGCTCTGCCCGTAGAGTTCTTGAGTGTGTGCTTAAGGTGAGGTGAGTGTGGAGTTGATGTTTGAGCCAACGACCAATCTCACATAATCCCCTCCCTCGTATGTCTCGCACCTGCCCTCTCCCTCACCTCTGTTTTTCTGTCACTCTGGTTTGCCAAAGCGTGGGGGTTAACCAAACCAAAATTTAGCACAGGGCGTTATCCAGACAAGGGCCATATCACAAGGGAGTAAAATGGACCTATTCCTTTTTACTATTATCTAAATAATTGGGTTCCCTTGAATAATTTATATTTTGTTATATTGTTATTTTTCAAACAATTTTTTTATGTTTATGAGCTACTATTCATTGATAATTTATTAATTCATGCTCCTCTTTTAATACGCAGTCACATATCCTGTTCAGGAGCAAAGGTTATAACTCGGAGTAAGATCATCATATGACCTCAGTTATGATCAATTTGGTCTGAAAAGGATTCAGCTGCAAAAGAAGAAAAAACGAGGAGAGATTCAACTTTGGCTACAAGAACCTCAGCATGAGAAAGAAACACAAAATTAGGAAGTCCAAGCATCTTCTTGAGAACAAAAAGGGTATTGTCTAAGTCTCAACAAATGTTTACCCAGACAAGTCGTTATCAAGCATAGGGCTCTTAAAGTGCATCCTTTGCATAGATGAAATGTGTTTTTATGAAAAGACTATTTTATGTAACAGTTAATTCTTTTGCTGTTTGTTTTAATTGGACAATCTCGATGTGATTCTAATGCCAAAAGAACATATATAAGTCTTATGATTTTAGTATTCCACCTTTATTGCTTTTGAAAGTGTTATATCTGATTTCTCTGAGAACATCTCTCTGACCGCTTCTTCAGTTTAACACTTCTCTGATTTTTGGCAAGTCATTTTCTGAAAATGATAGTTACTGTGTTGTCCTTTCAGATGTTGATGAGAATGTGGAGAACATTTTACGAATGATAGGAGAGGAGCATGACCAGGCTGAGAATGAACAAGATGATTCTGGAAATTCCTTTATGAAGTCAAAACTATCTTCCCTTGTGAAGGGCTTCCATGATGATTATCAGTATCTTCACAAGCACTACAAACAGCTAATTAAAAAACTAGAAAATGTTGGGCACAGTTCCTCTAATTCAGATTCATCTGATTCTGACATGGAAGGAGACAAATCAGACAATGGCACCACTACGCCAGAAGTAACATTAACTGAAGAAAAAGGCTGGAAGCACAAGGTTGCCGAAAATCATAATATGGAAGCAGAAATTGAGAAACTGAAACAAGTAACAGAAGAACAAGCCAAGGAAATATCTGATCTGACAGAGCTACTTGCTAAAGCCATCGAGGATAAAGAAGCTACAATAGTACAGTTAAGTTCAGAGGCTGCAAATTTGCAATCTGAAAATGAAAATCTAAAATCTTTAGTTGAAACAGCAGAAAGGGAGGCAGCTGAATCACATAAGGGATTAGCATCCATGGAAAATGATATCAACACGTTGTCCTGTGAGAGAAAAATTATTGAGAATGAGAGAGATAACCTGAAGATGTCAATTGCAGACATAGAGAAGGAGAGGCAAGATCTCATCAATCAGCTAAAAGATATAGTAGAAAGATGCGCCCTCCTGTCTTCTGAACTTGAGAAGGCAAGGCTGGGAGAGTATGAAGTGCAAACCTTATTGGCAGAAAACCAGAAAATGAAAAATGATAACTTGCTGCTATTGGCAGAGCATGACGATCTTAAAGCACGACTGCAGAATTTGGATATGGAGTGTTCCCAACTGAAGGCAACCATCTCAGAAACCAAAGCTGATAACGAATATTTGATCAGTGAAAAAAATATGGCTGAAAGCAAAATTGAGCAACTAGGGGCAGATATAGATGGTCTCAAAGTGGAGAAAGAGGAGATAGTGGATAATCTGAACAAGGAACTCAAGACTGCTGCTGAAGAAAAGGAGAGACTAGCCTCAGAATATTCCAAATGTTTGGATGAGTTGGAGATGGCACGGTCTAGTGTTATAGAACTAGGAAAGGAGCTCGAATCAACAAAAAGTGTCCTGAATGGTAATATTGTGGAGCTACAGAATGAAAAAGATTCTGCTGCGTCAGAGATAGCAGAGTTAGAGGATTCTCTGAAGAATCTTGAGAGCCAGTTGAGACAACAATTGGAGAAGATTTCAGATATGCAGAAGATGAATGAAGCCTTGGAGTTGGCAAATTCCAATCTGCATAGTGAGATTATAAAGTTACAAGGAGAGAAGAGTGAAGCTATTGCTTCTATTATTAATCTTCAATGTAAGTTAGAACAAGAAGCCCAACATATAACAAATCTTCAGGAGGCCAATAAAGAATTCGAAGCAGCAAAGACTGATCTGTATAATGAGGTTATGACACAGCAAGAGGAAAAAAATGCAGTACTTGCTCGGTTGCAGCAGTTAGAGGATAATCTCAAGAGTCTTCAGAGTAATTTGGAGGAGCAACATGACCGGATTTCCATTCTCCAGCACACTAATGAAGAACTACAGAATACAAATTCTACCTTGCATAAGCAGCTGGAAGAGAGTAGGGCTAATATGCAAGAGGAGATCATTGCTCTACAGCGAGAGAGGGAACAGGCTCTAAATAGTTTGCAGCAGTCAAACGCTTCAATCAAGACCCTAGAAGGCCGATTAGAGCAGCAAAGTGAACAACTTTTGGTTCTGAAGCTTTCTAGCGAAGATCTACAGAATAGTAACTCCAGCCTGAATATGCAACTGGAAGAAACGATGGTTAGTCACCGTGCTGAAGTTTTAGCTTTACAAGATGAGAAGAACAAAGTGCTTTCAGAGTTGCATCAGTCTGAGGCTTCTATCAAGAATCTTATAACTGAGTTAGAGCAAGGAAAAGAACAAATCTCAATCTTGCATCTAGCAAATGAAGACATGAAAAATAGTATTGCTGGCTTGGACAAACAATTGGAGGAGGTGAGGAGCAGTCTGCATGCTGAAATTGCAGCACTACATGGGGAGAAAGATGCAGCTCTATCGGAGTTACAAAAATGTCAAGAGGAGATCCTTGCACTACAACGAGAGAAGGAAGAGGCTCTAAACAATTTGCAGCTATCAAACGATTCAATCAGGACACTAGAAGGCCAATTAGAGCAGCAAAGTGAACAACTTTCGAATTTGAAGCGTTCTATCGAAGATCTACAGAATAGCAACTCCAGCCTGAAGATGCAACTGGAAGAAATGATGGTTAGTCACCATGCTGAAGTTTTAGCTTTACAAGATGAGAAGAATAAAGCACTTTCTGAGTTGCAGCAGTCCGAGGCTTCTATCAAGAATCTTATAGCTGAGTTAGAGCAAGGAAAAGAACAAATCTCAATCTTGCATCTAGCGAATGAAGATATGAAAAATAGTATTGCTAGCTTGGACAAGCAATTGGAGGAGGTGACCAGCAGTCTGCATGCTAAAATTTCAACACTACATGGGGAGAAAGATGCAGCTCTATTGGAGTTAGAGACATCTCAGGCTTCTGTCAGGAACTTCGAGAGTTTGCTAGAAAAGCAAAGTGAGCACATTGTATCTCTACAGCAAGCTAATGATGAGCTGCAGAAGAACATCTGCACATTGACTGAGAAATCAGAACAAGCCGAGGCAGAGCTGCTGGACAAGGTTAAGGCTACACAAGAGGAGATGAATACAGTCGTAACACAACTTAAGCAGTCAGAGATTTATATAGGAAATCTTGAGAATGAGGTGGCACAGCTGACAGAGAAGCTTTCAGTTCAGCTGGAAAACAATTCCACATTGGACAAGCAGTTGGGAGAAGCAACACGGAAACTTTCAGTTCAGCTGGAAAACAATTCCACATTGGACAAGAAGTTGGGAGAAGCAACCCTGAAAGTGTCTAACTTACACGAGAAACTCGAGAAGTCCCAGGCTGAAGCGGCAAGTCGTATCGATGAGATGAACACAAAAGCAAAGGATATGGAGAATACGATCAATGTATTGTCTTCTCAAAAGACGAAGTTGCAGGAGGATCTGAAAAGTATGGCGGAAGCATGCACAAGTAACATGTCACTAGTGAAAGAATTTGAAGGCACAGTTAAACAGAGAATTACAGACCACGAGACAAGAATTGGTCTTCTCTGCCAGAACCTTAGAGACGTTCTTGGTAGCTGTCAAAAGCTTCAATGTGCATATGATGAGATGTCTACAAGGGCATCCCGGCTTGAGGTACTTAAGGGGAGGCAAAGTGAACAAATAAACCAACTAGAGGAGAAAAACACAGAAATTCTAGACAAAATTCGCCTATTTGAAGAAGAAAAATCAAATGCAAACAAGGAGAACACAAATCTCCGTAAGCATGTCCAAGACCTTGAAGCTCAGCTCCAGCTTGCAAAGCAGAAGCTTAAAGTTACCGAGGCAGAAAGTAAATGCAAGGAAGACAGCTATGCAACGGCAGTGGAGACATTGCAGGCAGAGATCCAGCATCTTGAAAAACTAGTACAACATTTTTCTGAAAGGGTTAGCTTACTGGAAGAAACTCTCATGCAAGTAAAAGAGCATGCCGGATCAGGAATCTCCAAATTCGCTAATAAAATGGATGAGCTAGAGTTGCACTTCAATCAGGGTTTCACACGCTTTATTTACCGTTCATCTGCATGCAGTGAAGAGCTTAAGATTCTGAGGAACAAATTACATGACCATCTTGATGAGCAGAAGGAACTTCTCAAGGAGAAGGATGAGCTGGCTATTAGGTTGAAAGATAAAGAAATGGTAATATCAGAAATGGTAAAGGATGCTGCTGAGGCAGAAAAAAAGGTAGCCCATCTTGAGAAGAAAGTGGAAGAGAAAGAAGAAGAGCTAGCAGAAGTGGTCAAGGATGCTGCTGAGGCAGAAAAAAAGGTAGCTCATCTTCAGCAGAAAGTGGAAGAGAAAGACGAAGAGCTAGCAGCTAGAGTGCAGGAGAAAAGAGAAGCCATCAAGCACCTCAGTGATGCCATTATTTACCACAAGAACAATAGCGATGATCTGGTGCGCTACATCCGCACTCACAATCGCCCTCGCCTCCCATTCTGTATGTAAATTTTATTATTGATAATTCAAGGTCAGTGTAAAAGATGTAAAGCCTCTGTTCTAGCTGCAAACTTTCTAGAAGTAGCCAAATAGGCTGGCTAGCTTGTGTATTCTATTGGCACTGGGAACTGCTGTAGTAACAATTATTTTGATGAAATCTGCAGTAATTTATTTTTCTTATCCATTCTATTTTATCTTCTTACTGGAGTTAAACCGACACTGAGCACTGAAAGGTTCATTGAATCTTCAAGTGTGCTGTCCTCAGTGCGCATTCCAGATCTTCAAGTGTGTTGTCCTATCTGAAACTTGCAGGCTGTGTTTGAATGCAGACTTCAGAGATGCATAAAGCATTTCGATTTCGCAGCACATTCACCTGTGTTACTTGAGATTATTCCTGAAAGCTTATTTTGTGAAAGCACACCACGCAATTCAGGTCAGATATACCTCTCGGTGATTGTACTATTGCAGTGCTTGACCGTGTGCTCCAGGAAAAAAAAGGAACTAAGGAACAGCGTCGCCGGAATCGTGTGAAGAACCTTTTCAGAGAAGCAGCATTGGTGCGTACCTGAATCCGATAGCAGTGCAGGCGTGCGGCCATGCCATCGGCTGGTGGCGATGCCCGTTCCGGCAGGGCATCCTGATGTCGACTTTGGAATCCCGCGAGGGTGTTGGTGGCAAACGCGCCGCGGGCTCCCAAATTTGGAATTGCTCGCAAGAGGCTAGGCGCGGGCGGCGCGCATGTCTGGATAGCAAAAGCGGCCGCGGCGACGAGCCGTTCGCCCGCCGCTCGTCGCCGTTGGCGCAGAGTGATCGCGATCGACTTGTCCAGTTTGCAGTCTTGCAAGGCATTGGGCCGGCCCAATGCAAATACTTGGGCCGTCCTTCTTTTGTAGTGAGCACTGAGCACCAGCAGCAGAGTTTGTGCTCAAAAAAAAAAAAATGATCCCCTCAAAAAAAAAGAAAGAAGAAGAAGCATGGTTTGATTTGAAAGAAACTGCAGCGGAGTATATGGATCATTTATGTTCCACTCAGTCCTCTCCAAATGAAAAAAAAAAGTGAGCAATTGTGCGGACCATGCGAAGTATGACCAGGTACAAGGGAATTTGCAAAAGCAGCAGACCCACATACATACAGGAGTAGCAAACTAGAAGGCGCAAAGTAAAGGTTGAACGAGCCCTTGTCTTTTTTTTCTGATAATTGGGACCTACATAGGTTTCTCGTAGCTTTTTTTTCCCCCCTCTCTTCCTCTTTTTTGGCGACTGTGATTAGATGTACACTCTCTTTGCTATGTATAAACCAGTCTTTAAAATAATCAAAAAAAATCTTTTTCAATACTTTATACATCAGTGTTGCTTCCTTTGATGTTTTTTGAAATAAAACTTCCTCTGTTGTTTGAAATTAATGAAAATTTTATTTTTCGTCTGTGCAGTTATGTAAAAAAGAGAAAAATAGAGAATGTACTGCTGACTATGATCCCTTTTTTTGTGTGCATTTTTATGTATTGGCTCGATCATGTTGGCAGTAGCACTGAACGGTCCGTGGAGATTATCACTACCATGCGCATGAACATGTACACACTTGTAGAAAGTTTAATTTACTCAATGATCATTAGGTCTATCTTCGAGATACGGCGACTAATCCAGTAATCGGTCTAGCTGGTCGTTGCTAATACCTCTAGGACGTGCTTTGACTGTGTGCAGTAACACTAGCCCTGCACTCCTATTGACAGGGCTATTTGCGTCGATGGTTTCAGTCCATATCGGTATAATTCTCTACCACTCTTCTCCGCGACGAATTCATGCTTCTTTCGCCGGTCTCTCGGTCTACCGGCTCACCGAGACTGATGGCCTTCTCGTCAACGATCAACGCAGTCTAGAAGGAACTGCCCTGTCGAACTAGGAAGACTGCACACACATGCACATACATCTAGTACGAAATGATCTTTGCAAAAAAAAAAAAAAAAAAAAAGCATATACGAAATATTTCGTCTGTGATATACGAAATACAAGTACTTACTTCGACTTTGAAACGGTCTACATATTCGCAGTAGCATTTCATTTCCAAGTTAGGAATTTTGGCACTTAGTTGTATTCTTTGCAGCGCAGCGTGCCTGGAGAAATATCCGCATTTTGAATTGGTTTGTTCCACATAGGTTTTGAGTCAGTAGCATACGTACGTACCTTTCTAGCTACTAGATGCCAATCCAGTACGTATTCGCAAATACAAAGTATTTCTTTACTTGAAAAAAGAAAACGAAGTCTTTCTGGTCCGTCTTTATCACCGATCCATGCACACTTGCACAGGAGTGCCGTAAGGCTCGTGACGTTGCCGGGTCCACAAGAATTCCCGGAGAGATCGACGCGAGTGCTCAGTGGCTAGCTCTAGCACAAACTTAGCCGCAGAAGCGCGAGACCTGGTAAAAGAGGGCCGAGCTCGCTGTTAGAACGCGTCAAAAGTAGAAAACCGCGTGTGATTTTCTTGGTATCGCCTATACTATGTTACATATACTTTTACTTGCAAAAGACTAATGTGTTCTTTTCGTAATCATTTTGTTGACCTCGTTCGTTGTTCCATGTACGCTGCTCGAGTCGCATTCACGCACGACGTACTAGAAGGACTCCAGACAATGCACATATAGTATGTGTTCAGTTAAAATCGACCGAGCGGAAAGGTTAAGCTTAATTAGATACTAGAGCGAAGCTTAAGTGTACCCAAAGATACTTGAGTGTGCAAACAAGGGCGCATCAATCATATGCGCAGTGGTAATCTCAAAAAAAAAATCATATGCGCAGTGTGCGTGCCGTTTCTACAAAGAAACTTTCCGGAGCATCGTCTTCTTCGTGGACTCGTAAGAATCGGGCCGGGGCTCTCCGTACACAGTTGCTGTGCTCCGAGCCCCCGACCAAGCTATCTACCCCGCGTGTTCTGTGGCCCGCGGTCAGTGGAATCGGCAAACGCACGCTTCCTACTCCGTACTCTATACCTGCGTGGCGTCCCTCGGATCGCATTCTGCTAGATTCGAGGAACCAAACGAAAGATTCATCGATGGAAGTGGCAATGATATACGAGTAGTACTTGTGCCACTGACCCGCGGGCCGCCGCATCGTCCTACCGGTCTGCTGCGGCGCCTGAGCCCGTGAACAACGTGCTGCGTCCGCGACGTCGCGCCGCCTTCCAAGTTCCAAATCGAAGCAAGCAGCTAATAATAACAGCACCACCGGCCGCCGTACCCGTACGTGTGGCGCCCCCGTGCTCACCACGGCGCCCGGCCGTCCACTTGTTGCTGCCGGCCGGCCGAGTTGCTGCTGATTAGAGGCTGATGAGATATCATCTCTCGTCGCTTTGTCTGATGGTCGCCGTTCGGTCCAGGTCCGGGACCACCCGAGCCGCCACTACGCGCGGGCTACTGGATTCGCCTAGAGCTAGCTAGCTCCACACTTCCGACTGTAAGATTAGCACGCATGCTGTGGCGCCGTGCGGCTCATTCATTGAGGGCTGTCTCATCATTCTAGCTCGTCACGGCCAGATGAAGCTCCCCGATCGAGGAAAACAGAGCATCGCGTGCCGAGCTGAATTTGACGCGCACCATGAATGCCAAGTGTTTCAGCCTTCATTGAGATCCTCCTCAATCAGGGCAGCCAGTTCCATCGACTTCACTTCGAGTAGCTCAGATCGATCCAGAATACCTTAATTCATTACATAGTCCTTTCGTCCGCGATCAGCGATCACCTAACCGAAGCGAATTATCGCAGGCAGCACCTCCAACAGAGCAACGCGCCGGCGGTACCACCAAAAGAGCGATCCAGGCTTACTACCAGGGAACCAGTCAAAGTGTGCACTGGCCACCACTGGACTAACATCTCGCCATCCGGGGTTGTCCCGTCCCACCATGACCGAAGACCGGTCCAACTCCAAAGCTTTGAATGTTATTAGTACACAGCAAGTCCTTAAAAACTCCAACGAAAACCACATTTCTGTTAGTCCAGTCAAAGCTCCGACTCTTCCACCACCACCTGACAGCCAAGCTCTGAGTGACGGCTGGCTCTATAAGAACCCACCCCTCCTCCCACACTACACTGAACACGCACACACATCATCGTAAGCTCCACGGCACACGCACGGGCACCGGCTGACCAATGCGCATGAACGGCAGCACTGCAGAATGAGCAACTAACCACAGAGACGAGCGAGCGAGCGAGCTGCCTTCGGCTGCGATCGATGGAGGGAATGGCGGAGGAGCGGTGCGCGCTGGTGGGCGAGCTGGTGCAGGTGCTCGAGATGGTGAGGCAGCTGGACACGCACATGGCCGGCGGGGAGGAGCGGTGCCGGGAGCTGGTGGCCACCATGCGCGCGTCCATCGACCGCTCCGTGCTCATCGCCAGGTCCTGCTGCGCCGAGGCCGGCCGCGTGTTCGGCGAGCAGCAGCCGGAGTCGCCGCCGTCCGGCGGGGACGGCAGCCCGCGCAGCGGCGGGTCGGACCCGGCCGTCGACTCCCGGGGCCGCGGCAATGCGTCGGGCCAGTGCAAGAAGAGGTGAGACCCGATCGAACGAGTTGCGGTTCTTTGTTACGTTTGCGTTGTTCATCGCGCATGCGCGTCTGTCTGATTCCGATGAGCGCGTCGATCCAGGAAGACGCAGCCCAAGTGGAGCATCCAGGTGCGGGTGAGCGCGGTGCAGGACGTCGCGCCGCTCGACGACGGACTCAGCTGGAGGAAGTACGGCCAGAAGGACATCCTCGGCGCCAAGTACCCAAGGTCGGTCAGCGCCGCCTCCTATACCTCTTTCCAATTCGGTGCGCTCGCGACGAGTGCGCGCACACTAGTAGCGATAATATGCTGAGACCTTGACTTTGATCTCGCGCGCGCGCAGAGCCTACTTCCGGTGCACGCACCGCCACACGCAGGGCTGCCAGGCCAGCAAGCAGGTGCAGCGCGCGGACGCCGACCCGCTGCTCTTCGACGTCGTGTACCACGGCGACCACACCTGCGCCCAGGCTCAGGCCGCTGCGCGCCCGGCCAACCAGACGACGACGGCGGCGTGGCCTGCGGCGAGCGCCGAGCACTCCCAGCCGCAGCCGGGGCGGGAGCAGCTGGCCGTCGCCGCCTCCCCGATGATCGAGCGCACGACGGTGCTGCCGTTTCCGCTCCCGTCCAGCTTCGTGTCCCCGGCCCAGGCGACGCCGGAGGAGTCCCAGCTGGTCAGCACCAGCAGCAGCTACACGGCCGGTGTCGGGAACGTGGCCGACGTCGAGCTCGCCTCCACGACGAACTCTCCCATGGGGGACATGGACTTCATGTTTCATCTGGACGACGCTTCCGATTTCTTGGTGGACGCCAACTACTTTTAAGGACAAACGAACATGAACCTCCTCCATCGTCGTAGCAATGCTAATAGACGAGGCCGCAAAAGGCGATCGAAACGAGCAAGCGTGCAAGCGCTTGCTGTATAGTCTTCCCTATACGTATATCAACTCATTAAGTCCGCAATGCTGGAATACTACTGTATAGAACTAGAACTACTACGGCACGGGTTAAGCTTGTAAAAACCTTTCTGCTTCTTCGAACATCCACTAGTCAGAGCTTGATGTGCCGCACCAACTTCGGTTTTAGTTTAAATCTTCCTACCAAACGGCACAGTCATGGAGACGTCTTGCCGCGGATGATGTTATCCAGAAATCTATAAGTGGACCCGTACGATATAGAAAGTACTCCTAGATGTTTATAATCCACACGAACAGGTTGTGCCTGGGTTCTGCTGACGGATGAGATAATAACTGAGAGATTCAGGTCGCACAAGCAACAAATATACCGTCCGTGTCCCGTCGCCGGGCGAATCGACTTGCCGTCACCCGCAGGTTACTGACCGGGTGAAGACAGCAGCAACAACAACGACCGCTGTACGCGAGTTTGTGAACCGTGATGCTCGAACACTAGGACGCATGTCGCACTAGGACCTTCCCTAAGGTAAGGAGCATGTCGCCGCGTGACGCACGTTTGCCACGGGGATTGGCAGCCATGGATGGGCTTGGCCTACATTTCTACATGTAACATGTACTTGCGGCGATTGGGAGCTGCAAGAAAGCATCGCCCAGAGGTGCTTTGGTCTGGGATCTGGAATCTTGGGTTCACTGCACGCTTCTGAAGGCGTACCACATTATGGACGGCCGGCATCCACTTCATCTTCAGTGATTCAGTATCACAGAGGCCGTTTCCATTTCGGATGCATTGCACTCGTGGCCTCAGCTTCTTCTTTTTTTTTCTTTTTTTTTTTGCGAGGGATCAGAGATTTCTTGTGCCAAAATAGAAATGCATCATCATTTCACAAAAAATAAAATAAAAATAGAAACACATCATGGTACTTATTCTCGGAAACCACTGACCAAAGTACAAATCCGGTCTTAGGGACTGCATAATGTTGTAGCATGGAAACTTTCTTTTGTTTCCCTGCTACTCTGCTCTCAAGTTTTTTTTTTTAATTTGAATTTTCGACAAGTGGCATAGAATCACTCCAATAATACATCAATTTTTTCCGGTAAATCATCTTTTTGTGATACGTTTTCTCATGATGAGTTCTATGACATATATTCTGAAACAATTTTGGATTTTCGTCATCATTCATCATCCATACCGAGATATTAGTTCGTTTAGTCTTTAGCTCTAACGGCGATGATAAAGGATATTGAGCACGGAAAGACAGATACCCTCCGAGTTTACTCTATTTGTTGGCAATGTGCAGTTTCGGATGAGTTGTGGTAGTTAGGCTTTAGTATACTTAGGTCTGTACGGTTTGGCCTCGTTTCCCTTAATATGAGGCGCCTTCTTCTTATATTAATACACGCCGGAACACTTAGTTTCCGGATCTTTCAAAAAAAAAAAAACTCTATTTGTTTCTGACATACTGTTCTAGTATTCGGAGGCAGAGCTACAGAACAGAGCAAATTGCCCAGCTGGATGATAATTTGGCTAATGGAGGATGCTTTTGGTCTTCTGTTGACGGTCAATGTTGGTTGATCTTGTGAGAGTTGAAAAAATCCAAACTTCCTACCACAAAAGGTGAAAAACAATGTACAATTGGCCCAATGCTTTTTTGTAGAACGTAAAATAAAGGATGCAATGCCCAAAGGTGTTTAGGGACATCTTGCACCCTTCTTCTATTAATAGCTGACACACAAAGCTTTTTGCGTGTTCGAATCAAAGGTGTTTATGAAGACATGTCATATAATCAGAGAATGTTCTTCTCTTTAATCCGTTTCCAGAACACAACGTCGAAATGTATGCATTTTACGAGGCCGAAATAAGGGATAAACCAAGCAACAAGGACACGTGAACGAGAGCAAAGTGCAACCATGCAACAACGAAAAGGAAGATTTGATGCGATCTCTTAAGTTAGCCACATGGCCATGTATGAGGCAGATAGCTACGGGACATACAAGCATACGGGCACCACACCGTACATGTCAACATCTCGTCCGACTAACCACGTGCGCATACGGTCGGCAACAACTCCATTAAGGCAGCGAACTGTCTCATGAAGTCATGATGGTACTTATCGTCGGTGATCTATGAGACTATGACGGCAAGATCAGCTTCATCTCTTCTAACCTGTACAGTCTCCTCCATCTCAGCTCAAGATTATTCTGAAGCCATCATTCAATCAGGCGAAAATCTATCTAAGATTACTGTTGCGTCAAAATACAAAAACAAAAAATGTTCCAGTGTTCCACCGAAAGTGGAAGCATTCAGGGCATCTATTTTGCATAATAAACCCAACCAGTTTTATGGCAGGAGAAGTGAATTATGTATGCTCTCGTATAGTGACGGGTTGTAATTAACATGCGTGATCGATTGGTAGCAGCATGTACACTGACATTTCCAGATGCGGCCCCCTAGGCATCCAGCAACATTTTATTCCCCATTAAGGGATTAGGAACCTGGCACTGTCGTCCACAGCTCGAATCATTACCCATGGCCAAAGGAGTGTATATAGCTCGCACTCGTACGTATCTTCTCCGGCACGGCGGCACCTACCGGTCCACCACGCTGCCCTGGTAGTATAACCTGCATCTGCATAGAAGCTGACCGGCACATGCTCGCCGCTGCAACCATAGCTTAGATTTGTGTTTCGATTAGCCTGATCAGAGTCTCCAGCATGCAGCAGCAGGCGGCAGGAGGAGCCGATCAGGCAAGCAGAGGGAAGGAGGAGGAGCTGGTGCTGGCGAAACCATGGGACTGTGGCAGCCCGCTCTACGACTCCTTCGAGCTCGCGTCGCTGCACCACGTCTTGGAGAGCCACCTCATGGTCCTGCCGTTCCCCAGCACCGCCGTGTCGCGGTCGCGGCGTCTGGACCACCCGGGCGTCGCCGCCGGGCCTGACGTGACCGACCGTGGTGCGGCGAGGAGGAGCAGACGGAAGAAGAGGAGGAGGGCGGGGAGCAGGGCTGTAGCGGCGATATTCAGAGCTGTTACGTGTTGGAAGAGTTCGTAGCACTCTGTACAGGCAAGTGTACGTATCAAGCTATCTTTTTCTCAAATCTACTCCCTATCCAACAGCGGCGTGTTGTGTTCGATCTATCAGATCTCACGCAATTAATCCCTCGTGTCACAAACATTTAGGTTCGATTTTGCACGCATCAGTCATGCTATTGCTCTCGCGACCATAAGATCGTGAACCACGTGCCTCCACAGGCCACCGAATGCAGTGCTCGCTTGCTTCGCCGGCCAGTATCCCACCACCATCCACGGCGCCCGTGCCCGGCCGTGCCGGATTGTTTGTTGCGGAGTTCTCTCCTTCAACCACCGCCAGCACGCCGTAGACGACCGTAGTGGCCGAGAGTGTTTGTTGTCGAATATGAGCCGGGCAGTCTGCGGTGGGTCACGACGGCGGGCACGTGACGATCTCGTACACCGGGCCACCGGCGTCAATCTGGCCGACGGCGCCGTGCTCAAGTTCTACGTCGCTGGTGGCCCGAAGCGAGTGGAAGGGACCAGGGCAGCGTGGCATCTGCCGTGAAAGATCAGGCGCCGCTGTCGCAGATGTTCCGTGAGCACCTGTGGGTGGAGCAACGGCTGGATGGCGAGGTGGAGTTTGAATGTTTGATGTCGATCTGAGCTTTTACGACGTGAGCGTCATCACCGGCGAGATCACGCGTAATTACCACAACTGCAGGGTTGGTTTGGCGCTGCATGGGAAGGCTAAAGCAACAAGTGCGGCACCCCGATTCGATTCTTCATCGTCATTCTCATAGCTATAGGAACTAGCATATATGGTAATCCACGCATTTGCACGGGTAGTGATTTGCACGGAGAGTTATGTGATTTGATACGGTGATGGGTGATTATTTATAAAAAAAATCATATAAGGTCAATAATATATTTTTTAGAATTTCTCAGAGTTTGGGGGGTAGTGATTTGCACGGAGAGTTATGTGATTTGATACGGTGATGGGTGATTATTTATAAAAAAAATCATATAAGGTCAATAATATATTTTTTAGAATTTCTCAGAGTTTGGGGGGGGGGGGGGGGGGGGGGCGAGGGGGGGCATGGGCCCTATCGGTCCCCCAGTCTCCGTCACCGAGACGAGGGACAAATGTACAAAGGATTTAAGATCCTCAGTTATTACCTCTTGGGAATGCCCCCTCGGTCTCCGTCATAGAGACAAAGGGACGAATGAACAAAAGTCTTAGGATTTTATGCTACTGTTTGGTGGGTTTCTCTTGTTCGTTTTTATTTGATAGGATTCTTTTGTGTGCTATTTGTCTCGATGTGTTGCTGTTGGGCTAGTCTTCGTCATAAGAAACTCCGCAAACGCTGAGGGATGCTGAGATCGGACGGATGAACCAACAAGCACGATCGTGTGCATCATCGAAAACTAAACAAATTAATATTCCCATGTTTTGAGGCCATTTCAATGGAAAAATAGCCTAAATAGAGAGCACCCCGTTTGCCCCGATCTTCTGACACACCTCTAAATGATTGCATCAATTTAACAAGTTAATGTTTAATCATACACATAGTAAAAATAAAAAACCAAGGTCATACTTGTAGCAGAAGCTATCAACCTAGCAATGAAAATGACACTCGAATGATTGTGCCTGCACATTGTTTATAAGTGGTCAAACACTTGGAATAAATGAATTGCAAGCTATTTCATCATTATTCATAAGGCAAAGATAAAAATAGGCGAGTTTATCAATCTTATGTTTCAGATATAATAAAGATATTACAAAAAGCGGAGAAGCTTGTGGTTTGTCAAATGTGGCTAAGATGCATGTGCACCTTGGCTGCTACTTTTTAATGCTCTGGATAATTTAATACATATTACAATCAATCAATAAAGCTTCCATATTTCTACTAAAAACTTCATAATAAGGAAATTTATTCTAGGCATAGAAGCTTTGAATTAACTCTTTCACAAAGCACGGATAGAAGTGTAGAAGATGTGTTGTGTAATGGTCGTGCATGTGGTGCCTAAGCGTGGTAAGTGATTTTTAGAGGTATCGTTTTACATGACATGAGGTATATAATTGTACACTTGTGAACTAATATTATATATGGATTTTTTAATTTATATTGACTATATATAATCACACAATCTACACTTTTGACAATAATTCCATTAAAAATATTATATATACACACCTATTTATGATGATAACATAATCTCATAATTTTAAAGCTTACAATAGAATTTCCTTCACTCTAATAGCTTATATTCACATAATTTCAATTGTAATATGTAATAAAGAAAGGACATCTAGAATTATATTTCATGCTTGTGCTCCAGTGAGTATGGAAGTAGTCATGCTTGTGCTCCAGTGAGTATGGAAGTAGTCATCCACACTACCTTTGACGTCAGTAATCTTCTCTGAGACCAAACCAAACTTAGGTTAATCTTCCCGTTATGGGGATTTCTCCTTTTTATCTATTTTTATTGATTTTATCTGTCTTTATTGCAATTCGAATGTTTTTGCCTTATCGGTTATTTCGTTAATCGCGATAGAGTACGAGGAGGTTGTGCCGACAGGTCGGGAGGTCTAGGAGGAGAACGTCGGGAGGTCTGGGAGGAGAACGTCAACAGCTTTAAGCAAGGAAGAGGCAAGTCACACATCGTTGATCATCATATAATCCCTATTTACACCTTTTGTTGCTATGTGCATTTCATGGAATAAGCTATGTTCATAGTCACACTGATATGGTAGAGGTACCGAACCACTGAAGTGCAGAAAGCTATCCTATCTATTGTGGCCTAATAAACCGACAGATGAACCTAGCACGAAGTGAAACTATTAGCTAGTTGGTATGAAACATGGCTAGGTTAAGGTTAAATTGGAGCTATCACTGAGGTTACAATTATCCGGGAATGTGGGAGGATTATGAGATGTTGGTGATGGGGAGGAGAATGGATGGTGGTTGAGCCGAGGCCGGTGAATGCACATGTACCTCTGTGGTTATGTGGCTAGTCTCACCATCCGAAGCACATGGGGAATAGTCATCTGGGCCAAGATCAAAACACAGTTCCCGTCCAACCATATGGACCGATCCGTCGGACATGGCTGGTTGCAGTCTTACAACAGCGTACCCCGGGACGGCCCATGAAAGCATGCTTGCGATTGGCAGATAACGTCCGCGGTTGTGGATTGGCAGATAACGTCTGCGGTCCAAAGAAATGCTAAGATGGGGGTAAGGCGGGTCCCACGAGAAGGAGTCACTGTTGTACCTCTGTATACTGACATGTTGTCCTCAATGAAGTACAAGTTGGGGGCATTCTATGGGTAAAGTTGGGCAAGCTCTGCAGAGTCTAATTAATCATTCGAATGTGCCGTGCTTCCGGTTAACGAAGCTGTGTTTAAGGGTGATATCTGTTTCGAGGCTAAGTATTACTTACTCCTCATGAATATATGATGGATTGGATGGGAGGATGCGACTGGTGGATAACGTCCGCGGTCGGCAACATATGATGAGATGTTATGATTGAGGTTGAGATGGAGGAGATATGGTAAGATGGTGTGATTATGGTTGAGATGGAGGAGGATATATTGTGCTATAGGTGATGCTCATGGATAAACTTGATATATGAATCATGATTAATGTCTTTACTAATGCTTAGTGTTGGTTAAGCTCATGTTGCCATATTGCATAACTATTTATGATAGAGTTCATATTTATCCTATCGTTATCCCGTGTGGCTTGCTGAGTACGTAAGTACTCACCCTTGCTTAATTTGATATCAGCATATGGAGAAGGGTACGAAGGAGAACTGTAGACGATAGAGGAGTTAAGAAGTTCTATGGTGGAGATCGTGCGTCTTAGGGTGCTCCTACACTCAAGCTTTGGGTGTTTGAAGGACCTTTATGTTTCCGCTTCTTTGTAGAGTGTTTGAGTTTGAAAACTCTTTTGGTTCACCTTTGTTTATATCTTGTCTTGTACTGGCAAAAGTGACATGTAATATGTAATTTGGAGCTTGGCTTGATGAAATATCATTCTGTGTGCGATTGTTCACCTCGGATGGTCGCAATTATGTGTCTTGAAATATGGGACCGTCACATTATTGATATTTCTAGAAGGTGTTTATGTGAACTATATATAGCATTGAAGCATTGATGCGATAGCATTATATACCACTGTTATTTGGTGTTTGTTAATGGAACTATTTCTTTTTCCTTATTTATTTCTTCACAATGTATTGGAGGATAAATAAATCCATAACTAACAATACAAGACAAATAATTTATAAATAAATCAAATGGTACAATAGATTTGTCTAAACACAAAGGAATCACTAGTGATTTTACCTTGTTTATTGGAAAAGTCTATCTGACTAACAGTTGCTAGCTCAGTCAATGTAACGACCCGCTGCTTTGCGCTCCAGTTGCGGCCAACAGGAGGCGAGGCTGGCGAGCCGAGCGCCAAGAGCCCCGGAGGCAGCATGCCATCGACGCATGGAGGTGATGCGCCCGCATGTGATGCGCGGAGGTGGGTTGGGTGGGTTGTACCTAGACTGGTAGCTGGATCTTCCGATCTAGCTACTGTAGCCCGTTAGTGGTGTCCTTATTTATTTTTTCACAATTCAAGATGTAGCAAACAAAGTGACCAAATTGAACCCGCAATGAGCTACCTCACCATTACTGATTCCTGACATATATATATTTCTTTCAAATACATATAAAGGTTAATCTAAACAACTCGGCAAAATGTTTCATGCCATAAATTTTGTCATGTATGGCACATATCATGGACCAATAGTTCATTCTATTAATGGATTTCATAGAATGACTCACATGATATAGATGAAATACGGCAATTGTCATAAAGAATGCCAAGCAAAGACCAAACTAACATAGAAAAAATATTTTGTCATTCACGGCACAACAATGAGCTTGTAACTTTTTTTTGCCTTAGTACACTTTTTGTTGTTCGGGTAGTAGAGACAGGGTACCAAAATATTGAATGGCATGCTTAATCAGTTGACAACGACCACATCTAATCCAGAGTAGTCAACGAGATGTACATCTGAAAGTTCATATAAACGACCCACATAGTTGTTGTTTCAAAATTATACAGGATAGCCTTGCTTGGAAATATAATTCTGGTCGTTGAAATGCTCAAGGTGTTTGCCATGATTCAAAGAGAATACAGTCATAGCATAATGCTAAAAACATCAGTTGTGAAATCAACAAACGACCATTAGAAATAATCGTTGAGATAAAAAAAAAGCTATCACTACGCTTTCCTTTTTAAGATCTCTCAACTAGAGCCCAGCTAAGAAAGATCACGAAAGCAAACCCCACACTTTTTGCGTGGTGAATGGCTACCTACGGTTACGACTCTGACGTGCATGTGCCCAATGAGTCTGTCATGACAACGTGGCAACATTGATGATACCCGATCATGCCATGCCAGCGCCAGCCACATGCGGCGCTGCGCTGCCGTAGTATTGAGCAGAGCTGCCGGAGGTTCATTACGCGTGGAATGGTATGCTGAAGATAATGCGTGGACCGAGCACACGTGTGGCCAGATAAATTTCTGCTCTACGGACAGTACGTTGTCAACCTATGATGTGCACGTACGTTCTCAGTTTCTCATCGAGATACATGCAGAGGGGAATTTCACAACACAAAATATAGCATGATGGAACTGCCACGAAACTAAATTACGTACAAAAGATGTATAGCGCATCGGCTTAACTACAAATTTAAGGACTTTGCAAGCAATGTCAAGTAAAATTTAAGGACGTTGGCCGCGACGGAGGATATATATAAGCCGGCGTCGCCGCCGTTGTTCGTCGCGACGCGAGTACGCGCGTTGCTCGTGGCCTCGTCGTCCGACGCTGAGTAGTGGTTGTAGTACGCCTTCCGTGTCCGACGCTGAGTGGTACCCGGGCAAGCGACGAACTCGCCTTCCTCTAGCTCGTCGTCGTCCATCGCGCCAAGCGCCGCACTCTGGTCTTCAGAGGAGCATGCCATTGGTGTTTGCTAGGTACTCACAAGCCTGGTGCGCACTTCCCGACGACGATAAGAACACCAGCTCTAGTGCCGACAGAGGCCTCGAGAAAACACAGCAACATAGATAAACGATATCCTGGAGCAGAAATACGAAAGTGAGAATACAAAGTGCCTTTGCACTGACAGACAACTAACGATAACCGTAGGAAAATCTGAAGGAAAGAGAAATCAGAAAAAGGCAACCCTCCTAGATAATCAACTGCGAGTACATTACAACTTGTATTAAACCGGATGCAAATGATCAACCGCGAGTGTGCTACAAATTAAACAGTGATACAGTACCAAAGATTCCCCAAAAAACAACGGCCACAAGTATCAGTTAACTGAAAGCATTAGATAACCACGTCCCTAAAGCTGAGCACCTCTCAATTTCCTCAACCCCTTGTTCAACCAACTGGACTTCTTACTAAAGCTGAGCAGCTATCAATTTCCTCCACCCCTTGTTCAAAACCTTCCTGAAGCTGAAGGCACCAATGCCCAAGATCAGAAACCAACCATCACCTGATGCCTTAATGGGCCTTAACTGTTCCCTGCAAGAGTTCAAAGCATGTTTGATGGTGGGCGGCATCCCTTCCGTTGCGTTAATTATTTGCATACGAGGACGAAGATGACAAGCAAGCATTCTCATATATGTTGATGCATCAAGGATGGCCATGTTTAGAGCTTTCCCTTCAGCGTGTCCTCCTTGGGTTCCTGATAGTTTGACTCCTATTATCCTGTTAACTGCTTGAAGAGAAGCAATGACTGCCCTGCATGTTTTTGAAAATGTATCACACTGTAGGAATGCCGAAGTTGCATTTGAGCAGTCCCTAGTTCCATTGAAGTCGCGGCGGTGGCAGCCTTCTCCGTTACTTCAGCTTTGAGTTGACTGAGAGCAAGTTCCATTACAGATTACGGATCCCTGTTCTCAGACTCCCTTGTAACCTTTCTTTTCCCAGAGTGCTTCCTGAGGGGTTGCTTTTGATTTTTGGTCATCATCCGTCCGTCTTATTCAAAAAACTTATCCTAATAATAAAACAAATATATCATGATGAAAATATCTTCATTGATAAAACATGTTACGAAAACATAAATAACATTTGTATAAAAAAATTGAATAAGACGGACGGTCATAAGTGATGTCTAAAAATCAAAAGCGACAACTATTTTGGGACGGAGGGAGTAACTCCTAAGCGTTTTAGTGACTTTGAAACGACATATCTCAATCTGTCAACGACAGTGATCCGCCCTTCTACATGCATTTCATTAGTGGGATACTAGGAGTCTAGGATCCACCACCAGCATTGGCAGATTGACAGATTACACTTTCAGAAAAAAAAAGGCGAAGGAATAGATATATAGACACAAAAAGAAGGCATATGCAAGAGAATTACATGAAGAAATAAAGGACGGAGGGTTCACGCTGGTTGAGCCTAGAGGCTGAGATACTTTCATTTACTTTTTTTTTGCGGGGAATACTTTCATTTACTTAATTAAACAGAATGTCCCTTTATCTAAAACAATGCCTGCCAAAGGACTTCTGCCCGATTGGCTAGGAGCTTCAGCGGTACCTTCTTGCGTCTCGAGTTAGATTCCTAGTGAGAGCGAATTTCGAGCTGAAGTTAAAAAAAATTCTCTCGCGAGCTTGTCTCTCTACACAATTCTCAACGCACCGGCACCGTTGTCACCTCCGGCAGTGTCGAGCCGCAACACATAATTAACAGCTCCATATGATGAGCATACGCAAACAAAAGTGTATTGCTGAAAAAAAAATGTGAACATATACAAATGAAATCCAAATATATTGCTGAAAAAGGGAACACGTTTTGCATCACGTCAAGCACATACTGACAGAAAATACATTGGTTGTTCTCTCTTTCTTCGAAAGAAAAGTTGTTCTCACTTCTCCAACATTTTTGTTCAGCGTGAGTCCACAATAATGAGTTTCCCTCCACAGCCTACGCCAGGGAGTCGTCCTTTGTTGCAGGCGAGTCTTCTTGCACCGTTGGCTTTTGCACTCCCAGCCCAATGTCAATGCCGAAAAGTATTACTCGGCCCGTCGCGCGCGGCGCAAGTGTAGGCTTGGGGGTTCCCTCCACCGCTGGCGATGGAGCTGGCTGCGCCGTCACTCCGGTCGGCGCCGGCGATGGCACATCCGCTTCGACCGGCAGAGCAAGCGAAAGGTCTACCATGTTGACATCAGCCGGGCCAAGTTGTGGCACCACAACATCTGCGGGCGGCGGAACGGGCTCAACAAGACACTGATTCTTCTTGGGCACGATCGGCGGGCCACGGTAGTGCTTCCTCTTGTGGCCGCCGAGCTGCACTCCCCTGGGGAACTCTACAAAGCACTCCGGGCACACGTGCGGCTTCTTCGCCTTGGAGCCGCGGCGGCACGGCACGGCGCCGCCCTGGTCGTCCGTCCCCGCGGCCACGAGCCGCCTGCTCTTGTGGGCGGCGACGTGGCCGCCAAGCGCCTGGTGCGTCCTGAACCACATGCCGCACACGGCGCACGTGTACCCGTCCGGATTCTGCGCTCCTGCGGCATGCGGCGCGGCGCGATGCTGGTGGACGGGTGCGGCTTCGGCCCCTGCAGGCAATGGCGCTGCTTGTTGGTGGACGACAGCTTCGGCGGGTGGATCGGCTCCTGCCACCGCAACGGCCATGGCATCATCGTGGATCAACTGCTGCGCGCTGCTGCCCTCACCGGAAGGATCGGTTTTTGCTGGCGCCGCGCCCGCGCGCACGGAAGACTGGTTGGATGCTGCGTACGCCAAGGGCGTCGGCTGCAGGACAACAAGCTTGGGCTCTGCAGCCACGATGGCCTTGGAGCTTTCTGGTTCGGCATTCGGCGGAGACACAGCCCTGTATCGTGACCCCGGGAAGCCTCGCTTGCCGGTAAATCCCCAGCCCCTCTCGACAGTCTCGATTCGCTTCACCTCCTTCTCCTTCTTCCCGTTCCCCTGTTCCTGGCGCCAATGCGCGTCCAGAGCGTGAACCTTCATGTGCCCGCACACAGCCTTGGTGCTGGTGAACTCCTTCCCGCAGACGCGGCAGGCCAACGCCGGTGCGGGCGCCGCGACGGCGGCGGAGGACGAGCTGGCGTAGCCGTTGTGGTCATTGGCCGCGACGGAAGATGATCTGCCGGCGTCGCCGCCGTTGTTCGTCGCGACAGAGTGCGAGTACGCGTTGCTCGTGGCCTCGTCGTCCGACTCGCTCGAGTAGTGGTTGTAGTACTCTTCAGTGTCCGACTCTGAGTGGCACCCCCTCGGGCCAGGGACGATCTCGCCTTCCTCCGGCTCGTCGGCGTGGCGCCGCCACTGGTCTTCAGAGGAGCCTGCCATTGGTGTTTGCTAGGTGTCCACTAGGTAGCTAGGTCTGGACGTACGGACTCGCTGCACTTCCGACGACGATGAGAACGCTAGCTCTCCTGGGTGCCGGCCGTCAGGTCAGCGCAAGATAGGAGAGATCGTAGTGCGTGAGGCGAGATTGGCTTCACTTCGCGTTCTCCAAAAAGAGATTAGCTTCACTTTCTCACAGGAGAACGGAGAGGCGGGTCCCTTTTGTTGTCCGCCGTCAGGCACGCTCCTCGGAAACGAGTCGGCTGCAGCCAAGGACTCCGATTCCGGGACCGATACGATACGTCGACCAGCGCGGCAGGACCTGCGTCTCACACAGGTCAAACGCGACGACGGCACTCCCTCCACTTCTTATCACCATTTGGTCGAATTAAGTTTATGAATTTTGCAAATTTCAGTTGCGGAGCCACGAAACAAAAAACTGAAACCTGAATGGATCCTTGACCAGACGCCATGTCCTTATTTAGCTATGATTTGAGCATATAGCTCGTCAGTTCATGTATTGATTTTGTCTTCTTCTAATAAACTGGCAATGTTTCAGGGGCACTAAGTACGTTTCGGTTAAGAGCAAATTTCAGTTAAGAGCAGGTTTTACTAAACTGAATTGTGAAAGTGCCGTGGTGAGTAAGCACAGCTGCAAGCATGCATGTGTCACTTTTAAGAGCAAATTTCACCAATCCACTCTTCTCTTAGTATCGCAACCCTACGCCTTAAATATTAACTTTACAAAGCTTCACTTTTATTGTCTTTTTTTAATCGCAAAAGCGCACTTTTTATGGGAGGTTGTATCACTACGATTTTGTTGTCTTCAATTTCAGAGAACTGCAATTTCAGAAATGTCGTTTTGCCATACAAATCCAATCAATAGTTACAACTTTTTATGATTTTTTTAAAAATTCCTAGATTTTTGTTTTAGAAAAAATTCAATTTTCCAAATTTTAGCCCATTAGCACTGGATATATCCCCTAAATGGCTAAATCATATGTCTTGTGAGTTTGTTAGTTTGGTGATGATGAAAGCTCACTTTTTTGTGCAAAAGGGGATAATGTAGCTCAGTTTTCTTCAAGATATTAGTTGTAATTAGTAAGCGCAAACTATGAATGGCGTCTGTTTAGTACCTACACTTTTTACGCAACAACGTCACTCCCTACAATTTTTATCAAAATAATTTGGCTGAATTAAGTTTATGAATTTCTTAAAATTTTAGTTGTTCCAGGCGTGAAAGGAAATGTGAAACCTGAATGGATCCTTGACCACTGCCCTGCTCATTCAACATACTTCCGGATATTTGAGCACTGGCAAGACGTCATGTTCTTACTTAGCTATAATTTGAGCATATGGTTCGTGCATTGATTTTTTTTTTTAACTGAATTGACAATGTTTCAGGGACATCCTTAAGCATGAACTAGGTGCTTCAATGAGAAAGTGCCGTGGTGACTGGTGAGCACAGCTGCATGTCTCTCGTTTCAGTGCCAATTTTACAAATCCACACTTCTCTTAGTATCGCAACGCTGCACCCTTTACTTAACAAAGATATTTCTATTGTCCTTTTCGAATCACAAAAACACACTTTATAAGAGTTTGTATCACCGCGCTTATGTTGTAATACATCTCACAGAGCTGCACTTTCAGAAATGTAGTTTTGCGATACCTATGATGGTGGACTTATGATTTTTTTTTTTTAAAACTCCACGATTGGTGCATCGGACCCACAAATCATGTGTCTCGTACTAAAAATTGCTAGTTGTCCTGAGTGTACTATTAGCGAAAACTCCTCTTTTGCGCAGAAGGGAAACTGTATGGCTCTGTTTTCTTCCAGATATACTAGTTGTACACTTGTACTCCTAGTAAGCGCAAAATGTGGCTTCTGTTCAGCACCTACGCTTCATATGTATGTTCAGTTGTCTGTTCGGAAGGAGCGGACATATATATTCCTATATATTCCACACATTTACATATATGAAGGATAAACACTAAGCAGGATTTCTACAGCATCTTATTGCCAGCGCAACCTGTTGCACGGCATGAGCACCTCCATTGCTGTCCCAGACTCCCAGTCACCGCATTTGTGCGCAAAAGCAAAGCCTTCAGCATCAATTGATCACAAAAATTATCCAGGCTCTTTTTCTTTCACAGGTTCCCATTAGTATCTATTCTGTCCACACAAAAGAGTAACTGCTCTTCATGAAAAATGGGGGTAAATTTTCTATAAGAAAACTGGAACATAATTGTGTGTCCCAACATGCATATGTATGTATACTGTTCTGTAAAGGGTGCCAGCTCTGTAGGCCCTCAACATTAGTTGTTCCCCTGTTCCTAGCTACTAGGATTGCTCTATCCTAACAAAACTAAAGTTTCCTGTCGAACGAAAGAAAATAGCTCAAGCTTTTCCTTGAGCGTAAGAATCCATTCAAAATTTTGCACAATACCCTACTGCTGCTCAGTGTGGTCACCGGTGGACGCTGACGAGTCCTTTGTCGCAGGCGAGCCTTCTTGGCCCGGTGGCGTTTGCACTCCCAATCCAATGTCGATGCCAAAGAGAATTACTCGGCCCGTGCCGCGCGGCCCAGGTGAAGACTCTGGGGTTCCCTCCGCCGCCGCCGCTGGAGCTTGCTGCCCCGCATCCACGGCCGGCGCCAGCGACTGCAGTTCCGCTTTGATCGGCAGCGCGAGCGTGAGGTCATCCGCTTGAGCATCAGCCGGCCGGCAAAGCTTAAGCGCTGGTCCTGCTGCCACATCTGCGGGCGGTGGTAGTGGCTCGATCGGGCGCAGCTTCCTCTTGGGCACAATCTTGCCTTCAAAGTGCATCCTCATGTGGCCGCCGAGTTGCACGCCTTTGCTGTACTCTTTGCCGCACATCCGGCATGGGTGCGGCCTAGCCGCCCTGGAGCCGCCGCCGCCGCTGCTTGGACCGGCGCCGTCATGGGGCATTCCCTCAGCGGCGAGTCGCCTGTTCTTGTGGCCGGCAATGTGACCACCGAGCGCCTGGTGGGTCTGGTACCACGCGTTGCACGCAGGGTCCTTGCATCTGTACCCGGCCGGGTTCTGCCGTCCTGCGGATGGCCGCGGGGCGCGCTTGTGGCGAACGACTTGAGCTTGCTTCCCGGCAGGCGGCGGCGGCGCGGGCGCAGCAGCAGCTTGCTGGTGGACGACAGGTTCAGTGGGCGGAATTGGGTTGGCTCCTGCCGATGCAATGTCCATGCCATCGTCGGGCATCGGTTTCTTGCTGCTGCTCTCGCCGGAAATATTGGCTCTTGCAGACGCCATGGGCACGGACGGCACGTCCTCGGGCATCGGCATCGCGAACGCCACGGGCGTCGGCGCGTAGACAATCTTGGGCTCCGGGGGCACGATGTCCATGGGGTGGTCTGGTTCGTCGTCCGGAGAGCCCTTGGCGATGTCCATGCTCGTCGCCGACCCCCACCCCGAGCAGCCTCGCCTGCCGGTGACGCCCCAGCCACCCGCGACCGCCACGCTGCGCTCCTTCTTCACCCTCTTCCCGTTCCCTTGCTGCTCCTTGCCCCCGTGATGCAGGGCTTCTTGCGCGTGGACCTTCATGTGCCCGCACACGGCCTTCTCGCTGCTGAACTCCTTCCCGCAGACGCGGCAGGCTATCATGGGCCCCGCCGCGGCGGCGGCGGAGGCGAAGGACAGGTTCGCCGACGCGGAGGACGCGCTGGCGCGGCCGTAGTGGTCCGCCGCCGTGAGGCACGCGCGGGCGCTGCCGTAGTAGTGGTTCGCCTGCAGGACGGAGTGCACCCTGGCGCCGCCGCCGTTGTGGTGGTTCGCCGCGGCGGAGTTGCTCTTGTGGTGGTTGTGGTTCGGCGCGGCGGCGGAGGACGCGGTGGAGTTGCTCTTGTGGTTCGGCGCGGCGGCGGAGGACGCGGTGGCGTCGTCGAGGTCGCTGATGGTCTCCTCCGACTCGCCCAAGGACGCGGCGTCGCGGTTGTAGTAGTCCTCGGTGTCGGAGCTCGAGTGGTAGCCGGGGGCCCACTCGCCCTCCTCGAGCTCGTCGTCGAGGTCAACGGGGCGGCGCCTCCGGTCCTCGGAGGAGCCCGACATCGGCGGCGCTGGGGCGGGGGCCTCTGCTTGGGGGTGGATCGCGCCGCCGCGGTCCGCCGATAGAAGAGGGAAGCCCTCTAGTGGGAGGGGGAGATGATGAGGGGATGCGGCGTGCGCGAGTTCAGATTGGTTTCACTTCCTCACCGGACAGGCCTCTCCCTCCTTTTATGGGGCGGGCCCGCGTCCGCCGCCACCGTCCGCTGCTGGGACGAGACGAGTAGAGCAGCGAGAGTCCCAGACCGGTACTATCGATGGATCGCACAACCGCCGTCGGTTACAGCTGTCACGTGGAACTGGACGCACGTCACCCCTTGCCGTTTTTTCCGGACCTATAGTACGGTAGTTTTCCATGTTTCTATCTCGAGGTAGTATAGTTTTCGTGTCCGTCTTGTTGCGCACGGAAAGCGCATGCTGGGCTCTGAAACCGGTTCAGCAATACTAATAAGCTGCGTGACTTGAAGATGCAGCGTATCAAGTTGATTTAGCTTTTTATATATATAAAAAAGGTTGCTTTAGCTGAGTTCAGATGAACTTTAAATAAATATAAAGATAATAATTAGAAAAGGTAATTAATTCGTGCTTTCTCCTCCTCAAGGCCTCGAAAATGTACCAGAATTAGAACCGAAATGCCTGAAGCCGGCCCTCTTCTCACCTTAGCCCTGAAAAAGGTGGCGTGAGACTATTGTGTGATGTGATTCGTGCTTGCTTTCCACGGACCGTCATCGACCAATAATTAGTTTAACTGGATTAGTGTGCCAATTTTTATAGGATCTTAGAAATGTCTGTACCCATTTTCTACTTAATTTGCGATATGGTTCCCCTGCGATATGATTTTTCATTGAGACGGTTTTCTTTTTTGGTAGAGAGCTTACAAGATTTTATTATCTGGTGACTCCTATATAATGATTGCTTGCTTTGTCTCGGTTAGTGCAGTGTACAAAGTTTGGTGGGTCGAGGTTCCTAATATTAGGGCGTGATTGGTTTGCTTCCCAGCTGAGACAGGCTACAGAGATACAACATGGTGTTGTTTGGTTGCCTGAATCAGATCATGCAGGATAGATAGAGCAGTTGTTTGGTTGCCTACATGAGTATGTAACGTATTAAAATAAAATAAAATAAATACTAAAATTACATTTACTTTGTTTATATCCATGATGTACCACTTATTGTATCATATCAAACCTTAATATAATTTATAGTAAACTAATATCATTTAATATACACTAATCAATGTGCTAATAACCTTATTAGCGAGCAAAGCGTTGCACCACCAGAGCCAGGCTCGCCAGAAACGGAATCGATTTTCGTTTCTTCAGGATCAGGCTCCGGGGAGGCTTTTGCATCTGGCGAGCCAGGCCGAAGCAACGACACGAGCAACCAATCATGCGAGAGCTGTACGCAGCGGGCCTGGCCGAGCCTCAACCAGGCATCCAAACACGCCCTTAATGTATGTGGCCATTCAGTCCAATTCTGATAAAAATAAACTTGAAGCAGATTGTTTATCAGTTTTTGTTGAACGTATATATATGTGTTCATTTTCTATACATTAAATATACTTTAATAAATAGTTAATAGAACCCACTGATTTACTGGTTGTAACTATTCTATCTGTTGTGCCATTCTTTTGGGTGAATTTTACGATCCCATCCTAAGCTATAATCGATTTAGCTTCTCACAGAAAAAAATTCAGATCCTTACCAGTATTTGGTTTACTGTTTGGGCGTTCTTATGCCAATAGGTTACCTGGATGCTTTTATATTTGCTATCATAAATACTTCTGCAGAGCAGCTATGTTACTTATTTTCCAAATACAGAGTAATTTGATCTTTATAAACCTATGAAATGTTCTAGAATGCATATGTTGCTGCATTTTTACGGCATAGATAAACCAAAGCAACACCTGTATCTTAATTGTATTTCTATTGCCAAAATTTTTTGTGACTATTCAGATTGATTGATTATCCTACGACAAATCTTAGATGAAAAATGTTGAGACTTAATACACAAAGAACGATATCCTGTTTACATCTTCCGGTTTCCTCATAAATAAGTGCTTAGTAGCGTGTGAAGCAGACTCCCTAGCTTCAAAAGGTCCAAATTTACCACTTTTATTTGTTGCTCCTTATCAGTTTATGTATTCTTTGATTTTGGTCACCGATTGCTTCCTTCAAGACATAACATGATTGTATTGCCAAGTACTATGTGTTGGCTGCCTGAAGCTGACATTACAGTTCTTGTCTATTTGCGATACTAATTTCATATGCATATATAATTGCCTATGTGAGTACTAATTTTCAGGGTCCTGCACAAGCTCAGTGCTTGAGAGGCTTTCTTGCCAGGGCAAGTGCAAACATTATTGCTAACTTGGATGTCTTTGGCATGCATCTATTCTTCAAATTCAAGTCAGTTTTCTCAAATGCAAGTCTCTGAAGAACTTGAATAGTACACAGTTTCATGGCTTTGGTCCTTGAACCAGTCTGTTTTTGTTTTCCAAGTTTTTAAAGAAAGAATGTAATTGCCATGTTTTGCTTAGCTGGCCATTATTTTTTAGGAATTTAAATCAGATTGTCCTACGTGGTTTTTGCTTTCCTAAGTATCCCTTTCTGTTTGCTAGAGAAATGATTATTGGTGCATAATCAATATGGAAGATCTCACTGATTGTTTGTGTTGCAGATCAGTTCTGCAACATATAGTTCCGTCATGGGGATGTCTTTATCCACTGATCAGTGTTGATTGTTTCCCATCATCCACGACTATATTCAAGATTGGAAGATTGTGCTTTCCAAAACAAAACAAAAAAGGAAGAAGATTGTTCAGACAAGCAACTGCATTATGACATTGATGTGCAAAATTAATGGAATTACTTTTCATTTCGATTCTTGCCAAGGAGTTCAACTATGGTAGTGGTCACTGGTCAGAATGGTGCGCTCTCTTAACGCCCTTAAGGACATGACCAGTCAAAGACTGGCCTGATGGTACGATCTGCAGGTCATCTTCGAGTCTCAGCAGAAGGCGTGCCTCTTTCTGCTCAGTGTATACCACGTCCAAAATGAAGATATTTGGGAGCTCAATATGATACTATCTTTTCCAAACAAGTATTCCTACCATTGACTCAGTCTGTTGCTAGGTTTCCTAATTTTGTTTGGGTAATATTTGGTTTTAACATCTAAAATGTGAATTGATGCTTTGTGAATAGTAGTAAACTCTATGTATCTTATTCATGTTTTCATTCTCTCTTGAACTTTCAATTAAATATTGACTTCCATGATTAGTAATCGTGCATTTTTAACAAGCGACGCGCCGGATTACACTAGTCACATCTATTCCAGCCTTCATGCTTGCAGCCTCATTTGTAATCAACTCAGCTGCGACACATCCTATGGGACGACTCATTCTTTTTCCTTTGATAACATTTTGTCACCGAACAGAACGCTGATCTTGTGGTGATTGGTCATACGAAGGGCGTAAATACCTAAGCTAGGCAAGAACGACACTGAAGCACCGGTGATCGTGTTGGCAGCAATTGGAGAAGCCGGCCTGACAATGTGTCGAACTTGTGGTGGGTGAGAGAGATGAGCGTTTCAGGCACAAACCTTGGAGACGGAGCAGACGTTGGCTGCCTGAACGAGTACGCCGGGCTGTTGAGTATAGGTGACCTTGTCGTAGTAGGCACGGATGTGGACACCGACGGCGATGTCGGCGGCTAGTGACTGACGTCGTAGAGCATGCATCTGCTCGTCCTCGTCGCTTCGTCAGTACGAGCGCAGCAGCAGCACTGCAGGAGCGTAGTGAGGAGCGGCGGGAGAGTGGCAGGGAGGTGCAGCCGTACGGCACGCGGAGGGCAAATTGGTCGTTTGACTGTGATGAAGCTGTCGGGAACAACAACAGAAATGAAACAGTGGGCTCGGCCTCTTCAGAACATGTTGGTGATTTCCATTCGACAAATGCACAAGATCGCTTGCGAGCTACCACGATTCATGAATGAATATCCAAACGTGAAGGCTCAATCACCTGCGGGCGCCAGAAGATCCGTCCACCACCGGCCTCGAGGGCGCCGGCTTCCACATCGCCTTCTTCCGTTCCCGATGACGAGAGACTGGTCATGAGACCGGACGACAGCCACCTGCACATACGCCGTGGACAGTGGCGCTTTCACGCTGACGCCACTGGAAGGAAGCCGTCAGTCTGAGGTGGCGGCGCTGGGAGGAGGCAGCTGATGCTTCCAAGAGTCATGGTCACTTGAGGGACTGTTGTGCATCCGGCAGCAGGAGCAGATGACGACTGCATATATGTTGTGGCCAGGTCCGGGGCAGGAGCAGAAGCTGGTCATTGCCGATGTTTGGTTTGCCGGCGACTGAATTTCCATGGCTAGTAAACAACACATTGAAGCATGCGACTATGAATACTGGAAAGCTGAAGAGATGCTCTGCTTTTCCCTCTCTGTTAATTCACTGCTATGCTTGTTTCACATACAAAGTATCTCGTTATTCGGCTTAACAATCCCATGGCCAAATGGACGATGGCGATCGGTATTCAGAAACATGTTGCAAAAGAACTGAACCATGTGAAAAGAATATATGATTCTGAATATGTACATCGATATGAACAGAGAAGAAATCACACGAATATAAGAATCAACAAACAATTAGGCCTTTTATAATTTTGCCCAACGTGAGAGAACAACTCCATTCATCCAATCAATTGAAGTTTACATCATCAAGGAACCCACATCAGGGGATTTGTTACATCATTGACTTCAACCCTCCAATGCGTCACCACACATGCATGAGTGCTTAGACTAATGTCCCTCGTTGGAAAATGCAGACCTCGACTAAAGAAGATGTAATAATGCCTATGAATCCAAGTCAATCAACCTAAGTGTTACAAAATACTCGGTAGAATCTCCAGAACTAGGATTGCTTAAGCGACCCTGCGTAGATTACATGTTCATCCTTATTCCTTTTTGTTGCCGTTGACCCGGCCGGCAGACGGGAATTTGTGATTTCCTAAGCGAGTGCATTTTATGCTCCATCTCGCCCGTGTGGGAGAATCTTCACCCGCACGTACTATTGCACAAGTTGGACTTTTTACTTTTTTTTTTGCTTTAGTTTTAGGATCCAAAAACCTCTTATCTACCGAATCTCTTAAGTCAATCTAAACAACTAAAGGAACGGTGAACCAACACGTCTTACGAGTGCTTTCGCTACCTAGGCCGGAGACTCTACTACTTTCTTTTGTAACACTAAAGAAGCTTGACCGAGATGCAAAGAACACTATAGTCTTCCTCAGCGAGCGCATGTAACCTCAAAGGGGCAGAAGCTAAACGACTCATGCAAAATGCAGGAAACAAAAGAGTGATGAAAGGACATATAACTACCAAACTCGTGGCTCCTTGATGATGATCGTCGCCCACGATTGCAGTAGCAGCAGCACTTGATCGGCATTGATGCGGGAAGGATGTGGAAGGGCTTCCCAGGATCACATCATCAACGTACGGTGGTAGCCCGTCTGGATGGTGGCGGCGGCGCACTGCTGGTGGTCAATGGTGACCTGCTGCTCATCATGGTTGTCGCTGAAGAATCTCATGTAGTACTCTAGGCGGTCCTCGTCTTCCGGGGATCGGTATGTCATCCAGTCGTCGTCGTCGTCCTCTGCCATCAAGAAGGCCTCTAACTCCTGCAGCGTCGTGATGCCGCCGACGGTTGCTGGTGCGAGCTGCGGCACCGGCTCCACGGACAGCATGATGTCGTCTTCCTCGGCCTGGCGTGGCCGCGTGCTGGGTGTCGCCGCCTCGAGGTGTTCGTTGTCATCTGCCGCCTTCCTCTTCGTGCCTGAGTACTTGGCCGACGACGTGCTGGACGATGAAGAAGCTTTCGAAGACGACGATGCGCTGGGTCGCCCAGGGCCTCGAGGTGATTTGTAAACCTTGCAGAGAACGAGGTCGCCGGCTCCGGTGCCCTTGAAGCTGTACTCCGTCATGATCCATCCCGGCTTCTCGACGGACCCCGGCGCCGCCGTTCTGATGTGGTACGAGAACTTCTGCAGCTGGCCGCTGGCGGTGCCTTCCACCGGCTTCGGACTGCCCTCGGCGTGCCACGACTCCTTGCCGTTTGTACCGTCGACGGTGCGCGATCGCCTCGTCGTGGACTGGCCGACGAAGCGCGCGGGGCTGAAGAGGAACCACTGCTGTCCGTCGCCGGCGTCTCTGCATGGCACGCGTGCCGGCAGGTGATCGCGGACCAGATCGTGCGGCCGGGCCGAGCAGACGTCGGCGTCGTGGAACAAGCGCGCGTCGGCGAGGCCGCTGATGTTGCCGTCGAGCTTGGCGCGGAGGTAGCGGCCGACGAGGCTGTCGTTGCCGGGGGTGAAGGAGTGGTCGTCCTCTGCCATATCCGGTGAGTTGATGGAGAAGGCGAGTTAGAGGAACTAGAAAGGATTGCGAAAGAAGCAGCGATCGATGGCAGCGCGAGCTCGTTCTTTTATGAAAGGACGGACGGAGCGGGAATTGGATTCGAGGATGGTTTTCGCGCCGCGCGTGGGATCTAAGCGATCCTAGTGCGGCGGTTGTGTCTGTTTCGAGTTGATGAATGAATCCGACGACGATCCGGGACCCGCAGCTGCCGTGACTTAATTCAGGTTGATGAGGAGCCGAGACCAGGACCCTGCGTTGCTTTCGAGCGTCCCGAGGACGATCCAGTGTCTGTCGACTCGCACAGATGACGGTGCCGGGACATACTCTGAACTTTGGAAGTTATGGACGGTTTGTTCCTTGGTTTGCCGGGCGAGGAGCAGCAGAAGGATTCAGGGTCGCCGGGGAAGCGAACCTCCCGTGCTGCAACTCGACGCTGGACTGGACGGGAGGCGCTCAGCTTCGGCGTGCCTGGGCCGCCGAGCTGGGCCGTCGGCAACGCATGCGCGCGCGCCGCGGGGATGTTCCTGCGGCGGCGAGGTCAAGCGCGCGGTCATGGGCGACGGACAAGGCTCGCGCGGCAGTGGCGCCCGGCGGCAGCTCCGACCACGTTACGAAGGGATGGAGTGGAGATGCTTTCGAGCGCTGATGACGATGCTGGGGACGACGCTATCTATGGCTTGGCGAGCGGCAGCACAAGGATAAATTTCCAGCAATTCTCAAGACTGAACAGATACTCTGTTTTCTGCTCTGTTCACTTCTTGATTTTATGCCAATATCTAAACAATGGAACATTGTGCTATGTTTTTGTGTGATAGAATAGAAAAAGGTAAACATCAAAAGCTAACCATACAATTCTTCTGAAGAAGACACTTTTACATGTCATGTAAATTCGGCACCATTTCTGCAAAACATCATGCCTCAGTCATTCAGTTTCCAACTGTTACAGCATTCATCGGGAATAGATTGCCATTCTTTTCGATTCCTCTCTCTCTCTCTCTCTCTCTCTCTCTCTCTCTCTCTCAATTTAGCTATATTTTTGTTTTGTGGCGCTCGATCTACATTCACCACAGCATCAACCTCAAGCTGAGCGAGCTTCCTCACATGATAAACTTTTCAGCAGCCGTCGTTCTTATCATGGCACCCACTTACTGTACTTGTACTGCACAAGACCCGTCAGCAGGTCCATTCAAAAATCCTGAAACAACTAATCAAATTACCAACTGGGAAAGAAATTCCCTATTGATCTGTGTGTTTGTTTCTTTAGACTAAACAGTGTGTTATGTTAAAACATGTCATGCACAACAGATTAAAAAAGTCAATTTCAAGGCAACGCTTAGGAAAATTACAAAAGATTCTGAACTGATAACAATACTTGTCCTTGGAGTGCAGGCATACATTTCAATTTCACGACTGTAAAAGACATACTCTTACTATTTTCAAGTAATTTTACCTGCAAGGTTACACTAGCTTGTTCCAGTGAAACGCCAACAGATTAGACTGGTGGACGGAATCACTAGTAGTATTTTCATTTGCAGCAATACACTTTCTAATAGTACGATTCAGTTTCTACTTTCTAACATTCTTGTTTCGTCAGCAGTAGGTTGCCCTCCGTTTCCATTCTTCTTTTTCTCATAATTCAGATGTATTTGTGTTTTATGGCGCTTAGTCTTCATTCATCATAGTATCAGCCTCAGGCAAAATGGTACCATGACCATTTTCAGCATCTGTCGTGCTTATGACCTGTCTGCAGGTCCATAGAAAATCTTGAGCAGCAAATCAAATTACAAACATAGGAAAACATATTAATTAATATAATGTCTTTTTAGACTAATCAGTATGATCTGTGAAACATGTCATTCACAGAATATTCAAAATGTCAATTTCAAGTCAAAGCTTAGATAATTATTACATAAAAAAGCTCTGGACTCATGACATTTTAAGTAATTTTATTACAAAGAGATTGATATTTAGACTCATGGATGGAATTACTCATTTGCAGCAATACACTTTCTGAGATGACATAGCATGTAATTGTTCAGGAGACCAGTTATCAGTATCGGTAACCAGACATGGCAAGGCAATTTCAGTGAAACGTCAACATATTAGACAGGTTGTTTATCCACACTGAATCATTTACTAACCATGGTTGCTTCAACGGACAAGCAGGATCACACAATCTCACTAGTGGTATTCAAAAGTGTCCAATTGTTTTGATAGAGTAGTAGTAACAGTTCCTGTTTTATCTATAGGAACTACTTGATTTTTGAACCATCATGCGTATATATACTCTATAATCTATATAAGTAGCCCTACATGTATAGCGTGTACTATTCATCTTCTTACATAAGTTCCTTGTGCTTTTAACAATGTGTGTTACTGCATTAGTATTTGGCCAAGAAAAGGAGGCATTACATTCATCTCAAGATCTACCACACTAGTAGGCAAAAAAAAAAAAAAAGAAATATTACCCAGCATGTCATTGTGAAAAAAAATTAGTCCAAAATGCCATCTGCATGCTTTCAGAACTACCCACCTTTATAAATTATGCACTATTGCCATTACAAGAATGATCAGCCAGAAATAATAGTGATAAAAAATAACGATAATAAAACAATAATGATAAAATGAGACATCTATACATACTAGTTAGATTGTTGATTACTAGCCACACAAATACACGAATCACCCAGCTAGTTGAATTCACACGAAATAATCAAATAATAGTTCGTAGGCAACACTAATGTGTACTGTGAGATCTAGTAATAGCCATAACGATCCAAAAGAGATGCAGGCCGTCCACAGTTGCTTAATCCAGCTACGTTCCGGTGAAATGCGAATCCGGCCTTGCAATTATGGGAGTTACTCTTGGTCACGCCAGAGGTGATATTCACGTCGAAGAAGCTCAGCGCGACGTCGAAGTTTGCCACCCCGTCGAGCTGTTGGTCCACCCAGAGGTGGTCTCGGAACAGCTGTGACGGCGGCGCTTGGTCTTTCCCGGCCGACGCCACGGCTCTTGTGGCCTCCACCCATCGGGTTCCATCACCGGCGACGTAGAACTTGGGCACGGGCCCCTCGGCGAGCTTGATGCCCGCGTACGAGATGGTCACGCTGCCGCCGTCGTTGCGGCCAAGGTACTTGAAGCCGATTACGACGTCGAACTTCACCGGAGTCGCCTGGTCGTCGACGTCGAGCCCTCTTGCGCTCACGAGGCTGACCGTAACGTAGGTGGGACGTGTGCTCTCGGCCATCGTATGCACCGACTTTAATTTTTGAACGGACTATGGAAGAAATTTTTTTTGACGGAAAACTATGGAAGAATTGAATTGCTCGATAGGGTACGTGCGGATATATAGAAAGTAATTTGATCATGTAATCTAATCAGGACTTGATCATGTACTCGAATAGGAGTCGTATAGATCAAAGCGTAGGATTCCAATAGACTTGATCAAATGATCAGCATGTACTTTCTCGAATATGAATCGTACAGATAGGAAGCGTCTAGCTTGATTCTCGTTGAACAGAGGCTAAGTCGGTCTACACTCCGATGCTTGAGGCAGCTTGATCGCCCACACACCCTTCTCCGACGTGCCGACGGCAAGGCGAGGCAGCGCCGATAGAGGTTGAACACGGCGGCAAGCCGACGTGCGCGCGCGCTCCCTCTTCTTGGTACGTCCTGCCGAACCGATGGAAGAAGCTCGCGAAGTGCGCCTCTGCATTCGGTCGTTCCAGAGCTCTTGGCCATGCCAATCATCTCCATGTCGCGGGGTTCATTCAACCGAACAAAGCACGCATACGGCATACCTCGACGACGTCGATAAGGAGGTGATCGCGTGGCGAGCTAGAGTCGAATCGAACGCTTGTGTGGCATGGAGTTGGAGGCGAACGCCTCTTCGGCATGGACGCCGAGCAGAGAAGGCGAGCGTCGTGCGACGGCGGCGCTTGGTCCTTCGCCGAGCAGAGAAGGGAGCGGCGCGTACAGGCTTGACCCCGAATCCCCGATTGGGCTCCATCTCCCAAGCCAGTTGGGCCTTCAAATTGTTTTTTGTCAGTTGGGCCTTCAACTGACATTCATCGTATGTATTAGTTCGGCCTTCAACAGGCCCATACGTCTACAGTCGTGGGCTTCCTAGAGGCAGCAGCAGCAGTGCGCACAGAGCACCGTCCTATTTTCGTTCAATGTGTCTGTTCGCTTGTTTTTACGGTGGCTATTTTTCTTCATTATATCTCTCAGAACACGGCTTGAATCACAACGGCTGAGAAACCTCAGAATTTTGTATTCGTCATCAAAAGAGTTCAATGCAACAGCCACATTGACGATAACATGCCAACCCGGCTATAGCCCTGACGGAGGAAAGGAAACGGAATTGCACTATTTTGCAGCGTTTTGGAGTTTCAATTTTTTTCCTTAAATATAGGACATTCTACAAATAAGGCAAACTCCAGAGTTGGTGGGAGGTTTGGTGGAAAATGAGTTGGATAAAAATGAAGGGTATGGTAGTCTTTTAACACCTTGATTATTTTCTTGTTTGAATGTTAGAAAACCCTATATTTAGAGACGAAAGGAGTACATATCATCTATGAGCTAGAGACGCGCAACAACAAACCAACATCTGAGCGTCAAGCAGGCTCTGACTCAAATCGGATGATCAATCAGACTGAAATAATTAAGATAGCCGACCATGTTTTACACTCTTCTCAGATTAATTTATAGGAATCATCTAGTCAAATAAGCAACTGCATTTTCGAAAGTAGTATGGAATATGCTCAATATAAGGTAACAACGCAGTACACAGGAAAATTAAGACAGGTTGTGCATAACGAACTATGCATGTGTACTAGCTATGACGGCTAGTACACATGCATAGTTAGACCACCACCCCACACTTTCTTGGCCTAGCGGCTTTCTCAGGAAGCGCCAAACCGGCCTTGCAACTGTAGTAGCCGCTACGCGTGCTCTTGCTGGTGTGATGTTCACGTCGAAAAAGCTCAGCTCTACATCGAACTCCACCACGCCGTCGAGCTGCTGGTCCACCCCCAGATGGTCGCGGAACTCCTGCGGCAATGGACCTTGCTCCTTCTCACCGGACGCCACAGCCCTCGTCGCCTCCACCCGTTTCGGCCCGCCGGCGACGTAGAACTTGGGCACGGTGCCCTCCGCGAGCTTGACGCCGGCGTACGAGATAGCCACGTGCCCGCCGGCGTGTCCGACCGCGAAGTCGCCGTCGAGGTGCAGGAAGCCGATGGCGACGTCGAACTCGACCGGGGCCGTTCTAGCCTGCTCGTCGACGTCGAGTCCTCGTGCGCTGACCAGGCTGACTGTGATGTATAGGTTGAGCACTTACAGCGACGACGTAAATAATTACCATTGTGAGGAAAAGAGCGGCAACAATAAACCAGATAACCCCCCAAAAAACGTTTTGCTGCGGGGAGGCCATCGAAAGTTTCGTTTGTTGAGTCAACAGGAGATTTTGAAGGAAGTAGTTTCGTTTGTTCTAAATACGACATCATACTGGCCGGATTCGAATCAGATACCATCCACCTATCCGAGTCCTAGTAAGTTTCTTCTCAATATATCTCGCGTAACACAGCTCGCTCAAATCATGACGGCCAAGAAAACTAGGGACTGTGTATTCGTAATCTGCTCGTACTCTCTCACGGGCAGGGCACTCGACTCAAATCGTCCATTGAAAGAGTTCAATACCCCGTTAGGCCGAGGAGAGAAAGGGAATCACACTATTTTGCCAAGCGACCAGCAGGCTCGATTCAATAAGAGGACCTGAACTGAGAAAAGCAGCTCATTTTGCTGCTTCGATAGGCCCGAATGCCATGTCAGGATAGAACTAAAGAACCAACGCAAATACAACAGCGCAGCTACTTATAGCTACCACGCTCGCTCAGCAGTCACAACACAACGCAGGAGCAGCTCTATGGACTGATCCCTGAGAATGAGCCCCCTTTTTACAGCACCCCGTCATAAACTCGGCTGCGAAAATCTTTCGCCTCCCTCCCTCGACCATGCTCAACTATTGCGGCAAGCCGGCCGGCCACTCCTGTCATGCTACCTACCATTCTGTCTTCTCGCCTTCCTACTCCTCAGCCGCTTCAGCTCCACCACCACCACGCTGATGTTGTCCTTGCTGCCGCGCGACATCGCGAGCTCCACCAGCAGGGCCGCGGCGTCGGCTGCCGAGCTCCCGGAGACGGACTCGGGGTACTTGGAAGCCGCGAGCCCACTCAGGCAATTCCTCGCTATCTTGCAGGCCACCTCGTTGGACACGACATCCCAGAGCCCGTCGCTCGCCAAGATGAGGAACTCGTCTTTGTCCGTTCGGTCCGTGACAGTCACCTCCGGTTCTGCTATCACATATGGTTTCAGGTAATAGTCCCCTGAAACGGCAGACAGAAGAGACTCAGCGATCATTCCAAAACAAGAGCATAATATGTAATGTTCGTATCATCAACGTAGACATGATAGTGTGCTCAGCAATTCGAGTTCACCATATTCCAAGTCCATAAAAGGTTTTTTGTTAATTCACTACGCGCTGCTCATAATATGTATCACTACTAAATGACAACATGATCATCTAGGCGTACAAACTTCTGAGCCTAAGGGGGTACCCTCAGTTCAACCAACCATACTGGAACTGTTGATTGCACTAGATGGTTGGAGACTTGGAGTTGTACCCATCATCAATTCATTCCTTACCAAAGTTACTGCGATTGTTAGCCATTTGATTATCGTCGTTCTGTTCGGTAGCCAGATTAAAATTTAGCTACAAATATGTCAATCTCACGTGAAAAACATATAAAACAACAGGAGACATAATCGTACCGATTGACCTTGATGTCGCAAGAACCCCCAGGACACGGTACCCGTTCCAGTTAATGACCCTCCCACCTGCTGCTTCTACTCTTTCCAGCTCATCTGGTCGCTCGGGCTGTACAGATCAATCAAAAGTTTCATTAGAATTACCTGCGATACATGTTGCAGGTTAGACAAGGATGAAACTGCACAAGAGTGTGAATAGCAGGAAAGTAAATCTCGAAGTGATCCCAGTAGACTAATTCAGTAGTGCACTGAATCGTTAAACAACAGACACAGCATATCACTTTGAATAAATAAAAAGGTTGGATTCAAACTGGAGCTTTCAAAAAATTATTAGAAACAAACCATTTTCCTGCATTGACCAATTTCGATAAGCATGTACACCTGTTGGACAGATGCATTGTCCCTCTGCACATCCTACATCATCAGAGATTAAGGCTAGCATGCAAGATGATCAAGGTTGGTCACCGCATTTGGAGTTAAAAGACCGAGCTGACAAATAGCAATGCTTAAAGCAGGAGCCTGGCAAGCAACTTGGCAAACTCGCTTCTAAAACAAATTATTTCACTTGAACATTTGCAGCACTTGCATTTTGACACCCACTTCAACTTCACCCTCAGACCAAATGCCAGACACTTTATTCCGTGTCAAGCTGTGCATTCAATAATTCACTTGAAACAGGAAACTGAACGCACAGCGTGTCCTAATTCAGGTTCACAAAACAGCCACAGGGGCAGACGTCAGTGAATTATTCAAAAACGAAACTATGTAGTTTTTTTTTTTTTTTTGAGATCAACCAGACTATGTAGTCTGATTCTACGAAAGAAACCTACAGCGTGACGTAGAGACAGGCCACAAAGATAAAGGAGCTGGTAGTTCATGTCTGATGGGGGTTTCTGTCCCATCTGTTTTACTTCCTAAATCACAACGTACTTAACTAAACCAATGACTAATTTCCACTAAGTCAAGCTCTGTCAATAGTAACAATGTGAAATTAGTAGCTGATAGTGGTTCAACAAACAACTTCCCAGTGATGAGGCAGCAATTGAATGTTGTATGAGCTGTAAGCAAGCATTGGACTCAATTTTTGTTTTCTAGAACGTGACCCAATTTTTGTTTAATGTGGTATGTATTGAGCACTTTCTTCCCAGCTTTATTACTAGTAAATTGATAATCTAAGCAGCCTTCCTCGCACAAAAGGAGCCGATTACTAGTGAATTGATAGTGAAAGCAGCCTTCCTAGGACAAAAGGAGCCAATCACAGATAGACAGCACAAGCCGCACGCCATGAGGGACAGAGAAAGAAGGCACACCGAACCTCGATCCAACCACTGACCCTTTACACTCATTCAGCAAACGCGAGCTAAACATGCCCGTCCTCGCGGGGAACCATGGCTTGGCCCAACGGGGAACTCCATCGACATGTCAGGTCGCTGCCTCGCGTGACTAGGACCCGGCCAGGTGTAAGCCACCCGCCGTTGCCTTAACGGACCCGGCCGGCGAGGTGGGAGAGTTCTCGCAAACTGCTATTTTCTCACGCAATGTGACAAGCCCGGTCACATAGCCCCACACGGCCGTCCCACCCCCACGGGCACGAGCAATTTGCCTTCTGATTCGGCACAAGGTCATGAGGAGGAGGATAGCCGAGCAAGATGGCTTGTCGAAATTCGTCGAAAAGGTTAACGCGCCATGCCCAAAGCAAGCGAGGGAAGAAACCTGCGGCAAGGTCGAGCGGCCCTGTCTCGACTCTCGACACGACCGCACGCCAAAATAAGGGGTGGTTGGTGCCGGTGCGCACCCGAGGCGTGGGACGCCCCTGCGCAAGACACCTGTGATCCAGGCCAAAAAAAAAGATCTCGCGGGGCGGAGTGGCGTCATGACGGCGACGTCGATGCGTGGCGTCCCTAATTCGCAGCCGGGTGCTTCACAAATCTAAATTAATACGGATCCGGAACACTTGTCAAGTTTTCATTTTGCCGTCTTCGATGCGGTCAGGCGGGGTGCGTTTGTTTGGAAGGGGTGTGGTGTGGTGTGTGAGGGTGTGGTGTACCTTGTGGTCGTCGGAGAGCGGCACGGCGACGCCGCCGCGGGAGAGGATGCAGCGGCTGTCGCCGCAGTTGGCGACCACGATGCGGCGGGCGCCGACGACGGCGACCACGGCGGTGGAGCCCACCGTCTCCTCGCCCGTGTCCTCCTCGTCCTCGCCCTCGGCGCCGCCGACCTCGCCGTCCACGCGGGCGAAGCAGGCCGCCATGGCCTCCTTCCACCGCGCGCCGTCCGGGTCATCGAAGTCCCCGAGCTTCAGCTCGCGCAGCCGCTCCACCTCCTCCGCGAGTACCACGTGCATCCGCTCCCGGCACGCCTCCGCTACCCGGGACCCGCCGTGCCCGTCGAACACCGCGAAGAACCCTTCCTCCCCGTCCTTCAACTTCCCGCCGTCCTCCGCCTCCCCGCCAGCTGTGGACAGGAACGGCGCCACGACGGCGACCGCGTCCTCCATCTCCCGCCGCCGCCCGATCACGGACACGGCGCCGTGCGACAAGCATACCGGCACCCTCGCCGACGCCTCGGGCGCGGGAGGCGGCGGCGGCTCCGGCGCCACCTTCGCCGAGTCGGACGAGTCAGAGGAGGTGTCGGACACCGGGCGCACCCGCTTCGCCGCCTCGTCCTCCGCCGTGGCCGACGCCATCCGTCCCAGCTGCCGGAGCTCAAGCCTACGCCGCCGCGCCAACCGCGCCACGCCGTTCACCCTCTTTTCCCCTCCGGCGAGCGCCTCGCGGACGGGCACGCCATGATCCCGCGTGCTCGCCTCGCTGCTGCTCATTCCGGTCTCCATCCGAAGAACGGAAGGAGTGCGAAAGAAAGTGAAGGCGTCGCAAGGCAAGCTGCCTTTAATACCCGCGAGGACGGCCGGAAGCCGTCGGATCGGGCATAGATGGCCCGGATGCTCGACACCGCAGGCGGGAGCCGTATCCGGACGTGGATCTCGTGGACCAGGACGTGGACGGCGCGGATCAGCCGGTGCGCGTCGCGTGGCGGACGCGATGAGCGGCTTTCGATCTCGGGGCTCGAGGACGGGCGTGGTGTGCCCGGTTCACCTGGACCGCAGAGACGGGCTCCAGATGCCTTGTCTGTGAGGTCAAGGTGTCAGTGAGTAAGGCAAGCATGGGGAAGGCCCAGCCGGCAGCCTCGCCGTTTGGCGCTTTAAGGTAACGCGTGGGACCTTGGTGCGAAGGAGAGAGGGGTTACGTGGAGGAGAGAGAAAGGACGACCGCTGGGGCATGTCGTCTGATTTTGACCGGTAGGAACGAATTGGTAGACGCACGCCATCCTCGCATGCCAGTGTGCAAGATTCAGGTGCCTTTGGATGCCAGTTGTCAACAAATGCCACTGCCTGATAATTCGACTTTGTGCAATACTAGGCTATTAAACGTTAAATATCGGCAGCACTGCAACACTATGTATTGAGTATATCAGCATATTGTCATAGTAGTACGTTTGTATATGTGAAGAGCATCGAAGACAACAATACGAATATCATGTAAAATAATACGAGAGGCGTGAATGTATATTTCAAGTGCATTCGAGATCAAGTTTAAAGTGTTGATGAATTCGTACAACATAAGCCTTCGACCATGGATATGTTTGGTAACGGGAAATCCGATAATTGTTAGCAATGCTCAACAATCACAATACTAACCAGATATACTTAATAAACTTTTCCGACAAAAATAAGTGACCCCTTCATGGCTTTATCTCATTGAGAAGGCCTATGAAACTTGTACTTTAAACTGTAAATACTTTATCGTGTATTGAGCCGCTGTATTTAGAAAAATGGTGATGGTTGTCCAACTTTTTAAAGAAAATGGAACGCGGCCTTTCAATAAAACCATCAAGACCCATGCAGCTCACGGTATATATAGACCCACGCGGCCCGCTAACTCTGCCTAGCTAGTATAGGGGCCGACCCATGCTTCGCACACCATCGCACAACTGGTGTGGGACATATTCGGCCCACGCCTCCGCACTGGTATAGGACCTAAGTCGCCACACCATTGATGCTGCTATTAGGACATAACGGCATGTTGCTATTTTTTTTCTTTTCTTTTAGGTGGAAACTTCCATAGAGATAATGTGACGTGTGCAATATTAACATATATAATGAATGTGAACGAATGGCTAACTCGACATAATTTTGATGTTAGCGTGCGACAATGTTAGATGAACGTGAGCATTTCGATCGAACAAAAAAATAAATACATATTTTGCAGAAATGGGATGGAGTTGCTGCCAACAAGTTGTATTGTGATGTTTATTTCACATGCTGAACCCTTGTTATGATGGCCATAGAAAATGTTGCCGTGTATGAGCTGCAGTAATTTACACAATTTATACACCATTCTGTTTTTTATATTATTTCTTCTTCTTTTTTTAAATGTATTTCCGTTCGTAGGTAGCATAGTCGTGTCTAACCAACTACTAGAGATGTGGCATGTTAAGCCAGTAAGTGGAATCGCAGCGCGGTGGGTATGAGTATAGCAGAACTTTGTTGTAATCTAATTTTGTTTGCAAAACCATTTGCGAGGGGTAACAGTTAGGCCTAGCTTTTCACGAAAACGCCTAGCAACGATGATTAACGCGGGCACGTCGTCTACGCTCAAAAGGGTTCACTCGGTGGACCACGGAAAGTGATGTCTACGCCCTGGTTAACCGAGCCATGTCATCGCCTCAATCTAAACCGACATCAGGTACACTGCTTTCTTCCTTTTTTTTTTCGAGCACACAATCCTCGCGGTCGCGGGTGGCTCTTTGCTTTGCCGTGTTCAACTAAAGACTGGAAATTCTGCTAATAACCGGCGGCAAGGCGAAACCGAAGCGCACCAGCGCGCCAGGAGGCGCGGCGCGGGCGCGGGCGCGGGCCTGGGACGACGGTTGGGTGGGTGGAGCGGAGCGGCGCGCGCCTGCGATATTTGGAGCGTGGCGGGGGGACGCGTGTCGACGGCTCGGGCCGCGCGGGGGGCATGCCGGGGTCCAGGTGCAGCGCGCAGCCTGCCCGCGTCGCATTTGGCATGCCCCACGTCCTCTCTCTCCGTCTCTCGATTCCGAAGGGACGTTGCGTGCCGGGCCCCACGCTACTGTGCGCGACGAGACGACGCGACGTGGACGCCCCGGCCGTTATGACGGGCGCGTGCCTCTCTTTTCCCACTCCTCTTTCCCCGTCCCTGTCGTCGTCGATCGGTACGACGACAGACGGGTGGCACGAACGAACGAAAGAGCGGGCCGCACCGCACCGCAGGTCGAGCGCCGAGTTTCCACCGCCGGACTGGACACGTGTGGCGCCACCGAAAAAGGTCGCGCGGGCCGGGGCCCCCGCCTCCGGGTTTCGAAAGCCGCGCGGCTCGTCGCCGGGGCGACGGGTCATCATCATCGTCGACCGGTCCTCGTACCCAGGCCGAGCGCACAGTGTTGCGGCAGTCTGTTTGTTGTTGAGGTTGTTCGCTCGCTCTCTGCGCGCGAACGCTGGCGGGCGCGGCCACCGAGAGAGCGTGGCGTTCGTCGGCGTCCGGCGTTTTAATGGAACGCGGTATGGCTGGTGCCAGGGGAAAATTGGTGCTGCTGCGGTAAAAAGGTACCAGTAGTATATATAGTTACGGTCCAAGGTGCGCCCACGGACGGTCAGGTTGGTTACTGGAAACTTGGAAACCAGATCGATCGTGGTTCATCAGCAGAGGAACGACAGAAGGACAACATATCGCGAACAATACCTGGAGTTTTCTGTATGCCTACGTACTCCCTCTGTATTACGACCTCAAAATGGCATGAAATGTGTGAATACATTGACTACACTTTAATTATAAACCCACTAGTAGTATTTTCACACCAACGACCGGTCGGTTTACATCGCACGAAATTAAGCGCGTCTGTTTTAATTTATACCTTTGTTGTGATGATAGGGGTAAAATAGTATGTGTAATGTACGACTTTTTGGTTGTGATACCACACGGCACTGCGGAACAAACTAGCCAATCAGCCTGTATGTTGATAAAAAGTATTCCCAGTATTTCTGGAAGCAAGACTGATGTGCTGAAGAAACATTCCCGGTAGATTGTGATGGTACGTACGTGGCCTACATGCCGAAAATATCTTTCGAATGCTTGCGGAACGCTGGCACTTCGCTTCAGATAATTCCGCACGGAATAGATCGAAATGCACGCGCGCTCACCACGTCGTATCGACGGTCGGTAATGCCAGGCGTGCATGCATGCGGCACCCGGCTAGATATTTCTGCCTGCGAATCAGTGCCTCTTGCTTCCTACTAGCTCGGATCGGATACACAAAGCGAAATGAAAAGGAAATGTACAGTATGAAATACAACCACACCATTGACGTGTAACTCAAATGGTGGCACTTTATTATTTTATATCTAGCTTGCAATCACTACAGCTGTATATAGTTTTTTAAGAGCCTAACCACTACTACAAGTATAAATATTCCCAGTAACCTTGCTTGCCGCCCTGATATTTGCATGAAGTGTATATACTACTATATATGGGAGACGTGAATGCATGATGTTGATCGACGCGATTCTTATTACAGGGCCCCATATACTACCGTATAAGGCTGGCATGCATGCGCGTAGACATGCGTACATTCATTTACTCATGCCCATGCATGTAAGCACACGTACCCAACTTGGGAAAGAGTAACAAGCGTGGCTGTTGCTTACTCCCTTTTTTTTTTCGCGGCCCCTGTTGCTTACTCTATATCAGTAACATATCACGGCACCTGTCGATTGCAGGTCAAAAACCATTAGGGAGACGTGTCTGCAATGGCCAAACGAGATTGAAAAAACAAAAACAGCTTGGCTTGTGTATGCGAGCGATGTGTCTTCGCCTCTTTCGTCGTCCTCCTTTTCTTAAACAAGGACGTAGGTCGAAGCAGCGGAGCGCACGTAGATTATATAAGCAGCTGTTCGTAAACGACCAAACCAAAGGTGTCATCGATGAGCGTGGTATATCGCGTGGTCCCCCGTTGTACCTAGAAACAAGCTACCACTTGCTATAAAGCGGCGGGGACGTGGCACTACACATCGTAGTATTACTTATGAGAAAAGGTCAGGCACCTCACGGCTACGTGGCTCCTCGGCTGAATAAAGGTGTCTCACTTGAGGAGTCACTCATGCGTGTCCCCGAAAAGGCAAAAGAAACATAAGAAAAATGCTGCTTCTTGCATACTCACAGCACGACAGCAGTATTTTGCATCCGATGTCACGGTCTCCTGGTCCCGTTACTGTTATTTAGCCCAAGGAAAAGATGTATTTGTAATGTGACGCACCCTTAACAATGCCGATACGCGCACAAAAAGAGAAGAGACGAGCAACATCTAAGCACGGATCCAACTACCACCAGAACGCGAAGACACGAAGACACGAACAAATACGTGGGGCACGGGAGAGCCTACACGCACGCTCACGCAGTGACGGTGCAAAGAGGGCGCGCATTCAGGAAGCGGCGGTGCACTCCACTCTCTGTGTGTCAACTGACGTGTGGGCTCGGATCATGCATCAGGCCCTCAGAAGGGGCCAAACGATGAGACGAACGACGGCGTCACGCATGGTGCTCGCCTTCGTATGTCACCCACGCACCCACACCGACCCAGGGCTTTGTCCAGCTCTCCATATAGGACAACGGATCAACAACAACATGGGTACAAGACATGAGCGATCCACCTCAGGTTTTAGTTTCTTCTTCAACCGCTTTCCTCTTAGATCTAATTTTGTCTTCTACCTTTTGGTGGGGACTGACTTAGGTCGCCAGCAAGCTCATTGGCGGTAAATAAGAATGGTTACACAATGCTTTGGCCTTGGCTACATTTTGCTTAGCTTGAGCTGCGATGGAGAGGTCGCCACGACAAAGGTCCTGAGGTTAGTGACGAAGCTTCAAACTGAACGCCGTGTGCGGGGTGTGTGCACATGGCACCCCTCCTTGACCCTGGAGAAGTTCTCTTTGCATGAGGTGGTGTAGTATCCAAGAATACTAGAAAAAGATTTGCATATATTCCGAAATTTAAGGCCTCTGATATGGTCATTGCATGATACCAATCGTATGCACCCTGGTCAGTCATGCTTGACCCCAATCCTGATCAGTCCTAGGCACTGGCGGCTTGGGTTACCTACCGAACCAAACATGAATGCATAAACTAATTAATTTGTGATAAATGTTTTTGGGAGATTTTCTCCTAGAAACGTTAGAATTGGCTAGGAGACAATGTGCTTTTGTGTCTTTGCTCATGGACACTCTTCTTTTGTGGTAATTTGCTGAAAAAAACACAGTTCATATAATCTGGGACAAGAGGGAGAATCTTGATGGACCAAATGCCCCTTGCTTTATTTTTTTTAGAAAGGTAAACCGGCAGGTGTTCTGCCATTTCATTATAGAAGGAGTGCCCCTTGCTTTATTGCTGGACACAAATGACCAAACCATTTGCGTACTTCTTAGAAAAGGAAGACATTTTAATATTGCTCGTATTTAATTTGACGTTGCAGGCGTATTTTAACTTGCAGACTGTGTCAAGGCCCATTAGGTTGCAGCGAGCAACGGCAAGCCAGGGACAGAGAGCTGGGGAGTGCACGAGCTGGGGAGTGCACGCGGCTGTACGAGAGCTGCGCGCCGTGGACCGTCCAAACTCCAAAGCAAAGACCCTATAATGGGGCAAGCAGCGGCGCTAGGGAGTACCAGTACGTCTCGCGACTGCGCGGGAGTAGGGGTGCACGGCGCACGAGAGCATACGCCCTGGGCGCGTAGTAGCAGGGCATGAGGGCAGGGCGAGCGTCGCCGCCGTTTGGTAGTACAGCGGCGCACCTCGCTCGGTTGTGGCCCAGTTATAGGTTTCGGTATTGGTTCCGTTCAACCAGGTAAGCTCAAAGGCAGTTAGTGTCATTTTCAAATATCTGACTCTCCCTCAGCCCAAATAATCATATCACATGCATTGTTGTGGTGTCCATCAAAATGCCATGAAAGAGTGTCCACAAGCAAAGACAAATAAGAACGGCGTCCTCCACAAAAGAAGAAGAAGAACGGTGTCTTACAGCTAACTTCACGTTTTTATAGTGTCCAGAGCAAATTTTGCCACTAATATTTTGTCCTAGTACATGAAGTTTACCATCATACCCGTCAGCGAGTACAACTCCATACTACCACCAGATCCAAGGGAGGGGGGTAGATAAAAGCCCAAGCCAATCCAACCACCAGATCACAAAAGAAATTAGACATCCCATATTCATTTTAGTGTACAGTAAAACAGCACAAACATGAACATATACACAGCACTTCTGTAAGCTACTTCCGCGTCTAGAATCTTCGTTCATATGGCACCGTGATCTCATTTTGCATTTTTGTACATGTTGTCAATCACATTCTGCAAATGGAAGTTAAACTCAGAAAAGCTCTTTCGCTACAGTGTAAAAAAATGCTGATAATATAAAACAACAACAGCTTAAGAGGTAGTACACAAAGTATCAACAGGCACGCACAGAAAGAACTGCTACCCACACTGGCAGTCACGCCATGCGGGCAAGTAACAACATAGGACCTGCATTGTGACAACATAGTTCAAAGAGCAGTACCTGGTAGTACTTGAGCAACTGTGGCCGCTTCTTTTTATATGTTGGAGTGATCAAGTCACGGTCCATGTCAAATGGCACTGGTTCGAGATGCACATCCTTTATTAACTCAAAACCTTTGAGCTGAGAAATAAGTGAGGAGTTACACTATGCACCAGGAGCAACCAGATAAGAACCAATAAATAGAACAAAACAAGAGATCATAAGCTCACCTTCTTCTCTTTTCCTATTTTAGATAGTTCCTCCAAGAAGAATTCTTTTGCTTTAGGATTCTGGCACAACGCCTCAAAATCACCATCTATTCCATTTGCTGCAGCCCAACTCTCAAGAGCATCCTTGTTGGGATTGATCACAGCAACAAGGAAGGACTCAAAGCTATTCCCATATATCCATATCTGAAAAAAATTTCAGAAAATTGGATAAATTCCTTCCACGGAATAAACAGGAGAGAAGTACGAGTAAACCGTTTCAGACATATCTTGATTATTATACAAACAACAAAGTTAACAGCAGGAAAGTTTAAAAGTAGAGCACTACATACCGAGTCGATAGCAGAAACAAGACCATAAATATTTTCCAAATTTTCAACTGCCACATATTCTCCCTGTGAAAGTTTGAATATATTTTTTTTGCGATCTATGATTTTCATACTTCCATCAGGTTGCCACTCACCAATGTCACCTGCAAGGAGAATACGAGAATATGTCAAATCTCTGGTTGGCACAAAATATCTGAGGAAAATGGTTGTGGTGATACATGTCTGGAACCCTAATTGAATTTCAACGTGGACTTTTTGCTGCCAAATGCAACAACTGTGACTGCTCTGGTACTACCAAAAAAAGGATTGAGCAATTTCCTGTGTCATTGTCTAGAATAGTATTGAACAATTTTGGACATTTATCAATTAGCCTCTTTCTCACTGTCAAAACTAATTGCGGAATCACTTTCCTTTGTCATTGCTCACATGTCACTAAACTCAACATCTCACTTGACAAGGTTAAAAATTTTGCAGCCACCAACTTACAGAAACAGAGCAACAGTACAGATAGTGAATGAGCAATGCATACCAGTATGGAACCATCCATCAACCAAAACCTCCTTTGTAAGGTCTTCACGCTTGTAGTATCCAGAGAACAGTGTTTCTCCCCTGATGCAGATTTCCCCACGAGCTCTGCTTGCAAGTGCATCATATTCCATTTCTGGGACAGACTCTAGACGAACATCAATATTTGGCACTGGAGGACCAACAGTCCCTATCATGGACATCTGGTTCGGTAGTGAGACAAAAGATCCAGCGCATGTCTCCGTCAGACCTGAAAGGGAAGAAAATGAGTGAAATGGCTGAAATCATTCCAGTATAGACAGCTTAGCTTAGATAAGAGAATCGAAATTCTGATGGCATCCTAAAGAAAGTTGATGATACAGGAAAGGGATCTGGCCTGACTTGGCTAAAAGAACATGAGTAAACTTTCGCCTTTCTTTAAGCCATGAAATAATTAAAATAAATGCATGTTAGGAGAAAACTAAAGATATCCTACTAACAGTTCTCTATCTCATTTTTTTTGTTGTTTGTAGTAATGCCTCGAGCAGAAAACTAGGAAATATTCTATTAAGTCACGAAACTAAACTACAGAATATCAAGAAAAAACTTGATTCACACAGTTACACCAATTTTGCATCCATAGTTCCATACTACAAAACTATAGCAGCATCTAACCACTAGATGGACAATAGGGAAAAGTCAAGAGCAAAGTTAGAGATTGAACCAGTAAAAAGGAGTAGGGAGCTGTTGTTTTTAAAAGAGGGGCGCAAAACATACCATATCCTTGTATGACATGTGCACACGTCACCACACGCAAGTATTCTTCTACATGGGTGGCAAGCGGGGCAGCACCGGATAGAATAACTCTAACTCTTCCACCAAGACCCTCTTTCACCTGATGTGAAATAACTCGAATCAACAAAACAAGGAAGAAAGAGCATACATAACCAAGAACATTCACTGCCACATTAAGTTACCTTACTGAAAACTACTTTGTCACATATAGCAGCAGCTTCGTTGTGCTTAGCTCCTCTCATCATTCTAAACTGCTTGCTGCAAAATAAAATTCTTATTTCATACTCGGATATGTAAAAGGTGAGGTACTTCAATGATGAAAGAAAAAAAGACAGCTAAAGACACTAAATAAAAATGTTATCATCTGGTGTATTCTGAAGAAAATGACAACTTAGGAAAATAATCTTACTATTTGTACGCAAGATTGAACAGTGTGCTCTTTACAAAACCACCAGAGGAAATTTTAGCTTGTAGTCCTGAAAAATAAGTTAAGACGTAAGGAAAAAAAAAACCATAAACATTCGTATTTGGGCAAACATTCCCGGATTAAAATCCTTGTGATAGTACAAGCAAACTGCACCAATAGATGGACCAAAAATAATAGAGCAGGTTCACATATGAATTTCTATGAATGACTAAGAACCTGAGCTACCGATTCTTCAGATTTGAATCAATAGGAAAATATGCAGGTTCAAACTATACAGTAAGTTGCTGAAGGCTTTTGTCACCAAGTTGGGAATAATAAACAAAAAAAAAATGCATATGATGGATGAGATAAACGAATAGATATGATATGGATACACCCACTCTGATAAAAAGGTGAATAATAACGTAAATTAGTTAGGTAATCTGGCCAAATCGCCTCCAGATTATTGGTGGACAAGATAAGTAAATAAATAATCGAACGGTGTATGTATACAATTCTGCCACTTGAATAGTGTTAGACGTCTCATCCAACAAAATGATTCATGAGTGTCACGGGCAGGGAGATTTGTGGCAACGGATGGACGTAGATTATACTTGAAAGAGGTAACTGGACGTGGCCCTGGACCTCGTTGGCACGGAGGAGCCGTCACGGCTGCCGCGCTGCCGAGGCAGGACAGGATACAGGCTAAGCCTAAACTTCAATGATGCCCCTAATCTGATGCCGTGCCTCTTCTTATAACCCGCAGAGCCAGCCTAACAAACCAACGACTAAACTGGAAGCCTAACAAATGCCTAACTGATTTATTCCTAAGACTTATCACTAAGCCGCCACCTCATCCGCAGCAGCCGCATATGCATCGCATGACAATGAGACTTAGATAACTTACCAGAAAATATCCGATCAAGAACACGAGGAACAGCACACATAATTGTTGGTTTTAGCACACCAATATCTTCAACTAGCAGCTTAACATCCTGTCAACAAAAATAACAGTCATCAATGTCCAAAAGTAAAATAACAAGAGGCATTCAGGTGAAATTTACAGATGCTTACCCCACGCCAGAATCCAATAGAGGCACCATGGAACATAAACAACTCCTCCACGACACGATCAAAGATGTGCGCAAGAGGAAGGTATGACATGTAAACGTCGCTTTCTGCCAGCTAAAATTTTCAAATGGTAGAAATAAAAAGTTAGCCGGCATACGAAGCAAGGTCACATATTTATAAGGGCTGTTAGAGCATCTCACCTCTTCGTTGACACAGTTAAGCAGCCGGTCAACACCTGCGATGAGACATATAATGCTCGCATTGGAGATTAGAACTCCTTTAGGGTCACCAGTAGTTCCACTAGTATACATTATAGTGCATATATCTTTCCTTTGCTTGGTTGGGAGATCGAAGTCTTGGTCACCTGCCTGCAGATACATCATGACATGTGAATGGAACAGTACTAACAAGATAGGTCACAGCAGCAATAGGTAATTAGATCAAATATCACTTTTAGTCATTTCTGTGTGTTCAAGTATAAAGCAGCAAACAATATTCTGAGGGCATTCAACATCATAGATGGTTTAATATATAATAATTAAACAATTCGCAGTAGCCATTAGAAATCTTGGTATTGGTGTTCCATGAATAAGAGTACAAAGTATTTGATCATGCTGTCATTAACTGACATTGGTGGGATACAACATTAAAGATAAACTAGCAATAGTATCAATATATATATTGAAGATTATCTTACCAGGGACATAAATTCATCCCATGAGAAGACTGACAGCCCATACTTAGAGACTTCTTCCTTCTGTTCCTCCGTTACCTTGCCAAAGCTCACAATTGCTGCAAATAAGAGTATTCAGTTAGTTTTTCTTTAGGGAAAGGTACAGTTAGCTGCATTGGAGAAACATTTCAGTTTATATGATGGAATCTATCTAGGATAAATCAAACTTACTTTTCAAGAACTCACTGGACTTGGGTAAAGTCTTCAAGAGCTGCCCAAATCGAAAAACATTTAACATGCCTTGAGAGATAGCACACATATGACATATAATGATAATAGAATAAGCGTTATCGTATTAATGTTAAGGGTATAGGAGTCTGTAGTATTTGTTAAGGGTAAAGACTCCTAATAGGACACTATACCCTTAAGACAGTATTGAATGATTTTCCTATTCCTATACGTACGCATTTAACCCCTATACATTGCCCCTACGAGGCTATGATTCATACAAGTGCTATTAATAACAGTTAGCAACACAGCTCTCATAACCTGGGCCCAAAACATAAATAGTAAGATAAGATGAATATAGGGCCTGCTTGGCCTGCGCCACAGACGGCTGCGCCGCTAGTGCGGCGGACGATTCGTCCGCCACACTCTTGGCGAGCAGCGGCGCAGGTTTTGAACTAGCAACCTGTGGCGAGTGTTCGGCGTGGTGTAGCTACAGAAAATGTGTTTGGATGTGCGGCAGCGCCGCAACTGTGGCTTGGCGAGCTGCGTCGCGGTTTGGACACCAACCAAACGCGCCCTATATAGTCTGTTAGACATGTGTTATAGGTGTGTCTAGCTGTGATCTTTTCACGTTTGGCTCTACCTAGAACATGTACATGAATTGGTCCATTGACCCATGAGTATTAAGAGATACGAAACCCTAAACCTAAGCTCCACTTACACTGCAGGCAAGAGTTAAGATAAAGAGATGTTATGCTGCACTTGTAGACCAATGAACACAGGCATGGGCTCAGCTACTCAGCTTCATGTATTTATCGCACAGGAAAGAAATGAATGAATGCCAATTAATTACGAGAGGTTCCACTACCAGACACAGAACATAGACTACACAAAATATAGCAATCATATTAATTCTTCATGTAACACAATCTCATACCAGCTCAATTTTCTTTTCCTCAGCAAAAGCAATCTCAACTTCTGCATGGCATAAAATGAATTCTACCGCACCAGCACCTACAACAAGAACATTGTCAATAAGAAAGAATGAACTGTACTCTAATTGTTGCCTCCTCTAATGCTAGAAGCTGTGCAACTGAGGAAAAAATTAGCACTCAATCAATGCCACTTAATTACATAGTTGTTTACATAATAGACTAAAAGGTCATCATATAGACAATTTGTAATATATCTAAGTGATGCTGAGTATTTTCATTTCTTTTCTTTCTGAAAATGTGATCAGGACTCCAGTTTCAGTTTGTTAAAGTTTAAAATAGTGCGCGTACATGAATAGCAAAGAAGCAAACAAACAAAAACGCTAGCAAGAAGTGTCACAACAGAGAATGATAGACTCATCCATGTATAGCCAAGGCTGGAGAAGTAAAGAACATAGCACAATACATACCAAGTGTGTCATATAGTGGCACACAAAAGATTCCATGAGCATTGCAAGCCTGCAGAGAATAGAGATGGTAAGGCAAAAGGTTGGGGAGAGAAGATATGTCATAAACATAGTGTGCTTTGGTTAGTTTCAAAAACATTTCCAGCCTCTGAAGCGGTGAAAGTAATAGGTACAAATTTACTCTCTTTTTTTGAAAAATATATATAGCAGGAAAGATGGTATGCACTTAACTAAAGCTGACAACAAGACAATATTTTACCTCCATTGTGATGATCCATTCTGGGCAATTAGCACCATAGATACCACACCGACTACCCTGCAAAACCACCATATCGAATAGTCAGCACGATATCAATGATTCCTTGACAAAGAGTGCATTAACTGACGTGTCCAAGATGATAAAAAAAAGGTTCGAGTGTATTCAATTCATGCGTCTTTCCAAAGTGAGAAATGACATAACATTTCATCAAGGATGTTCAGAATAAATCAGCATCACAGTGAATTAAATAGTAGCTATACAAAATAGCGACCAAACCTTTGCAAGCCCACAGCTCCTAATAGAGTTGCCAACTTTTTGTGCAATGTCAAACACCTCCTTGTATGTCTTCCAGACGTACTCACCAGCCTAATATAGAAGATAAATTATATTTCAGTAAATTCTATGCCGCTGGAGAATTTCAGGAGAATATAAGTTTTTCAGGAAGTAACACAGTTACCTTCCCATCAATAATCTCACGGTGACCAAGCATTCTATTGTTTGGATACTTTTCCACAGCCATTCTGTGTAACGAGAGACATGGTTGAAATACAAAGATTAAATAAGCACAATGATTGTGAGACTACAGATACCTAAATCCATGAATTGTCAGAAGAAAGTCCTCTTAATTCCTCTGGTTAGTTCCTACTAAACTGTCAGTTGGAATACTAAACAAACATGAGACCATTGAGGTCTTGCGGATTAACCAATATGACATCAGCAATCCAGCATTACCACCCAAAGATCAACAATGCAAAATGATCGTGCAAAACTTATTCCACTGCTAAATTCCTTCATTGAAGTCTACAGCATGCTCGTAGTCACAATCAGTTTTACTGATTCAGACAATTCTCTTCTGATTGACATCCAGACTCGACTATTAGTGACTGCCGCCTGATCTTCAGGAGATATTACATATCCGGAACAGAAAGGACAACGATAATTTAAAAAAAAAAACTTTGCATCCAAGGCATAAGGACAGATCAGGCGAGAGAAACTGAGAACACTGAAGCGTCCAAGATTTGCTATTCGCTTATGGAATAAAGTAGGAGCGGACAAGAAGCAAAAAAGAGTCTGAAAGAGTGATTGCTTCCGCAACTGCCCAGCGAATCTCAAGCGTAACTAACTAGGATCTCGGAACATACATAAAACAGGTGAGCTCGTTAACTAATCTTGCTCGAAACTCTCATAACGAATTGGATTCATTTTGCGATTATTTTGGTCAGTAGCAGAGCAGGTGAAGCAGATAAAGTCAACTAATCCACCACCTTTTTTTGTTCAGACACATCAGCATAAGCAACAAATCGCAAGGAAAACTAATAAGCATCCTAATCTCCATGCCTCGAAATAAAAAAATAGCGAGAACAACCGAAACGGGCGTCCATCCATAGCATCTGAATCTTTATAGCGCAAGCCGCAAGAGCAGCATCCCATCAATCACCACAGATGCCACCTAGTAAGGTTCCAAGCACCAATCCCCACCACCGAGCTCACCAATGGAGCAGCAAGCTCAAGACCCTAAGAACTGAAGAGAGAGCGACGGGGAGGGAGATAGCTCACCGGAAGATGTCGTAGCAGCTCTCCAGCCCGGGGACGGGAGGCGGGAAGCCGTCGCGGGCGAAGGCGCTCCGGTAGGTGGGCCCCACGGAGGGCCGGCCGTCTGCGGCCGGGCGCCCCTCCTCGACCTCCACCACGTTCTGCATCTCCTCTTTCTCTCTCTCCTCGCCGCTCGTGAATCGTGGTCGCAGCTGCCTTGGACTGCTGCCGTTTGCTGCGAGCTGGGGGACGACTGAAATGCGAGACGCCAGCGGAGCGGGTTGGGCAGGTGGAAGTAGAGGCGAATCGGAAGACGGCGGCGCACGAGCCCACCTGTCACTGGGAGTGGAGGTCGTGTTGAAGAAACCGGATGTTGGTGCGGTTAGGTGACCTGTGCGTGGACCACACCGGATTTTCGTACCTGTCTCTCACGGTGGTCACTCGTTCCGTGACATCTCCGCATCCAAGCCTCCAAGGGGTCGCTGGTTGCTATTTGTGGTCGGCTGGTCGCAAGAATTCTGTGGCAAAATTCATATTCGGGACAGAAATCCGAAGAAAATTTGAAATGTAGTTTTTGAAGTTCAACAATTCTGGCCCAATACCACAAATGCAATGATTTCAGCGACACTTGCCGAAAAGGGAAAAGCAACTATTGCACGGCCTATTGCTTCTGCCACGCTTCCACCAGTCTCAGTGATTTTTGCATTTGCAATTAGTTAGATGCTACATAAAAAAAAATGTGACATGTAAAGAAATTTAATATGAGAGGAGATGTCTTTCATCCCATGAAAAAGAATGTGGGCACCATTTCAAACACAATGAAAGTCAAACGAACTCCACTGAGTGTTCCCTTACGTCTCAACCAACAACTGTGTCATCTAGCAATAATTTAATATTCTAGCAAACATTTGAAACTATGAAATGAAACAGCGATGCAGTTTCAATTCACAGAACAAGATCACAAAGCTGACGTGTCACTCTTGAAAACTGTAAGTGCCCATTGAGACGGGCCTTAACTACTCCCTCATTTCAATTTATTTGTGGTTCTAGCATTTAAAAATTTTGTCAAAATATTTATAGTTCTCACCCTCCAATGCATTCTCTCTCTTTATTCTCATTTTTCAATACATCATTTTCTCTGTCCTCTTCCACCTCTTGTGGTTTTTTGTGTCCATCACTTTTTTCACATCTTCTCATTTCAATTATCGTGCCTAAATTCAAAACTACAAGGAACCTGAAACGGAGAGGCTACTAGAAGCAATATATGCAACTTCGGCATTTTGTCCACAAACCTTTGATCTTAAAATTTTGTATCGCGCAGACAAGGATTATGGACATTTCCCTCTGGAACTAGAGTGACTCAATCTTTTTTTCTAAAAAAAATTAAAAGTACTAGTAGCTCATAAATGATCAGAATACGAATTTGTCCCTATGCTACGAAGGGATGGACCCTTTTTTTCGTGCTACTAGTAGAAGAATGAATGTATGGTTAGCAAGTAGTACAACCAACGACGGAACGTCGCATCACGGCATCAGGTGTACAACAAAGCGAACGTCGCATGAAGTATCAGGAGTTGGTAGTTGCCTTCCTGCATGCGGCTCACATCACAGGCGGCGCCACGCTTACCCGCGTGTGGATCGATCGAGAGGCCTGTGAACGACCCTGCCTGCGTGCGTCCCCGTCGCCCCGATAGTCCTGTGCATTGATGTGCCATGCTCGCGCGTGCAAGTTTGCAAGTGCGATGAGCTAGGGACGTCCTTGTGGCCACGTACAAGTACACGCTCATCGATGCAGATCATATGAACAAGCAGAACTAGCCTCGTTGGTACAAATTTACAAGCAGAACTAACCAAAGCGTGAAGCTTGAGCCATGTATTTGCAGGCATCAGACTTCTCCGCAAGGCAGCAAATTTGTACGTATTCTAACGGGTACTACTGGCCTTGCCAGGCAGGCGTGAATTCATCAAAAGCTAAAGAAAGAGAGGCCGGTGCACCTCGGGGCTTTGTTCGTTTGGCATGGAATACCCAGGATTTGGGCCCAAATCTAGTGGCTTTTCATGGTCTGGAGAGAATCCTGGAGTAGGCTGGAAATGTCGTTCGCTTATCTATGGGCTGGATTCCCACCGAGCCCAATCCGGCCATTGCGCCCAACAAACAGCTAGGAATCGCTCCTCGTGTCCGACCCCGTGGAACGACTCCCACAGACGCACGCGACTGCAAGCGAGGTGAGGGCGAGGGCGACGGGCGGCGCAGCGCTTCGGGACGGCGGCGCTGCGCGACACCACGGCAATGGCGCGGCCGAATCCCTTCCGATGCCCTTCCCCTCCTCAGGCATTCTCGCCGGTACGACGTCTCCCTCTCCCCTTCGTCTTGGTTCTTGGATCTTGGACGGCGGCGGCGCGAGATGATCCCCCGGCGGCGGCTTCCCGGAGGCAGTTCATGGGTGGCTTGACGGAGGAGAAGGCGCGGGAGCTGCGGGCGCGGATGTGGGTGACGGAGTGCTTCCACAACGCCATGTACCACTCCGCAATCGCCTCCCACCTCGGCCGCACCAGATAGGGTCTCCGCTGCCGCCAGCGAGACGAGAGTCTCTGTGTTTCAGTGTGTGCGTGTACATAATCGCTAGCAGTATGTAGTAGAGGAGAGGAGGATGAGACGGGATCAGGTTCTTAGCCTGGGGTCCTCCTTGTTTGTTCCTCTCGATCGCATTGCTCTGTTTCAAGTGGATTTAAAAGTTGTTGTTATCTTTGATTCTTGCGATGCTAGTTCATTGCCCTTGTCTGTAGATTCTTGTGATGTTTGTTCGAGCACGTGTGTAGATTGATTATCTACTCCACCCACCTGAAAAAATCACACATCTTTCGGTTAATTCTCAGAACGTCCCACTGAAACCATGCTCGCTCACTCTCTGCACTAGCTAACTGAAGAGAATCACTTCCTTGATTTATACTAGGTTGCAGAGTACAAACAGTAATTTCGCTCGCGTGAAGTTCTTGCGAGACAACCATGTGCGCATGATGCAGCCATGCACCCGATTCGAGTCCATTTTGCTTCTTGTGAGTTTTTCAGAATGTAGCACTGAATAATAGTAGCATTGTGAGTTTTTGAGAATGTAGCACTGCTTCTTGTCCATTTTGCTTCTTGTGAGTTATAGTAGCACTGAATAATTAGAACGATCGGTACCAGTGAAGTTCAATTAGTACTCTACTTCTGTCTCAGATCAGGTCTAGAACAAAAGCTTCAGGGGCCACACTATTCACCCTCCTGTTTGGGCACTTTCTAGACAATCCTTAGTGATCCATGTTCTCTGTATATAGCTCTTCAAGTACATAATATTATCTGATGGCCTTTAAACCTTAATTGGGTAGCTTTGTTCAATATATAATATGCTCCATGTCGTGCAAAGAACGAAAGCCAAAGCCAAAGTTCAATATATCATAATTTTTATGATGTTGTCCAGATGAGTCTGAAATTTTTGTTGTCCAAATCAATCATGCTTATTGAAACCTGCAGCACAACTGTCACACTTTTCTCTCTGAACCTAATGCTTTCACTATACACTGACTTCTTCCTATGTCTGATCAAGAATGACAAGTCTCAAGTTATTTTGTGACATGCCTTTCTCTCTTATATTCAGTATAGATTTTGCTATTCTTTAAATACATGCAGGCCAATGTTATGAAATTAAGTTTGCAACTTGCATATTATTATCTATAATCATAGCCAGACACACATTGTCTTTTGCTTGTATCTGTACTCGAAAAAATCCTAGCATGCTGGTCACAGGATGTTGTAGCTGTTGTTTGAGTTTGTGTCTCTCGTTATTTTCTCAAGAGTTTCTACCTACAAACGTGTGCAGGAAGAATTGTTGGAGTCTTGCCAAGGCCAAGAAGCTCAAGGCTGAGTACACCAAGAAGTTGGACTCCTAGAACAAGCAGTTTGAAAGAGTGTTGTATTTTACTTGGCTGAAAGAGTGTTAGTTTATGAACAGAATAGGGTTAATCTTGCATATAGGTGTCTCTGTTAAATGTGATTTATTTGGATTGCTTTATGCTTGGTAAAGCCAATCTGGTTAAGGTTGTCTGACGCTACTTGCTATGAAGCTCTGAGATCCCTGTGATTTTTCCTGAATCTTTACGTTTACTGTTTAATTACTGCATACTAGATGCCTTTTTCCTAATGTTTTACTGGATCTTTTTTTTGGGTGATGTTTACTGCATACTGAGACCTGATCACCTTGAGATCATTGTGGAATGAACATATGCTTCTTGTAGCCTGATGCATTGTGTTCGGATCCTGATATAACAGTATTATGAAAGGACAATCAGAGCCTGATAAAAATAGCATTTTTTTGCTCTCTTTGTTCCCTCTGTGCATTCCTTCCTGCTCAACCGAACAGCCAAAAACAACTGCAAGGATCGATTCCTACACCTGGATGGGAAGATCACATGGATCAAGTGACACGCATGGATCCACTTGAACCAGGCCTTGGATGAAATCAGGCATGGAATGAAAACTAAGTAACCGAACGAGCCCCGGGTCATTTGCCGTATCATCCGCCGGCCGGGGTCGGCCGGCCGGTCGCCGCCACTGCTTGCCGTGCAGCTCGTTCCGGGCCGTGCCGTGCCGTCAAATCGTTCGGACGCGCGTGACGCCTTCCGAGCCGGGAACTGTCGCCGGCACGTACGTGGCTGCCTGCGCCAGGACGCACCACGGCGACAGGAAACTTTGCTGGCCAGGGCATAAAGAAAAAGTAGCAGTTCTTTTTCCCAATTCTATCAACAACCACAAGGTTATTATTGGAAGTCCCCTGCACAACCACCACTGGCAGGTATAATGTAAGTGCTAGCTGGTCAGCACAATTATAGTTATATATTTCTTGTCCTGTTCACATTGTGGAATCAATACGTTTTCTTTATATAGGAAGGCAATCACCCTCAATTTTCACATTGATACCAATGAGCATACACTACGAAGTCACTAAAGAGCCAGATAAAAAGGGATATAAAATCATGTCAAAGAATAGCAGCAACATGATCAGATTATATAAAAAAACTCAAGCCTGGCTTTTTCCCCTACCGAAGCACCTTGTAGCCTAGTTTCTCCATGTTCTGTACATGTTCAGCTTGAGTTTTATTTGTACGTCATACAAGTTCTTTTACGCTTTCGTTTTGTTTTCAAAAGCAAACACTCGCAATGCAATACAATGATGTACCTTTTATGGTAATACAAAGGGTGTTCAAGAAAAAAAAATGGTAAAATGGTACAAAATGCTGGAATCTCCTTTTATTGATGAGAATCCTAGGTGATTAACACACATATTTTCAGCATAATTTACTGGAGTACAAGGACTCTACCGTCAACCATAAAGTGTTACTCCAAGTTAACTTTGGATAGCACATCCCTCTCCACCTATGCGTGGCTTATGTATAGGGTGCTGCAAGTAAGTTTCAAGGACAAGGAAGAAATTATTGATGTGGATGCTATCCTAGTCAGTGCTCTTAATTGGCGAATTCAATCATTTATGATTTTGTTCCTTGTGATGCATAAAGGCCGAACAAGGAAAGGCCAGGTAGAAAAAATTATCTGCTTCCAACCAGAAACATGCTATGCTATGCCAAATTGTTACTAACATTTGAAGTGCGACAGATATGCATTGTTGGGCTGAATGTTCACATCTTCCACGCCGTTGTCCTGCTCTAGTTTCTAATAGCAAGAGCTGTTAAATCAGATGGTATGTTGAAGATTGTTATTGGGTGGATTGCTGCAGCATTGCAAGTATCATCTGAAATTATTCCTCTTATGAAGCCGGTAAAATTCACCACATCTGAAGTTAATAATTGAATTTATATCGGTGTCTTTTATTTTTATGTTTCAGTAGGTCACATGGAGGCGTCCTCATTACCCTGTTTAGGACATCCGGAAATTCCTAACTTCAGGAAGGTAACGATCATATCAAGAGCTTTTGATTCAATTGTACCTCGTTCTGGATGCAAAATTGCATATCTACATATGAATTTGATGCCTTTGGTCTAAGATATCTTGAACTTATGTGATTTGTTGAACATAGTGCATTATGTTTAATACTATGTGCAATTTACAGGTTGCGAACATTATATGTGCGGGTCAGTCACTCTTCTCGTTCTGTGTTCATTCAGCATGGGCTAATTAATCCGTAGTAAACAACCTGCAACTTCTACTGTGACATTAAGTTTTAGTTGACTATTATAATTATGTTTCAGATTTCCTAGTTAACATCCTTTTAGGATTGAAGGGATGGAATGGGTTGATCCATTTTCATCCCACCCCTCACATAAATGGTTTAATATGATGAACAGAGTCGTCAAGATGACCCTATGATGGACCATTCCATCCTAGATGGGGTTAATCCCTCAAACTGAACAACAGATATATATCTTTTAATGAGCGGCATAGTATCATGGAAAGATGGACTGAACTTTAATTTATTATGTAAAGTTAGGCCCACTTGTCATGATATAGGAAAAATATCTCACTGCATCGAGCAAATAGTGGCTTCAAGACACCACAACGACGGACTTCCTCGCGAGGAAAGCGCAACCGATAACCTTTTTGTATATCTTGAGCTAGTAGGTCCTTCAAGATTAAAAGATAACAAAACTAATTTAGCTATAGTACAAACAAATGTAATTGTATTGTGTTAATAAAGCAAACTGAGAGTACCTCAAGTGGTTACTTTTTTTTCTGATGGCACGAGTATATTGCATTTAATTATGATGTGTATCTACCACGGTTCGCCAAAAAGAAAAAAACATGCTACTAAAAATTCAGAAGTTGAATAACTAGAAAACATATGATTTGTTTTTATTTCCAGTTGCAAGCATCATTGCCACACATGTAAGTTACAAATAAGTCTCCCGCAAAATAAAAGCAATATACAAAGTTAAGTGACGGGAAGCTTCACGGTGAACGCGCCTTTTTCTGAACCGAGCATGGGGGCAGCCCCTGCGTCGGCTCGCCTTCAAACAAATATGTTTTGCAGCTAATGTGTCCGCCGAACCCTCGAAGCTCCCCTTCGACGACGAACTCGGCGCTCCCGAGACCGAGAGCCTGCAGCTCACACTAGTACAATAGAGCCTGCAGCCCGTATCAGGTTCCGCATCGCCTCACGCACCACAGACCCCTCCGCCTTGGCCAGCACGGTCGCCACGCCCGGTGCGTACCGCCCTTGCCGCCTGCCGTCGATGGTGGAACGCGGCACGGTGCCCCAGGGCAGGACCACGCCGCGGTACGACACCCGCAGCGTCGCGTCCCCGCCCCCGACGTCGCGGGGCTCGTGGAGCAGGGACTCCTCCGGGAATCGGGATCGTGTCGACGTCCACGGCAAGCTCGAAGACCGGGGGCTCCCTCGGATCGTCGTTGTCTACGCTGACCAGTCCCTCGGCCGCGACGAGCCTCATGAACAGACGGGGCTCCGGGGTCAGGGCGTCGTCGATAGCCAGCGCGATCGAACTGGACCACCATCAGGCACAGGAGGCAGGCGAAAACCAAGGAGAAGACAATAATCAAAAGGCAGTCGAATTCGGCGTCCACCGGAGGACCGTGATCGAAGACGTCGTCGTCGTCCGCCAGCGATCGGCGGCGCTTGGTCTCGTCCATGTTAACTGCAAAAGCGCACGGCACGCCTGCAGGAAGGACGACGAGAGGAAGTTGTGGATTGGAAGTCTGGATGGATAGATCGATCCTGCTGCATATATATGCATGCATGCGGATTTTTGGATAGTCGGTTGAAGGTACCTAGAGAACAGAGAAAACAAGGCATGCCCCGCGTCAGAGCTGCCAATTGCTGGGAGCAAGAGTCCAGCGCCCGCTCCAAAACCGGCGACGCGCGCTCGATCAGTCACGTGCACGCTGGAACTTTGTTGGGCGATTTGCACGATTGGGCCTCGATTTGCATCTGCTTTGTGCTTGCACTCACTGACTCACACGTAACAAAGCCCATGAGATTGGCCGCGGCGACGGCATGGCGGCGCGCGTGTGATTGTGAACAGAAGGGACGACATGGCTCTGCTAATGTGCAGGTGATGCTGTGGTCGTGCTAGAGATCGATGGTGCTCTGGGATAGACCGGAGGTGCTGAGTGCTGTGGTTGAGGTGGAGGGTGGTGCTGGCTGTGGCGTTGAGCTAGAGGCTAGCGCCTGGCGGTGGTGCGATGCGATGGCTGGTGTTGGCCTGTGTGAAGGCCAGTGTGGCAGTGCTGGGCTCAGACGGCTCGCAAGGAAGCAGTTGTGACCAACATCATGAAGCAAGGTGGAGACGGTTCCATCAATCCATCCATCATGACATCGGAGGCCTTGATCCGCTCCGCACTATCTCAGGTGTGCCAGGATCAATATAACAGTCGGAAAACGTGCTTATTGAAAAGAACGATTCAGTCGTTTCCGTTAATTAAACATTACAAACGAGTCTGTTTGACCAAGTCCCGGCGCCTGGCAAAGATCATAAAGGAAAATCTGTGATCGATCGGTGGCACAGTATAACAGTTAGAATAACATTGCCGTAAGTAAAATACAATCTTCAGTGTTAAACTGAAGAGAAGTCCCTAAATATGGATGGCAACAAAGCTCAACATCTTTACCACGGACTATGCTTTGATCTTTCATGAACCGTACGTGCATGGAGGCAGCGAGTGCACCGATTCGTCTTGTACCAAGTAGGTTTTGCAGCGGAGGTGACCCAGCCCCGGAATCTCTCCGTCCACGTCGAACTCTGCATCGCCGAAAGCCTGCGTCTCGGCGTGTATCATGTTCCGCATCTCGGCCCGCAGCACGGAGCCCTCCGACGTGGCCAACGGCGGAGCTGGGGGGGGGCCGGCAGGGGCCATGGCCCCCCCTAACTTCTGAAAATTCTCAGAGGATCTGCTCTTCACAGGCCTGCTCCAGCCCAAGTTACAAGGCTATCAGCGTTGGATGCAGCAGCCCAAGAAAGCATCAGTAGTTCGCAGCCCAAGAAAACAGCAGCAGTCGGCAGGCAATAGCACAAAACGCGTCGCCGTTCCTTCGACTCGAAGCCTTTGACTGCCCGCGCGCGACCACGATTTCGAAACCAATTGCCGCGAACCGCCATGGGCGAATCAAGGCGATGCGCCCACGCCGCCTCGGCTGCTCCAGCGACATCGCAGCGGCATGGAGACGATGGATGGCAACTCCGGCTCGCCGTCGCCGGAGACGGAGGAGCCTCGCGTCCAGCAGCAAAGTCGTCAAACAAAGGTAACTAAGCCGTAACTGAATGTTCTTTTCTTCCCCAAATTAATTTGTTTCTGTAAGTCTCTCTCGTTCGAATAGGAATTTCTCTCAGCGAGCGCCTGCTAGCTGTTCGACGAAATGCCGTGCCGGTGCATGTCTGTGCGTCGTCTGTCTGCAGAACGAGTTTATCTTGGATGAGAGCTCTGGTTTGTTTGGTTTGCCCTGTTCTTTAGTTTGAGGCTGATAGTTAGAGTTCACCCAAAAGTTAACCTTGAAGTAAATCTGGATGGCTGTCAAGATGTTGTTCGTTCACTGCTTGGACTTCACCTTGGCCAACGTTGCTATAGGAAATATCCTTTTTTGCAGGCTTGTATGGCAGTTAAGTTCAGCAATTCTGCACGGACCTTTCCCTGTAGAAACTGAAGTATTTTGGCTATCTTGCTAATTATATGAAAGCGTGGTTCTAGTTTTTCCTCTGAAGAATAATCTATCGTTAGCCTGCTCTGTTTTTTTTTCCCAGAAATCATTCTTTGCTTCAGGAATCTATGTCTGATTCGTTCTAGCTCCATTTAGTACGGTTCCGGTTCTGTCATACTCCTAACTTCACACCCTTCCTGTTGTAATGTTAGAAGATCCTTTCGGTGGATTTTCTTATCGCTATTTTAAATACGAATCCATACCTGGCTCGTTTGTGCATATCTCATATGGTGCAAATTGGCCAAAAAAAAAAAAAATGCAACCAAAGATCATTATTCTTGTCCAATGGATGACCGGCCCCCCCTGGATTTCTCGTCCAGCTCCGCCACTGGACGTGGCCACCACCCTCGCCACGGTGGCGCTGGGGCCCCGCATCGACCTGCCGTCAACGCAGAACTGCGGCACGCGGCCCCATGCCAAGATGACGCCGCGGTACGAGACTCGCAGCAAGGCGTCCCCGCCGCCTCCGGCGCAGGGTCCCCGTTTGCGCTGCGTGATCCCGTCGGCTTCCACGGCGAGGCTGAAGGCCGGAGAGCGCGCCTCCGCGGCGCACGGGTCGATCTGCAGCCCGTCGGCCTCGACCAGCCGGACGAACAGCCGGGGCTCCGGGGTGGAGTCGACGGCGTCGAAGGCCGCTATGATGCCTACTATTAGGATGCTGAGAAGGACGGCGTAGACGTAGTGGATGAATGTGAGTTCCGCGTAGCAGCTGTTGGAGGCCCCTGCTGCTGGGGCCTTCGCCGCCGCCAGAGGGCGGTACTCGGCTTTGTCGTTCATCCGCGATCGATCGGGTTAGCTTGGGGCAAATCGACGAGTTGTTGTGGAGAGATCGAAGAGAGAAGTAGCGTGCGAAGAAAGACGAGTATACTTGACATGGAGTTGGGGATGTATTTGCTGCGAGATCAAACGTACTTGAGATGGAGTTGTGCGGATATTTAGGCCAGTTAGTTGCGGACACGTAACGATGCACGAGGCCAACAGATAAACTTAATTTTGTCATACGGGGTAATCAAGTACTACACTGAGTTAATTTTGCCATGCAGAGAAATTTATAATAAGATTCCTTAATATCCGTAGAATTGACGCTGACGAAAAGCTTAATTCAGCGTGAACTCTACTGCGCGCTGCTTCTCCTGAAGTCAACATGCATGGAGGCAGCGCCTCCGTCGTCAGAGCACCTTCGAACAAAAAACGTTTTACAACAGAGGCGGCGGCCAGTGTCACGGTGAATTTGAGTTCGCCTTTCTCTCAACCGCGCACGCATGGAGGTAGTGCCAGCGTCGGCTCGCCTTCGAACAAGTACGTCTTGCAGCTAACGCGGTCGCCAAACCCTCGAAGCTCCCCGTCGACGACGAACTCGGCGCTCCCGATAGCCTGCAGCTCAGCTCGTATCAGGTTCCGCATCGCCTCACGCACCACAGACCCCTCCGCCTTGGCCAGCACGGTCGCCACGCCCGGCGCGTACCGCCCCTGCCGCTTGCCGTCGATGGTGAACTGCGGCACGGTGCCCCAGGCCAGGACCACGCCGCGGTACGACACCCGCAGCATCGCGTCCCCGCCTCCGACGTCGCGGGGCCCCCGGAGCAGGGTCTCCTCCGGGATCGTGTCGACGTCCACGGCAAGCTCGAAGACCGGGGGCTCCCACGGATCTTCGTCGTCGTACACGCCGAGCCCCTCGCCCGCGACGAGCCGCATGAACAGCCGGGGCTCCGGGGTCAGGGCGTCCTTATTAACCAGCGCTATCAGGAACCCTATCAGGCCCACGACGCAGGCGAGTGCCAATAACATGGCAGCAATGAGAAGATTCCAAAGGCGATCAGTTTCGTCGTCCTGCGGACTGTCGTGATCCAATTCGCCGTCGCCCGCCAGCAATTGGCGCTTCGTCTCGTCCATAGTAACTGCAAAAGCGCACGAGACGCGTTTCGTTTCGTGAAGGAAGGACGACGAGCGAGAGAGTTGAGGATTGGAATGTTGTGGATGCGATCGATCTATCTGCATATATATGCATGCATTCGGATTTTTGGCTAGTCTGTTGAAGGTAGAGAACAGAGAAAACAAAATAAGAGGCGTGACGGCCGGCGTAGAGATGCCAATTGCTGGGAGCAAGAGTCCGGGTATGGGACGCGCACGCGCCAACCGGCAACGCGGCGATTTGCACCCTCAGCCCCTCAATCTGGTACGTGCATGCTGGAAGTTTTGTGGGTTGTTGATTGATTTTCGATTTGCATGTGCTTTGTACATGCACTCAACGTAACAGAGGCACAGAGCACAGCCGCAACCGCACAGGACGTGCACGCTGGAACATGTACAGATCGTAACCGCAAAGATTTATTATTTCATCCGGAATCTATGTGCAAAATACATTTAAAAAGGGCCACGCCAAAATCCCATTGATATGAATATACAACAGCCTAATTCTGTCCTGGACATCTTTATTATTTACACTTGCAACAAATGAATGTACAGTTACAAATACAAGAATGTACAGAGAATGAATACGCGACACATGGCAAAAGGAGAGACTCTTCAGGAGTCAGTTGTGGGATTAGATCTAACGAAAAGCAGAGCCGACCCGTTAACCCCACGAAGAATCATCAACCTTGCATCAATGTATGTACCACAGACAATCTTTGACAAATCGAACATCTCAGGTGGAGTCTGTGTGCGGATCTCTTGCAGGACATTTTGTGCAGAACTGACATTCAAGGTAGAGTTGCAGCTCATCGATACATCAACGTCATCCATTAAAATGCTTACCGTGGGGAGGCTAGCTGGCAGCTCTTTCATTTTTGAAACATTCTTCCATTTACCACGAAGATATCTCCTAGAAGATCTGGAAGATGTAATCCGACTCTCTTTACTGTCCTGTTCATTGATATAAATCCTCCCAGCAGTTATCCTTGCTGATGCGGAAACAGACAAAGTTCCTTCCGTGCCAGATTTGTCGTGAGGCCAATTAGATTCTGGCATGATTCTAAAACCAATATCTGATTTCAGAAGGAAGACAGGTTCCACGAATTCCGGCGCTTGTGCAAATGTGAGGAAGACATCAGTGATGAGGATTCTAGGGGTAGGCTGACGAAGTGTCAGACCGATGTGTCTTCCAGTACAGTACAAGAGACGCCAACGCCCAGGTAGGTGCTGAAGCCAATTCTATTGAATAAAAGCACAAAGCATAAGAGTGTCAAGCAGAGAACAAAAGATGGACGAAAAGAAGCTAATAAAGAAACAAAAGCAGATTGGTAAGAAGAACAATCGTGACACTGATAGCATCAAAGAAAATAGATCAAGAGAAATATCATGACATAAACCCTGACAGGCATTGTAAGCAACAAACTATAAAGGCTTCGCATAGTGGCAAGTAATCCCGAATACAAAATTATCTCAGAGAAAAGCTGCACAGCACATAAGGTTTATTACAATTACAACTCAGAATAAAAGGCAGTAGGAAGTTACCTCTGTCCTTAAACTGGGGTTTAGCACCTCCATCAGTTCAATGAAATATGCTAACCGTCTGCGCTGTAAATATGAGAAAGAGAACACTATAAGTTATCAAATGATACAATTTTGGGGGTTTCATGAATAACGTGTGTCCTTCACTAAATATATGCCAGTTTCTGTACTCAAGCCTTTGGGCAAGTTTTGAAAGGAAGATGCAGCTTGGGATATGAATTACCCATGCGCAGAAAAATAGTACCTGATGACGTCCATAGATATAATCTTCAGCCATGCGAACAGCAGTCGATCCCAAGCCCCATCGTACGATATTCACAGATGGATTTATGCGCCATTTAGGCCCACAAAGGAAGGGGTGCCGCAATGCTTCAAGACAACTGAAAATAAAAGGAAAGACAACTGCATATTAGCTGAAAACTAATATGCCGTGATGCTGAAAAGCAAATGTGTTTAAAAAGTTTGCAGTGCTTAAACTTGTGGGTGTACAAGTGTCGCTGAATAGTCTTACCTTATCCTTTCCTCAGGTTTTGTCGCAAGCAATAAGGATAAAAGATTCCAACCAGCACCCCAGTGCCTATCTAGGATCTAAGGAAAAGGATAAAAGACACTATCAGATTGCATGAAGGAATGTTATGTTGATATATAAAGAGAAGTATAAATCCTTGCCTGCAGACCAGCATTCCCAGATGGTGAATTTTGGCAGAGAATTGGTAGAAGGAACTCGCGCAAACATGATGGATCATTTCCCTGAAATAGATACCCATGATTGAAACAATAGTTCTGAACTCCAATTACAGAAACTAAAAGAAATTGAAGTTGGTTGCATCCACGTGGCATTTTATCTCGAAACTAAGTGAATTCAGCAAATTGGAATAGATCTCTGTAATATGCCAATATTATAGGTGAGCAGAAAATCTATTGTTTTTGCAGTAATAAAATATAACTCTGAAAGTCAGGATAGTGGAGCATATGCTTTCATTAGGTTGTCTTCTTCATGACATTTCTATATTTCTGTACTTAATGCCATCAAACATTCACCTTGAAACCGTTTGAACTAAGTGCTTGACTAAAGGATGCTCTCTGACAGGCATACTATGATCAACACAGATCTTTGTGAGAGGACTAAAACATAAATTGGCAAGAGTATATAACTTGGAGGAAGTCGCAAAACACACCTTTGTCAAGAATGATTTGAATTTAAAGAAAGTTGAAGGGTCCAATAGTTCTCTCAGAACCATCTTTGCCATGATGAAGCCAACACATCTAGCAAATAAAAACAATTCAAACTCCATATTTCATGGTAACCACTGATTAGCTGTTTCCAAAAGCAGTACAGTAGATGCAAATTTATGCTTCTCAATTTTATTTAACCTTACCTCATGTCAAACGCTATCATCATTTTTCGTCTTTCGCTATTACTTGATATTGTGCTATTGCTAGGATCACCGTCATGAAAATCAGCAGCATTTCCAAGGATGCCAACCTGAAAACATAAATAAACCATGGATATGACTTGTTATGTTATGCATAGATAGATGCAATAGTAGCTATAGCTACACCGCATTGGGACACAAAATACACAAGGTAACACAGTCTGTACTTAAGAGGCTTTGTTGGGCATTGACTCACTCAATTCGTAGTCGTTAATTTAAGATGTGGATGTCATGAAATGCATGTATGCAAGTCATGCATTTCTTTACGTTGGTATGCTTATGAGAAACCAATTCAAATGTCATATTCAACTGTACTACCTGTTCCTGCTGAAACGGTCCACACAATCTCATTCCAGAGTCAGTAGCTTATAGCTGTTTGTTTCTATCAATAATGCACACATTGTAATAATCAAGTTGTTGATGAATTGATTATTTGCTATTGAATGAAGTGACACAACCAAGTTTGTGATGTTTGGATTCTTGGTATGATACAATTTTAGAATACTTGATTACCTCACTCAAAACTTGGAATAGGTATAGGAACCAAAAGGTAAGATTTAAACATTGGAAAATATGATAAGAACCAGAATGAGGTACAAAAGCACTCGTACAGCATTTCAACAACAGCGGTAGCGTAGTTCAATCTGGTACTACCTCCTTTCTTAAAATATGGTGTTTAGGACAACAAATCTAGTTCAATTTGAAATAAATTAGCTATTGTAAATGTCATGTATTTACAGACGAAGGTAGTATCTTTCATAGAGCATTTAATTTTTCTTAGTTAAGCAATGAATTTGCATAAAAAATGATTGTTGTGCAGTACTACATAGCTAGAAAAGACATTCTCCTTAGGTTTTGGGAGTATATATAGATGTGCATTTACAATGGGCGATTCACTCAGCGATCAAAATATAATTGTAATAATTAATGACCACCTAATGCCTCAATGAGAAAAGAGTCAAGTACAAACTAGTTGGTTAATAACACACACAAAGTTGGAGATGGGTGTTGATATGGCATTTAGCATGTTGCACTTTATATGTATAATTCAGCTACCCACAGCAAATAAGTTAACCTGATTTATAAAGCACACATCAAAACGGCAAGGTAAACTGTTAAGTATATAAATACACTGTGTAATTGAAACAATGTAGTAGCTGCAAAATTTTGGTCACCCCAGGGCAAATAGTGACCATATGTTGTTTTAAAATCATGCTGAAAAAGGAATGTATTTTTCGGTTGTCCAACAACACTGCACAAAATAGCATGTCCACCGTACACTGAAGCATCATTGCAAGGACAGGATACGAAAGCTGAGGTTAACACAAACAAAAAGAGAGGCTGCTCACTTTGACATGCTTGTCTATCGGGCTCACATGAACATTCTCCAGCCTAAGTTCAGTATGTGCAAGCCCATGGCTATGCAGATAATTTACCTGCAGTAAATAAGATGTAACTTCAGTTCCACACCAACAGGTAAATGAGTGCTTCAGAAGAATTAAACTATGTAGCTTACACCAATCAAAAGGTCTCTCATCAATATTCTGATCAGACGCAGCTGTCGAGTAACAGCAGGCCCTCCTACTGAGTCATCTCCTACCCTCCTAACTTGTTCTTCATCCAATGCTAATGTTGCTTCCAAGGTCGGAAGCCAATCCGAAAGTTGCAACCAGTGACGCAAGGAATAACTCCCATGATACTGCATAACAAATAAAAATAAAAACTCTAACATACCAAATCAAAGAACCAGTACTTCGACTAGAGCATTGTTAAATCCCTGACAAAGCAGAATTTTGGCCTTTTAAAAGAATAAAATGGAAATACACAATAATAGCTCTGAAGAGTTCTAATAATCTGCTGGAAGAACAAGAAAAATCTAATTTTAAATATACACCCTAAACTCGTGAGCTGACATGAAAATGACTGTCATATTGTCGTAAGGCCCCAAACTGAACTGAAAGTGACATTGTCCCGTTTAAGACCAGCCAGATGAGAACGCTAACCCCATGCACCAAGATAAACGGGACATTGTCTTCCTCCGTGGCATTGTCTGAAGTGATGTAGCCGTGGACCTGCAGTGCGTAGGAGTCGTACATCATTTGGCGGCGAGCCAGCTTCTTCAGCACCTGCGATCATATAACTAGCCCAGCTCAATGGGCGAAATCCACACGCGATAAACAACATTCCAACAGAGGAGAGGAAAGCCACCTCCAGAGCGCGTCGGCCCCTGCGCTTCGCCTGCAAGCTCTTCAGCTGCCGCAGCACCACGGTTGATCCGTACAGCTCGCTGAGCATCAAATTCATATAGATTGGTCATGGATGCAACGGTTTCCTACTAGCTACAGTGTCCTAGGCCACTGACCTGCTCGTATCGCGCACCGTGGCCTCGAAGATCATCTCATCCGACTGCATCACGAGACAAAGCAAAAAAATGGACGAAAATTGCACTAACCATTAGCAACGAGGGAGGAGGAAACGAGGCAAAATTGGCAAGAAGGACGCGAATCAAGTGGATCCCAATTAATACCCACCCGTCCGTGGAGCCCGACGCTGACGCGGTCGGCGACGGCGAAGTCGTCCATGTCGAACCTGACCACGGGGCACGGCCCCGCTGCAGCAGCCGCCCCCTCATCCGCCGCGGCCGTCGAGGGCGCCGACGAGCTCGCCTCCAATCGGAATCTCCGCTGGCCACGCGGATGAGCGTGGACACGGCATGAGGGGCGGGCGAGGCCGACGGGGGAGGGACAGGCGGCGGCCGCCGCGAGAGGCATGTTTCGAGTGGGTACTGGTTGGTTGGTAGCGTCAGTCTACTGGTCGGAGGAGATCGCAGCGGCGCAGCGTTGGAGGTAGGCGGGAGCTTGACTTAAGAAGAGGCGGGGGCGCGAGGCGGTTGCGTGCGGGGAAGCGGCGGGGCCGCGGCAGCCATGAGCTCGGCGCGCGTCCGCCTCACTCCGCGCCGCGCCTGCGACCAAGCGGCCGTGCGGGGGCCCCGATATTTTTTGGGCGCGGTGTACCAGCTCGTCCCTGAGCCGGCGCTTGTCCGTTTCCGCCATTTGGGCTGTGAGGTGGCGAGCCGGAGTCGAGTGGTCCGCCGGTCCGTGTCCACTGTCCAGTTATTGCCGCCATTGTGACGTATACCCTACAATTTTACACATTCATGAACAGATGCTGCAATTATACCTGTTTAAGAGGTTAAAAAAACAATTTACACATTCGGTTAAAAAACAATTTACACATTGTAGTCAGAATAAATCATAATATCAGTACCATTCAAGTGTTTCTTTTGAGAATCTACCATTTATTTTCTTTTGCGGTGACCATTCAAGTGTTTGATGTATGACCAAAGCATTTACCTAGCTTGTCTTGATGATTGTACTATGTCTTCAGGATTATATATACTTCCTTCCGTTTGGAAATAATTGCCACAAAAAATCACTGTAGTAAAGTTGACTCTGTTTTTTTCTGCAAAATATTTAGATACATTTGAAAGTATATAACGCTAATGTAGTGTGCCTCAAAACCTACAAAATAATATGAAAAGTTGAAGTAACTAAAAATATTTTAGAGAAAAAGACATGTAGTCAAAGTTTCAACAGTAATTTTTCGAAGGACAGGTATTTTGAAACGGAGGTAGGTATCATATATTTAGAAATGTTTCTTGTTATGTCAAAAATGTTGACCACCGTGATGACGATGGTTCTGCACTGGCAAGCATCATCGAAGGTGTGAAGAGCTAGGTCAATAATAGCAATTGCATTTCACAATAGACACGCAAGCTACTCAACTGCGAGGTTAGGATTAGAGACGAGGGTGGAATTGAATATTTTCTTAGGCCGAGCATAGGGACACAAGTCAGTTCCTGTGGCAGAGCTTCGTCAGCACGCGCTATGCTGACCTGCGGTGCCGCATGCCAAAGCGGTTTGTGGATAAAAGCGGCGGCGACAGCTGTCGGACGACTTTCATAAAAATATCCAGAAATTGACACAGATTCAACACAAGAACTAATTACGATCAATGCAGACAAAGGTAGCGGTAGCAATAAAAAGGATCAATGGAGGCAAGGAACCTTGCCGAAGGTGAGCTAGATAATTGAACAAATATTCTCTAGAGAAAGTTCATTAAGGAGACAAGAAGTCCACAACCTGCAACGACGAGAAAGCTTGTAAAAGGTAAACTATATGGCATTGAAGATCTAGGCAACGATGAACTACCACAAGTGGACTCCTAACCAACGGACCGAGCATGTAAAACCAAGAATGACGTGAGTCAGAAAAACGATCTCCCACCTTGGTGCCTTTGGCGAGACTCGAACCCGAGCTAACTACCTGAAAGATTGAGCATGCAGCTACTCGAGCCAAGCTCGCTTGGCTTACCTTCTCCTTTCGTGCGTCGGCCAACACAGTCCCGCGCGAGGCCGAGGCCACACCTCTGCCGCCCTTTCTCCTTTCGAGTGCCGCGTAGTGTGAGGCTGAGGCTGCACCACCGTGGGGGCCGCCGCTGTGCTGGTCATCCAACTTGAACACTAGCGACGGATCGAACTGGCATCGTGTTGCCTCGGGCCGGGAATCAGTCATCGAGGGAAGGAGAAGTAGGGGGGCTTTCTTTGGGCCAAAATTGGGGGTAGGCCGCGGCATCTGGCCCACCCTTTGGACTCCACATACAAGGGCGGATCTATCGTGGAGCAAGGGGGCTAGAGCCCCCCACCACGTCATCTTTTATCTCTCAGAGGCTGGATATCGCTTGAGGTTGTAGGCAACCTTTGCGGAGGTGAGTTTACAGGCCACACCCTACTAGGCATCGAAGTTTGGGCTACGGTCTTTTGAGAACAGGAGGTCTAAACCTTAGTAGGCCTTTGCTCTTTAGATTTGCTCAGCCTCTTAGTACTTATTACGTGCCGTGTGGCACCCAGTACATGTGACGCCGACAGGGCTGGCAAGGAGCGCAATAAGAAAGAGATATCTCTGGTGAGAAGGTCAGTGAGAATGACAAATAACCCATAGAGATAATTGCAAAAAAACTGAAGAGGAGACCATTACATGTAGAAGTTTGACCACAAGCTTGCTTCAATCGGAAGGAACAAAACCTGCCCCTAGAATCCGCCGCTTTACCACAAAAAACCGATGTGCCTATATTAGTAGTGAATCATATTCGATTTGTGATGACGTATGCAATGACTTATTTTAGTAAGCGGACTTTTTGTGAAACGCCTAACATGAGATGTCTATCTAGATAATTCATCTGTAAACTGAACGATTTAGATTTCTTGTTGCACTCCCGCTTGTGACATCGACAGGGCTCGCAAGGAGCACAATAGGAAAGTTATATATCTGATGCGAAGGTCAATGAGAATGGCAAAGAAACAATAGAGATAATTGCAAAGAAACTAAAGAGGAGACCATTGCGTGTAGAAGTTTGGCCACAAGCTTACTTCAATCGAAAGGAAACGAAACCCGTACCAGGGAAAAACCGATATGCCTATATTAGCAGTGAATTATATTAGATTTGTGATGACGTATGCACTGTATTATTTTGGTAAGTGGATCTTCTGTGAAATGGCTAACATGAGATGTCTATCTAGATTATTCATCTGCAAACTGAACGATTTAGATTTCTTGTTGCACTCCCGCTACTCGGAGTGCAACAATGTAAGCCGTTCGTTTAAGGATGAAAGGCCCGTAAACACCTCATCCTAGGTGCTCTTCGTTGTTCTTATTTCGTGTGGCTTAACCTCCGTGAAAGATCAGCAAGATCCTCTGAATTTTATCTCGAGCCGTGGAGCGATCGAGCCAGTTTTGCCAAGAACTTGAGAGACCCGAGCCGTCCACTGCACTGCAGCCCAAGGACCCGCGCGCGACGCGCCTCGACTGATCGCCTCTCGCCTCTCGTGTCCAATCCCCCGCCCAACACCCGCGCCGCGCCCCTTCGGCCCCAGCAAAACCACCCCCGGGCCAAATCCCCAGCCACACCAAACCCCCCTGCAAATCCAAAGCCGGAAAACATACCACCATTTTTTTCTTTTCCCCATTTTCTCCACCCACGAACTCGTCGTCTCCCATCCCCCGCCGCCGCCTCCACCCCTCCCTTCCGCCCGTTCCCCCGCCCCACCAAAACCCTAGCCGCCGCGCGGCCGACGCCCTCCCCGCGGCTCTTTCCCTGCCGCTACGGCCGCCCAGATCCTCCGGATTCCTCGCGCGACCTAGGGCTTCCCGTCCCCGCCTCGCCAGCCCCCGCATCTGACCCCGTGGCGGCGTTCGGGCGAGGGTTGGCCCGCCATGCCTCGGAGCTCGCGCCACAGGTCGCACCGGTCCCACAGACGGGGTGGTTCCGCGGACCGGTCGGAGTCGGAGGGCGAGGAGGTGGTGGTGGCCGGCGCGCGGGAGGAGGCTACGGCGGCCGCTAGGGTTTCGCGAGATCCCGAGCGGCGCCGCTCGTCGGCGGGGAAGGACGCAGCGAGATCGGGGAACGGCTACGCTGAGCACGGGAGGAAGAGGAAGGAGAGGGTCGAGGAGGCCGTGGTGGATGTGGTGAGCGACCGGTGGAACAGTGGCGTCTGCGAGGATCACCTTGTCGACAAGAGGTCCAAGAGCGATGCACTTGGGCATGTGGATGCGGAGAAACAGTCGGACAAGCCCAAAGGATCAGGGGACGAGTCCAAGAGGTCAAGCAGGCGGGCAGCGGCTTCTGATGAGAGGATTGATGACGTTGCATCGAAGAGTGATTCTGCGAAGCGGCGATCAGAGAGGGAGAAGGATTCAGGGAGGAGGGAGAGTACAGGGCAGTACAAGGATGATCGAGATAGGGACAGGGAGAGGGAAAGGGAAAAAGAATGGGAGAGGCAGAAGGAGCGAGACCGGGAAAAGAGTAGAGATAGAGAGCGGGAGAAGGAAAGAGAACGTGAGAAGGAGAGGGAGAGAGAAAGGGAGAGGGAGCGGGAGAGGGAAAGGGAGAAAGATAGGGATCGAGAGCGGGAGCGGGAACGGGAGAGGCAGAAGGATCGGGAGAGGGAAAAGAAAGACTATGATTCCAAGCATGACAGGTATGATGATGGGGGTAGCAGAAAGAGTGGCTCAAAATCAGGTAGAATGGAGGAGGAGGTTTACTCGTATAGGAGAGACACAGAGATCAATGGTAAAGTAACCCTTTCTATGCATCTTTTCCTACAATGCATGTTACGTTTTGGTTATTTATGCTATACTATGCACTGTTCTCGCTACTTTTGGTTATATCCCAATGATTTATCAGCTTGTGTGACATTTCTCTTGAGCAAAATAGCAAGGCACATTTACATTTGCTTCTATCATTGTTTTATTCTTATGGCCAAAATTATTGTTACATGTACTTAATGTCTTGCTAGCTAGTATGAATTACTGGACATGGCTGATATGATTGTTGTGGAATGCCGCACCTTTGGAGCTACTGTTGTTACACAGCGAGAAATCCAATCAAAATGTTGTTCTTTAGAACTTCGATTCTTCACCTGCTAGGTTGACCAGAATGCTGGAGTTGCAATCTGCTCAGTCAGAAAGATTATAGCATTGAACATTTATTTAGCAATGGAGAGCTGCGACCTAGGTATCTCAGGAAACTGATCGTGTGATTACAAACTCACTGTTGATATGTTTAAGAGTCCTCATTGCTCATTCTATAGCTTGCCGTTGATAACTTGTTATATAATAATCTGAAACCGTCTTTTATCTACTTCTGGACTGTTGCATTCGATGATACTGGGTAATTTATCTGTGATGTGGAATGATATCCCATAAGTATTTTAATTGGATGTCTATTGTAGTTATTTGTTTTGCCTGGCTGCTTTTCATTTGAAGTTGTCATGTGTTTGTTTCTTTTTGGGTACTATGTTCACTAAATTGAATCTTTTGGAAGCAGAAACTCCAGCAAAAGAGAAGTACTCCCAATCTGATAAGCAACCTGACAAACACGGCCGAAGAAAAGACGACTCCGAAGATACAGATAAATGGGCTGCTGAAAATAGAGACAGTGATGACAGAAAGACTCTGTCCAGATATGAACATGGTAAAGCTAGGAGTTCTAAGGAACAAAGGTTTGATGATGACAAGTACAAAGAAAAGTACAAGGATGATTATGGAAGGGATAGAAGACAACAAGATGACAAGTTTCTGGATGAGCGTGTGACCCGAGACCATGAAATTGAAAGGGCTGATTATAAGAGTGCTAAAGATGGGCACAGAAGCTCCGAGACCCATTATAGAAAGGATGCAGTTCAAGATGGTGACCATCATGATGATTATGGCAGTAGGTACAAAGAAAGTAGGGGGAGAAAGAGACCTCCTGAAGAAACTGACGACCCGTATGATTTAAAGCCTCCAAGCACACGTGATCGTGTAAATTTGGAAAAATCTTCAGGCAGTGGGCGTCTTGATTCTCTGATTGAGAGAGCAAGACCTGATCGTAGTTCTAGTCCAAGTAAACTCCATGCAAGAAGTTCACCAAGTCCAAGTTCTTATCACGACAAAGATCAAAGCTGGTAACTTTTCTTCTGTTTGGTTATATGTGAAAATATCACATTTTTTCTCTTGAACTGATTGCAGCATTGTAGTTGTATATTGCCTGAGTGTTGTATTATTTTCTTTGTGTCAAGTGACTGGTTTACTGTAATTGTGAGAATTTCTTGCTTATTCAGTACATTTCTTTGGCGCATAGACTCTGCAAAACTGTTTATGTATTTCTTTGGAAAGGGTAGCTGCCAATCTGGCATCCCTGTGTGACAGGCAAGCTTGATAGGAAGTATTGCCGTTTGGACCTGAATCGTCTTTTTTGTTTTTATTAGCTGATGATTGAGGTGAACGTGCTCCTAACAGTGCCCAGTGCTCACTAATAGATTATAGTTTCTGTGGACGCCTCATGAATATAGTTTTGATGGATGGGGGTTTATCAGGTATATTTGCTGACTTAAGGTCCTAGTTATTGTGGTTGCGGAATCCTGCAAAGAGAATAATGTTCCTCTTTGAAGTACAAGGTTACAGTTTGTTTACCTAAAATGGTTGGGGTAGCTTCCTCACTCCTAATTGAGTTTGATCTCATTACTACTCCACAACAAGATTTTCATTTCTATATGGGCTGGAATGGATCGGTAGGTTTGGAAGTTCCTCTTTGTGGTTTAGGGATACTGTTTGTTTATCACATGTTGATTGATTCTTCATTGAGGTTTTTTTTTTAAAGTACACAAAGAACATGCTATCTTTTATCTTTTAAGTGTATGATTTATGTTGAGGGGGATCAAACTATAATGTGTAATAGTCCTGTGATATGCCTATGTGTATCTTCGCAGATGTGGACTAGGAAAGAGTTGGGATATGCTTCCATTTCGTGATACCTGGTCTAGATGTTGGTTTTATGTTAAGAAATATGAATTCTTGCAATTTTATACTATTTGTTCATCTCATGGTTTTTTTTGCTCGAATGCTTTGCTGCTTCTAAATTTTTACTGGTTATGTCCAGGCATGGATCTAAAGATCACGGAAGGAGAGAAATGTCACATGACGAGAGAAATAGTCGACCAAGAACATCTTCTGGGAGAGAGAGGACACCTGCCATTAGATTTCGTGATAGAGATGGGGAAAATTGGTCTTCAGAAAGGCTGAAGCAGAAGGAAGATCATCATCCTCGTGACCTACCATCGGAAATTTCTACATCAGCACAGTATGATCGCACACCTAGGAAAGACAAGCATACTTCACCAAAGCAGTTGTCTGAAAAATCTCCATCTTCAGGCGACCAAAGGTTTTCCAGTAGGCTTACTGGTGGACGAAGTCTTGATAATAAAGGTGAAAGAAACAGTGTTACAAAGTACAGGGATAGAGACGGTGACCTGTCCCAAGAACGGTCGCTTCATCAGGATCGAACACCAGCTAAAGTTCCGTTCAGAGAACCAACTCCTTCTGGTTCGTCCATAAGCAGAGGTGGCCATTTTTCAGGTGCATCACCTAATCATCCTCTGCCACCATCTGTGAGGCACAGACCTGAAGATTCTTCCTTCATGGGTTCTCATGATGATGACCGTAGACCTCAAAGTGGAGATAGGAGGTTCCATGGCCATCAAAAGAGGAATGATATGAATTCTGGACGTGGTCATGGCTGGAACAACCCACCAAATTGGCCTGCTCCAGTTGCAAATGGTTTTGTCCCCATCCAGCATGGTGCACCTGGATTTCACCCACCTGTCCATCAGTTTCCTGCCCCTCATATGTTCAACCTTAGGCCTCAAATGAAGTTGAACCAACCTGGAGTTTCGTATCCTATGCATGATGCTGTTGACAGGTTTTCGACCCACATGCGCCCATTTGGTTGGCCTAACCCTATGGATGAATCAATCCCACCTCACCTTTGGAATGGAAGTGCATTTCCAGGTGAACACTATATGTATGGTAGGCAAGAGTGGGATCAGAACAGGAGTCATGCTGGCAGCAGAGGGTGGGAGATGGCCGGTGATGCGTCGAAGGGATTAAATGAAATACCTGATGGTGAACTTCCTGTTGCTAAGAAGGAGCCTGACTCTGCAGCAACTGCTATTTCTGAGTCGTCTGGTGGAGAACACAATCATCAACCTCTGATTGAGCATAAAGAAATCGAACACTTGACTTCAGAAAACTTCGAAGCTAAGGATGATTTAAAAACCTCGGTAAAAAGTTTGGAATCTTCTCCAGGAGCACCCCTTAATACTTCTATGCTTTCAAAGAATGGTGCTGTCTTTTCTAAAAGCTATCTATCCAGAATTAGTGTGTCACGTGATCTTGTTGAGTCTGAGTTGTACAACAGATGTATATCCTTGCTGGGAAACTTGGGGGTGGCAAAAGACCCACAGGCAGTCAAGTCTGAACTTGTTCAGGTATTTACATTCGTTCAAATTGATGTTGAGCATCTGTATTTTCATCTACTTTTGCAATTCTCATGGTAGCTGTTACTTTTTTTGTAGCAGAACAGTGGAAATATTGGAAAAACTACCAGTAACCATGGAACCCCCAATCTGTTGAGTTCTCTTTACCTCAAGAGTAACAGTACTATCTTTCAGGCAAGTCCTTTTCCTTCCCCAATCTTCTCTAGAACTTCTGATGTCGAAGTGGAAATCTATTTGCATTCGCTATTTTGATTCCCAGAGCACTGTGACTTTTGTTATCTATATGGTAGAAAACGGATTGTATGCTAAATTTCTGTTTTTCCTCGTAACAGCGAGCTATGGCCCTTCACAAGAATCAGACAAGAAAGGTTTTTGCCTTTGCTAAGACTGAAGGGAAGATGGACTTACCAGAAGCTAGTCATGACACAGAAATGCTTGACTGTGCTCCAAAAGAATCAGTGGTGAGTAACCTTGCTCCACACCATAATGTTGATATAACGAGGGAAGGGTCACCCTCAAAACAGGAACCTGGTGATGGCATTGGGGCTGCAAGTCCATCAGTTACAGAATCTGCTGGTGTGGAGGCGCCCCCAGCAATCTCGCAACCTGATGAAGAGATGGAGGCGATGGCACCACAAGCAATCACAGAACCTGACAAGGACATGGAAGATGTGGTACCTTCAGCAATTGAAGTATCTGCTGATGTCCTGAAGGATGGTGCGCCACAAGTAACTCTGGAACATGGTGCTGAGCAGGGGGATGCTACACGTCCTGATGCCATGGAGGATGTTGCACCTTCAGCCGTTGGAGAATCTGGCGATAGCATTGAGGTTATGCCCCCTGCTGTCACAGAATCTTGCCAAGGCAAGGCAGATGCTTCTGCTGCTGCTAGCCTTCCTGATGGTCATGTGATACCACCTTCCATCATGCATGAAGTTGCTGATACAGGTATGGAAGATGAGATGGGTAACGCCATTGGTGATAATCCTGAGAATGGTGAAGTGAACTCATCTAGCCTTGGCCCTGAGTTGGATGTCACAGCAAGTGACGCTCAGGATTCTGAAGCTTTATCGGTGGGAAGTAGGGTAAATTTAAGTCGGATACCTAATTCCCCAGAAAGTACACATTGAACTCCTTTTTATTCCATTTTTAATTCCTTTTTGGTCTGAGGGTCTTGCACCCTCAGTCTAGTTCTCTTTTGAGTTGCATCGTTTTGTTTGCCCTTTCTAGTGTTGGCAGTGGGCTAGGTGTTTTGATGGGAACTTGGACGTGCCTATAGAAAGCAGGAACTGCAGGATGGCATGCGTGTCGAGCTGCGTCCCATGCCAATGCTGCGGTGTCTCGTGGCTTCTGCTTGCACGTACTCGTACCACTGCATCTTTTTGGGTAGCGTCATTATAATAGAAAAGATTTCCCATCTTGCCATTCTCACTGCATGGTATATTCATTTTTCTCGGATGGGGTTGATGGCAAATTATCAGGAACCGGAAAGGATAAGTGCGTTAGTGTTTCGTCCTTCAGCTAGCTCCCTTGGAAAACGTAGGATAGCCCCATTATAGTAGTGTGCTAAACAGGAAGTTGTGGTTTTACCTATCGATTTCTATAAAACTTGCTACATGGGTTGGGCTTATCTCGTTTTAACCTCATTCAGAGGCTCGACAATCACAACTGTTCTAACTTAAAATTTGGTTTGTTCTGGATGATAAGCATTTCAATATACGCATCTATTTGGTATGACACAAATTTTCTTCAAAATCATCTACTCGTTTTCACTTTAAAGTATTTTTGTAACTTTGAAAATATTATTACAGCGCATCAGGCTAGAAATAATAGGCAAATAAATTTATAATATGAACGTACAACACTAAGGTTGTTGCGTCTTAGTAAAGAAAAAAACTGGTGCTGATGATGATCTTGGAAACAATATAGCTAATGCGTGATAAGTGGTTTACCCTAGAAAAAAAAAAAGTAGGTTGCTCCAACCGGCTGTAGTCGGCCGTTTAAGTTGGGCAGTATGGCCTGGTTGCTTCCGTGGAGCAACTGGAGCCTCTGATGAAGGATAATTGGTTGCATAGTACCGACCCTAATAAAGATCCATACGACCGTTCCCATTTCTGTCAAATCATGATATTATCTCAAAAATCATTTTTTTTCCCTTGAGTTCACGACCAGCAGTGGTTACTTTGATGTCAGTGAGGAAATCGAGGCGTTGACTTCATGTATTTACCCTGGCAACGTAAACATTTGCGCTTCGCCACGAAGTTCATGCGTAAATATTCTGGCTGGATTAGTGTACAGCAAAGATGCTTCTGGCTCTCCGGATTATTTATAACTTATATATACAAAGTTAAGTTTAGGGCGACGGTTCCTCTCGGCAATCGGGGGATGACAATTTTGTCGCAGAACTCGTTCGCAGACGATAGCGCGCACGGGCACAACGGCGTCGGCGGAGCTCTCCTTGTGCGCTCGGAGTCCCACCGGAGCCGCCCGCGCCGCGGGAATGCGGGAGGAACGGATCGCGCGGCCACTGTAAGGTTGGAGTGCGGCCTCGGGTGGAGCCCGGCGAGCAAGTATGACGTTTCTTCTGTTCCGGCAACGTGCGCTAGCCTGGGGAATCCGCCGCGCACCGGATCGGCGGCACGTGAGCTAGTACACGGCACCGGGGAACCCCGACGACCGCGCCGCAAATGCTGTAGGACACACATGACGGGATTGCGGGATCGCTCGATGCGATGGCACCTACGCCCGACGAATCCCGGGAGCTGGAGGTACCACCACTCGCGCCACCGCTGCCCCGGTGTATGCATCAGCTGCTCCGACCGGTGAACTGGAGGTACCTCGACGACTGCTCCGTGGAATGCATCAGCTGAACTGCACAATCTGTGTGTAGCAGCATAGTGGTTCTATTTTGTTTTAATAAACCGGAATACAAACCGGACTGTAGACACAGATTTGTTCACAGAAACATTTACATTACCTTTTTAATCCGTCCAATGCCAATAGAATAAATGAAGAAAGACCATGCCCTTAATCTGGGAAAAAGGTCGAGGAATGGTAGGTTCCTCATCATACCGGCAGCAGCGCCGGAAGGCGTTAATCTTAATACCAAAGATACCCCCCGACTGGCTCCGGCAGAAATACATTGAGGAAGAGCATCTTCAAAAGAGCCCTAAAACCTCTCTTTAAATCAAAATAATGAGATTCAATGAAAAAAACCATCTCCAACAGCACCTTAAAACTACTCCCAACTTTTTCATACCCTCTAAACTCTCATCATTTTGTACCTACAAACAGGAAAAGAATTAGGATCCTCATTTCTTCATCTTTCACTAGAATTAATAATTTTATGGCCCCAAATGCTGACGTTGCACAATCAAAAGTGTTTTGATCCACTTTTAAGGAGAAACTGAGGAAAGAAAAATTACCCCGTATAATTTTTTGGTTAACCCCAAAAACAAGTTTATAGGGCTAATTTTTTTTAAATCTCTTGGAGATGCTCTTACGTATGCAAATGTGCAAATATAGCACGGGCGCAAAATTGTTTTCATTAGAAACAATGGAATTGTAATGAATACATTTGTGGTATTTACAAGAATGGGAACTCTAAGGCTTTCAGCTCGACTAGACTTATTCCTAAAATGAATGTAAAAAAAATTGGGAGAGGGTAAGCATATACCACAAATGAATCATGAAAAAAAAATTGAAAGGGAAAAAACCTATGTGAGGGTCCAGTCACATCTACAGTAAACTAATTCATGAATTTGCGGCAGTTAGGCGTCTGGCAGAGGCAAGGAACTTTGCGTTCGTCAGCCTCATCAGGATCAAACAGGTAGTCATACCTACAAAATACACAATAAATAAATTTGATTAGTCATTATGTCATTTGCAGAAATGTTAAACAAAGAGATAAAAATATCAGTTTATGTATCGTACGTTAGCTCATCACCAGCACGGACATTTTTCTTGGCTATTAGAACAATACGGCTCTCATCATGCCCAACGCTCATAATCCTTGCATAGCAGTTTGGTGTGCACTGTATCAAAAAGTAATGGAGAAGCATCATAAGTGTCCATTTCAGTCAGGTATATTCAAAAGGGAGATATGATCCTTACAGAATGATTAATCAGGCGTGCCACATTTCCTTTGTCTGTGGCATCAACTACTACTTCCTCGCTGATTTTGAAAAGCTGTGTATACATATAAAAGAAAAGACAACATTGCAACACAATTACTATTATACCACGCAAGTAATGGAAAGACATGGACAAAGAGCACATCACTCAACATCGAAAAAGAATACATGACTAGACATCATTATTAATGCAATGTATGACCCCCCTAAGAGCATTCAAAAGCATAAGAAAATCAGCATAATACGATCATCAGACCCGTAACGTCATGTGTATTATATTAAACGATAATGCTACTTCCAGGGGAGAAAATATAGTCATCAAACGTTTTACAAGGTGGCTGACAAACTGAAATCATGTAAGATGACTCACATAACAATCTTTGCCTTGCACGCGATATTTTTCTTCCCGTAAATCAGCAACACTTCGTCTGACCTGCTCACCACGATACTCAAGCACCTGAAATATATAATTCAAAACTCTAGCATGAGCAATTTATTGAGAAGCGGCGCATTCGAAACTCTAGGCAAATAGGGTTCTTGAGGGATGGAAAGTGTACCATTTCCCCTTCTTGAATGTCCCTACGAGCAAAAAGTCCCCACCTATGAATTCCTGATCTACCAAAGCATACCCTAGTATGCTCTGTTCTCTGAAATAATGAAGAAAAAGATCATTACATTGGATCAGTATTGAAGGTGCGTCAAGAAACTAAAAAACACTAAACACTAACCTGCAGATAACGCAGACGCTCCTTGAATGTAGAAAAGGATTCTGGGTCCCTCTCTTCCTGCATAGAAGTACAGAGTATCCTTTATAAGAAACCAAAATTTAGATATGTGAAGAAAAAGAAATATAGTAATCAATACGTTACAAAGTATAAATCAGAAAATCACCTTAGGTGGATTCAGACTATCAATTTCGTCCCATCGGTGTTGACAGGGTCCCCTTACACGGTGTGCAATTGCTCCCTCTTGAGACCTCTGCACGTCAATTAAACACAGTTAAAGATTTCCAAAATGGTGGTTCATCAATACACACATGGAACCAGTGTTACAGAAGCACAGGTGCGGTTGTTCCAGAGACACTATATTTTGTTGGGTCTAGACATATAAGGAACTATTAATACAACCTTTTGTGTTGACTGACTTCAAAGCTAAGTAGATCATACCTCCAAGATCACTAAACCAATGAAACTGCTCATGCTTATTACCCCCTCCATTTTAAATTTGTTGACATTGGTTAGTGCAAATTAAAAACGGATGTAGTTAATAACTTATGCTACTATTGCCATCTTGTAGTGAACCATGCTTGTATAAATTGAACACCAGTATCCTATTATGCGCAACCATATTTTTCTCAAACTTCATTGCAAACGACTGTTTGTTACCATGTTAATGCAAATTATAAAGTCCCTCTAGTATCAAGGGTACAGCTGCATTCCCTATTCTCATCTAAAAAACAATTTCTATTTGAAAAGAGTCTTAACTAACAAAATTTAAGATGTAATACCTTCAGATCTTTCCTAACATAAATCCGGCATCTTGAAGCTGACAAATTCTCCGGTATTCCAACTTCTGATGGTGAATCCATGGGAAGATCTTTCCTAATCATTCTTGATGCAGCTACCTTGCCGTTACTCTGAACAAGCTTTTTTGATGAGAATGTTCCAGCAGGAGTTTGAATTATCAAAACATTATCAGGATTAGGGCTCCTGCACAGAATTAAGTAACGCTGAAACATCAAACTCACTGAATTTGAATAAAAAATACTGATGGTAATAAAGTATTAGCTGCTCCATTTTTTTAGTCTCCTCCAGTGTAAAATATAATCTTACCGATGCTGAGCGCAGTAAGAAATCTTCTTTGTTGACTGTTTGCCATTTTTTTCCAGGCAGTGCAACTGTAGAAACAAAAAGAACAGTAAAAGTTAGACCTCTGCCAAAAATTGTGAGAAATAAAGAAAAGAACAATTGATCATGTAAGGAGAGCAGGGATAGACCAGACTTGACATGGGAGGACAGAGGAGCATGTGAAGATAGACTTAAGGATTCAAATATGAACCAAAAGTTATCCATGGATAGGAACACATACTCCCCCTGTTCTTAAGTTGTTGTCATCGTGGACTTTTTTCGTTACGTTTGACCATTCGTCTTATTCAAACAATTTCCGAAAGTATCACATATTTTGTTATGATTTGTTTTATCACTAATGAAAGTTGAAAAATAACTTGTAATTTTATATATTTGAGCTAATATTTTGAATAAGACAAACAGTCAAACGTAACAAAAAAAGTCAACGACGACAACAATTTTAAAACGGGAGGAGTAGAAATTAGCAATCCACACACCATAAACATGGCTTATGCTATCGATCTCCGTGGACCTTTTCTACTACAGTTATGCCTATTACTTCTGTTTATGTTGTTTGGCCTTTTAATTTCTTTCTACTTTTCTTGTTGGTAATTCTGGGTTTCATCTCTAGCCTACCCCAACTTGCTTAGGATTAAAAGGATTTGCAGTTGATAAAATTAACAGTATAAAAGTGTCTGCTAGTATCACTCTACCTCCATTCGATAGCCTGCCCTTGATGCACAAATGGCATGGTAGTAAGTTGAGCACCTGTAGCACTGTGTGCACGAGCCATGTATTTGCCTACAAATCACACACATCTGGAGGAATGGAGCATTTTTAGCCAGTCAGAATCCAACCATGAAATGTTGTTGATAAATGATTTTAAACAACTTAAATTACAGTATGAAAGATAAACAACCTTCATAAAAAGCAAAGGTTGTATATTTAATATCCCAGTAGCAGGTTCCATGAGCTCATCACTAACAAAAGCAACCTGAGGCTGAAACCATGCGCATGTCACATGGACCCACAAGTCATCAACATTTGTTGGCTTCAAAGCACCACCTACAATAAACACAAAAGTTCACCGAGAACCATGCAATGATTAGCAAAATACTCAACAATAAAGATGGAACATGCAACTTCATAGTCAGATTTCATACTAGGCAAACTCATATGAGTCAGATGTGGTTCAAGGGAAGCAAAGACCAAACAATGTTCATGTAAACAGCAAACACCAAATACTGTTCACATAAATAGCATGTCACTACCTTTATTAGCTTAACAGATTCAGGATCAAAACAATCAGTAGCAGTATTGAAGTATTCACTAACAGGCCTAAGATCAAAGCATGCGTAGCAGACTAGCAGGACTAAAGTTTCCCTCGATATCATTACTAAAAGAAAGAATGTTGAATAGTTATCAAATGCACAAGGATTTACCTCTTACAGGGCAAAGACAGCACTCCCTCTTTTGTTCAGGTTTCTCACAGGCTCGACAAACCCATGAGGTAAAGTCTTGTGTGCCACTCACACCATAACATTCCTGATGAACTGCTATCTGACATCTGAATATGAATATTGTCAATTGCAGCTTGGAGTTTGCTGTTAGTTCCAAATAAATTTGAACCGGAAAAGTTAATTTGCAAGTTTACCTGTTACAGATCACAATTTTATTGTAATCCCAGTCTTCAACCCATCTACAGACTGCACATCTTTCTGTTGTCCACTTTACATTTACAGGATCATATGGTTCTACAATGCATACAAATTAGAGTTCCATGAATTCAAATTCCAAGGGAGAAGTATTTTGAAAAATAAAAACAACCAGCCTAATAAGAAGAATAAAATAGAATCTTACTTACCATTGAGAAAATCAATTAACTTCTGTTTCTTCATTTTCTGAGATGAACGTTTTCCAGGATTTGTTGGACATACACCTGGTTGATGTTTATCTATCTGTAAATCAAAGTATTTAACAATCTTAATATACAAGAAACAGAAAACAGAAAACCAAAACACAAATTGCGATGTAACATATTCTCATTATATGTAGTGACTAAAGTTGAAAGTATGATGTGGCCATCATATGCAACAGTTTTCCAAATGGCAAAAAATCAAACTGTCTGACAATCTTATACAAAAGCAGAAAGCACAAAACCAAAGTTACAAATTTAATGTGGATGTAACATATTCACATTATATGTACTATGGCGAAAGTTGAAAAAGTTGCAACCATTATACGCACCCATTTTCCAAATGGCATCAACGAGCCCTTAATCTTGATACTGGACCTCCAGTTTTTACTTCTGCAGCCAGCATGACGTTCCCATTCATTGAACAAAAATTTCTGTCCCTTGCAAGGGCCACAGTTGCAAGAAATTCTGCAAAAAGAAAAAAGAGAAGAAATTTCAGAGGTCATAAGCAGATCCCAACATAAGCATACAAACATCAGAACAAGTATATAGAACAATGGAAATAACTTGGGGATGAGAGCAGTCAAAGCTAAAGATGGGTCCAGGAAAGAAAAGGGTAAAAATTTCCATTAAAAACACGGCGTGGTGGTGCAGGCATCCCTGGCAGTTAATAAGAAATAGCATTACTGATTGCTTAATGTAACTAACATAGCTTGGTGCTTACAATTCGAGGTCTGGTAGGTAAATTCCTTCCATGTCAAAACAGACAACAGCAACCTTATCAGGCTTGCTTCCTTTTTGTGCAGAATTATCTTTCCTGCTTCACAAAAAGATTAGACAGCATTTACGTTGTCAAATCAATAAAACAGACACTTCAAATCTGGAAATATCACTAGGTTTTAGCTCACCTGACATCAGAAAATTTTGTATTCTTCCCGTTTGAATTCAGTTTAACTCTGCAGTATGGGCAGCAATAACTGTTCTCTCGTAGATCCTATCACATTAAATTGTGAGCATGTTACAAAATTACTGCATATGTATCTGCTTTGTTGCATGAGAAAATAAAGACAAACCTTGAGGTTGCCGCACTTTTCGTCACATTCTGCATGAACCCAGCTTTCACAACCATGACAGCAAACCTGGATAATGGCTTTCTGACATGAGATTTCGCATAACTGCACTGAAATATGCTTAATGCTCTAATAATTATGGTGCGTCATTGCGTCTTACCCATCTTCCGCCACATTTATGTTGTGAACTTTTTAAACAGATTCCACAGTATTTTTTTGATCTCAAGATCTGCAAATGCAAAAAGTATTGTTGGGGGTAAGTACTAAATCCTCAAGTTTTTCCAGTAATAATAATACCATGCTTTATGTAGTCATGTTTGGATGCCAACACATACCATAGCACAATATTTGCAAACAAGTTGCCCCATTACATACTCCATCTTTTTTACATGGCTGCTTGGAAAACAATTTCCACAACTCTCACACTGAAGTGCTCTTTTGTAACGCTGTGTGCATGACTGCAAACAGAATTAGTCTATTTGTAAAATTCATAATATAATGCAAAAGTTGTCTGGGATGCTAAGTGAAATGATAGTGCTAGTAGCAGTGAGACAAAACTTAATACCATTATTCTACTTATATTCACACAGTACAGTATCAATTAGCATTTATTTGTTACAAACGTTAATCATATCATGCATCAGTTCTTTTGCATGTATTTGAATCTCACAAAATTTTTATATAAAGCAAGGCAGCGATAATGATGCCGAAGATAGAACGGCATGATAACTTTTCCCGTTAAATATATAAATTGACAGAAACACAAAAACCAGTCAACATTTGCCACAATGCATTAATTGATTGTTGAAATGTCCTACATATGTGCGTATGTATATAACTATGCGTGGACCAGAAAAGTTCATTGACTTGCCTTCATTTGTAACTGGCACTCCAGCTCATTTGAACCAGTGACTTCTTGTAACTCGGCTGGAAAAGATCGAAACACCGCGGGCTGCCCTGTGGTACTGCAATCCATCAGCACTTCTGAGAATCCCTGATCAGCCAAAAAGGCTTCTTCTACTGCCCTCTGGAAATCACCAGGTATGCAACTGTTTAGTTCCGTCTGCCCTTGAAATCTGAAATGGAAATAGAGTTGATTCTTAACAGGCATGCTCTGGGTCATCCTGACAACAGTTTGGTTGCAACTATCTACGGAAAGTTTTTAGAAGCATTAATCAGATACAGCAATAGTCTTTGTATTATTGCTCACCGGTCCACGTAGTCAACAAATGGAAATATCATCCCCTGTCGCACCCACACGTACTTCTGCAACCCACCAGGTCATCGAATGCATCATTATATATGATAAAGAACACTTGAGAACACTTAGCAATCAAGTCAATCAGCTCTTAAAAAACAACCATAAAGAAATTGTACCTTCTCATCGTTGAATTCTGTCCGCCAGCCAAATAGCATCACACAAAGGACGGCACCACGGCGAGGCTGCGGTGGCATTGCCTCAGGCTCAGCCTGTTTAGTTGGGTCGATAAGCAGTCCTGGCCACACGGGCTGCCGTTTGCCAAGCTTTGCCCACACGATGTCTCCATACAAAAACTCTCTACCGCAATCCAACAATTCTTGCTCTTCCTCTTGTTCTTGATTCTCTTCGCCATCTTCCTCCTCCTCCTCCTCATCATCATCATCATCCTCATCCTCATCATCATCATCATAGTATCGACTGAGCATTACTTCCTTTCTGCGGTAACTGCTGTAGAGTTCGTCATGTACCGAAGTGAGCGTGCTCTGAGAGGTTAAGTAATTGCTGGAGCCGCCGAACTTCCGGCATGCACGGAAACGCTCCACCAATGCCTCCTCCTCATCGTCATCGTCCACCTCGGACAATGCAAAGGTCCTGTCAAATACTGCAACTTTATTGTGGATCACCCCGTTTTTGCGCACCAATGGCTCCACCTTGACAAGTGCAGCAGGCGGCTTGACAGGCTTCTCCTTCTTCCAGGGGTCGATAAGCACCGAGTCATTGAACCGGGAGGGCAGCACCTGGGTGCGCCCCCGCGACGTGCGCACCACGGGCGGCCGCGACGCGGCTGCCGGCAGCGCGGCCTCCGTTGGCGAGGCGGCAGCGGGCTGCTCGCTCCACCGGAACCCGAAGGCGGCGTACGGGATGCCGGAGACCGGAACGTTGCCGAGCAGCTCGACGGGGAAGAACTCGTCGCCCCTCTGCCTCTTCCTCGGGCGGCGCTCCCCGCCCCCCTCGTCCTCCCCTCCGCCGCCCGCGGCATTGCAGCGCCGCAGCTGGAGGATCTCCGACCGCTGGCTCCGCTTGAAGATCATCGCGAACCGCCACAACGGCCGCTAGATCGCCAGGCGAATCAGGGCGGGGCACAAACCCTAACCCTACCACCAGCCGCGCGAATTCGGGCAATTGGGGAGCTCCTCTCCCCTCCCGAGCCTTCGCGGAGGCGGCGGAGAGCGAACGGAGAACAGCCGCGATGGAGAGGGCCAGATGGGCACGGAGAGAATTCGGCCTCTGATTCTGGGGAATTTTTTTTTCTTGCGCTCCGGCGCTTGTTCTTTGTGTGTTCTAACGAGGTTCCAAGACCCAGGGGTGGAAAAGGTTGAAGGGAACGCGGCCGGGTGGTGAGCTAGATGCGTTTTTTTCGAAGTTTCCTCGTGCGATTCGGAGGTTGGCTTTGGTGGCGTGGATCGGGTAAGCGGCGGGGGCGTTAGATGGAAGTCGTCGTCTTCGTCGTGGGAGCGGCTCGTGCGGTTGCGATCGCGAGTTTGTTGCTGCTGGCCGGTGGCCGTGGTGGCGGCGGCGTTGTCGCCGCTCTGCGTCCATGGAGGAGCGAGCGATAGGTGGTGGTACGAGTTTGGGTGTCGCATTTTGGCATCGTGGACTCGTGTGAGAAACGGTGGTGATGATGATGGGTTTTGGATTTTTGTTTCGATTTTCGATATCTCATTTTTCGAGATTTCGTGTGTGATTTGAGCTCGAATCTGGGTTTCGATTTTGGTTTCGGGCGTAGGCAGATGAGATGTGCTTGGGAGATTTGAGGTTTTGGAGAAATTTTGATGCGGAATCGCAGTGGTCTGGGCATGGCTGACCAAGATAGGTGGCCATGAACAAGTTTTGTGCAGCGCAGGAGCTGGGCACTTGGGCAGCCGAGTCCTCCGCCTCCGTTCTCGGTGATGATGTCACGAGCAGCGGTACGCAGGAGGTAGGCGCTGTACTGATTTGGGGAGCTCGGATGCTGTTCCGTCTCGATGTGAAGATTAGATTATGGTTTCGCGATGTTGACGAGGAATTTTTGTTAATTTCGATCCTATTTTCGTCTTCGTCTCCGCCCGGCGTGGCCCCGATTGTGGTGCTCGATCCGGGAGCCATGGAAACAATTTTTATCTTTCCTCGTTCCGGAGCTGGGATTTCCCGCAGCCTTCGTGTCGATTTTCTCCGGTGGAGCCAAAATCGTGCTCGGGCGCAGGCGCGTAGCGGCTGGCAGGTGGTGATCCTGTTTTTTTTTTTTGAGCAAAAGGTGGTGATCCTGTTGGAGCCATCATTTTGTGCGTGAATCCGAGCAAGAAGAAAGCCCGAAGATTTCCCGCAGCCTTCGTGTCTATTGTTCGATTTTTCGTGCGGTCAATCATCTTCTTTCTAATGGTCGCCGTGCTGCTCGAATCCACAAAGGTGTGCATCTTTAGCCGGATTCGGGGGTGGTCGCCGGTGATCCCATCTCCGCCGTACATTCGCGTCGTCTCGTCCGATTCCTGAGCTGTGCTATTCCGGCGGCGACTTGGCCGGCGTCATCTTCTCCCGTCGACGACACCCTCGCCTGAGTTGAACGGAGCAACGGCGCGCGGCGGACTTGGCTCCACCGGAGGGGGGCCGAGCCAGCCCCACCAGCGACACGTACAGGCGCCTTTGTCCCGCTTTCCCTGCACGACGGTGGGTTCTGATGGAGACCTGGTGCGCCGCGCGCTAGATTCCAGCGGCTCGTGCGGCAAGCGCGACTCGTTCGTCCGCGTGGCCGTGGCAGCATCGTTGTTTGGTTCGCGTCGTCGTGCTGGGTGATCTCCCACGAGCTGTTCGATTCGAGGGGCACAGCCGCACAGGTCGATTTGCTGCTGCCCGTGGAGATGGGGACTATGGGGGAGCTTCGATTGAAGTGAAGTGGAGCAGCGCCGCTGCCGTGTGCATAGCTATGGACGGTCGCAGAACTAGCTCGGCGGCGATGGTTGCAGACGGCGAGGGTCCCCTTGATGAGTGATTGGGTTCCAGCGCGTGCCGCTTCGTCTTCCTCGGTGATGACCACGAACGGATCCGAAATGTTCCGGCGAGGTTAGCGTTGCGCCGAACGGATCCGTGGTCAGATGCTCGGCGGAATTGCTCCACGCTCAGCAGCGAAGTCTGTAGAGTCGAATCCGTCGGTCCAGTGTGCCAAGTCCCCTGATTATGCTTCCAACCTTTGAAGTGCGGTTTACTGGGTTTTTTTAATGGTTACGCACTTCATCTTGCTCATCGTGAACCTTCCGCTCGCAGTTGCAGCATGGTAGAGAGGAGAACAGAGGTAGCGCCCATGGCCATGGAGACGCGCGTGGGGTACTGAACCGAAGACATCCTCCTGCCTTTGTATTGGTAACCAACAGCCCAACCTTGGGTACAGTAGTCTTGTTTCCTCTCGCTTCGCCTTTGGATTTTCCTCTCCGTTTCCACAAGGCAGCGTACAGAGTGTCTCAAAAAAAAGGCAGCGTACAGATTGCTTCCTCCAGTAAGCGATCCGATGCGTGATGGCGCACGAGCACGACGGCACCAGGGCCTGTGTTTTGTTTTCGACCCGGGAGTGTGCTTTGCAAGGGTGGAGCGTGGAGTTGACGTTTGTTTAGTTCAGATCTGGTTTCCGTGCTGATTGCCGGTCTACTCTCCCTTTGGTTTCGCGTGTTCTGTTGATTGGGTCATCCTGAACCTGCGGAAGTCATCGTGTTTCAGTTCCTCTGATGAGCACTTTCCTGATGCCATTTAGTTTCCTCTGCCGCTCTTCCCAGAACAAGCGTTGTTAGAATTCTTTCTTTGCACCTACAGGATCGGAGACGGCTGCGTAGTGTATCGGCGGTGGCCGTATCGCTCTGCCATGAGACGGCCGCCGGCCGCCGCTTCGGCCAGGTTCAGGTAGAATGTCCACCTGCTTCAGGTTGCTGGGTGAAGCTGTTGAGAGCTTGATAATGCGTTTCCCCACTGTGCGCAAGGAGTTGACACCTCCACCATGGATAACTCACCTGATCAATAGATCAATTGACGGTGCAGTCATTCCATGTCTCCGCCGGTTTGCGCCATGGTTATGACAAGTTTTTTCTCGGAAGGCGGCGAACTTGCAGCGGTGGTCGTCGTCGACTGATTTTGCTGTGCGGCGTTGTCGGTGGCAGTAGGCACGGAGAGCGACGCGGCCGTCAGCTTGTTCAAGTTTAATGTGGTTCGAAGCTGCCTCGTAATATTTCGGATGCTCATGCTCCGTTTGATTGCAAGGCGCAGGCTGCAGTAACTTGCTTGCATACCACTCCATCTAAGATAACAAGCAGTTCAATGTGCCAAACAATGTCAGTGAGCGTGACAGGACAGGAGATGTGTTTGTTTTCACAATTAAGCCTCAAATCTGGTCCTTCTCGTCTGATTCAATCCAAAACTGCTGGGCATGCATATGTCGTAGAAGCATTTGCTGATGGTGGTAGCTATTCGTGTCCCCTGCCGATTGCGTGCTCTGTTCTTTAGGCTATATCTTGTAGCGGTCTGTCATTCAGCTCCCGGTGACGTTCTTTCTGCAAACTTTGTTCGGGTGTATTATCTGCCTCCTACTGGACTGAAGACGGTTGCATCGTGCATGGCCGGCCGGTGGCGGACGCAGTGGCGAATCGCCCTGCCACAACGATGGCAACGGCTTCGGCCGGAGTCCAATCTGCAGCCGTTGTATGGCGGTGGCGCAACAAAGACTGAAAATAGGTGAATGGTCATCAACGGCTTCAGCCGTTGTTCGTCTTTCTCTGAGAAACAGCAACCCTGGAGGCAGCTGATTTGTTGACAGTTGTGAAGGAGCTTGACTATCAATCCAGAGGGGGCCAATAGAGAGAAACAACACATATCCTTAATATTTCAGTAGCAAAATCAACTTTTTCTTCAGCAAAATCTGAAAATTAGGGGACCCGGACCATGGCCAACCCTGACACCTTACGCAATGAGTTGGTCTCTTTTTACAGTAGTTTGTGATTGCAGGTTTCCTTGATGGAGATAGTAAATTGATCGGTCGGCCTCAGTAAAGTTGGTGGGTTGTGTCATGAGTTGGATGAATTTTTTCTTCGCAAAAAAAAAAAAAAGAAAAAGAGAAGAGTTGGATGAATTTTTCTCAGCCGGACAGTTTCATTATCTGTAGCGTGCTAAAAACGACAGTAGAGTTCTTTTATTGCAAATATAACAGCCTAAGAACATGAAGACGTTCCAAGTCAGTTGATACACCAAAGCTAAAGCATCTCAAAACTTAAGAAGAAAAAGCAAACTTGCATCCTGAAAACTGAAGCTCGGGAGAAAACTGCAGCTCTGTATCAAGTTCCTGTAATGTTGAAGATTCAGAGCTGCCAATTGCCAAGAGGTCAGCATGAAGCTGGGCTTCAAAGGTGTGGCAGGGAAGCATACCAGTAATTCTGACGGTTGATTTTTGGGTGGATCTCTCTTGTCGTCCTATCGCAGACATATGATTGTTGTTCTATTTGAGCTTTTTTTTATTCTAAAAACTGATATATAGGATTTACAAATTCTGAAGTGGTAGGCGCAGTCTCAAAAGAAAAGGGAGAAAAGAACGGGTGGTGGCTAAATTCAGACAGCGTCGCAATGGATTCAGAGTTTAGCTTCAGCCACAACACAGGCTAGTCATTTGACGGGGAAGAATGCAAAATACTTGAGAATTGGCGCACTGACTAGCGTTTAGCACTCGACAAGCGAACAAGATCAATATATTCGTTTCTGCTGGGAAAAAAAAAAGCACAACATCAATATATTCCCTTTTCCAGGAAAAACAAGCGCACAAGATCATTTGCATTACGCGCTGTCGCGATGACAATGGGCAGAGAGATGTATCGATCGATGATGGCACAAGAGAATAGAGATGTGTAACAACCACAGTCCAAAACGTAATCCCGGCAGACGAATGCTTCGATCCAGGTCGGCCACTGTCCATACCAAAACCAAAGCAGGAAAACACCAGCTGCATGGTTGCGATGACGGCGACGAGGAAGATCACAGCATGTGGACCAGTAAGCATATGCGGACGGATTATGGTGTCTTTTGTTGAGTGCCATTAAAGTGTTAGTTCCCTTCCTGGCTCTTCGAACTGCAAACGGCGGTAAGCCGACTGGAGCCGTCCATGAAAATGACTCGAATTTTTTGTGATTTTGGCGTAGATTTTAGAACTTTATAGATATTTTGCCCGTAACAGGGTTCTCTAAACGTGGCTATAATTAAGATATGAAAGAAATAATGTCAACGGATCTGAAAGCTATGCTCAACCGAAACCTGACCTTGCTAAACAAAACAGAGCTGCAAAAGTGGCTCGGGAAGGGACCAGTAGGCGTGAGAAGGATAACAAACGGCGGCTTATGGAAATCTCTGACGGCCAAGCCGATGTTCAGAACGACAGAAGCTAACCATTTGGCTCAAGTGAGTGCAGGTGATGTCGACCTGGTACTGTGAGAGTGTGAAGGCAAAGTGGAGAAGAGTTGTTGGTGATAGAACTCCCACCAGATAAAGTATAAAAAAATGCACATTATATTCTATGGATGATATGCATCTAATGACTGACACGTGGGACATACAGCCGAGTACTTTGCAGTTGGAGATAAGATGATTAGACCAGGCCGATTGTTTGTAGTGGCTTTAAGTTGGTGAAGATGCTGCGTGATGCACTGACGATGTCACGCTGATAGTACAGTATTCGTTGGTTGTATATGTCTCCGCACTAAAATACTATGCCCTCACAGCAGCTACATAACATCCAGGAAAAAAGATAGACACGTATAAAATTAGCTGCCAGTTTTAGGAAAAACAAAAAAAATGTTATCCACATAGGAGAAACACACATTTCTTTGTGCCATGACGATGTGACACTATGAGCTTGCATGCTTCCCACCCCGAGAATCTTGATTGGGCCAGGCAGCGTGGAGATCTTGAGCACTGCGGTTGCTGCCAGACTTGAAGCAACAACCGTCAAACCCCTATATGGCTCCTGTTGAGAAAGAGAGTTGTAACTAATTCAGGTTAACGGAAATATATGAAAAATTCAAGGCCCGTCGTCAAGTTTTGGGATAGCATCCAATAGTTCATAGTGTGATGGTAACAGCTCGCCTGTGAGTTAGTGTTCTACAAGAAACTACTGCTTAAGGAGTACTTCTAGATGCGACAAATTTCTATTCACTTATCCTGATTAGTCAAAACTATCCCATCACTAGTCTACCAAACCCAACCGCAGACTATCAAAAAAAAGGAAGGAAAAAAAACAACAGCAGGAAAATTCAAGATATCTTAAAAATCAAACTAGTCCTGAGCTCATGATCATCAACAACTTTCTGCGCAAACTGCTTCGGCCATCAATGAAAGTAATCTTTTCCAGGTCCCACCAACATAATCCACGGTCGCTACGTGCGGCCTCGATTCATACAAGCGGTCCCCACCGTCCGATCGTAAAGCCAGCGACCACCTACGCTACGCAGTACGCATCGTATTGTACCTGCCATGTGGGCCCGGCGCACCCCTCCGGTTCTTTAAATCCGCTCGCGAAGTTGGTTACTTCTCTCTCCCCCTGCCTGCCATCTGCCCGACTCCCTTCCACAGCCGCCACCGTCGCCTACCCCCGCCTCGCCGGGTCCCTCCCGATCTCCGAGGCAAGCTGCGCGGTGACCGCCGCCATGGCGTTCGACAAGATCAAGGTCGCCAACCCCATCGTCGAGATGGACGGTCAGATCCGATCGCTCGCTGATGCTATTCCATATTTCCCATCGCGTTTGTGTGTTGCCGGATTTTAAATTTGCGCCGGGTTGTGGATGTGGTGGTGCGGCGAGATCTGTGAGATTGAGACGTCCTTGCGTTGCGATCGTCTGGTTAACTAACTTTGTTAGTTTACGGTTTCGTGGTCGGGTTCATGTTCGGAGCTTCGCGTGGAGTCTGTCTCTGTTGTCGAGTTGCTGCAGCGTGAGTTTGCGGGAGCGGGGGAAGCGATTCCCTACCTTTTCACAGATTGGGTCTGCGCATATACCGAGATTCAGATGTCGCATGCGCACGTCACGTTGACGATGATCTTTGTCGCACGAGATGTGCTTAAAAAAGTAGCGGACGCAGCCTACTTATCACGGTCCAGATATACCGAGCAAGTGATGCTTTAGACATTAGTCGTTGCTTTAATGCTTTACTGGTGGAATAATTTTGGTTGATGTGATCATGTGAAACTACTGGATCTCGCTTTTGATATTTATCCAACAACTTTAATTCTCTGTGCCATGCTTTGAACCCAAAATCGGTGCTCTGCCTTGTGGACCGACTGTTAACCTCTCTTCCATCTTTAGATAATGCAAACAATACTAAAGCCATATTAGGAATAGTTTTATTAGTTTCACAAGAAATTTCTTGTCATTGTTGAATACCAGTGTTTATTTAATTTTCTTGAAAAATAATCAATGTTTTTTTTTTCATCTGGCATAAGTTATTAGTTTCTACCTTGTTTATTTACTAATCAAGAAGCGCTGATGTCTAGTCATTATCATACTGCAGGCGATGAGATGACCAGGGTATTCTGGAAGTCTATCAAGGACAAGGTAATGAATAATTCATGGCTCCATGTGGTCTGATTAATCTGCAGTACATACTTTATTTTATCCCTGTTTATGTTTTTATTAGTCTAGATGGTGATAATTTTTTGTTCTTTCAGCTTATCTTCCCATTTGTGGACCTTGACATCAAGTACTATGACTTGGGGATCCTGCACCGTGATGCCACTGATGACAAGGTCACAGTGGAGGCTGCAGAGGCTACTCTCAAGTAAGAATTTTATATACTTACTAGTCACATGCGAAAAAGGCTTTGTTGCTGTTATACTAGTCACATGCGAAGGATATGCTTGATTTTGCATTGTCACTGTTGCCGTTGAGTTTTGTTGGATGCAATTTGCTGCAGCCAAATTTTGTCATTGGTAACCTGCATCTTGCTCTTTTGAAGTTTGCTGAAAATGAGGTTCATTGACTGTAAGTTTATTATTCTATATTGCTTGGATCTAACCGAGTACTTTGCAGGTACAATGTGGCTATTAAGTGTGCGACTATTACTCCAGGTGCATTACTGCATTTTTTATACTCTTCATGTTGTTTAAATACTTTTCTATGAATTTATCTTATCTATTTCTGACTACAACGCCATGGCAGATGAAACTAGGGTTAAGGAGTTTAACCTAAAGCAGATGTGGAGGAGTCCAAATGGCACAATTAGGAACATTATAAACGGTACTGTGCTGCTTTAATTTTCATACACAGAACTTTGTTGCTCACGTTTCTCTTTCTGCCTGTTATATTTAGGCCCTTTGTTAATGTCGTTCACGCTTTCTTTTTTCTTGTTATATTTAGGCACTGTGTTCAGAGAGCCAATTATATGCAAAAATGTTCCAAGACTTGTTCCAGGTATTTAAGGAAATCGTGAAATTACTGTACATTTTGTAATTCAAAATTTACCTGTAAGCTGAGGTGTTGGTGTTGATGCAATCAGGATGGACTAAGCCCATATGCATTGGAAGGCATGCCTTTGGGGATCAGTACAGGGCGACTGATGCAGTTCTGAAGGGACCTGGCAAGCTCAAGCTAGTTTTTGGTATGGTCGCCTGCAGAACGTCATTTCAAAATGAATAGCTGGGAAAGGAATTTTGTGTGTCAATAATTTCTTGTATATTACTGTATTGGCTGTCGTTCAGATAACTGATGTGAACAAAATTTGATCCCATGTTTTTTTTTTCTTTCTTCATTGTAGAGGGGAAAGAAGAGCAGATTGATCTGGAGGTTTTCAATTTCACTGGTGCTGGAGGAGTTGCCTTGTCTATGTACAACACTGATGAGGTACTGTAATTTCCTTGCTCAGTGAGTTTAGCTGCAAAATAATCTCTCTTTTTTGAGTTCCTCAGTGCAGTTCCTATACTGTTTTGTGTAGTCAATTAGAGCTTTTGCTGTGGCTTCTATGACAATGGCCTATGAGAAGAAGTGGCCACTTTACCTTAGCACCAAAAACACAATCCTGAAGAAATATGACGGGAGGTACTAATACAGTTGCTTGATGAAGTTTCCTAGACAATTAGATGTGTTGTAATGTCTTTTGATTGTTCAGGTTTAAGGACATCTTCCAGGAGGTTTATGAAGCTGACTGGAAATCCAAATTTGAAGCCGCTGGAATATGGTAGATTTTCATCTGTTGTTTGCTCAAATTCTCTGTGAAATATTCTCTTAATATGTTGTGATGTTGATTTTTGGAAGGTATGAACATCGTCTTATTGATGACATGGTTGCCTATGCGCTGAAGAGTGAAGGAGCCTACGTATGGGCTTGCAAGAACTATGATGGAGATGTGCAGAGCGACTTCTTGGCTCAAGGTCATGATACACTAACTTCTGAATACGTGCACATAATTCACTCAATATGAATTTCCCTTGCATAATAATGGAAAATAGATTTAAATGTATTCTGATATCTTGATATTTTTTCAATGTGCAGGTTTTGGGTCTTTGGGTTTGATGACTTCAGTATTGGTATGTAGTTTATGATTCATTCATGTTGTTGACGATCTCGAAATTGTTTAAGAACTCTAGAGCCAAAAGGAAACCCTTAATATCATTTATACATGCCCTACATTCTCATAGAGGCATACCATGATTCTGATACATTCTGTATGTAGGTGTGCCCTGACGGAAAAACCATCGAAGCTGAAGCTGCCCATGGCACAGTTACCCGCCATTTCCGTGTTCACCAGAAAGGAGGTGAGACCAGCACGAACAGCATTGCTTCCATCTTTGCTTGGACAAGAGGACTTGCGCACAGGTACAACTCCTTACTTGAGGGCTAGCCTTGCAGGCTGACATTTTATCCCTGTTCAGCTATATATAACTAGCATGTAGAGCATAAATATATTGTTTCCCCAAAACAAAATGGTGAAATTGAAGCAAGTGTATCAGCATCAGTGTGAATAATTCTTTTGCTCAACTTCTTAAGGTTAGCTGGTACATTTAAGTACTCTTTTGTTTATGCACTACAGGGCGAAACTTGATGACAATGCTAGGCTACTTGACTTTGCACAAAAACTTGAGGCTGCCTGCATCGGAACGGTGGAGTCTGGGAAGATGACAAAAGATCTTGCCCTTCTTGTTCATGGGTCTTCCAAGTATGTCGTGCTTCAATTTTGCCTCATCTTCTGCATTATTCATTGTTATTGCTGACCTGATCTTTTCTTTTTCGCCTTTTAAACTTTCAGGGTTACAAGAGGCGATTATCTGAACACTGAAGAGTTCATTGACGCAGTTGCTGCCGAGCTCCAATCAAGACTGTCTGCCAATTGAGCTTAGATTGCTTGGCAACATAAAAATGGTTTTATCATCGATTGCGTCAAGTCATTTAGGCTATACTGGCATTGTCATTCTGTGCTTCCGTACTGAGGTGAATGAGCATCGGCGCAATTTTCTGTCAACGTGAACTGATTACTGTCTACGTGAATTGATTAAAGAAGCTGATGTATTTTGTGGCTGCTCCAAATAAAGGACATAGCAATTGTTCTGTGCAGACAATAATTTTTACTTCTTTAAGGTTTCTTTGAATTGCTTGTAAAGTACATAAAATCTGACGGAATGCTGGTTTTCGTCATCGTTGTCGTGTATCTGATCCGATGCCACTCGCTTTTGTGTGTGGCTTTCTTTCTTGTTTTCAATCCCTTGAGTTTGAACATGAGACGAGGTCCTTCTACGCAAAGGAACGTCTTAGGCTGCTGGCTGAGCAGAGTCACTGCCCTGTTCCAACAGCATCCATTGCTCAGGCTATTAGACGAGTATTGGTTGTCAAAATGCACATTAGAATGAGATTGTTATTCTCAGAGGATATATATTGTACTTAGGTTGCATGCTGCCACTGCCAAGATATTTCCACCCTTGCACAGGGGCGGGGCCATATTCAAATTACCCATAATTTTTGAAAAAAAATCGTATATGTATTATATAAATTGAAAAACAAAAACTAAATTAAAAAGCCCACCTGGACAAACCTGCGTGGCTCCACGGCCGGCCCAAATGAGAAACTGGCCCATTCGGCATCCCAGGCTCCACTCGATTGAAGTCTAACGGCGCTCGACTCGGTCGAACTCTTTCTTCATCTACAATCAGCAGGAAACGCCGCCGCCCCAGGACTCTCGACTCGATCCTACCTGCCGCCTAGGACAATTGGAATCCTCGGAGGAGTCCAATTGAGTGGACTGCCGCGGTGCCGCCCTGCCCGATCGTGTGGACTGCCGCCCGATCGCAGGTGGGGCCTTCTGTAGAACCGCTTCGCCATTACGTGATGGTTGCCTGATATGGAGATATCACGTGTGCTTGATTGCGCAACATCAATTCTCAGTGCATAAGTGGTCCAACTTTGTTTGATTATTGCAGAAAAATGCATGTGTTAAATTCTGCAATGCGATCTATAACATATATGTACATTGTTACAGTTGTTGAACCAAACGACACCTGAACATCATATCATTTATGTTTTTCTTCTTCTGCAGAACTTAAGATTGATCAACATCAATAGAAGTGGGCTCCATGTCTCACCCCAAGTCTTTCCCTGCTCGCAAAGATGGTGCCAATGTCGGCGACGGTCACACGAAAGGGCCCCAAAGTACCAAGTCCACCCGAGACCCCATTGATCCTAAGGATAAGAATTTCAAAGGAGCCGGTTCCATTTCCGCATGGTCCTGGAGTAATCCTCCCATTCCAAAGGAGGCAGTCATCTTTGTCTTCTGCTCTACATCCGTATTCTGTCTTGTTGGCTTGATGGTGTGGTGCTTGCCAGACGCGAGGGTGCGGCCACGGTGGCCCGACCGACCCTCTTCATCCGACTCGTCGCCGTCGAGGGGCTCGACCCCCACGAGTCGCCTCCTGCTTCGCCGGCGTTCCACCTCGTTGTGGATGCAGAGAAGATATCATGGCGCTACCGGGCCTGTAGCGGAGGTGGAAACTCGATGCTGCGTGTCTCCTACCACGGCATGATCCTGGCATGGGGCCAGGTGCCGCAGTTTTGTGTTGATAGTAGCCAGAGCAGTGACAACGTGGCCACTGTGGAGGCCAAGGCGGCAGCTGCTGTGCTGCGGGAGGAGGTGCGCGACTTGATATGGAGGGAGCTGCAGGTCGTGGGGATGGTGGAGTTTGATGTGGAGGGAGAGGTGGTGGGCTTGGGATATGTTCACGGCAAGCCTATTCTGTCCAAAGGCAAAGCTGCGGAGGCGTCCAAGGGAGTTCATCAGTAGCATGTGTACTTTGCCGAAGACTTTGAAAAAGTTTGATGTGAAGGGAGAAGTGGCGGGGCCTGGGATATCTTGGCAGCAAGGTTCTTTTGTCCCAAGATAATGGGTGCAGAGGTGTCCAAAGGTCCTGATCCTCGTCAGTGCGTGTGTGTTCGTGAGGAGCCCATCATCAGTCGTCTCTTTGTAACTAGTGATTGTTTTCTACAGAAAGTTTGCTTGGATTTTGAACATGTATCCTAGGATTTAGTTCAAATATAAGCTGAAGTCTGAAACGTTCCAGCACGACTTCGTACAAACTTCCAACCAGAAGGTTAGCGGTGCTCATGCTACTGTAGTGTCAGTGCGCAGCACTCAACTAGCTGCAAATTAAGTCTGTTGTGAGTTTGATGCTATTATAGTATGTCTAGTCCCTGATGAACACAATCGTGAACTTCAGCAACTACTTGGGGATTATATGAAGTGATATCGAAAGAGATATGAATTTTGGACGAATGAATTGTTTGCTTACTTGGGGATTATATGAAGTGATATCGAAAGAGACATGAATTCTATAAGTAAATTAAAACGATCAACTAAATGGCCCGCCCTTCATACAGGATAATGTACGCGTGCATTGTCCTCCAAATAGCAACACCGGTGACAGATCGATCGGGCACAGGTCGGTCGTCGGGCTCGCCGGCCACTCTCTGAGACGGCCAGCTGGTGCGTATACGCCGTGCTTATCCTGACGCAGCCGTACGGCGTCTCCCGGCTGGGAGCTGCACGACAACGGACACGAGTCCGCTCCCCATGCCGCGCGCAGACGCTCCAGCCCATGTGTCCCGCGGACGCCGCTCCCGTCGCACCACGTTCGCAGGGCACGCGGCCATGCCGCCCGTGCGCGGCGCCTCAAGCGTGCACGCGTTCCACTCCGCAGCTCGGCTATATAACCATGAGACAGCAGCAGCTGAAGGCCGCGAGAGGTAATAGCAGAAACAATAAACCCAAGGTCTAACTAGGCAGGCGTGAAGCAGGATGTCGGGGGCACAGGGCGCGCACCCGGTGGGGCAGACGACGCCGACGACGTACGAGTCGGTGGGCGGCGGGGAGAACCGCACGCGCACGGACCTGCGGTCGCGGGAGGACCAGGGCAACATCCAGATCGAGAAGGTGCAGGACAAGGTGGCCGACGCCGCCGGCCGCGGAGTGGACAGCCGCGCCTTCGGAGCCAAGAAGGAGGAGGGCCGCGACGACCGCGACGCCGGGGCCACGGGGACCGGCGCGTGAGCGTGGGTACTCGTCACGGGCTCGCGGCTTGAGCAGCTAGCTGCCCGTGTGCTCGGCTACACAGTAGTAATGTGCTGCAGTGTGCGTCCATCAGGCTGGCTGGCGTTAGTTGTACCGAGTTTGTAGTGTGTGCATGTGTACTAGGTTCGTGTGGACGTGCCGTGTTGTTAGGCTACGGGTACTAAGAATAATGGAAAGCACTTTGTAGTTTGCAAATCGCGAATTTTGTTGTCGGGCATCGTTCAAAAATCTTAGATTTTGCTAGGGTGCATGGTTGAGAAGGGAGGTCTTTTATGGTTTATTAAGACGGGACGCTCTGGTAATAACTTTCGAAACTCACAATGAGTCCAGCTACTGAAGAACCTATACAAATTGTACAATGGAGCTCAACTACCATGGGCGTGTCACTTCTTTGAGATATAAATCACAACAATGGACAACTTCTGGGTCGACGAAAGCGAAGCTGCTGGACACATACAAAGGGCGTAGATTCACCGTCAGTTGGGAATTGATGAACAACCTATCTTTGACAAGATATGTTGGGCGACGATGTCGACTTGTAGCATGAAAAACATGGGTTTTAATCATTTACAAACAAGGAACTGGACACCCTACAAACAATACTAGCCTTTCCAGATTTTTTGACTGAAGCTTTCACTTTTCCATGGACAGTTGAAGCTACAATTGGCTATGGAATTCAAAGTGTCAAATGAGAGTTTTTTATCTAGCTATGCACGAGGGACAGACTTAATACAAGCAAACTGCTCCGTCGGAAAATTTTGGACCTGCCATCATACTCAATACACATGTGATTTATGCATACTACAAATAGAGGAGACATTAGCTTACCTCTGCAATGAGTTGCAATTCTGCTCAACGATTTACAGAGGTCATTCCGCACCTTATCAATCTTTTCTACCATGAATAAAGATATACTAAAATACACGAGAACAGTACGATTCTGCTTTTGCTTCACTTGTGTCACGCCTGTGTTCTCCACAACGAAACAGATGGCATTTACCAACCAGTGCAACCAGAGTATCATGGACAATTCAACACCATCTGCCAAAATATTTGAAGTATAGCCTTCATATATGCAAGTTCCCTTCATTCTTTCAGACTCTGCAAATATAGCAGCATGGATCAATAATAGAAGAGATGGACTTTGCCCGAATGCTACCACCTTGCACAAAGTACCAACCAGTCTTTTCAATGATGCACCATGTACTAACTTCTTCAGCTTCTCCGCGTCAGATTTCGCTCGGTCCAAAGCCTGTAGAACAGCGTCAAGCAGATGAGAAGAACTTAGGAGCCTAAATAAACCAAATGGTGATGTATCAAACTATCAATCCCTATATTTTTGGGACTTCAGTTAGTTTTTTTTCCCCCCTTCGAATGCGCAGGAGAACTGAGCGTCATTTCATTAAGAAGAGAAACGACTTCAGTTAGTATCTTTCCAGTTAATTTAGTTTCATACTTATTAAAACCCATCAATCAGAGACACCATCTCTGTAAGTGGGATTTGGTTTGGCTAAAGCAAGAAACACTAAAGTCAAACTTCCCCATTCTGAGAAGCCACCATCAGACCTCATATGGTATTCATCCCACGGTGATCTAATTCATCTACGAACTGTTGTACACTGTCCTTTTATGGGATGTTTCATGTTTAGTATGTAACAAATTGAAACTCTTAGATATTTTGATGATATTAAAATGACACATATTCCTCAACATTCAATGTGAAAGGGCACTAAAGAATTATGAATGAAAGATTGAATGAGAGATTTACTAGGTCTATGGAATGCCCTTATTCAGTAAAAGAGAATCTACCTGGATCAGTGACTCAACCCTACGCCTCATCCTTGTATGCATGAATCCTTCAGAACACTGATACATACAGGAAACTGTCAGCTTGCAATGTAAACCAAATATCAGTTTCTACAGAATAATTGTTACTATATTCATGAGCATAAAATTGCTTCACAAAGCAAAAAACATCAATGATAAAAGAGGGTGCACATTTTGTTTACATTAATAGTAAGTATTTTTTTTTTGCACTGAAAATAACATATGCTCATGCTTTCCCTCAAAAAAAAAAATGCTCATGCTCATCTCGTTCATAATGCAAGGTGGGGTTGCCAGCATAAAGACTAAACACTACTTGATTTGCAAAAATGATACACGACTGAATAGACAACCATCCTTGATTATTGATGATGGTTTTCCCTATCCCTTTGAGATTGTCAGAAAACTTGCTAGTTGCTACTCCTTTTTTCTTCTGTTAAATATTTCAACATGATATAGGGCTATGTGTTTCCTTGTGTCAATTTGAGGTATAAAAGAGAAAGCCCCACCTAGAATAGCAACAATAGCCATTCAATGAGAAATAATTGGTTTTAGGTTCCTCTCAGTCAACCAGAAGTTCACATAAAATACATAAATCACCACTACTGGTTGATCCAGGGAACCTGCTGCGAGCAAACCAAATTTATGTGAAACCAGATACAAGGGTTTGTACCTTTACATGATAGCTTACATAAGCATGAAATGTTAGCAAACTCCAAACTGTTTTGTCTAGCCTTTTACCCTCAACATGCCGAGGGGAAATAACTGCGTGAAAGAAAAGCTTGTGAGCCAAATGAATATTATGGAAGAACATGAGAGATTAGAAAGTGCGTATTACCGAAAGTAACAAAGCCAGCATTTGCATTCAGTGCATCGACAGGTACCCCTTTTAACTCAAGAGGAGGTGCTGGAGACCACATACATGAAGGAGCATTATTCAGCGAGGCAGTTCGTCTTGCCTCCACAAATTCCTATATTTAACCATACAAGAAAAAAGAATGATAAAATGTACTCCCATCGGACTCTTTCATAAAGGCTATTGCAAAATAGTTTAACAAAAAAAAAAAGTAAGTTCCGACTGAGCTAAAAGAATTCATTAGTTAAAAGCAGAATATCTTTACTCAAATGTAGGGTCAATGTATCCAGTCTGAATACTGATACAGGTGAAACCTACAAGGTCATGAAGAACAATAGGCTAGGGAACTGGTAAAAGAGATAGAAGGAAGAATCCAAAGTACCTGCAGGAAGGAAGTTGCTAAAACAATATCAATGGAGTCCTGGAATCTCATTGGGTATACCACTGTGACTTTATCTGCCTGGAGAGATAATGGTTAATCCCGTTTGACGTAAACAATAAACAAAATGCCGCAGGAAACTTAGAATTGACAGCAAACACTACTGTTAATTCCCTGTTCATGTATAAAGTAGACGGATACACAACATAAAGCACATAAATGTCACTTGCATCGTATACACATTGTGATATTTCTGTTATTAAAGTAATACCTGGGGCGCAAGGAAAAAAGATTCGTTAGGACGGTGAACAAGAGCAACAAGCTTGTCAACATTAGGAGCTACTGTTTTCGAAGCTAGATGCTTCAGCAGAAGCTTCAGCGGTGCACCCAGCACCACCTCTCTAACGGATGCAATTTGTGTCAAGAGAGCATTCCTCTGCTCTGGAACATAGTAAAGAAACAGATATTAGAAGTTAAGATTACAACGGAGAATATGACTAAACTGGGAAAAAAGGATCACTTGTCAGTACATATAAATGCTTGGTCAGGCTAATGATAAATGACTAATGAACAAACTCTCTGGCTAGCTACTGCATTCAGACAAATATGAAATAAGTGCAAGGGTCTAAAATAAATTTGTGAACTGTCATGGAAGAAAATAGAAACATGATAACTCCTTGGATATTATCAGCGAAAGTCTGTACTACGGTCTGGTGAAAAACCATAGGCCATCATAAGTGCAATATGCAATACCACTTTTGCCTCCAATACAAACAAAACACCTAATTTACAATTTAACAAACTACATGGCGCAACCTCAAGACTAACAAATGAATAAAGAAAATTAATATCAATAGAATTAAATTAAGCAACAAATGCAAAGACCAAAACAAATTTACTCTGCTGAAATGTTATGGTCAATGCCCCAGATGTGGTAATGAGTATGTAAAAACAAAAGGCCAAAAGACTTTAGGAAATGAATTTCTTTAGTTTTAAGTTGTCCTTTTTCTCACAAAGCACACGTAATTTGATCTAGTTAAAACACACTTAAGTGAACTAAATTCTAGGCTCATCTCTGACATATTTCCAAGAAACATGGAAATATACAGAAGAATAAATTTCCAACTGCTCAATACAAATAAATTGCCGCCTATGGATGATATCTCAAGATATGCAGAATCATCAGCCACTTTGATCATGTAGTTCGACCAGATAAACATAACCTTGTACAAGTCACACTACACTGAATTAATTGTATGGGAAGCATCTAAAGATAAACAAAGTCATCAGTCAATTTGACCATGTATCACAACAAGACAATTATAACCTTGGAAAGGGAACTCAAGAACCTTCATCTGGCGGAAGCTTTGTCAAGTTTATCTTCATTGTGAGATCAAAGCCATCCTTTGGAGGATCAAGAATTTGCACGACTGGCCCATATGCTGCCTTTATAGCCTCAATTGCACCAAGTGGAAGCCCATCATACAGAATCGCCTCGGGAGGTGGGAGAGGCAATGCCACTGATAGAACCATTACCTTCGGATTCCTCATTGAAAACTGAAATCAAAGCCTCAACTTATTAGGATAATGGTATTGGACATGGAGAAGATGATAATTTATACACGGTATAGACAATAGAGTCATTTCCATATTCATTTAAGTTAATGAAAATAACACATGAATTTGCCATATGTTATTTCAGTCAACAAACTCCTCTTTTCTGTCCTGCATGATTAACACTGCTGTATATTTTTTGACTCAAGTAACAAACACATAGCCATCTAACGAGCAAGTGTTTTGCTTGTGCCTAAACCAATGTCGCCAAAATTATGCTAGCCCCACGAGTTTAGTATGCATTGGATGGTTGCTACAATTTGGATAAGCCCATGCCACCTCGTTCATATCCCACTACCAATTCAAAGACAGATACGAAACTAGGGAACCTCAGTTTCGGCATAAATCAAGACGACACGCAAGAATGGTAATCCTGATCCCTTAGTAAGAGGGCATTAACCTGGATATGATACCGCACATCATCGAATTCCACCGTGTGGCAGTCGATGTCCACGCCCTTCTCGCCGCTGCACAGCACCAACAAACACGGCATGAAACCAAATGGAGTCGACCAACAAGGACAGCAGCAGCAGCACCTCGTCCTGTACTCCACGCAAATAAGGGCGGCAGGCGAGCGACGTACCTGAGGACGCGGTCCTGCAGGATCTGGAGCAGGAACCTGGACGGGGACTGGAGCAGTATCATCCTCCGAACCACTCCTCCTCTGCTCACCTCCTGCCGACCAGCCTTAAGCCTCTCGCCCTGCTCGAATCGACGGCGGCGTGAAACGAAGCGTGCGGCGGCCGGGGCTGGAGCTTCTAGAAGCTGCGATGGCGCGAGGCCGCGAGATCTGTGACCTCCCCTTCGAACGAGAGGCGAGCAAGTGGAGGAAGAGTGGAGGACTTGATATGTGCAGGACGAGAAGTTGGAGGTTGTACATGCAAAATGTCGGTTAGCAATCATCTCCGACGTCCGATGTAGATCTGACCGTTTCCAAATTAATTGGTGTTAGAGTGGCCGCAGCCGAGCCCCCAGACCTTTGCTCGCCCGGCGGCGCCTCACTCCGGCTCCTTCGCTCGCATGATCGGCGGCGCCGGCCGCAGCAGACGTCGCGGACGCGGGGCGACAACCCTGCCCACGAGCGCTGCCGCCCGCCGCACTGAGCACTCCATCTCCTGCTGGTCGGTAAAATACACGACCCTCCTCGTCGACCTTCCCCTACTCGTAGAGCTAGATTTGAATTGCGTTTCTGTTAGCTACTTAGCTCCGTCTTTCGTATATTTTGTTTAGTTTTGTTTATAGGAGTAAAAGAAGCGACCCTTACGTTCTCTTACTGTTGTTATGCCAACTTTAGGTATTGTGACTGCAAGATATATGCCTTCAATGATATCCTGTTCGATTTGGGATCGAAGCATTCTAGGTATGACTTATATGTGCTTTTGAAGATTATATTTATTCCTTCATGACTGCAAAATACAGGTGTTAGTTTTTTTGTCTGGAACTATATATCATCTGCCGTCTGGTGCAAAATAATTTGAAAGGAACTACTGCTTAACAAATGTGTACCGAATACATATGCAGTGATCATTGCAAATCTTTATGGTCTCTTTCCTATTTTGCTTGGCATATGTGCATCACAGTTCTTTCTTGAGTCCACATTGCAAAAAAAAAAAAAAAAGTTTTGGTTGCTTCTCAAGCAATGTTTTCCCGTCCATACATAAGACTGAAGTTAGACATGTTATTCAGACAGATCTAGCATTCTAACATGTATACTTTAACACCTGGCTTTATGATCTATAGTCAAATAACCATCTAAACATGAATTTCTGCGATTTCCTTTCAGCATTTTATCTCTGTCATCAGGAGGGCTTATTTTGTCTTATTCTCCAGAAATTTAAGTAGATAGTATTGTGTGCATTTTATTATTGTTAATAGTGAGAACACTATTATTTGATAGGAATATTTGTCTCACGTTATACGTCACATAGTTTCTTTGCTATACTCACCTCAGAATGTAGACTGGAGCCATTGATTACCATTGATTTCCTTTTAATTTTCGCAGATGCATGAGAGCATGGTTTTCTATAGGGGTTTACTTCTCTCTCATTGCTTTAGTTGGTATATCCTTGGTAAGTTGATGTTGAAATTGTTCCCAATATTCCCTTCTTTGTATTTTAATCAGAAGTTGAAAAATGTTCATTCGTATCATGGACCCCAGGATGCCACTAATTGTTGCTGCTGAAACAGTTAAAAGTTAGGGCAACTAATGCAATTTATCTTGACGATTCAGAATTATGTCACAGAATATAGAATGGGGGCTGTAAGTCTATGCCTTGCTAGATGTTGGTTCATTATAGCTGGCGACTGCTGCTTCTGAACGGAGACTGCTGAGATCTTACATGCTACCTCCTCGATATATGTTTGTATGATATAAAATTTACAGTAGTGTTTCTGATATTCTAAAATTAATTCACTGGAGCAAAGGGATTTCTTTTGGTGGTTCATTTTTTTACCTACCATTTTGGATCCATTCGCCATACATTTTATTAGAGCTCTGATATTATGAAAATATTAAGAATTTTTTGTCCACCAATTGATATGCTTATTTATAAATGTATGGCGGGTTCCTGGGCTCTCATTCTTACCAATTTCCTGTTTCCTTTTTGGTTCCTTGGCTCTCATATCGGGTTTATGTGAACATAAATATATTGTTTATAATACTTTCCCCTTAAGTATCAATTCTTATGTATTTTCATCTGTTACATTTTCTAGATAATATTATGGGAGTCGATTGCTGTCTTTTATTTCAGAAGTGGACCTCTTATAGCCTGGTTACGCAACCTACTGGTGAGCAGAATTTGGCACATCCTTTTTCAGATTCTCATATCAAACAACTCACCATGCCTCTTTTTTCCTTACCACAGACTTCAGGACTCAGCATGTCTATAGTGGACATGACAGTCGTCATAATATCGACAATTTTATCTATTGCTTTTCATGAATTTGGGCACGCCATTGCAGCTGCAAGGTCTTTATATCTTTGTCATCTCATGCTGCTTGTTTGTTTTGATGTGCTGTGTTTGTTTTTCTTGACTTAGTTCTCAAAATATATGTAATTTGTCTTACCTTGCCCACTCATAGAACTATTTCTCTGTCATATTCTGACACAATCTTTGCTACATATGCAACAGTGAGGGAATACAGATCGAGTATGTGGCTATGTTTGTTGCCGTACTTTTTCCTGGGGCATTAGTTGCTCTGAACTATGATCTATTGCAGAATCTTCCGCTCTTTTCGATGCTCCGGATTTATTGTGCTGGAATTTGGCATAATGTTATGGTAAGTTATGCTACCATGCATTGATTATTATTGACTAAATGTATGGGTTAAACATCTTTACAATGCATTGTGTGATTGTATCTAATGTTAGTATTTATGGAACTTCATACACAGAAATGTAGTGCTCAAAAGAAAACAAGTGCGCATTATTATTTTGTTTGCGTGCACTAGTGGAGGCAACAAACAAGAAACACGAACAATTAGCTTTATGTTGTCTGATGAAAGATGCAATCGGTTACTGAATTTTCATTTTAACCTTTAAACAACGTGAGCCGTGATAAATTGGAAATTAACCTCGACACTATGCTCATTGTGCTATCTCGAGTGTGCCCATCTTCTCTTAAGGTATTAGCTAGCCTACAAATGGATACCTGGCAGGAGAGAGTATATTCCCTGATGTTTACTAGAAACATTTTGGTTGGTTTGGACGTAAAAAAAAAACAACTTATTTAACCATGTAGGACGTAGTTTTGTGTTTTTCTCTTCCCCCCCCCCCCCCCCCCCCCCCCCCCCACTCTGGTTGACTTTATATCTGATGGTTTAGAAACTGGCCATTTAATCTGGTTAGAGAAGTGGAACAGTGTCTACAAACACAAACAGGCTTTTGCATGGATCTAGGGAAAGTAGCTTCAGAATCAGTATACTGTTGGGAGTTTGTAGATTAGTAACAATGCTTTATATCTGATCATCCTAGTTAAGAACGTTACTTGATTCATGCTGATGTTCTGCAAGTTTATGTTATGATTTCATGTTTGATAGCTTTGTGCAGTATGTTTGCTGATAACATTATTACTTCCTGTGGTGTTATATCCTCTTTATGTGAGCGGTGATGGGCTTATGGTAAGTCTGCTTCTTTGCATACATCATTTTGATCTTGACCATATTCTGATTTTAAAGGCTTTCAGTACAGGTCACGGAAATCCCACAAACATCTCCTTTGTCAGAATACTTGTCTGCTCATGATGTTATCCTCTCTGTGGATGGTCTAAAACTAACGAGAACTGATGAATGGATCAAAGCCCTTGATCAAGGTACTAAATTGAAAATCAATGGTCCTGAGTTCCTTGAAGGCTCTCGGAGTCAGAGACGTGTTGCCACTAGTGTTGCCAAGGGTTATTGCGTACCCAATTCGTGGATGGATGCAAGCATGAGTCTTTGGCAGATAAGTAATGAGCTGCCTTGCCCGGATGAACTGATAGCCTTTGAGAAAATGATCTGTAACAGCTCAACCATTTTCTCTGATAAGACTGACAGCGATAGTGACCTGAAGGAAGTTGAGGGAAAGTACTGCTTGATTGCGAAAGATGTAGTAAAACTTAGCAAGTGCGGAAATGGATGGCTAAGGACTGTAAATGATGGAAGTAGTTGTGCATGTTTTCAGGTGAGGGCCCTGATTTCTTTTACATGGTACTACAATCAATGTAACAATGAATTTAGAGTCTTTAGGATCATCTTGAAGAATCTCTTCCTTCTTGCGATAAAAAAATTATCTGTTTGTATGACTTTTCTACCGTGCTTGATATAAATGTATTTGACCACCACTGACAGGATGAGTACTGCTTAGTACCTGTTCTGAGCCCAGGCTTTTCATGGATTGAGGTCTCCTATGCCAGGCCATACTCATTGGGATGCTTAAATAAAGAAGGAAATTTATCATCATCGCTTGCTTCAAATGATAACCATGGACAGAGTCGATGTGAGGGATCTTTTGTTTATGTGGGTGATCTGTTATCATCAGCACGGTCTGTTATGTTGTCCCCCTACAGGCCTCGATGGACATTCCTCCTCCTCGTTGCGGATCTTCCATATATCATAGAAAATGGTTTAAGTAGTTTGCTTCATATTTCTGCAGCATTGGCTGTAGTCAATTGCTTACCGGTGAGTCTTTCTCTTACCGAAAGTAGTGAAAGATTCTTCAGTTCATTACTGCCTGCTTGCGACCTGCGCACATCTTAGCATAGAAGATGTCTGTCTTAGTTCCTGAGCAGAATTTAGTGTTGCTCTTTAAATTCAAACTTGATTATTTTTTCCTTTCTTTGTATCTTTAGGCTTCTCTCTCTGTGTGTTTTAGTGTTAGCATACAGAGTTTCACTGTTCAGAATGCTTTTCTGGCAGCTAACTCTATCACAATGGACAGGTATATTTTCTGGATGGAGAAGCGATTTTGGAGACTAGCTTGTGCTACTTAGCTTGGTTTACCCGAAGACAGCAACGCAAGATTCTGAAGGTTTGCCGTTCTGTGTGGACGGTTTTATCAGTTATTACATTCTCCAGGATATTTTTAATTCCGCAACACTAGATTATAGCTTTGTGTAAGAAAAATAATGAAACTTTGTCGTGCAAAGAAACAAATCCTTTTCATGGTACCAGTTATTTTGTTTCAATATGTCCATCATACATAATCGATCTGGGAAATGTTCTTATATGAAACAGACAAGCGCATCGGTAGCAGATTTTTTACTTCCATCTTCAATTAGTTGGGCTTGATTTTGATGGAACTCAATTAAGTCACAAAAAGAAAATACCAGTTAAATTTTCTCTTAATTTGATGTAATTATTTCAGAAGGCAAATTTTGCCATCAGGCACAGTTTTTAACATCACTCCACCTACAAAAACTGTGATTGTTCCCAATGCAATTACATTATATCTGCATGTACAGCTCTCCAGAGCATCCTTTTTCTTACATGAATTCTCCAGGGCATCTTGTTCTAGTTTGATAAGGAACTCAGCTTCAACATGAAAAGAAAACATCAAAAGCATGCATCTATGATATACTGACAAACATTTCGTTTCCTTGAGCTCTAAATTTTTTTGGTTCCCGGGTAAAAAAAAGTACTTCAAGCAAATAGTGGACCCTTATTAGAACAAAGAGTTTATTGTGCTCGTCATGCAGCAGGACAACACAGGCATCAACTTCAAAAATATTACTTACATGTTAGAATCAGATATTTCAAGTTTTCATTTAAGTTAATATTTGTCACGACGAACAATCATGACCAAGCATTTGTATATTTAGTCCTTGGATAAGTTCCTCCATAATGTACAAATAGTTGAGATTCCAGGCTCTACTGAAGCTACCAAGACACATCCAGCCTTAATTTAAGTCCTCAACACGAAAAAAAAAATCACACTAAACCACCCTATATAGCTAACTTGCTTCAACGGACCGAAGGACGTTCCTCGTTAAAATGCCGGGAACCGTGTGGCGCTGGAGCTGGAGCTGGAGCTTGCAAGTCTTAGCCTTCTCAGTTGATCAGAGGCAAATGCAAACCAAAAAAAAGAAAAAGGAAAAAAATAAAGATGAAAAAGGGTACAAGCAAAACCGTAGAAACAAATAGTATCAATCAAGGCCTCGCTTAGCATTATGCTTCTAGATGGGAATGCCGTTTCCATTTGCATAGTACCCGTTTACCAAACTGTTTAATGGATTCTTCAAATGTCCATTTGGGTATAGTTTCAGTTTTGATGAAACTTTACCGTTAGTGCATGCTTTTGCTGAATTCGGATTGATCACGCTGCGACTGCGAAGCAAAGATTCGAGCTGTCCAGATGCCGCTGCTATTAATCCTGTCAACAAAGATGCATTGTTGATTTAGATGAAGCACTTGACCATACACAGAGAATGCACTCAATCAAGACTTCACAACATAAAACACTGAAGTTAATGGCTAAAAAATGGTATGGACTACTAGTACAATTTGATTATCTGGCATACACTTTACATATGGTGGGGATATCAGAACAAAACTGATGTGAGCATCAACATCTTTTTGATATGTTGGATTGCATTACCTAGAAAAAGTGGAGATGGCTTTCCTGGTCTTGACTTGAATTCAGGATGGAATTGTGCACCAATAAAAAACTTGTGGGAGGGTAGTTCAATGATCTGCATCCAAGAGAGTGCATCGTTTGTTAGGTGATGGACAAAGTTTCACTATAAGCTCTTAGCAACTAGGTTCTCCGTATACAGGTGCCAAGGGGGAAAAAAAAGTCTACCTCCATGCGGCTTCCACTTTCATCCTTGCCCACGAATGAAAGGCCAGCCTTCTCGAAGTCTAGGACCATTTCAGGGTTCACCTGGAAAAAAAAAATCACCTTTACATGTAAGACGACAATGGCATACATGATTCGATTTGGCTATCAGATAATGCAGTAAGGCTAACCTCGTATCTGTGACGGTGTCTTTCGTCTACATAGGGAGAATTGTCATACCTAAAATAAGTTTGCAACAGTTATATTCCACCACGCAAATAAGAATCAACAATCAAACATACCATTATACATAAGACAGAGGGCGGTATGTTCCCTAAAAAATAAAGAAGGGGGGGAGGGTGAAAGCTTGTGTTTTCTTACAGTTTCGCAGATTTGCAGCCATTGACTTGAAAATATGTTCTCCTTGATCCAAGCCTCATTGTCGCCCCCATCTGAGTTTTTGAGCCCTGCAGAAGTGTTATCCAAAGTTTACAGCTTTAAGTGGGTGGTTAATAAAGAAAAATTATCAACTAAGTGAGTGATCATAATCTACCTCTGGCATGAAAATGACACAGGGTGATGCTGTAGCTGGTTCAAATTCTGTGCTGTTTGCACCATGTAATTTCATTACTGAACGGGCGAACTCAATCACGGCAATTTGCATCCCCAAGCATATCCCGAGGTAAGGAACATTGTTTTCTCGTGCATATTTTGCAGCAAGAATTTTGCCCTGAACTCCCCTATCCCCAAAGCCTCCAGGAACGAGTATACCATCTGCACCCTGAGGTGGAAATTCCAGACAAATGAGTGCTCAGCAGTACAGAAATTTCAAGCATTGTACCACCATTTGCTATAAAGTGTGGGTTACCTTCAGTAGTGTCCATGCTTTTTCATGGGATTCAGGGTTCTACAGAGAACAAGCATCACGGAAAAATCAGCGGAAGGTCCATCGAGGAATAAATTGGCTTGATGCCAAAAGTTAACTGACCTCTTTAGCTGCCGAATCTTCAAGATCACAGGAAGGAACCCACTCAACAACAAGCTTTCTTTCCATAAAAACTGATGCGTGCAAAAGCGCCTGAAATAAGGTCAAATTTGTAATAAGTTAATTAGTCGGCAGGGAGAGTAATATTGTCAGGAGTGCAGGATTATTTTGGAAGTAAGAAAGATGAACAATGGAACAGTTCCAACAACTTATGAAGTATAGCTACAATTTAAATAAACGTTTCTCAAAAAACAATCTCATGCAAGAAAAGCATTCAGCGAGATCCTCAATATCTTCTGATTTTATTGAAATATTATATACTTGTATGTATGGTGCATACTGTGGCACATGGTGTATCTCAATGTTGTTGGCATCTCTCACTCAATTGATCTGACAGAGTTCATGCCTTTATGTCAAAAAAAAAAAGAGACATGATTGAATACTGAAACAATAGTATAACCTTAGAATAACACCTTGTCTTTTTTTTTTTAGTTTTGTATGGTTTCCACTGATTCATAATCATATTTGGAGTAGGTTCTCAAAAAAAAAATTTGGAGTTAACTAAGTTAGGAGATGCAAATTCAAAATTTAAGTAATACTGTTTAATTTCAATGCAAGTACAAGTATATAATTGAACTTATTCGAATCTGTACCTTTAGAACTGACAGGTAAGAATCCGACAGCCCAGTATATTTACCAACCATGGCAATTTTGACCTGAAAGGTTGATTATGTAATGGTTCTCAATTAAGACTCAGAGAACATAAGTGCCCAATCCTGGCACAATAATTGGAATAACGACAATGAATCCTACCGGAGTCTTCAAGTTGTCAAACTTGGTAGCTCTTTTGGTCCACTCCACCAACTTTGGTTCCCGCGGTACCTTTCCTGCACTGCATACATTATCGGTATATGAACATATTAGTTGCCTCTTCAAACTGTGAGCTGAATAAAATTACTGTGATCGTGCAAAAAATACGTACTACTGCAGGTCTAAAACTTTCAGAATAGCTTCATGGGCCTTCTGGTCCTACAAAAAGTTCCATTGTAGATGTTTAAATAAGATCCCCTCAAAAAGAAAAAAGATGGTTAAATAATATGTGAATTTTGCATTGATGGTACACATTCTGTCAAAAAGTATATCCTACCCTTAGCAACAAAGGGATATGCCAAATGTTTGTCACGTCATGGAGGTTCACAATATTTGACATCTGCAAGATAACTTGCACTGTCAGGACAAGAGCTAGATTTTTTTTTTTAACAAAAGTAGCCTTGAAATATCAAGGGTTATCATTACCGGAACATGGCAAAACTGTGAGAGCTTGACTTTCACATTTTCTTCCAATGGCTGCCAAAAACATCGATTTGACCATGAGAGTGCAATTTCCAGCACAAAAAAACCTAGGACTGAAGAATGATGACTGTATAGAGTACCTCAGTACTGCGGCATGCTAAAACATCCGGTGCCAAACCAAGTCCTCTAAGTCCTCGAACACTATGTTGCGTTGGCTTGGTTTTCTACATAAATGGAAAACAAAATTCTCATCATTTGCATGAAAGCAACTAACATAATACCATAAATTAAAATAATCGAAGATTATTGATGTTTTAAAGTTTTTGTTTCTGATGATGTTTCTACTATTCCTTGTTATAACGCTTTTGGGGCTACACTGATTTTTTTGTTTCAGCATAAAAAAAAAACTAATGTTTGTGAGCCCCACTCAACTACGGTATGTACAGTTTCAAACCCTTTCAGCCATATCAAATATTTTGGGACAATATAGCAACAAGACATGAATGCTGCTGTATAGTTCAAGCATTACAGATCTCTAGTACTAGCTAAAGTTACCTGTTCGCCAACCACATTTAGAACCGGAACAAGGCTGACATGAACCAAACAGAAGTTTCCAGATCCTAAGCAGGAGCAAGTATATCAGTTGAGGCTAAAAGGAAATTGTAAAATAACTACTCCACATGGAAATTCGTTACTCTGGCAATAAGTGCTCGTCTTACCAACACGGTATGAAAATTGACCTAATGCTTCAATGAAAGGCATTGATTCAATATCCCCTGCATCAAGAATGCCACTGTCGTTATGTGGCGAAAATAGTTTGTCCCCTGCACCGGATACTTACACAGCTATGGGAACAATTGAGAAAAGGTAAACTACACTACGCATTTGAAGTATGTAATCTTGTTATTTATTCAAATATAAAATCATTTTGTTCACCTATAGTGCCACCAAGTTCAATGACACAAACATCAGGAGGCCCTTCTTTGCCGTCGACTGGATTCATCGCAACACGTTCAATCCATTCTTGTATTTCATCTGTTATATGTGGCACGACCTGATAATGAAAATAAATACAGGTTTAGTCAACAGAAATATTTTTCTCTCATAGAAGCTCCATGACATACTGATAACGCACCTGGACGGTTTTCCCCAAGTAATCTCCTCTCCTTTCTTTGTTAATGACAGCCTAATTTTAGCAGTGGAAAGAAAACTGATATTAAATTATCAAAGATGAAACCACCAGGCAGGGTTGGTGTTAAATCCAAGAAAGAGTTTTGACTATGCACAATCAACAGGAGATCACAAAGACAGCGTAGTTAGAAGGCATAATATTTTTGGTCCTACTAACTTACAATTGTAACAGAACGGCTAACCGCTGCTGGTGTTGTTGCAACTATAATTTCGGACCTAGTTACCTAGTCTACTTCGCATCTTGTACAAAATTCAGGTGGTCAATAGAAGAAAGATTCTTTATCCACCAGTTGACAGAAACAGCCAACAGAGCATCAACTCTCCAATTAAACCACCACGTGACGAGTTGAATCTGTCTGACAACAGTGGCAGGCTAGGGTCCGGATGATTCTGCACATGCATAATCTGATAATCGTACTGCTGTGGATCTTACGATGAAATATGAAGTGACCCAATAAAGATTTGTGGGTTCCATGTGCATTCAGTCAATCAAACGTTCAGTAACTTGCAGCTGTACATTTAGTGCTACGAGTTTGTTAATGCCGAAGTAAAAACGAATATAACTTTCCCATCATTTGTTTACAAAATTAAAGAAGTACAAAGCTATCTTTTGACTAGATAGACAATTTTCCACACAGGTTCAAGTTGCACATGGATTAGGACTGATCTGCCTAATTACCTGATAGATCTTTCCTGTGGTTATATTGTTGTCACGGGTCAATTTGATATCCAGAAAACGTTCATAATTTCCGAGGTCCAAGTCAACCTTCAAGAAAAGAACAGGAGAAAGACCAATCAGCCGAAGAGATCATATCCACACAGTTCTAGTTATTTCAGAAACATGGAACTGTGTGACAAGATAAATTCTTGAAAAGTTTGTCCATTACAGGTGGGCTACTGAAGACTATCAAAGGTCATTCATGATGACACCAACGATATTTCCTTTTTTTTTTTGCGAGGCAACAATATTTCCTGTTATGAAAAGCACGAGAAAGAATATGCCGGAGTAACTTGTAATTACCTCTCCGCCATCGTCTAAAACAAATACTTCACCATGCTCGAACGGAGACATGGTTCCAGCATCAGTGTTGAGGTATGGATCTGCAGATTAGACATAAAAAATGAACAACTATAAGAAATGAAGAACATCAAGTGATCTTCACCCTATATCCAGAACTCAATGTTTTTCTTGAAACCCTTCACCAACTCCTAGTACGGAAACCTTAGAACTAAATCCTTGAACAGAAGTAAGGAATGCTCTAATGGATGCCCTGTGTTGTTAGAAGAAGAGTTTACACTTGTTATTCCTCGTCAAAAGAAATCGCTACACAACAGCATACTAATAAATGAGTGCTTCTGTTTATCAACTTAACCCAGTAAATGTGCACAACACCTGGGGGAAAAGCAAGGGTATAAAATTTTTAGTCATTTTCGGAAATCTGTACTTGCACACCATCTCGTAGAACAAACCGAACATTTCCTTCAGGAAATGGTACGAGAAAATAGTCAAAATAATTTTAATGCATTAGGTGACATGTTTGACGATTTCGTCTCTTCGAAGGCACTAAAGATTGTGACACAAGATATTCATTTCATCTAGACAACAACGAACCCAACATCCAAAAACAAGGGTTAAACTGCTGATCAAAAGACAGAACATCCAAAAGAATTTGCCAATAGCCAATGCAAATAAGCCACCAAAACAGATGAATGTAAAGATTGGAACCCACGGAACACTTGATATCACACGTGTACAGAATCTAGTTTACAGGGCTAAAACAACAAAAATGAGGAAAAGCTTTCAAACTACTACAATAATTATGGATCATGTGACAGACTGGCTCTAGTACATAATACATAATCTGATTTACAGCGCTAAAACTAAGATAATACTCCTGGATCATGTGACAGACGGTCTCTAGTAGTAGTACAAGGAAAGTAAGAACTACTAGTACTCTAATTCATGGGCAAGAACAGAGAAGAAAAAGGCAGCAAAAAAAGAGTGTGAATCAAAATGCATTAGTTTGAAGCAAATTTGTTGAAGAACAAGAGGTTAAACTTGAAGCATTGCATGTAAAGCCTTCTTTTGAGAGTTCAAACAAATTATAGTCGAAGCCCATTTCGTCTCAGCTCAATTTTAGGAATTTAGAATGACACGTAAAAACAACTAGGCGCGCATTCACACGAGAGCTTGCCACGCGGCCATCGCAAGAACCAGACAGCTCCACGGTTTCCAGGAATGCTGCCTTCTTTGCCCAAAACAGCACTTGCTCCACAACTGTAACGACAAGAAGGATGGCGTTCGGGCCTGGGGGCCTGGGCTCTCAAACTGAGACCAGAGCGAACGGCCACAGCAAAATCACAAATAGCCGGTTAAAAATCAAGCTTTTTCCACCGAAAAATCCGTCCTTTTTCTGGGATTCTCCGCTCGCGGCGGTTTTTTTTTTCCCCGTTCCGAAAGGCCAAAACCAGAGCCCCCAAGAAAAGAAATCGCCAGGATGCGAGGGGGAAGGAATGGCTACCAATCTTGATGGTGGTGACGCGGAGGCCACAGGACTTGAGCACGACGCCGATGCTGCTGGCCGTCACGCCCTTGCCGAGGCCGCTCACCACACCGCCGGTCACCAACACGTACTTCATGGCCGTCGCCTTGCTACGTTCCCTGAGCTCTCGGTTATTGGCTCTGCTCCTGCGGGGGAAACAGGGGGGAAGAAGCTCTATGCTAGAGCAGCAGTGTGTTGACAAGGGGCAGGAGTTGGAGAAAGCTCTCCAGTCTCCAGAGTGTGAGAGGTTTAGGCTGAAATGCGAGGAGGCGACGGCTTAAATAGGCTCGAGGGAGCAGGGCTCTAGGCCGAAACTCCATCAAGTTCAAAGCCTCCGGTCTCTCTCTCAAAAAAAAAAAAAACGTAAGGGAATTGTTACTGGTGAAGGATTGGATATACTGGAAAGGAACTTGGTTGTGCCCAGGTGGCAGCGGCCGGTGGGGTGAGAGTGTGAGACTTACCGCGTCTGGTTGCGTTCTACTCCTGCTACACAATGCATTTCTGTTGCCCTCAAAAAAAAAAAAAAGCATTTCTGTTGGAGAAGCTAACGGCAAGAGGCGTGTGTGAAAGTGACGGCTGGGTATGAAATTGGAAGGGTCCGAGTAACCGCCTTCATGTCCCTTTTGGAGTATACAAATCTTGCACGAACCACGAGAACTCTTACAAATTTTAGGATGTTTCAAAATATTCAAGTATTATGGTTATTTATTACTAAAAATTTAGACCGGTCAGTCTGTATAAGGGGTTGTTCGTTTCATTAGTCTCAAAAGTCACATCAAAACTAATCTTGCTATTTAAGAGTATTAATAAGTCTAATTACAAAACTTTTTTACAGATATGTGCTAATTTACGAGACGAATCTAACGAGCCTAATTAATTTATGTTTTGCTACAGTGATGCTACAGTAACTATCGTCTAATCACGGCTTAATTACCCTCATTATATTCGTGTCGCGAATTAGCACAGAGTTCTGCAGTTAGTTTTTTAATTAGACTTTATTACCCTAAATGACAAGATTCTAGCTGGCCTAAAATTAGTCCTAAAGAAACGAACACCCCCCTAAATATTATAGTACTGTATTTGGATGTATTAACAAAGCTCTTCTGCATATATTTGTAAGTGGGTGAGCAGTTTAGATGGTTCCTTTTGCAGTAGCTAAAAAGTTTAATTTTGGCCTCATTTGTATTTGCTAGAGTTGGGAGATCTGGATAACGGGTAACGGTTGGGGTGGGACAACAGTTGAGGCCTTTTGTTGGCGTTGGCTTGGAATTGCAGACTTCCTTTGGCAACCAAAAATGTTCAAGTAGATGAGAAATAATAATATGGACTCCGTTGCTATGCTATATGCCAGTGATCTCTTAATCTTATCAAGGATGAATGGGGTAGTGCGTGGACTCCGGTCACAAGTTCCTCTCCGTGAAAAGGATGCGGCCAAATTTATGATCTTTGACTGCTGTATTGTTTGTTTCTCAGTGCTCACATAATAGTCCATGAACAAATGGCCAGTCCTCAAACTTGTTTGAGGCGTCATCTAAATCTTTGAAATTTTAATTTGCATATTGAGGTCTCTAAACGTACTTATTATTCAAGGTTCAAATATCTGTAATTGACAATGATTCGACTAAATGATGTCTATGTGGCATCTATGTCATCCATTTTAACAACCTCTTCACCTGTATTGCAGTTTGGCCCACTCAAAATAGAAAAGGAAAATAAACCGTGTTATTTATGCTTCCTAAACAAGTCATAGATTTTTCTATTTTGAATGATTTTTTAACCAATGGTTTAGGAAAATAAGAGTCTACTTCTGCGAAAGAACCCACCCTTTTTAAAAAAAAAAATATGTGAAAGACTTCTGCAGATACTATTAAATCGGTGTTCTAGAACATGTGTAGTGAATATAATGTGAGTCACATTTCTGTCCAATGGTGCCATCCATGATGATAAACATTTCATACAAGAATATACCTTCTAACACGTCTCTGTTCTTAATTTGCACTATATACAACATGTCGTAGAGAACCAGATTCTAGTAGAGGGAAAAGGGGATGATTTCAACGGTTACTTTGAGCTGCCCCTGCTGCCTAACCTGAAACATACCGACTATAATTCGTCGTAGTCGTTGTTGTCAAAATAAGTCATAATCTGTGGGGCTTCGGGACTTTTTATCTTCCAATTCGATGCTGAAATCTTTTGCACTCCGATCCCTTTCTGCCAGCACTTATACAGCTCGAGATTTTGCTTCAGTGCTACTTTTCCTGCGCTCGCATCTTTTCCATCTTTACAATAATCACCAAGAAAGGACGTTAACGAAGACTAACCTGTCGAGTTTGTATATATGTGTGATGATTAAGAAATCAACGTGAAGCTATCAGAGAAATGACAAGTTACAGTGGGTTACACACTTACACGAGTTACTACCAATGCTACTGATTTACTCCCTCCGTCCCATAATTCTTGACGTTCTAGCGCAACGCGTGGAAACCAAAGCACTCTGTCGTTTTACCCTGCTGCCCCTCATTCATTGCTCCTTCCCATTCTTCGTCTCGTGCTTCTCTCTCCAGCGCGCACGCACACCAGCTCGACTCCTTCCACCGCCGCCGGCGCCTGTCCTCCTCCGGTCCTCCGCTCCTTCCACCGCCGCCGGCGCCGGGTGCAGCGCGCCAGCTCCGCCCCACGCGAGCTCCGCGCCGCGTCGCGCGCTCGCCCTGAGCCACCGCATCTCGCTCCACCGAGGCCGCGCCGCCGCCTCCCGCCGTGCAGGCCAGACGCTCCACCGCGCGCTCGCCCGCCGTGCAGGCCAGACGCCCGCCGCCGCGCAGGCCCGCGCCGCAAGCCGCACACCTTGCCGCCTCCCTCGACGCGCAGGACTGCGGGGCCGCCACCTAGCTCGCCGCCGATACCCATCCCCACCTCGCCTGCGCACAGATCGCTACCGCATGGCTTCGCCTGACCGCCGCCCCCTTCTCCACCTCGCCTGTTCGTCGGTCACGTCCAGTGCGAGCTCCACGCGGCGGCGCCGCGCCGCGTGCTCGCCCCGCCCCGCGCCGCCATCTGCTCCATCATTAGCTGCTGCCATGGAGCAGGCCGCGGTCAAGGCTTAGCTCGTTGTCGCGGAATCGAGGGCGGTGGTGCTCCCGGCCGCGGATCCGGCCCAGCATGTGGATCGAGGAGGTCCGCCGAGGAGGGAGGGGGCAGGTGAGATTTGGCTCGGATGGAGAGAGAGAGAGAGATTGAACTGGGCGTTAATTTTTCTATTCATTTTCTTGTCTGGTCGATGCTGCGCCTGCTGAGGGATTGGACAGCGCGTGGGGCAGGAGCTGCAGAGCGACAAGCATTGTGGGACAAATATTTTGCAACATAACGTCAAGAATTGTAGGACCGAGGGAGTACTGAGAATGCATCAATCAATGCTACAGTGGGTTACACACTTACGCCTACTATTACTGTGCAACTATTGTAGTGCAAACCAATAGAGGTCCTATTATCTACTGATCGATTCTACTCCTTTTGATATAAGAATATACGTAAAAATATATTCTTGTAAATAAAAATAATTATATTACTAACTATTTTTCTTAATGTAAATCTATTAACATCAACCTTTGCTATTAATTTCTGTTTTAAGAAATTGATGGTGGTTGAAATACTAAGAATTGACTTAGGATAAAACTATATGAACTTTATCTTGCGATGGTTTTGTTTTTTTGTTTTTGACAAAAAGCTACATGAACTTATATTGGGAACGGTATGAATAAGCATTACCATTAGGGATAAAAAGAAGTTGCAGTTCCATCGTACTCCCAGAAAATCACATGAATAACCCCATAAATTTTAATTGAGATTTTTTTATCTTAATAACTGAGCTAGGAGAGAATAGAGTAACCACCTAGTTTTGTTCCGTTAACTTAGAGTGAGTTGATCAGCTAGCATTGCAGTGAATTAGCAGCAGCACAACACAGCAAGACAATGGAATGCGTAAACATTTCTGCCCTTTTTCTCTTTTGCAGATCTGCATGTATCAGCTGATAATTGCTTGTGTAGATTCTTGAATTGTAAGTAAAGTGGGACTAGTGGTTATGGCTCAAGTGAAGGAATCCGAAAGTGAACTTTCAAACTTAGCGCCAAAGGCAAACTCGGCGGACTGTAAGTTGACAGCATTGATTAACCTAACTGACACTGGATTTGGTTGAGATCTTGATAGGTGATACAGATTATATGATGCAGTGATTAATCATTGAGACACACGTACTTGGCATTGTTCATTCGCCTCGGTTTACACAAAATGTTATATAACTCAGCCATTGTATGAATTTATTATCTTTTTGAAATAGGCAGAATTTAAATATAGTTGAATTTCCATAAGTAGATTATTCCAACTGGTCGTTCAAATTTTACCAGCGGGTAGTAAAAAGAGAGAGAGAAAAGTGAACTTTTGGGGTGCTAGTTTTTCTCTTATCCTTTCAACACACTTTTTATTTTAAGAAACCAATACACTTTTTAAAACGGTTCAGAGGCTAAGTTCATCATTTCATTTCGATTCACCATTTCATTTCGAATGACGTAGATTGCTCGATGTGTACAAGGGTATCTTCGCATGTGCAGAACACAATCCCGGATGACCCTGTACCAAATCACTGACTGGTGACCAGGCTCTGAGTCACCTTGGAGACCCCTTCTCTTCAGATTCATTTCTCAATCTGTCAGTCTCGTACCAACTTGTCTGAAGAAATTATTGGCGAACAAATTTTCCTGCCGGTTCGGCGTCCGCGCCAACAAGGATCCACGCCATCTCCCTGCAGGCCGAGCTGCAAGAAATTTGATTCGCGTGTCTACCCTCGTTTGGCACGTTTGAGTTAGCCACTAATCGTTTAGCCCACTAATCCAGCGAATGCTTTTAATGGCCATACGTACGTACATAATATGCTAGTGGAAGCATCCTGACCGTTCCACTAGTTTCTTCACGTTTACGTGTGCGACTTTGGTTTGAATGGACGACCGAAAACTTCTGCTCCTTTGAATTCAAACGATTCGAATATGCATCAATATGGGCAAAAGAAAAATTGAAAGACTTGACGTGACTAAATAAAGCGGTAAAGTGCATTATTGGGGCTGAAACAGGATGGAATTAATGAATATTCTTTCTTCCAATGAAAGAAAAGATACGAAGCTAGTATGAATTATTTAAGGCCAGCAAACTAAACTATTCATACTACGTCGATCCTCGATCGCATATAAATATCGATTTTGCGGGGGGGAGTAAGAACACATTTAAACAGAGAATTATAGTACGACCGGCTTTTCACACGGTCATGAGACCTATCGATTGACACGTACGTACTAGTCCTTGACAATGCTTAAACTCCATGTGTGTGAATTGCTTACTGTTCGGTCTTCGATTCCAAATTGGAAAAGGCGGTCTAAACATGACTTCAAAAAAAATGACGAAGAAAAGGAAAAGTTTATTCTCCGCGGGTTAATGGACGGATGATGCAAGAGAACAATAAAAAGCCAGCGTGTGCGCGTGCATCTATCGGATAATCCTATATGCCAGTAGACGGTATCATATCACAGTAGTTTATGTATTCTGGAGCAATGTGTTGATCGACGACGACGCATGCACTGCACTATCGAGTTCAATAATCTCTCTGGCTGCGTGTGACGTCTGGTGCGCGAACTGGTGCGCTCGCTCCCACGTTGGCGTCGCTGTCGGAACTCGGAAGCGCGTCGCTCATCTCCTTTCTTCGCCGTGCGTGTTGACGTCGGGATATATTCGTTTCCGTCGGCCGGAAGTCTTGCCCTACCCGGCTCGTCGCGCGTACGTTCAGATCAGACCGGTCGGCCTCCTCGGACACGCGCGATCAGCAATTGGCGTCACGCTATCCCGATCAGGAGGCGAGCTTCCTCTCGTCGTCGTACGCGCGCGCGTCCAGGAATAGTCCTGACGTCTTGGACGCATGTGCCGGCCGCACGGTCAGCCGTCGCCACACGTCGGGCAGTCCTTCGCCTCCGCCGCCGGCCAGACCGCACGGCTCGCGATGGTTGCCGCCGCCGCTCGGGCATTGGCACGCTTGGCCGATAGGCGATAGCTAGCACAGTGTTTTATTCTTCAAGCATATTCGAACTTGCTGCTTAAGCGTACGTACTGTAGAAGCTAGACAGCTAGTGTGCACAAGTAGTGGTAAGACTTACCATTGCAAGTTCGTGTCAGTGAGGAACTGGCGCGTATCTGTGGCGGTCGTCCCGTTGCTGGCGTCTCGTCCGTCCGTTTCAATCTGCAGAGATGCGACTGGTTATTGTGCGCATCATTAGTGCTGCCAAACCGAAGAAAATCAGCTCAGACGTGATCTCCAGAGCATGACGTGGCTCATGTCATGGTTCATCTCCGAAAAGTTTTACTATTCGGCACGTTTCCACACTATGTTTCCATTCATTCATGGCGGGTTTATCGGTCAATGACAAAACATCAGTGGCCGGGTAGCTAGCTACATGACACACTCGATGAAAAAGAAAATTAGTCTACCAAATCACGATCGAAAAGCTTTGCTGAATTCGTGGAAAAGGTTTTACCAATCGGTCTCTGACATCTGACATGCAAGGGGCGAGGCTGAGATGCGATTGACTTCGAAGGCATGGCGTGCTATGCATGTGGGACAAAGGCTTGACTCCTACCGAGAAAATTTTGCCGTGTATGGATAAGCTCGTATTACGGGGTTTGACCGTTTGACACAAATGTGGAAGTTAAGAACCAAAATTGCGACTAAAGGTTGAATTGGCCTCAGCCAAATGAGTGTGCAGTATCGGCCGGATGTTGGAAACGACTTTGGAAATACAAACTGCATGCAAAGCGCGCACCAAAAGAAGATACAGCAACATGCATGCGTACCGACCGATAGTTGATCGGGAATGCTGCATTTTTAGTTGATCGGGTGTGGTGTAGTACGTGCTGAGGACGCATGGAGGGCGCGCCCATGGTCCCGGACAGAACGAGGAGGAAATCTACTAGTAGGTGAGAGGACAGTACGTGCACATGCTTGAATTAAGTTAAGGATGCATTGCCAACCATTTGGACTTTCTCAAGCATGGACCGGCCGGACCATGGGAGATAAGCCTTAATGGGAGAGGAATCAATGGCCGCAAAAATCTAGCCCTGAATTGCGCTGCACCGAATGCAATTTGTAATGTGCTAGCCACATGCGTGGCCACATGGTGCGTCAGTGGCTCATGGCGCGGGATTGCAGGATCTGGTGCTCCAGTGACCATTGTCCCTCCCCACAGTGCAATGAAGCCCAGAGATACCACACACCATATGGCCAAATGGCTCACAAAAGAGCTTCACTTTGGATATCGACACTTCTGCAAAGTCTATATATGATCCTATGCAATATATTGATTTCTGTAGGGACAAAAACAAATATTGATATGAGAAGAAGTGTTTTTGCAATTTGAATACATATGTTCATTTAACGTTTTCTAAATGGATATATATGGTCAGCCGGATAGAGTAGATCCTGTTGCTAGTTTGCCTCCCGACAACCCAACCACTATATCATTCAGAAAAGTAATTTTTGACTACAAAACTACTGAATCTTTACTTGCTACACTACATGATTGCGTGTTTTTGGTTGGGTTAAAACATTTACGTTAGCTAATTTTGACCCTTACACAAAGCCTTTGACTTTTGTTCAAAAAAAAAAACAAAGCCTTTGACTACCCGCAAAAAAAAAATTGCCTTTGATGACAACACCCTTCTAATAAAAAATATAATGAGACATTTTCTAGATACTAGTACTGTATAGCGAAACCCTTTTCCAAAGTTTTTTTCTCAGACAGTGTTTTAGTAGTACTATATTTTGGTTGTTTCGTGCCCCCTCCGTTTAAGCGTACGTGAGCTAAAGCATACAGTACTCGGTTTTATTTGCGATTAGAGCTAAAGCAGTAGGAATTGGAAGCCCATCTGTACAGATTTCAGGACAAGGTAGCGCTAGTAGTACTAGTGTACTAGCAAGATCGGAGCCTCGGCGGTGATGATGATCCGAGCGGTGCAACAGGGTTACGGGGGGCGGAGAGGACGGAGGCAAATCCGTGGATTTGTGGAGTCCACGCGTCCCGCGGAGGATGATCCTGCGAGCCAGCCACAAGGGCGTCGCTTTCCAGGTGGTGGACCGTACGACGCGCCACGTAAGGCCGCGGTGGATCGCCGGTCCCACCTGCACCGGCAGCAGCCAGTAGTAGGTCGGGTGGGTGCCGCGCCCACCACGTTGCCGATCATGCCGACAGCCGGGAGGCCCGGGAGCACGTGGCCCGCTGATGGCGCCGCGGGCCCCGCCACGGCCGTTGGTAGTTACTGGCGCGGGGCTCGGCGAGCCTAGTACTACTCCTATGGAACAACGGCAGGGTACGCTAGCACTAGCACACCACACGATGTGTTGATTTGTGTTTTCGACAGACAGAGTTGCTTGCACATGCCCACGGTAATAGGCTGCGGCTGCACATGAAGCCCTTAATTAGGATTCTCTTCTAGGGATCGACGGCGGCGGTAAGGTGATAATCCCAAACTGCAAATTCAACCAGTAGCAGTAGCAGTGCATTGTTTTTTTTAAGAAAAAATTGGGCACACATTTTTTTCTCGAGCAAGCACATGACTTTTCCAATTGGAAAGTGTTTCCTTATCACGGCTCTTTTCGTGTGGGTAAAAGTCGATGACGTGTTGGTCCTCTCACCTTTGGTACGAAAATGGCATTCTAGCAAACTCATATTTTCAACCAGCATCAGCTCTTTGCATAATTTATGTGTTTAGTCTCTCCAAATATCAACGCATACACCTTTTTCGTGGTCGGCGTGGCCGTTGTGTTTGGATAACGTCTATAGCAGTCAAAAGCCACTACGTACCAGCCGGTGGTGGCGGATGCACGCCTTGCAAGAGAGACACCACCGTAGCTCTGCACCATAGTAAGTGGCATGTCACGAGGCACAAGAAATCTTCACTTCTAGTAACGCGGAGGAGAACCGACCGTCGACCGACTTAGTACGTGTGCGGCAAGTAGAGTGATAACCCGCCCATCCAAGCACGCCCGTCGCCGTCGACCCGCACGTCCGGCCGGTCCAACCAGACCCCGCCGCTTGGCGCCGGGGCGTGGCGTCAGAGATCCAGGGCACGACCGGCCGCGGGGATCTCTCGCCGAATCCCGCGACAACCAGAATCAGGGGCACAACGACCCATCCCGCCGACCACCAACCATTGCAATCGACATGCTTATGGGACTGCGGCGTCCGGGCATCGTTGTGGCTTCTCCACCGCCAACCTTTTGCGATCGACATGCGTATGCGACTGCGTCGCAGCGTCGGTGACGACGGCTGTGGCTGGCGCGAGTAGCAGCGTTAGCACGGATCGATCGATCGCGGAACGGTCCATGGAGTCCGTGTGTCAAATCGCGCCGATCCGGACGTGACTAGGTAGTCCGTTTACGTCCGCGTCCTGTCACCTCGCCAACAAACGTGGTACTAGGCGCCAACCCTCCCCGGCACGGCCGATGGATAGATAGGGCGCGGAGCGCCTGTCGCTGTCAGGTTTCCGCCACCAGCTCGCGGTCTCTCCAGCACATTCCGACGTGTCGAGCCGGCTCACGAGTACGCCACCGTCCGCGTCTGATCCGATGGGATCTCCAGCGCTGCTCCAGCGCCCACGCATGCATGCCAAACCCCGACCACCGAGTCTCCGCCAACTGGCCCGGCCGGCGACTCGCGCGGAGGAGCTCCCAATACGTGCGCGCGCACCAACCGCCACCGGTTGCTTGCCGAGGTTGGCTTGCGGGCAGACAGGACTCTTGTGCCGATCGATATTTCTCGTCAGATGACGTCGTACCAGCGTCGGTCGTGGCACGTTGGGAGGGTGTGGCTTTGTTGGCGATGACTCGATCGGCCGTTGGGGGAAAGCGAGACTCCCCGGGCCTCCCCGCCTGATCACCGCGTCGCTGTTGGTCGTACCCCCGCTCGTGCGATCGATCTGAGATTCTGAGCTCGCCAAGAGACAAATGGAATAGATTAGCAAATTCAATTATACTCGTGTCGTGTCTCCTGGGTTCGGTTGGCTTTTCCTGCGCACCCGCGTGAGACTTGGGTTGGCACACCTGGCCGCCAACTTATCGATCGTAACCTTAGAGCTCATAATGAAATCTTATTTTTCTTTGGGACAAGGCTCCCGATGGTCCTTAATGTTTGGCGGTTTCATAGGGTTCCAATCAGCACGGCACACGTTTAGGTGTCGTGGAAATCATCCGATGCACGATTGACCGGCCGGGTCGTGTTGCGTAGTACCTGCCAACGATCGAGTCGGTGCCCACGTCGTGAATGTTGGTAACAGGACCGGAATTGAATGCCGCACGCGCCCTGATCCTTTTCTGCATGCGCCATGCTTTGTTTCATTGCGAGGCGAGCGTCCTCTGCTTTTATATCGAAAAACGATGCAAAATCCACCGGGGGTGTGGAGCGGTCCTGCAGACGGGACTGGCGAAACTTACGTGCACGAGGGAAAAAATTGCATGCATGGTACGACGGGGTGGTGTTTCCTACGACGTGCTCGTGAACCGTTGCGAAAGGTTGGTGGAAGGTCTTCCCGAGGGGGCCAGCTCTCTGCCTCCAGCATCTTATACCGTGCTTACCGAATACCGCATGGACTAAGCACACAAACAAGGAAAAAATCTAAACGTGGTTCTTTGTTCGCGGTTCTCTCTCTTTCCAAAAAAGTGTAGTTGTATCAGTCGTTGTATGCACACGTGCTTCTTTCAAGTTAGCTGTGGCGATGGAAACCTCTAGGCGGAAACAGTAATTGCACAGACGAATTTTATAAGAATTTTGTACTCCCTCCGTTCTTAAAATGATGTCGCCGTTGACTTTTTGCGTTACGTTTGACTGCTCGTCTTATTCAAAAAAGTTTAAAAATTATCAAATATTTTGTTATAATTTGTTTATTACTAGAGAAATTTGAAATATAACTTGTAATTTTGCATATTTGAGCTAATATTTTGAATAAGACGAAGGGTCAAACGTAACTAAAAAAGTCAACGGCGACATCAATTAAAAAACGGAGGGAGTATATGATAAAAATGTTCCAAGTCTCTCTTTTATGAAATAAGCTTGATAGATGGGTAAATTCGTTAACTACAAAAGACATGCAACGTTTAACGATAGACAAGGACATATGTATACGGTCATTAGTCGTTACCATCGATCCCTTACGTGTAGTTCCTCTATTTACTCATTTTTCTATCAATCAAGAAATCAGTTCACGTCTTTTTTTTTTCTTCTTTTTGCAGTAAGGTTCTATTAGAGCATGTACAATGAAGGTGTTTACAGAGGTGCTTGAGCAAAAGAAAAAAAACAATTTATTCTTGGCACTAGGTGTTTATATGACGGAAGATAGGGAGAGATGCCTAAGTTGGCCCCCAGTGTTTAACGAGGAGGTTAGACAAATGTAAGCATCCATTTGCATTGTAGGAAAAAAATCATTGTATTTGTTTTAGTCTGAAGCACTTGTTCTACATGCTCTTAACTAGTTTAGTACGAATTCCTAATTCTCCCGTCGTTTGTGGATAACGATAATCATGACTGAGGAACTCTCCGGCAAATGGTTTGTGGAATGTAGAAGTTATGCCGGCTTAATGCCTGCAGCAGACTGTTCTATAGCATGTTGCACGTGCATGGACTTATGCCTTCATGTCTACTCCGGCCGGACACAGTTTGTACCAACTCTTATCCATAACAGAATTTACCGCTGACGAGGTGGCCTGGCATTCAGAGTTTCAGACTCGCCACGTCAATAGACGCCAAAGTGCAGCCCGCGCATGTTTCTAGGGGAGCTGTGCGTTGGCAGGCGCACATTGATTTTGATTGGTCCATGGCATTGCGTACCACGATGAGCCGGTTTGCACGCCGTTCTTATATTATTATCATCCATGTTAAAAATATTAGCATGTAAAATTATGAATTATGTTTATTTTTCTTTAACAATAAAACAAATTATAATAACATATCTGATAATTTCTAAAATATTATGAGTTACGTTTGACGCACACGCTTGTGCCTGGTTGGCTCATCTGTTCAATCTCAGCAACTGACGAAGTTCAAGAAGTTTTTCTTTTCTTTTGACGACGACTTGCCCAACACAACGAGACAAATGCACGATAGAGACTCAAGAGGCAATTCCCGAGGATCTTAAGGCCTTTGTTTATCCCTCCATCTCGGAGATAGGGGGACCGATGAGGGTGCATACCCCCCCCCCCTCCCCATTTTTAGAAATTTTGAAAAGTACCCTTGATTTTATGTGAAAAATTATAAATAATTACTCATACAAATGTGTAATCCACAATGCTTATTAGGTACTCCCTCCAGCATCACAAAATTCATAAAAATTGACTTAAGACAAAACTAGATGTAAACTATATTTCTGGACAGAAGGAGTACTCCGATCCCGTTAGATTCACAACGAGATTCCATTCCTGTACAATTCATTTATTCCTGCATTTATTCTGTCTTACTTCTACCAAAGCCCTCTGGTCATTTTCATTCATTATTGTGTGACTTAACCTGAACAAGTAAAAGTTTACACTTCACTCCAACTGCGACAAGCCGTTCCAATCGGTTATCACTACGTACTACTCCATCCGTTTCAAAATATAAGTAGTTGTTGACTTTCAGACATCGCGTTTGACCACTCATCTTATTCAAAAAAATATAAAAATATTATTTATTTTGTTAGGGTTTGTTTTATCATCAGATATACTTTAAGCTTGATTTATTTGTTTTATATTTTCATAAAAAAATTGAATAAGACAAACGGTCAAATGTGAAGTCTGAAAGTCAAAAACTGCTTATATGTGCGACGCGCATGCGGTCACTGCATGCTCCCTCCATGTATATATGACGACGAATAATCAAATTTCTGTGTCCAATCGCTCAAGGGTTTGGTCGGTTTGTCATGAACGTGTGGCGATGGGACGAGGATAGATGACCGACCAAAACAATCCGATTAGAACTGCTCGGTCCATCTGTCAGGATACGTGCGATAAAGACGAACAGAGGTCTCCCTCAGCTTTTAGATACTTATGCAGTATCAGTTGATCTGCCTTATCTTTCGCTGATCTATCTTGTGGCGCTCTGTTATCCTGGCTTTCCTGTTCATGTCGCTTCTAGGCCATGGTTTAATTTTAGAGTAATTTTTTTTACGGTTTCACTGTATCACAGATACCAAACTCAAATATCAGTTGGTACCAGCCCATGAATGACAAAAAAAAAATCCTAATCTTGCAAATATCGCCAGCCCATGACGTTTTTGTACATTGATTTATTTTTTCCTTGCAGATGTCACTGTGACTAGGATATTTAGAGAGGTAAGCTTTTGTTCAGGACAAAGCCTAACTGTCACAAATCACATCACCTGATCACCGACGTACGTACTTAGGTGATCGATTGAATGGCCAATGGCCAGCTTGCTAGGGCCCTCGCGTATGCAATCATATGCTCTGCTCTGCTGCGGACGTACTATAATTCGGTGGTGAGCAGGCGGGACGACGAACGGTAAGAGCGTCCCCAACAACGGGATGGCTAAGAGGCAACACAAATAGTATTTTATTGAGAAAAGTGAAGAGAGAGGGTACTACTATCTCTTATTTAAAAGTTAACTCTTAACATAAATAAACCACTGTCATGTGGACTCTACACACAAAGATTCTTTATAAGAGTTAGCAAGCTGACTCTACCATTGAGCATGCTCTAAGGTGTGCAGTGCAGTGACTGGAATCCGGCCGCACGCGGCGCCATTGGCAAGCCGGTCCTCATATTTGAGGCGGACAGGCAGGCAGGGGACGCCGATGGAGTGGCAGAGTATACGCCGTCTACTAGTACTCTAGTGCATGCACTCGATGGGATCCTTTTGTCTGACCGGGAGCTCGAGCCTTCCCCGCTGATCAGGTTAACAGGGGTGATTTCCACTGTCGCAAGACCGGAGGATGGTCGGTGCACGCGTTGTCAGCTCGTCAGAGGAATCAATCAATGAGAGCGTTTAAGGTTTCTTGGTCCCCCGGCCACACTGCAGCAACGTAGTACTGGACACTCAAGAAGTTGGTGCAGCGTGCAAATGGATTCGCAGCGGCTGGGCCGCCGGCCGGCCGGCCTGTCGCCCACATCATGCATGGCTCGCCATATCTCACCGTATCCGCCGCCCTCTCACAGTGGATCTATCTATCCACCGTCCTGACCTCTGCTCTGCTCGCACGCGCCCTTCCTCCCTAGCTTTTCCCCACCGGCCGTCCGGCCGGTTCAGATCAAGTAATCACCGTGTTGGCCGGCCCCAAGCAGCCATCTGTTAGGCGGCCCCGAGCAGCCATCTGCGGCGCATGCAGCAGAGCGCGACGAGCTAGCTACCGGGATGGCGCGGCGCGGGACCAGCACCAGCCACCATCTTACCCGGCCGGGGCCCCCATCGAAACGGCCCAACTAAAAGTTGCCGTTGGACCGGCGGTTAGCTTGCCGTTTCCGACCCCGACCGGCGCGCCAACGCCGCTGGATTCCGGCATGCACGCGCCGCGCGCGGCGCGGTTGCTCAACAGGGACACGCCCCCTCCCTGCGCAACGGCCGGCCGGCGGCCTTGCTTCACATGCATGCATGCATGCTGCGTCGCCTCCGCGTTTCCTCCAATAGCTCGATCACGTACGTCGCCTTATCCTCTCCCGCGCTGGGCCATCACCTGCTTGGCCATTTCGCACGGTTCGTGATGTATCGTGCTGGTATTATGTCCTCGGTCGATGTGACGCTGCATGCATGCGCCTATGTGGAGGTGACGAGGTGTGAGCGATCGAGAGTGAAGTGAGCCGGGGCCGGCATGTGACGCTGTCCGTTTGCCGAGGAGCGCGCGGCGTCCCCGGCCCGCACGCACATGTGGCTCTGATTCGGATGGCAGACGCGAGCACCCGCGATCGACCGCGATGCACCGAACGCAAGTTGCCCCAGTCCGTAGGCCATGGCTCCAGATATTTAGCGACGGCTCTCCGAGGCGGCCGGGCCATGCATGTCGTCGTTAATTGGCTCGCCCTGGGCCTCCGCTGACGTTCGCCGGTGATACCGGTGCGCAGCATGCGATCGATGCTTGCTTAATTTGTCACTAGCAGCTAGAAAATTTCTGAGATGCATGGCGATCGAGTTGCCTAATCGGTGTATGCATGCGTGTCTCGGCTGCGCGACGGTTGTTAACAAGAGGAGGTCAGGACTCAGGAGGAGACACGCCACGTTTGCTCTGACAAGGCATTGTTTGGAACTTTCGATCTTCGCATGGGCGCTCGATCGATCAGCTTGGCTTGGGTCGGTATCATCCGCGTCGGGTAATTAAGATACGTGCCAATCCATGGCATCGCGAGCTTTCGAGAAAGAACAGTGTCATGGGGTGTCTGGCTCTAGCTAGGCGATACACACAGTGCGTGAGGTCCACGTTGCCGAGGACTAACTTTGCTTGGGATCGCAGCGATTTAGCCACGACTGCTTTGCTCACTCTGCCTAGTCGCTATACAAATGCCTATAGATCCTGTCATCATTTTGCCAATGGAAGGGAATAGTTTGTGTATCAGAATGAAAGGACCCCCTTATCTGCCGGATACGTGATCAATTGAACATGGGACGTCGTCGTCGTCGCTCCTTTGCCTCGGGGTCGTTTTGCGAGCGCTGCATAATCATATGCATGCATACTACCATACGACGACACTCTCAACAGATGACGATGGTAATGTGAAACTTAATTTAGGTCGTAGCTCAACATCACGAAGTTAATACTCGATCATGTAGATGACGCTATTTTCTATGTACTATAAGTGATGATGGTTTGCGTTTGATGTAAAACGTATCCTTCACACCAACTGAATGACGTGGTCATTTAAAGAGCGACAGGGCCTTCATGTGACTAGACTAGTTCCTACGTACGTGTGAGTGGCGTTTTGCCTGTACATGCATGCACCTTGAGCGTGCATGTCACTCTTCTACCGTAAATACATCTCTATGTGCTAGGCTCATAGCTAAGGCACTTGCATCTTCCCCCCTAGTAAGTACCGGCCGAATGCAGAGTGACACGCTTCTTGTGCTCAGTTGATATTGTGCTCATCAATTTGTCGAGCTTCGGGGGCGAAGGTTCATGTTACTATATTCGTATGGTGGCAGCATGCAGATGGTCAAGGAGTAGACTATGTAACTGTAGCATTTCTCGGACGCAGTAGCATGTAAAGATCTCCTCGGATTGGTGCTGGAAGCAAAGGAAATCCTGGACACTGATTACAGGTCTATGGTGCATCCCTACAGAACTAGAACAACCCTCGGCCCATCCCAGCGCTATAATCGGCGGTGCCGTGGATGCTGGTCGAGAGTCGAAACCTTCCGGCAACACTCTGCAACAATCGGCAAAACGTGTCTCTAAAAAAAAAATGGGCAAAACGTACCATACTTCTGCGTGCCAAAGTATTTCTGATTAACATATAAAACTTCTTTTTATCTATAGCGTTAAAACCCTACAGATACTGAGATACTCAACTACTCCCTTTGTTTTTATTTATATGACGCAGTTGACGTTTTTGTTAAACGTTGACCAACAATATATAATTATGTAATTAGTTACTTGACGTGAAATCGATATCATTAGATCTATCATCAAAAGCACTTTAAAGTTAAACTATATATTTAGTTGTTTGCACAAATATTTGTAAATAAGATAAATGGTCAAAGTAACGAAAAAAGTCATATAAAATAAAAACGGAGGGAGTATCTTTTTCTTTTTTAGACAACAATACCCAACTATCTGATCCAATTTTCATTTGCAAACCATGCTTTCGGCCCTTCTACACCAAGGACGATCCATTCAATGCAAAACCCTGAGCCAGGCCGAAAGACGGACACGGTCCAAAAGGTGAAACCTGCACGGGGAATCGGCCTTTTGTGTCACGGAGGCCCAACATTCCCATAGGCCGCAGAAGGAATGGCCCACTGCTAGCCCATCCATCCAGCTCATTCTCTTCCTCCTTTCTCCTCACCGTTGCAACTCCCGGTCTCAGATCTCTCCGACCTGCCACCACCCGCGAGCTCCCCCACACACCACTACTACCTCCCTGCTCCTCCACAGATCTCCGGACCCCAGATCTCTGCTCCCGCCGGAGCCTACCGCTCGCCCGCGACGAACTCGCCGCCGCAAGCGGTGGCCGCGGCGAGATGCTCCGCCTCCGGGCGTTCCGCCCGACGAGCGACAAGGTTGTGAAGATCCAGCTTCACCCCACGCACCCCTGGCTCGTCACAGCCGACGCCAACGACCGCGTCTCCGTCTGGGACTGGGAGCACCGCCAGGTACCGATCGCCTCTAGCCATCCGCTCGTTCTCGCCCCATTTGATCTCGTGGTACGGAGCGCAGGCTTCGCTCCTTCAGGTCCGGTTGATCTCACCGTGCTACTGATTCTGTTGGTGTGGCTAGGTCATCTATGAGCTGAAGGCTGGTGGCGTGGACGAGCGGCGCTTAGTCGGAGCAAAGCTTGAGAAGCTCGCCGAGGGAGATGGTATGTTTTGAGCATACCACGTGGTTGTTGTGCATAGTTCTAACGCTACTCAAGCTGTTGAATTGTGATGAAATGGGTATTTCTTCACTGATTGCTGCGATCCAGGTCTGTCTCAGTAGGTCATTCTCTGCCGTTGTAGAGCTACGCAACATTGCTAATCTCCTGTAGCAATGTGATCCAACAGTAGTAATTTAGCTAGAAAAGTAAGTGAATAGCCTTGAGCCTCATATGCACATTGTTAGTAGGAACTCGGGAGGGACAGCATGGCGTAATACTGTATCAATATGTAGCTTATGTCCAAATGCAACATGTACTTTGCTGTATTTGGGCGTATAGTCCAATGCGTCAAGAAGAAATGCCATATCAACTATTTTTTTGGGGATGGAATCACCATAATTAGTATCTTTAGAAGTACTTTACAAACATTGTCCATCTGCAATATCTGCTTTCCTAGCCCAAATCACGATTTTCAGTGAAGCTAGTTGTTGTGTTGTTTTTTGTTCTTCTTTTGTCCTTTCCAAGTTCCAACTTCAATAGCTTTTGGTTAGATTCATCTTTTGATCATTTTGCAAGCTGATCCAGTAGCAGTAACACGTGCTTTTGCTTACAACTACCTTGTAACGCTTCATGCAGATTCAAAAGGAAAGCCCACTGAGGCCATCAGAGGAGGAAGGTATTGATTTGAATTTTTTGTTTCTTATTACGATGATCACCTGTATAGTATTTTACCTGACACCCGATGGGTCTGCTGTTCTTCCCCAAGTGTGAAGCAGGTTTCCTTTTACGATGACGATGTTCGTTTTTGGCAACATTGGCGCAATTGCTCTGCTGCTGCTGAGGCCCCAACTGCAGTCAGTAAACAATCTTCCACTTTCAGTGCACCTGCCCCATCTACAAGAGGAAGGCACTTTGTTGTCATTTGCTGTGAGAACAAAGTGATATTTTTGGATTTAGTAACAATGAGGGGCCGTGATGTTCCTAAATCGGAGCTTGACAATAGATCGCTTCTATGGTATGGTTACTATGCTCTAGTTGCTCGTGCTTATGGTCACATATTTCTGTTCGCTTATTAGGTATTTAGACAAGCCTAAATAAATTATGCCAATCAGGCTTGGTTTTCTTTGCCACCGATAAGTTGGTATTCGATTTAAGCAGCACAGCAAAATAAGTGAAACCATTAGACATTTTGTGATGTTTAACCTGTATCTCTTAAGGGTTGCATGCTGGCAACTTCAACCATTTAATTGTGTTTTGTGAAATGATCGAAGTAGATTGATTCATTTTAGTGTACAACAGATATATGATGATATTTTTTCTGGGTATTTTGGTGGCATTAATAGATAGACAACTGCATTTTTATATTGTCGAAAGTAAAATGCATCGGTGGTCCCTAAATTTGCCTCGTTGTGTCGTCAAGACCCCTGTTCAGAATGCATATTTGTGCCCCTGAAGTTGCCAAAGTGTTATCTAGATTCGAAATCCCGAAAATACCCCTATGGCTGCTTATTGGTATGTAGATGCCATCAAATACTCTCTCCTCACACCGGCATCGCCATCACAGTTTATACCGGAGAACATTGTTTAGTTGCATCATCGTGATTCTGGTAGCAACGGTTACCGAGAGGGATGGCAAGGCATGCCTCACCAGGAGCCACATCACCAACACAAGGGGCATTTTTGGGATTTTGCACCTAGATGACACATTTAGCAAGTTCAGGGACCTAGATGGCACCCCAGACAAGTTTAGGGACTGCAGATGCATTTCAGTCTTTACGGAAATTGAAGCAGTATGACAAACTTTACCTGAATTGTCTGAATTCTGACATACATCAACCCATGTCTCATTTGTTCTTTCATAATCTTTAATGGCATTGTTATCTATCTGTTCTTTTAGTCTAATCCAACCATTTATATGTCAAACTTGTTTGTGAACCTTATGCCCATGCACTTTTGTTGTTGTTACTGTTACTTTTCGGCTTCATGTTGTCCTTACTTCGATTAACACCAGACCTAGATTTAAAACAAGCGAGCTGCTCCTGTTTTACCTGTATTGTCTATTTGTATGATGGAAATGGCTTATATTGTAACCAGCCAACATTAATTTGTTACATAGCAAGTAATTTGAAACTTTAGAATAGTGCTGGGGACTGGAAGTTGACTTAGATCATACGTTCACTTTTGCAGCATGGAGTTCCTCTCTAGGTCATCTTCTACTGATGCCCCTCTTGTTGCCTTTGGTTCATCTGATGGTGTGATAAGAGTACTTTCGATGTTGACATGGAAGGTTATATATAAGCATATTCTGACTGTACCCCACCCCCAAGTTTCTTCATTTGTTACGTTTTAACAGAGCACTTTTGTCCTTGCAGCTTGTGCGAAGGTATACTGGTGGGCATAAAGGATCAATTGCTTGCTTAATGACGTTCATGTCAGCAGCTGGCGAGGTAAATGATGACACTGTGTATTTGACATCAGTTGTTTCATATTTGGTGGTTGCAAGTCTATTTTTTGTTTATTGTGCACATATGCAGCGAGTTTCTAGTACATTTTGTGTTTTTTGACACCTAGTAATCATTTTCTGTTTGTACGGCATTTCATTTAATAAAAGAAAATGCATTTTATATCAGGTACATTTAGTTTCTGGGGGCAGTGATGGCCTGCTGATATTATGGAGTGCCGATCATATCCATGATTCTAGGGAGCTTGTTCCTAAGATTAGCTTGAAGGTATCAACTTTCGCACACACATTCATTTATCTCTATAAAAATGAAATAGTATAGAGTATTTGAGGGTAACTTGTATGGCTCAGCTTGTGGGTTGCTTGACACTGCTTTCCTTTTTTTTTGGGTGTCTTTCTCAAGGCGCATGACGGAGGTGTAGTTGCAGTTGAACTTTCAAGGGTGATGGGGAGTGCTCCACAGCTCATTACAATAGGGGCTGATAAAACTTTAGCCATATGGGATACTGTTACTTTTAAGGTAATTCCATTTGTGTTTTGCATGAATTTATATATGGTTTTATGATTTGAAGATTAGCCTCACGGAATTGATATGTGCAGGAAATAAGACGCATCAAACCAGTACCCAAACTTGCTTGTCATAGTGTTGCATCATGGTGTCATCCTCGGGCACCAAACCTTGATATTCTAACTTGTGTCAAGGATTCTCATATTTGGTACCCTATTTTTGTATATATAAAGAAGTATTAATTGAAGTTCTTTTACAATAATAGATTATAATATGGTTTATCTGCACCATGGATTGTTACAGGGCTATAGAGCATCCAACTTATTCTGCTTTAACAAGACCACTCTGTGAATTGTCATCATTAGTTCCTCCGCAAGTCCTGGCACAGCATAAGAAACTGAGGGTATGCTTAAGTTTTGGTTCCGTTATGTGAACCTGCTATTTGTTATATCACCATGGTATTTTCAGTTATATGTGAATAAGCTGTTGATTTAATTTCACATTTTGTTTTTATGAACTGCAATAGTCTAGTGTTAGGCCATGCATAGTACTATGATGTTTTCATCGTTTGCAGTATTTGAAAAGATTGAGCACTGTCTCGCCATTGGTGTCGTGAGGTTTTGTGGGATGAAACAGCACATAGCTCAAATATATCCTAATCAAGAGAATATATGTATGCTATGTACTGTTCCAGATGTTTGCTTGTACCAGCACCCAACACCTAGGGATGAAAGCGGTCGGGAAACGGTCGAAAGAAGGCTATATTGTTTTCAGTTTCAGATTTTTCTCGGTAGCGAAACCGATAGCGGTACTGGCGAAAACAAATACGGCGTCAGTATTACGAAAATATCGAAAATAGAATTATCACGACAGAAATATGCGGTATCGATCGGGAATCGATATTAATTATCGGTAATACAAATCACAATCATGTATTAGCTGTACCACGTCATATATAAAAATATCAACTGTGAATATATTATTTATACTTGAACTAGCTATAAATGTATCATAAAAGACGCGAGACATTTGAAAAGAGATGTTCAAATTAAAATGTAAAACTATAAGTAGTGACATTATCGTTTATTGCATATTTAAAATATAATATATATTTAGTTGGCTAGACTAACATAAAACGGTAAACTATTTGCGTTAATTTCTGGTCTAAAACGGAAATTGTCGGAAACGATCGGTAAAGTCTAAAATCGTTTTCATTTTTGTTTCCACCAAATACTTCCACTTTTGTTTTCATTTTTTTGGTATTTCATTTCCAACTACTACGGTCGGGAGAAGTCGAAAACGAGCCTCGGTTATCCGATAAATTCCATTTTTGCTTTCATCCCTACCAACACCTAACTATTTCAGAGAGTTACTTTTACCGTTAAGGATGATTACCCCAAGTTGATAGTGATGATTTAGTCTCACGTTACTTGATTAATTGAACCTCAAGAAATCATTGATACCAAAATAGGTAACCCTTCAAGACAAGTGAGAAACTACCCATGTCCTGATTCCTTAGAGGAATCCTCCCTTTCAATATAACATGTGTGAAGATAAGGTGTTGGTATCAGCTAGATACACGCAGAGTGTTGGTATCATCTGGATACACACAGAGACGGGTGGTAATCTATATGCATGATTTGCATTATTCAAACTGAATTTGTTTCCTAAACTATGATAAATGTCATCTTGAAAAACACACAACTATTACATACTTCGGCTAATGCAAAGCAGAAATCTGGAAGATAACCATTTCCCTGACTGTGCTGGATGTCCCTTTTTCTCAGTTATCAGTACTCTCAACTGAGGAAATACTGGTTTTACATACAGACAAAGCCATTATGCTTCAACTTCGTCATGTGTGCCGCTAATAATTCTTCAACTTTTGTGTGTTCAGGTTTATTGCATGGTGGCGCATCCCTTACAACCACATCTTGTTGCTACTGGTACTAATATCGGTATTATATTAAGTGAGTTTGATCCAAGAGCTCTTCCAGCCGTTGCCCCTTTACCATCACCAACAGGAAGCAAGGAACATTCTGCTGTTTATATTGTTGAAAGAGAACTTAAGTTACTGAATTTCCAGTTGTCAAACACAGCAAATCCATCTCTTGGAAATGCTGGTGTCGCATCTGATACAGGGAGATCAAGAAATGAGTCAATTGAACAGTTGATAGTAAAGCAAACCAAGAAGCATATCAGCACTCCTGCTCCCCACGACTCCTATTCAGTTCTTTCAGTTAGCAGCTCTGGAAAGTAAGTCATACGCACACAATTTTGTCATCTGGAACTTACTGTCATATACATCAAATATAAGAAACTACATACTTGGTTTGCCTTGTACAAATATACAACCATCTTCATCTTGTAGTGGCTACATGACGCATTGGCCATAGCTGAATTTGTATTATACTAGCCTTCATTCTGGTTATTGTTGCATTATTCACCAACGGCGTGTATTGCCCAGTAGTGCAAGGTTGTCATTTTGCTGTTATAAGAAAGGTAGTTGTTTGCTGGATTGTTTTGGTACAGTCTGTTAGTTTGCAAGTCAACGTCTCTTTTGTCCAATCTAGTTTGCATTAACCACTTAATGCTGTATGGGACCCATAAAACTGATGAATGGGTTGGCTTCCACCGTTTATGTTAAAACAATCTAAACTGGTTGGCTTTCACCGTTTACGTTAAATCAATCTGAACCAGTTTAGTTTTTGTTAAAGAAACTAGTTTAGTCTCTAGAAATACCGTATACTTTTTCCCAATAAAGTCAGAATATTTATGTTATTACTTGATAGAGTTTGCGAATCAAATACTGGAAACTATTTGTTGGGTCTAACTTATTGAAAACTGGAAAAGAGCCTGTAGCGTAGGTTGAAGCCTGGTTCAGCTTTTCAATATACCGGTACTTTGGACCCTGACAATCTATTGTTAATTGCTCCCTAGATTAAAATGAACTTTCTTAAAACCGATATATTGGTTTTTTTTGCAGGTATGTTGCAATTGTATGGCCAGATATCCCATCTTTTGCTGTTTATAAAGCAAGTGATTGGTCAGTTGTCGATTCAGGAACAGGGAAGCTTTTTGCCTGGGATACCTGTCGTGATAGATATGCCTTGGTAGAGAGTGCGTTGGCTCCAAGAATGCCACTTGCTATAAAAGGTGGTTCTTCTAAAAAGGCAAAAGAAGCAGCTGCGGCTGCTGCTCAAGCAGCAGCTATGGCAGCTAGTGCTGCTTCAGCAGCCACAGTACAAGTGCGCATCTTATTAGATGATGGGACATCACATCTTTTGCAGAGATCGATTGATGGTCGCAGTGAGCCGGTCAGTAATCGTCACATCTCATTTGTTTCCATTTTCTATTTTTTAGTTCCATTGTGATCTGCAATTGCGATTTACTTTGCTTTTATAGCTTTGGTGGAAATATGAACATATGAAACACTAACATTTGTAGATACCCACATGCTATGTCCATAATGTACTGCCTACAGTGGATACATTGTTCTGAAAAGGTTTCAGCTTAAGGAAGTTCAGTTGTGTTTCATACATAGTTCTGAGTACCAGCAGACTTGGCCCATATCCTTTGGACAGCGGCACAGCGCCATTATCATTTTGGGCAGGGTCTCGTTACCTAATCATGTCGCATAGAAAACATTTTTTTCACATGGTGGAAAATTATAACAATTGAAAGTGTGACTGATTCTCATTGCTTTTAATCACCCGAGAAAAATCATTTTGTTCATTTTATTGTTCACTGTGCTTGCTTATCTCTGCCAAGTTTCCATTGTGTTGATTTCTTATGGACAATCATCTCTGTTTTCTTGTGCTCTAGCTACATTGCATGACAGCCATAGCAACGTAGGTGTTTATTTGATTAACTGTTTTTGCTTTCACCCTCGAGCATACATCTTTGGCTGATTAGTCTCTAGTGAAGTTGAACCTTGATTTTCTGGTCATCACAAGAAAGTCAGCAGCCGGATCATTTCTCTCTAGTTTAATGTGCTGCTCGTATCAAGCTGATATTTCATAGACTGATATTTATGGTTGTGAATTTGTGATCTTTCAGGTTATTGGGTTGCATGGTGGTGCTTTGCTTGGAGTCACATACCGTACATCTCGTAGAATCAGTCCTGTGACGGCAACAGCTATATCGACTGTTCAATCAATGCCCCTATCAGGTTTTGGAGGAAGCGGGTCATCTTTTGCTTCTGATGATCCATTGTCCTCCAAAGAAGGACCTCCACAAAATTTCCAGCTATACAGGTATAGATATGCTTGTTTTGGCGTACAGGTGTGCGTTTTGTTGTTGAGATATTTAATGCTAGAGCTCATTACTTCCGGATTCCCTTAGTATCCAGATAATTTACTTCTGACAGTTGACATCTTTTCTAGACTAAAATTTCATTTTCCTGCTGCAGCTGGGAAACCTATCAGCCTGTAAGCGGACTACTTGCACAACCAGAGTGGACTGTGTGGGACCAAACTGTAGAGTATTGTGCATTTGCTTATCAGCAGTATATTGTAATTTCTTCCTTGCGGCCCCAATTTAGGTATCTTGGAGATGTTTCGATTCCCTTTGCAACTGGTGCAGTTTGGCATCGTAGACAGTTATTTGTGGCTACACCAACAACAATCGAGTAAGCTATTCATCTTTTTCATACCATCAACAGTTATTAACTCAGTCATAATGTTACTCTTTTGTGTCCCATATTATCATTATCTTGTTTTCCAGTTCCTGACCAGCTATGTCAATAATGCTACCTATGTGATGCATGCTTGTACAACCTTCAGTTTCTTGTGTGAAACTGGAGGTTTTGATTTCTTGTGTAATTGAAATTGGACTTCCAACAAGTAACTTAAAACAAAGGATTTCAATTTCCATACACTTATTTTAGGAGAAAGAAACTTGAAATTCGTTCAACAGGTACAGAAATGTATTTCACTAAGACATTGATCATGTATTCTGATTTGTTTTGTAACTATGATTTTTGAAAAGGTTTTATTATTTATTGGATTGGTTGCTTTTTTTGTGGAAGTTATAGTCTACGTAGAATTTTGTTAAGCAAACTGTATTTTAATTTTTGACCGCATAAGCAACTCTCTCCCTTGACATTGTAAACAATACTCCCCAGGTGTGTCTTTGTCGATGCTGGGGTTGCAGCGATTGACATTGAAACAAAAAAGAGGAAAGAAGAAATGAAAGCAAGCGAAGCTCAGAGCCGGGCAGTTGCAGAGCATGGAGATCTGGCTCTTATCACTGTTGAAGCTCCCCAGGTTACAGCAAGTGAAAAAATATCATTGAGACCTCCAATGTTGCAGGTATGATTTTCAGTGTACGGATGCTTTTAGTACTCATTTGCTACTTTATTATTAGATTATTGTCTTCTGTTTCCATAAATCAGGCGTGTTATCCAAAACTAGTGAAATAGATAAGTATTGTAAGCCACTTAATGAATATGTAGTTTCCTGTGTCTTAGTGTTTGCAACTTCATTGTATTGTTTTTTTATATAATATTTTGAGACTGATAAAAAAGATTTGCAACCGATGATCGATATCATTAAATTCACTTACTTCCCGAAGCACCAATCCTTAATTTTAGTGACCAGTGAAAAAGACATTGAGGCTTGTGAAATGTACATGCACCAAATCAGGTAGGTGCAGCATCACTTAAAGAAGATGTAGTTGTCTTTCTGTTGAAATCCTACATCAAGAATACTGTCGGTAGTAGTTTGCCACATTTTCAGATCAGCGATCAGTTTCTGATCACCAGTGGACCAATCAGACGGTAGTACTTTCATACATTGTCCTTAAGAAACTGGAGGGAATACCTATTTTCTATATCATAGCCTATATTCCAGGATGTCTCTTTGAATTTTGACTAAATTGCTGTGCCACGCGATGCTTATAATATGGTTGTTGCGAATATAGTCACAGACCGGGATGTCAGTTTTGCCCCTTCAGATGGGAAGAACCAATAGTTCTCCTGCAAGTTGCCAAATCTGAAATTTTGTTTAAAATTAAGAAAAAACATGGCCAGATATATATCTGTTAAACTGTAATCTATCTCTTCAGAATTCATGTAGCTAAAATGGCAAGGCACTCTTCATTAATAGGCTACCGTGTCAATCAACCTGATGATTTTGTCTTCATATTAGTTATTTATTGACAGAAATTGTTGATCCGGTAATATCTTGTGAATGTTATGCAATTGTTCTTTACTTCGCTCTTTTTCCAGGTTGTTCGTTTAGCCTCCTTTCAGCATGCTCCATCTATACCCCCATTTATAGTGCCAAAGCAATCCAAGTTAGATGGAGAGGATTCAGTATTTCAGAAAGAATTGGATGACAGAAGATATGCGGAAGTGGCTGTTGCTGGAGGAGGGGTGTCTGTTGCAGTAACTCGCTTCCCTCCTGAACAGAAGAGACCTATTGGACCTCTTGTTGTGGTTGGTGTAAGAGATGGAGTTCTCTGGCTGGTTGATAGGTAATATATACTCTCTTAACCATCTTATGTGTTTCTTAAGAGAGCTGGAGCAATTCCTTCATACACGATATATTGTTGTGGGATTAAAGGTTATTCGAATAAATTACATTGTCACCTTTGTTTTTGTTTCCTATTTAGTATGTTCACTTGGATATAATTCTGAAATGTTTCGTGTTTCCATGTCCTTTTAAGGTATATGTGTGCACATGCCTTATCACTCAGCCATCCTGGTATAAGATGCCGTTGTCTTGCAGCATACGGGGATCCTGTCAGTGCTGTGAAGTGGTATGTCTGTAGAGCACTGCATCTTGTTATCTTCAGGGTCTGAGAAAGGGAATAATAACGTATAACCAATTATGCAGGGCAACTAGACTTGGCCGAGAGCACCATGATGACCTTGCTCAGTTTATGCTGGGAATGGGCTATGCCACTGAAGCTCTTCATTTACCTGGAATTTCGAAGAGGTAAGACATCTATTTTTCCTATTTAAGTATGCTGTTATAGATGACATTGTTATGTGATAGGCATATAGCACACATGTCGTGATTTAATTGTATGGTCAAAGGATATAACGTAAAATTGATTACCTCCTCCTCAGGTTGGAGTTCGACCTTGCAATGCAGAGCAATGACCTGAAAAGAGCACTTGCATGTTTATTGACAATGAGCAATAGCCGAGATGTGGGACAAGAAACTGCAGAAACTGCCGCTTTTGATGTTACACAGATTCTTAATTTGGCGGTGGCTAAGCAAGCTAAGCAAGAGAGTCTTGCAGATGCTGTGCAGGGAATAGTGAAATTTGTCAAGGAGTTTTTCGACCTTATCGATGCAGCAGATGCCACTGGGCAGTCTGACATTGCTCGTGAAGTTCTGAAGAGACTAGCAGCTGCAGCTTCTGTAAAGGGAGCTCTGCATGGACAGATGCTGCGAGGTTTGGCACTCCGTCTTGCAAACCATGGGGAGCTTACTAGACTATCGGTACGTGACTTCTCTCCAAATCTATGGCTTATAGTTTAACATAGCAAACTTGGGTCACAAAGTTTACCAACAAATGTTTCGCTATGCAGTTCAACACTTCAACTATTGTATATAGTTTCACAAAGTTTAGTACGCCTTTATGCGACATAACAAATCGATGGCACAAGTTCATGCAAACATGCATCCTGAAGCCTGATACCATGTTTTCTGTTGCGGTGTTATATTGGCCCTTCCTTTTCGAGATTGCAATGGTGGAAGCACATCAACATACACCAGATTGCATGCATGCCACACATTTTTGCGAATACCATCCCAAGCACATGCTTAGAACTATCGAGGCTAGGGATATATCTGTGACAAATACAATGCATTGTTATTGTGATATCCAGGAATTCATAGGAATAATTACTAATACAAGTGTAATTGCCCAGGGTCTTGTAAGCAATTTGATTGCAGCTGGCCATGGACGCGAAGCAGCATTTGCAGCTGCAGTTCTCGGGGATAATGCCTTAATGGAGAAAGCATGGCAGGACACAGGGATGTTGGCGGAGGCTGTTTTACATGCTCAAGTAAGTTCTCCATTGAATTCATTTATTTCATGCATTGCCTAATCCCAGTTTATGTTGAGAACCAAAATACGGTAGCTTTTTCTTATTCTTCTGTTCTGTTTCAATATTTTTCTGAACTTATCCATGATGAATATGACTATAATATGCTTACAAAAACTAATCCATTCTCCAGGCCCATGGTCGTCCATCATTAAGGAACTTAGTTATATCATGGAACAAGATGCTGCAAAAGGAGATGGATCGCACACCTACCGTGAAAACCGATGCTGCTGCGGCATTCCTGGCATCTCTAGAGGATCCAAAACTCACTAGCTTGGGAGAAACAGAGAAAAAGCCTCCCATCGAAATTCTTCCTCCTGGAATGCCTCCTCTGTCTGCACCTCCCATTGTTATTAAAAAGGCTGCTGCAAAACCTACTGTTCCTAATGCACCACGAGACCCAAATGCACCTATAGGTGCACCGATGGCTCAAGGAGCTCCAATGATTCAAGGTAGCACTGCGCCTCAAGGCACACCAATGGTTCAGGGCACTCCCGGGGCACAAGAAGTCACCACGAATCAAGGTGCTCCTGCTGCGTCACAGAGCGCTGATGAGGCAAAGCCATCAGAAGCTACAGCGATCAATACAGCTTCTACCAATGCAGAAGCTGCAGTGGCTCCCATCACCGAGGAACCTAAAGCAACCCCAAGCAATGAGGAAACCACAGCAACCCCTGAGGAAGCTACAGCGGCTCCCCCGGTTACAGATGCAGCAAGCAGTTCTGATCCTGCTACTGCTACTCCAGCTGCTGCACCAGTTTCCAGTAGCACCGTTGAGCCTGCTGTGGCTCCAGTTGAAGCTACAAGCGATGCCCCCTCAACGGAGGTACCCGAGTCCGCAGATAAGCCACCTTCATCAGAGGGATCGACGCCGCCTCCACCCAGTGTTCCCACTGTATAAAACATTTCTGATTCTTTTAGCAGTGTGCCAATATTTTTTTGCATCCTGATGCCCTCATTCCGCTGTAATTTTCCCCATACTGGTGTAGGTATTTGTTATATGCGGTATTCAGATTTCAGAAGGCGCCAGGCAGTATGTGAGTAGCCATGTACATCAACTGTCTGCGTCTCCAGAGAACTACTACCATCGTGTGACTTGTAGCTTGTGTTGTTTTGTGATCAATTGAGAGGACCACAGTTCAATTTTTGTCTGATATCCTTCCTGTTATGTTGGACCATGTCGTGGGGGCACGACTTGTTTATTTCCTTTTACAGCATGACCGATTTTGCGTAAGTGCTGAGGTACGCGAGTATCTTGTTGGGTGTCATGTGGTTAGCGAATTTCTGCGGCCATGCTGAAGCTGCTATCGCCTGTCGGCCCGTAATAAGAAACGGGTTTGCGAAAGCAAAACGCCCCACGTTTCGGCATCCGCTCGTTGGTTTTTATTGGTCGAGGCATGTCAAAGGCCAAGCAGGCAGGCAACAGCAAGGTGAGTGCACTATTCTGACCAGCGTGCAGCAGTCCCGGGCCGGCCGGCCGGCCGGCTCTTCACCGGTATTGCTGACTTTGACTTGAGACTCCGTGGCCGCAGCAGCAGCCGCGATGCGGCACACCTGCCTCGCCTCCCTTATTGGTCAGCTGGCACGTATCTAACCTCACTGCAGACGCCGGCCACTGGTGCCGCCGTCAAGCATATCCTGTTCACGGAGACTTCGGAAGATCTGTGGCTGCACGTCTCTTTCTCTTACCATTTCGACATGGGACGGAAGTCTGGGCCGGCTATAAGAAGCAGATCGCCGGCACGGGCTTTGCTTGCCAAACGCCGTGGTCGCATTGTCCTTTTTGACGCGGAACTCGTGTGTTCCATCAGAAGTTCTTTCCTATGTCGACGAGAGGGGGCGAGGCAAAGCCGGTGACGGTGAAGATCATCGAGACGGTGCACGTCGACGCGGACCTGTCCAGCTTCAAGTCGGTCGTGCAGAGGCTCACCGGGAGGGATGCGGTGGTCGGCGGCTGGACGGATGGGTCGGTGCGTATGCCAAATGAGGCGGCGGCGGCTCAGGGAGCTGGATATCTGAGCCAACAAGCGATCAAGCCCTTTGCTGATACTGGTAGGAAGATAGGTCCCTCATGCAAAGATTGAGAGCAAGTTGATGCCATCTCTCTAAATGGCGGTGATCCAATGAGCGATCCCCTCTGTATTTGGTGTCTATCTAACTGTGCTTACTGCCAATTTTTTTATACTTTGACATGTAGGTTTCTTGGTTTTAAACTTGTAGAACCATATATTTTGATTTCGATCATACCAACTATTTCTTGTGTTCAAAATCCAAAGCTACCACTTTTTATCTGGGTTAACAGGTTCCTTTGAGGCAAACGCTGCTACTGCGTCTGGACATGCCTGCAAGCTGCATCTCAGTCAAAGTCGTCCCAAACTGCCTGCATCTCAGTCAAAGTCGTCCCAAAAATGCTTACTAGTCCTGTTTTAGACATCGTAGAGGCGTAAAAGGAATAACAAGATATTCGCAAAAAAAAAAAAGAGAGAGAGATAACAAGATACTCTCAAGGAAAAAAAAAGGGAGAACCAGATTCTAGTGTAGAGCCAAAAAAAAAGAAAAGGATTGAATTCTAGTGTAAGCCAATCCCGAGACATCCATGGAAGTCAGCAATTCTAACATGCGGCAAGTCAACGCATTGATGCTTAATTTGCTTGCTTGCCACAAAAGCATTCGTCAACTCGAAAAAGGTATGCTAGTTTTCGTCCAAAGCACACTTCAACGCTACATGCTTGGTGTTTCCAATGTACTTTGCGTCTATTTATGCGGTCCAAAAGAAAACGTAGGAAGCGAGACATTTGTGATTTCGTTCGATAGCTCATAGGAGAACATCTCGTAACATCTATAGGCTATAGCTTAAGGTTCAATCGGGAAAAAAATGAAAGAAAAACAAAGCAAATATGACATGTGTATGATTATTAGAAAGTCGCATGCACAGTGATCAACAAAGAACTAGTCGAACTCGGCGGGGTAGGCGCAGAAGGTCTCGTTCTTGACGCAGAGGAAGAGCCTCTCGTACGCCAGCGCCATCTTGGTGGCCGCGAACATGGACTTGGCGTACTCCCGGCACGCCCGTCCGCGCTGCGCCGCGCGCCGCGCGCCCTCCTCCACCACGGTCTCCAGCCTCTCCAGCAGCGACTCCACGTTGGGCGCGAACATGTATCCGAACTCGTCGTCCACCACCATGCTGCCCTTGATGCTCGGAAACCGCGTCGCCACCACCGGCTTCCCGCACTGCATGGCCTCCATGAGCGTGAGGTCCAGCCCCTGCGGCCGCAGCGTGGGGTCCACGAACACGTCCAGCGCGTTGTAGAACGCCTTGAGCTTTCCGGGCGGCACGGCGCCGAGCACCTTGGCGTTGCGGCCCAGGTCCAGGTACCGGCTCTCCCAGGGCCCCTTGCCGGCGATGAGCAGGTACACGTTGGGGTGGCGCATCACCAGCTTGGAGAAGGCCTCGAACAGGAGCGGGTGGCCCTTGTCCTTGACCAGCCGGCCGGAGACGCCGAGCACGAGGTCGGCGCCCTTGGGCACCCCGGCCTCCTCCCGGAACTCGCGGCCCAGCGCGGCGTCGGGCTCGAACTGCGCCTCGTCCACGCCGTTGAGGATGACGTGCACGCGCCGCGACGGGATCTGGTACACGTCCCGCAGCATCTCCCCCGTGGAGTCGCTGATGGCCACCTGGTGCGCGTAGCTCCGGAAGAAGCGCACCTCTGACAGCACGCGGTACACCGACTGGGCCAGGCTCTGGTTGAACGCCGGCGACATGGGCTCGTCCTCGCCGCGGGCCAGGTCCTGGTAGATCCCCGAGTGCAGGGCCTCCAGCGAGATGCCGTGCCACGACACCACCAGGTTGTCCACCCCGCGCGCGAACCGGTGGAACACGGCCACGCTCTCCGAGTGGATCACGTCGAACGGGTCGTTCTCGCCCTCGGCCTCGTACAGCTTCCACGCCTCGTCGCAGCGCCACTGCCCCGGCTCGCCGTCCAGGAAGTGCAGCTCCGGCCCGTCGGGGGACGGCGAGGGCGCCGCCTCGGTGTGCGGCGGCGGGGAGGTGAACACGTGCACGCGGTGCCCGCGCGCGGCGAGCGCCGTGTGCAGGGTGTGCGCGTGCCGCTCCATGCCGCCGGGCGCCGACGCCACGGGCCACTTCCGCGAGAACACGGCGATCTTGAGCTTGGCCGGCGGCGGCCTCGATGCCAGGAACGGAAGGTGGTTCCACGAGAACTCGATGTCGCGAAGGTCACCCGCGAAGCCGCCAGCGCCTGGACCCGAGGAGCGCGGCATCCCCGCCAGGCGCGCGAGGACCGGGGAGCAGGAGGAGGAGGAACGGTGCAGGATGAGAAGCGAGATGAAGGGGACGAGGAGGAGGAGGGCGACCAGGGACGGGGAGAGGGAGGGCATCGGTTGAGACGTACACCTCGGCTTCCTGGGCCTTGGCACGGAGTTGAGCAGGGCCATTACTGATCACGCCGAGGGCGAGCAAGCTAGATATGAAGGCATGGACACATGCAGCGAAGAATGGCGGCAAAAGAGAGGGAAATGGCAGGATTTGGGGGCACTTCAGCCTTGCTTTTGGAATGGAGCGAGTGGAGGAGTGCTTTGCAGGCATTTGACTTCACTTGGGCGCTAGCAAATTAAATAGCTGCATCGATCCTCCATGGTTGCTTTCCATGGCTCAAGTAACTTACGAAGGCAGCCACACATGCAAGGGACGATGATCAGTTTAGTTGTTGTGGCTGAGTTTCGGCCTCCTTTGGAACGCAGGAATTTCACAGGAAACAGTTCAATTTCACAGGAAAAACGCAGGAAAGGAAAAGTTTACCTCCAATCCAAACGAGCCTCAGTGAAAAACTAGGAGGGACAGGCCTTCCTAATTCATATGTAAATAGCTATATACAGTATTTATTCACTAATTAGTCAATGGTGTTTGCATGTAGTTAGCTTTAGGAGGAATTCTATTTACATATATTAATTAGGATCAATGAAAAGATACACTGAGAACATATCATTTTTTTCAATCAAATTAGTAAGTACATTTTTTAGCAATAATTAGTAAGTACATGATCATAATTCTACACGAAATGAGCTGGAGCAGTTATACACACGAGAAAGGAAAAAATAACAGAATTTCTTGGGCCTACTGGGCTGTTCGTGGGTATTATGCTGTCGAAGTTGCACGAGGCTCCCAACTCCCTAGTTTCCCAAACTTGATAGTCGGTTCGTTCTGCCGCCCCCACCAGAAGTAGTGATGGCCAAACGGGCGGCCCGGCACGATACGGCCCGAGCCTGAAAAGGTACGGCCCGTTTAATTTCGGGCTGGCACGGCCTAGTGTTAATTTCGGGCCGTGCCGTGCCAGCCCATGGGCCCTCCCCTCGGCCCATGGCACGGCATGAAGCCCGTTAATCGTGCCGGGCCGGCCTGAAAGCACGAAGGCCCAATATAGCACGCCGGCCCGTGTAACCCGTGTAGCCCGAAATTCCTCGTCACCGGCGCGCTCGTCCCCGCCGCCATGGAAGACGTCGTCACCGACGTGCTCATCCCTGATGCCGGCTCGTTCAAAGCTGTCGCCACCGCCGTTGTCGGTGTGTTCAAAGCCGTCACCGCAGCCGGGCTTGAAGATGACCCGTCGTCACCTCGCTCGGGCCCGCCACCGTTCCGGAGTGGAGATGAGGAGGGCGCACCGCTGCTAACATCGAGCGCGCCGGTGAAGGAGAAGTCCTTGCGAGCGACGGAGACGCTGAACAGCTGGGAGAGCAGAGCCGCGTGTTGGCATCTATCTAGGGTTCGAGCGCGTCGGCGAGGGAGAAGGGCTTGAGCGCGCCGGCGAGGGAGAAAGCATGGCTCGCCGGGGAGAGGAGAAGGACTCGTGCGCGCCGGCGAGGAAGAAGGCATGGCTTGCTGCGAAGAGGAGAAGTTCTCGTGCGGCTGCGCGGCGGCGGAGAAGGGAGAAAATAGGTTAGGGTTCGAGAGGGGAGAGGCCGGCACACCATTTATATGGAGCAGACAGTTGGTGGGCTGGAATTGTGGGCCGTGCCGTGCTGGGCTATTCGGGCCGTTTTTGCGGCCCACCGTGCTTCATCGGGCCGAGCTGTAATCGTGCCGTGCCGTGCCGCCCGTCGTGCTCGCCCCTCGGGCCAAGCACGGCCCGACGTGCGTGCCGGGCCGGCCCGGCAAAATTCACCGTGCCGTGCCGTGCCGTGCTCGGGCCGGGCCAAAATTTCCGTGCTTCGTGCCCGCCCGTTAGGCCCGGCCCATTTGGCCATCACTAACCAGAAGTCAAGAACCGACCTTAGTCAGATTGGGGGCTTGATTTCCCTCCAAACGCAAATCCATCTTGCAAAGATCGCCTCCACAGATCAACCCCGCACACCCCCCCCCCCCTCTCCGACGCGACGGGAGGTCGGCGCCTCGCCGGTAGGCGACCCGTGTCTCCGGGAGAACGCGGCGACGAATCCTCCCCCACTCTCCGCTCCAAAGGTAAGTAAACTCCCGCCGCCGTTCCTTCCTTCCGCTCATACGCTGCTTCGACTCCGTCCCGAATATAGGGTTTCTAAATTCGACTCGTTATTGACCTGCTCGCTGATTCCGCTCGCTTCTGCTGCAGCCATGGCCGACCTGCGCGCTGGCGCCGAGACACGCGCGCGCTCCAACCAGTACGGGTACAGCGCCAACTCCAGCCTCGTCCTCACCACCGACTCCGGCCCCGGCGACACCCACGAGCCCACCGGCGAGCCCGAGACGCTCCGGGGCAGGATCGACCCCAGGTCCTTCGGCGACCGCGCCGTCCAGAACAAGCCGCCCAAGCTCCAGGACGCGAATTCTCGCAGGAAGAGGGTAGGGGGTCCTAAAAATCGATCTAGTGTCGCTGACGAACCCTACCTCGTCCCCAGCAGCGCCGCCAAGCGCAGGCGCCCTGCCCGCACCCACCAGGACGTCAGCGTCCTCTCCCTGACCGTCGACGACGTTGTCTACAGGCCTCAGACGAAGGAAGCGCGCGCCGCGTACGAGGCCCTGCTCAGCATCATCCAGCAGCAGTTGGGCGGCCAGCCGCACGGCGTGCTTGGTGGGGCGGCTGACGAGGTGCTGGCCACACTCAAGAATGACAAAATCAAGAATCCTGACAAGAAGAAGGAAATTGATAAGCTCATCAGCACTATCTCCAACCAGACGTTTGACCAGCTCGTATCCATTGGAAAGCTCATCACGGACTTTCATGGTACTACCGGTGAGGACTCTGATGGTGGTGCGCCTTCTGGTGATGGCATGGGCACGACCCTGGACTATGATATTGGTGTTGCTGTCGTGTTTGAAGAGTCCGATGAAGATGAGGAATGTGAATTTTGATCAGGTACTTACATGACAGATGGTCTTCTGGGCTACCCTTCGATTTTAATTTATGTCGCCGTTGACTTTTTGAGTTATGTTTGATCATTCGTCTTATTCAAAAAATTTAAAAAATTATCATATATTTTGTTATGATTTGTTTTATCACTAAAGGAAATTGAAGCATAACTTATAAGTTTGCAAATTCGAACTAAAATTTTGAATAAGACGAACGGTCAAACCTAACTTAAAAAGTCAATGGCGACATCAATTTAAGAATGGAGGTAGTACTTTCTTTTTTCTGATTGGGTTAATTCATCCGCTCTCTTGACTTGACCGTCAAAAAAGAAAAATCATCCGCTCTGAAGTGCAGAGGAACGTCCACGGAGCTGGGCTGCCCCTGATGAGGCTGTCTACAATGCTCATCACACCCAGCGTGGTAAGCAATAGACCCTGATCAGCATAGCTGTTTAGGTGAGCAAACCTTCAGCTTCTTCAATCTTGCAATTTCCCCATTATTTGCTTCTTTGTGAACTGATGATAATTTTGTTTGGTCTCCTATGTTCAAGAGCGTGTAACAGCTTGTATTATTCCTTACAGTTTTCTGGTGCAGTTTCATATTCAATGTCCCTGACATTGGTTGGGGTAGTATACACATAAAGACACAAACCATTACCATCCTTTCCACCTTTGCCTCCCCGCGTCAGCTGCAGGGTCACTACGTAGTCATTACTAATTTTCATAAACTTTTCTGTTCTCGTTGAGATAAAAGCTCCTTGCAAACAGGTCAGGAACGAATAGATGACTTTGTACGAAATTGATAAATGATCTAGGAATGTTCGAAGCTGCAAGCTTCCCAAATCTCGGCCTAGTTCATCTCGTTGAGCTGAATCAGATTAACTTGTATATGCTGTTCAGTTTTTGCACGTTGGTGAAACAATCAAATATTTGCCAGTGTTCTTCCGTATAATGCCAGAAAACACTGAATTTCGAAGTGCCAGATCGTGCAAAGGGTTCCATAAAAAGAATTAATAACTGGTTCATGCAGGGATGCAGCAGGTTGTGAGGCAGAACAGTTTGCATTAACATTACGAGATCACATCAAAGAGATAACTCGGACTAAGTCTCCAATTAGCTCCACGATTCAGAACATATCGGGGTTTCAAAATTCACATGGCCGATTGCTTACATTGAGTCTCGTGTGTTATCATTGATAGTTGATTTTTTTTGCGAGATAATAATTGATTTTTTTGATTCCAATTGGAATGCTGCGTTCCCTTATGAACTGCATATGAAAGCTTTTCTGTATCAGATGGTGCGGTGACTTCGAATCAAGTCAGCCGATGGCTACCGATTTTTCTACCGATTTTTTATTTCTCTGGAATATTGGACTTGTGGATACGTTCCTCAGGGTGAGTCTGGCCTCTCCACCGAAGATTCTGCTCCTCCATGAGAAATTCAACGCCTCGGTAAGATTAAGCAAGCACTACGAAATCGTTCGTCGTTCAGCTCCTTAATTTCTTATGGACTTAAGCATTGACTTATTTCTTTTTTTTTTCTTGGGATTTCTCCAGTGCTTGTGAAAGATCTTGTGAATTGCAAGGTTCCCTTATCATGCGCCGGCGGGAAAGCAAGCCCGTGTAGCATGCTCTTTGTCGAACTTCTGAATTTCAAACACACGATTGTACCCGATATACTAGATGATGCATGTTCAGGTGAGGCAAATCGTGTGTTTAAGATTGAGATATTGAGAATAACGGGTTGAACGATCGCACTTCATCTCAAATCATGGATTACAGTATCCAATTCGACATTAACTGTTCGTTCAAAAAAAAAAATTCGACATTAACTGCACTGACACCAGAGCGTAGTTTTGCACTAGAAAATCCAGTAAGGTCAGCGTGGGCGGATCGATCTGAAGGTTCTTTTGCGCCAATCCATTTGCATGTGGCAATACTGAGTTATTTTTGACCTGCGCGTTATCGAACGTTCAACGACTCAATTTCCAAAGATTGGGCATCTGATTCTGTATTAAGCAAAGGCCCGAATGCCACTGACTGCACACTCGTAGTGTGCAGGAGCCAGCTCGATGTGAGCAGCCATGGTTCCATGCGTGAAGCTCCCTGTCGCCCCGGCAGCCGCCATCTTCCTCTCGGCTCTCATCGTCCTCTCCTGCTTCACCAACGACAACCAGCTGGTACCGCACTTGAATTATTTTAACGTCAATGTCACCTCGGCGTTCAACCTCTCGTCGAATTTCACCTCGCCCTTCAGCCTCTGGGCGGCGCCGGTGGTCGCCCCCAAGTGCGACATCTTCCGGGGCCAGTGGGTGCCGGAGCCGAGCTTGCCGCAGTACACCAACGAGACGTGCACCTACATCTATGGCAACCAGAACTGCCTGCTCTTCGGCCGGCCGGACCTGGATTTCCTCAAGTGGCGCTGGAAGCCGGACGGTTGCGACCTCCCGCTGTTTGACCCGCACAAGTTCCTCCAGGTCGTCAGCAACAAGACGCTCGCCCTCGTCGGCGACTCCTTGTCCAGGAACCACTACCAGTCTCTGCGCTGCCTCTTGGAGAAGGTAAGTACTACGGTTTCACCATTTGCTAGTCGGCATAAGTAGCCTCAAATTTTTCTTTCTCCCGTTATTGGAAGGCTCGCTCACGTTCGGTGATGCGGGCGTGCATGGACGGGGACGGCAGGTTGCGCGGCCCAAGGATGTGGCGAGAGACCAGAACGACCTGAACAAGGTCGTGTGCTACGAGGCCTACAACTTCACCATCTACATCTTCTGGACGCCGTTCCTGGTGAGGTCGGAGAGGATCCCCGGCACCTATAAGTACAACCTCTACCTCGACGAGGCCGACGACAGTTGGTTCTCTGTCGTGCACAAGTTCGACTACCTGCTCATCTCGGCGGCCAACTGGTTCTCGATACCAGCCTACTTGTACGAGCGTGGGGAGCTCGTCGGCGGACTGTTCGTCCCGCTCAACTTCACCAGCAACCTCACCATCTATTACCATCACCGGATGGCGTTCCGGACGTCCCTCAAGGCGCTCAACGACGCCGACTTCCGGGGCAAGGTGATCCTGAGGACGGTGTCCACGTTCTCGCACTTCGAGGGCGGGGAGTGGAACACAGGCGGGGGCTGCAAGCGCACGCGGCCGTACTGGGCCAACGAGACGGTGCCGATCAAGGACTTGGAGCACGAATTCTACAAGGGGCAGGTGGAGGAGTTCAGGGAGGCGCAGAAGGTGGCGGCCACGAGGGGCGCGGAGATGATGCTCATGGACCTCACGGCCGCGATGCAGAGGCGGCCGGACGGTCACCCCAGCAGGTATGGCCATTGGCCACACGAGACGAAGCGGAGGAACGACTGCGTCCACTGGTGCCTGCCAGGACCAATCGACGCGTGGAACGACATGCTGCTTTACATGCTCTCCAATTGATTACATTTTTCTTTGTCCTTAATTATCCGAGTGGCTCATAGAAATAGGGAAATGTTATTGTTACCACTCTGTGTTCGCTTGGAGTTCACCATATATATTTTTCATGTACTTTTACTTCGTTCATTGCTACTGATATGTTTTACTGCATTTTAAAATTATATATGAATCACTAAAAGTTTTGCCTAGTTAAAATTCCCTCCAACCAAGTTACGTAAGGGTACACACTATTGTTTTTTAACAACCTATAAACATCTCTACATGACCTCATGATCATATCAATGAATGTTAAGTGAAAGTTTAAAATTTCAAATTAAGTACCACTCATTTCAAAAATTTATCCCTCAATGTAATGTGTGATTATAATTCAACACAAGAACATTAGAAAGAACTTCCTCTAATTTATGATACACAATGGTAGATTTAACTAGGCACTATAAGAAATTTGATTTTACTTCACTTATAATGATTTATTTTGTATTCCTGTTTTGGGTTCCTCTTTATTTCTATGGTTGATAATTGTGCATGTTTTTCATATTATAATATGCTACTTCACATGCTCTCAATTGATTAATACTTTTCTTTGTCCTTAAATTAGCCAAGTGGCTCGTAGAAATAGGGATGACATACTGCTTAAAATGTTATTCTTAATACCCTTGGAGTTCACCATATTTTTCATTTACTTTTACTACGTTGCGCTAATTGGTAGTACTAATTTTTTTCGTGCATCTTTGACTTGTGCATGAATCACTAAAAGTTCTATCTGGTTAAAAATCCCTCCGACAAGGTCAAATAAGGTTTTTCATTTCAACAATACATACATCTCTGCATGACCCTGGGATCACATCCAGTGAAAACTAAGCAAAAGGTTAAGACTTCAAAGTACCACAGATTTCATAATCACAAGTTCTCAAATTATTTTTAAACCACCCAATATTGGTGTCATATTATGATTTCACCACAAAAATTCTAGACAGAACTTCCTCTAACCTATGATACACAATGATAATAACCTTGAGTTTATATATAACTAGGCACTACAAGAAATTTGATTATGGTGCACCTATGACGATCTGGTTCACATTCCCCTTTTGAGGTCCTCTTACTGCTATGGTTGATATTTTTGCATTTGTCATACCACTGACGTTTATATGAAGAAAATATTTCATTATGTTGCACTTAATAAGTCCTGTCAATCTCAATATGACACATTTCTGATGATCTATCTCACATAGTTACGATGAAATAAACAAAGTCTGGTTATACCTTATTAAAAATTAAGCTTTCACAACTCAATGTTCATACGATCGGCACTGAAATGTTACCATTGTTTGTTACAATTCTAACTGGTCTTAATGACTTTGTGTCAAAGAAATGCCATCAACCCTCGTGTGTATCTAATAATGTTTTGTGTATTTTCATCATTCAAAATACGTTATAAAATGCTAAATTTCTTATGTGTCCAAAACTTGCGCTACATTTTTGCACATGTTTTTTTTTAGTGTGACTCCTCCATAAAGTACGAACTCTCGAGAAATTTTGGTATGCGAGATAATTTGTTTCAACCTTGTTGTGGTTGCGGCAGGCATGGGTGTGGCGTTTGTTTTACTAGTTCGCGGATTTGACACATCAACCCGTGAGAAAAAAATCATAAATTTTTTGTTTGAGTATCCGCAAAAAGTGATGTCCTTTGGTCCTTTGACACATCAACCCGCAAAGGGACAAAAAGAAACAGAGAAGTGATGTACCTTGGCCTTTGCTCCTCTCTACATTGTCCCATCAGCCCTATCCTACGGAGGTACTCACTCCGTTTCAAAATAATTAACGTTTTAGCTCTTGACACGTAGGTTAAGAAAAATAATTGGCGTTTTAGCTTTTAGCACGTAGATTAAGAAAAGTTGGTAAATGTTTGTGCACAGAAAATGAGAAGGAGAGAAAGATGCATCGGTAAGTGAGAATGCCAATTATTTTGAAAAAACTGGATGAGCCTAGGATGCCAAGTAAACTAAGATGGAGTGAGTATCTTACCATTGTCGTTGCCTCCCGTTGTGCTGGCCCGTCGAGCAAGCTCGGCCCAAGGCAGCCATCCCCCGTACTAGTGCAGTTAAAGTCTCTGCAGCCTCCACATCAAGGTTTGCAATCCCGGTCAAACCGAAAGAACCGGTCCAGTCTGGTTAGCGAAACCGGTCGGTTTTCACTCAAAACCGACACTGTACTTTAGCAAAACAGAAAACCGGCCAGTTTTCTTGGTTTCGGTTTTTTCGAGATTGCAAACCTTGCTCCACATCCATGTATTTGAGCGGTAAAGGAAATGGGTTGCCTCGACACATGAAAATTGGCCTGCCATGCTATTTATGAATTAGAATAAAATTGAAATAGTTTGATTTAAGATAAAACTAAAACATCATTTTTTATAGGACGGAGGGAGTAAAGAGTAGTAACTTTGAACTATTTTGTATAGCAGTGGTATGTTGAATTCGTGTCAAGCTATATGATGGTTGCTGATTTTTTTTTCCTTCCCTAGCTAGTAATGGAAAATGTTCATGGCAGCTGGCGATGCCATACTACCTTGATAGCTGAACTTAGATTCCTCGAAGTGATAAAATTAAGGTTTCTCAGCATCATTTCACCTCTCCACCGCAAACGCTGCTCTTCCACTGTGAAGTTCAACTCCTCGGTATAAACAAGAACAATTTAATTATTCATCTTGGTCGATGTAAATTTGTTATGGACTTGATAAATTGATCTTCATTTTTCCTAATTGCAATCTTGATACCAATTGCTTCGTGGGTTCGAGTGAATTAACTGATAGGTAGGCTTAGATGATCCATCGGGGCCCGCGGGAAAGCAAACTCCGTTGCAGTATTCTCCTTTGCTCTGCTAGACTCTGACCAATTAAAACTTTGTCGACAAGATGTTAAAACTTTGTTTGAGTTTTATAGTTAAAATATTATCTGCATGAACATTCTGGAGATTCAGAACGACGTAGTTCAAACCATAGATCACAGTTTCCATTTTGGCATTGATTACTTCAAAATTGTACTGATTTCATTAAGATATAGTTTAGGATTAGCGTCGGTAGTCTGCGGTGCCGACTATCGAGACGAAGTTTAGTATAGTTGGTTCTAGATTATTGTTATTGCTGGCATGCATGTGATCGAAACATCTGAAGCAGTAATAATACTCAATTTTCAATTATATTCTTCGTAAGCTGTGGTGTTGAACGTTGAAACACGCAATCAGCAAGAGCGAACAGCTACCCAAATAACACTGACTACTATCCCATCTCTGACTCGTCGCTGTGCGGGATCGGAGCTTGCACGAGGTGAGCAGGCATGGTTATCTGCACCAAGCTCTTGTTCGGCGCCGCGGCCGCCATCTTCCTCTCGGCCGCCATCCTTCTTTCCCGCTTCACCAATCTGACACCGTACCTGAGCTACTACACCTTCCCCGCCGTGCCCGACTACGTCTCGCCGGAGCCGGAGCCGGTTCGACCGGCGGTCCCCAAGTGTGACATCTTCCGAGGCGAGTGGGTGCCGGACCCTAGCTTGCCGCAGTACACCAACGAGACATGCCCCTACATCCAGAGCCACCAGAACTGCCTGTACTTCGGCCGGCGGGACCTGGATTTCCTCAAGTGGCGATGGAAGCCGGACGGGTGCGACCTCACGCGGTTCGACCCCTACAGGTTCCTCGAGGTCGTCGCCAACAAGACGCTCGCGTTCGTCGGCGACTCGCTCGCAAGGAACCACTACCAGTCCCTCCTCTGCCTCCTGTCAAGGGTACGTACGATAATAGCGTGCATGTGTTCGTATGATCGATTTCACCATCCCCTCGCCGGCCGGCTTCAGTTGTTTGTTCGCGCGTACACTGGTGTGGCAGGTGGCGTTGCCCAAGGACCTGTCGAACCCGAAGAAGCCGCACGACGGGAACAAGATCATGTACTACGAGGCCTACAACTTCACCATCCACATCATGTGGTCGCCGTTCCTGGTGCGGTCGGAGGAGATCAACGGCAGCTCCGGCGTGTTCAATCTCTACCTCGACGAGGCCGGCGACTGGCTCTCCGCCGTGCCCAGGTTCGACTACCTCCTCCTCTCGGCGGCGAACTGGTTCACGCGGCAGACCTACTTCTACGAGCGCGGGCAGCTCGTCGGCGGCAGGTACGTCGCGCTCAACTTCACCACCAACATCACCACAAACCGGTACTCTCACCGGATGGCGTTCCGGACGTCTCTCCGGGCGCTCATCGACGGCGTCGGTTTCCGGGGGAAGAAGGTGATCGTGCGGACGCTGTCGCCGATGTCGCACTTCGAGGGAGGCGCGTACGACACCGGCGGAGACTGCCCGCGCAAGCGGCCGTACTTGGCCAACGAGACGGCTCCGATGATCGAACTGGAGCGAGACTTCCACCAGGAGCAGGTGGAGGAGTTCAGGGACGCGGAGAAGGAGGCGGCGGCGAAGGGCGTGGACATGGTGCTCATGGACCCTACCGTCGCGATGCTGAAGCGGCCGGACGGCCACCCCAGCAGGTACGGGCACTGGCCGGACGAGAAGCGGGCGATGTACAACGACTGCATCCACTGGTGCTTGCCAGGGCCCATCGACGCCTGGAATGATATGCTGCTTCACATTCTCGCCAATTACTAATTAACACACAAATTAGTTTTGTTCGGGCTTGATTGGTTGATTTTTGCTTGGTTTAATTAGCATAGTTGTGCCTCTATTAGATACAGTGTGGTTCATGCATGCTGGATTAAGCACAGATTACTCTGTATTTTTGTCCTTCATGAGCATTGCATTTGATAAACTGCTCTGTTTGTAAGCCACTAATTGCTAAATATGAATGAATCATATACCATGAAGTTAAGTTACTGAAAAATAAAAGCACTCATGCTTCGTGTCAGTTACCACTTTTGTCTCAGCAGAAAGAAACAAAACAACTACTACTGCATACGCGTGTACATGGATATCCTCAATTTTTCTAAATATACGAGGCATTCTACGGTGTTTACAAGTTACTTTGGGCCTGTTTGGATGGAGTAGAACTAACTGTTAGTCTGGACTAACAATTAGTTGAACTAGAATTAGCTGACTACAATATACCTTTCCTAAATCTAATCTTAACCACTTCTTGACAGAGAGCCATATAAGGAAATGAAGATATCATTAAAAATGGTCGATGCTACATGCATCTTCACCTTTGAATGGCCTGTCCAATTCGATTCAGCTCCACTATAAGTACAACTCCTCATGTTCGACCCTGGTCTGACTGCATGCATCAACCAATCAAATTCACCCATTGGCTCTTGCTATATTTTCATCCAACAGTGATTAATTTGTTGTCTAGTTTACTACACGGGTCGTACTTATAGATTAATCATCGATTAATGCGTCGAAACAGAGTTAATCTTAACAAAAGAATGTAAATGTCAATAACAAAGAAGTAAAGAGGAAGGTCACATGAATGACGCAAGGTGTGATGATTCATTTCCCTACACGTTATTGTTCATTTCCACCTAGTTACTTATGTCAATATGTAAAATTACCTTCTTACCCTCTCTACTTAAGTAACTCCATCAGTATTTAGGTACATCTACTTATGTTCGAATCTACCGCTATGCTTCAGAGAGTCCGATGAAAAGAACACCCCGCACAACAGTACTCAAGAATGGAGCGGTCTTATGCGTCAAGATGAAAAGAACACCCCGTACAACAGTACATGTAAAAGGATACATAACATTTTCTTGTCACCACTTTATAAGCTTATACATATACTCAAGAATGAAGCGGTCTTATGCGTTAGAGTCCAAGTCTCCAGTTAGTAAAATTTCAAGATTAATAAACAAGGTTATGCAAAAGTAACTTATCAGATCCTAGGACGCATGGATTCAAGACATGTTTCATTGAAAGATCTGTATTTTCTTTTTTCCTGTCGTTCCAACTTCCAAAAGAGAGACTGCGACATGTTTTTTTTTTTCCATAGGAGCGCTTTCCTAAATTCAAAATTGTCTGACGCCAATCCAGCCCATGGGTCATGGTTACGGCCCACCAATTTTGCATTCTCCTCAAGTTCTTTGGACTCAAATGGATGAATTGCACGAGCCCACTAGGTGTCCAGAAAACATTGGGCTTCTGTTGGGCCTTATGACTGTAATAGAACGTAAGTAGGAAAGATCGAAGGGAAGTCTCATGGTGTGCGGCGCTCGTGTAGGGTGTTGGCCGCCGGCGTGCTGCACGCCTGCACCGGCGGTTCAGTAGCCACCGCAGTCGTCATCGCCAGCGGCTTCTAGGTAGGCCCCAGGGACGCCGTTGTCTTTTATGTGCCTATAGGGCAACAGCTACAAGTGATTTGGCGGCCACGGTTGCTAACGGTGCTTCTAGTAGTGCGCATACTGCGCAAAAGCAAATTCCTCTTCATGCATGCCACCTCAAAAAGTTCCCACATACAAGTGAACTATGCATATCTAGGTGAAGCTGGTGATATTTCTCAAGCGATTCTATAATTTTTTTTTTCAAAAGATAGCGATTCTATAATTAAGATGCGTCTTCCGAGTTCCGATGTTGGTTCTCTGTACGCCAATCAAAACAGCAGAGAGAACAAAACCCAAGAGAAGGCAACCTACGGACAGAATTAGAGTGCTCGTGACTAGCGCACACATGAAACCATGGAGACAACTCGAAGCTGCTTGGGATGACGCATGGAGACTCGGAGAGGCGGTCCACCAGGTATGTGGGATTGTTTGATTGACTATTGTTGAGCTACTGTAAACATGTTAACTCACCCAAAAAGTTAAGCTGATGGGAGAAAGATTTGTAATTCACCTCAAAATTATGAATTGATAAAAGAAACCCTAACAGTTGCCGTCCAAGTGCAGTTCCCTTCACATGATAAGTATTTTATGAATTCTTTCTGTCGTAACCCATATTTTCAGATATTCCCGAAGATTTAGTTTGGTATTTTCCGAAGACTTGTATCGCACGAAAGGAAACTTGCAGATAGACTCCGAATCTGTTACTACAGATCGGAAGTCTTGTAGAACAAGGCAAGGACTCCTAGAGGCGGTAACAGGACTATAAATATACATGTAACCCTCCGATGAGAGGGGATCAGATCATAGATCATACACACCATCATATTCAACACGACATACACTGGACGTAGGGTTATTATCCTTCGGGAGGCCCGAACCAGTATAAAAACTCTCTGTATGCTCTAGATCGATACCTCGATTGATCGTTGTTCCCCGAACCAAATATTTGCCGTTCTCTCGATTTCGAGCGACGACAGAGGCGCGCCAGGTAGGGGGGCAGCGCTGAGGATCCATCTAGAGCATCAGATGGCATTGGCGAACAAGATGAAATTCCCGGCGGCGCCGAATTCAAGTTCGGGTCTTTCACGTTCGTCGCGGACAAGGAAGGAAATCTCGAGGAAAAGACGTCGTCGGTGGCGCAGGAGGCGTCCCCGGCGGCCATGAAAGCTCCGTCCTCGTACGGATCTGCTGAAAAGAGCTCGTCGGCGGCGCCACGTGTGTCGCCGGCGGCTCTATGTACTACGTTCGGACTGCGAAATTCCGCAGTCGAGTTCCAGATCGCTTCGCGGGTATCGGGCTCTCCGTTTGGAACCCGCCTAGAAGACGGATCCACCTTGGATCCGCCACCTAGCTCTGCCCTAGAAGCGAGAATGCAAAAGATCGCTCTCGACATCACCGAGGGGCGGTATTTTCCTGGGTTCGGGCTCGGTTATCCTAATTACGAGTCCGACTTCAGCGACGATGACTGCCCTGAGATCGGAGATCCAAACCAGGGTCACAAGCCGGCCAGAGAAGTCTTCATGACGGGACGTGACGACGAGGCATCCAGCGATTTGCGCACCATCGACTCGATCAGATCTCGATCGGTTGCGCCATCCAATGTGACGCCAAGAAATCTCAACACCGACTTCGACGCCGTCCGGTTCCAAACCGCGTTGGATTCCCTCGCGCGTATGGCCCCTGACGGAACACCACTGGCTCCGATGGTACAACAAGTCGTGGAACTGGCCGGCCGCGTGATCCCACTGCAAGATCAGGAGGTTGCTGCACCGGCTAGGACTCCAGTACACAGACGCCTGGGGGCTACCAACGATCAGAGGGCCGATTCATCCTCACATGGATCATCCTCCGATCACCCCAGGCGACATCGGCGTAATCTGGAGCCTTCGGATGCAAGACATCAGATAAACCAGCGGAGGAACCAAACTGGCAATCCCCCAAGGGGGGAACCAGACCAACAAACCCCAGGCGCTCCAGCTCGTAGAGGGACGCGCCCAGAGACGGCTCCTAAGCCGCCCCCGTATAGGGCTCTGGGTAGTTATCTCCGAACTGTTGAGTGGCCAGCCAACTTCAAAGTGGGGTCTATCGATAAGTACGGCGGCACTATCAACCCAGAAGAGTTCTTGTCGATATACTCCACGACGATAGATGCCGCGGGAGGAGATGAAAGAATCAAGTGCGCCTATCTACCCATCGCCCTGACCGGGGCAGCGCGGTCGTGGTTGCTAAACCTCCCGGCATATCACTTCGACTCCTGGGCAGAACTGTGCGAGGTCTTCAAGGGAAATTTCCTTGGATCGTACAACCGCAACGCAACACCAGAGCAGCTCCGAGGTGTTAAACAGAAGGCTGATGAGAATCTTCGAGACTACATCAAGCGCTTCTGCCTAATGAAGAACACAATTGCAGACATCTCCGATATAGAAGTAGTCCTCGCCTTCCAAGAAGGGTGTTTGGATGTGAAGATGGTGGAGACCATAGCGGAGAACGAGCCAAATACTACTGCAGAGCTGTTCCGATTGGCAGAAATCTGTGCCAAGGCTGCTGATGCTCGTGCTCGCCTCTCCGATGGCTGGGGCAAGGCTCCGAAGAAGAAGTCAGAAGACAGGGAGGTGAATACGGTCGATCGGTCGGGATCGGATCGTAATCACTTCCGTAAGAAGCGAGGTCGTCCCGAAGGCGTGGCTAAGTGGTGTCCGATTCATCGCTCCCCAAACCACGAACTAGAAGAGTGCTTCGATTACCTCAAGCTCGAAAAGAAGCGTCTAGAAGAGGGCAAGACCTCACGGACGACCAGAGAAGAGGATCGGGGCCGCGAAAGCCAAGATCGAGAACACCGAGATCGGGAGCACCGAGATCGGGAGAATCAGGATCGTGGGCGCTGTGATCGAGAGTACCGAGATCGGGAGCTCAGGGAGCGCGATGACCGGGATGAACACCCACGCTACAGAAGTCGCAGAGATCGTGACGATGACGAGGAGGAGAGGTACCCAGAGATCAACATGATCTTCGGAGGAAGCTCCGCTCTGTCGTCCAAGAGCCAATACAAGAAGCTGCAGAGAGAGGTGGCTATGGCAGAACCCTGTTCTAGAAGACTAGAGTGGTCGGATACCCCGATCGCGTTCAATGCCGATGACCACCCGAAGACTCTGCTGAGCAACCCAGAGTTGCCCTTCGTCGCCAAAATCATTATCCACAGGAACAAGGTCGCGAAGACGTTGATTGACAACGGAAGCGGTCTCAACCTGTTGATGAAGAAGACGTACGATCAGATGGGCCTGCCGATCACCGCTCTCCGACCAGTTGAGGAATCATTCCATGGCATCTTGCCTGTGGTGTCTTCGCGTCCTCTTGGGAAGATAGAGTTAGCAGTGACAGTGGGCCCGAGAGAAAATAGAAGAACTGAAGTCCTGACGTTCGAGGTGACTGACTTCGAATCTGCCTACAACTGCATCCTGGGAAGACCGTTCCTGTTCAGGTTCATGGCGGCTGCGCACTTCGCCTACGCCATGCTCAATATCCCAGGACCTGCGGGTGTTATCACGCTGTGCGCCGATCAAGACCAGGCCGTGAGATGCGACGTCAATGCGCTGATCATCGCTGGCCACTTTGACTCGAAAGATCTTGACTCGCAGCGCCAGCCAAAAACTCCTCGAGAAGATCAAAGGCAGATAGCAGCAGTTGCCGATACGAAGGCTTCAGATGCGGCATCTCCGTCGACAGCGGTCGCCCAAGCGCCAGCAAAGACTGTCGACGGGCCAAGCGCGAAAGGAGATGAGCCTGCTAAAAAGGGCAGCAAGCCGATTGGCCTCAGCTTCATCGACCCCGCCAAAAAGACCAACGTCGGGGACAATCTCGACCCTAAATAGGAAGACGCGCTCGTAGCCTTCCTCCGGGAGAATATCGATGTGTTTGCATGGCAGCCATCTGATATGCCCGGGATCCCCAGGGAGGTGATCGAGCACAAATTGGGGATCGACCCGGCTTTCAAGCCGATCAAGCAAAAGCAGCGAAGGTACACGCCGGACAAACGCGACGCCATACATGAGGAGGTCACTAGGCTTCTCAAAGCCGGGTTCATTAGAACGGTAGACTATCCTGAATGGCTAGCAAATCCTGTACTAGTTCCTAAGCCAGACAAGTCCTGGCGCATGTGCGTCGATTACACTAGTTTGAATAAAGCTTGTCCAAAAGATGAGTACCCTCTTCCGAGGATAGATCAGATTGTAGACTCTACGTCCACTAGTGAGTTATTAAGTTTTCTTGATGCTTATTCTGGATATCACCAAATTAGCCTCAATGTCGACGATTGTTGGCAGTCCTAAGGCCTAACAGAAATTAATCCGCAAGTGTATGGATACCGGTGTAGCTTTCACCGCAAGGAGTATTCCTAGGGTATCGAATCCACAGGGAACGAACAGTGTACTAACAACTCTATCCTAGATAAATTATCCGATCAAGGTGGCACAGGGGAGCAAGAGCGCAACAATAAATAAAAAGGTCTTCTGGCCAGGTAATCTAATGTCAAGGAGCTATGCAGCTGGGCAACTTGGTATGGTCCTTTCTCTATTATCTATTTCGGGGCACAAACGTGCCAAAGCAGCAACCCGAGAATTAGGTTCAACTACTTTGGGAATCCGCCTGCTATTGAAAGCCCTACAGACATGAACCCGGACGTGGTGGATTACAGAGACCGGTACGCCTGTCACACGTACTCGCGGCTACCATCCTCCGTGGGGTTAAGAGCAAATCAGGGATAACTCCAGGTCTAAACACCACGTTTACACCTATCGTCACAACTAGCGAGGACTCCAAATAAGCTAGTCTATGCAATAAATAAATAAATATTTAAAGCATACCTGAAACCCATAAATAAATAGAGAAGAATACCATACTTTATTGCCCGACCGATAATCTCCTTACATGTTACCCGGCCTGGAAGACTCGAACGACTACTCCCAGGCGAGGAGCATACCCGAAGCGCCGAAGAAGTAGAGTCCTGGCATTCCGGGACTACTCACTCTCCTAGCCTCTCACTCACTCACTCACTACCAGCAGCGCTTCGCTACTCACTAATGACTAACTCAAGTGTATCTCCAGGTGCGAGTTGCTCTGAAGCTAGCCGGGGGTATTTATAGGTTCCTCATGTCGGTGTGCATCTTGTAGCCGAAGATGGAGTGGCGGTGGCGCAAAGGTAGGCCGGCCGGCCTAGTAGGGTGGCCGGCCGGCCATTGATTATGGCGGTTCGCCACCGTCTTTTGCGTGGACGTCTCAGATTCGCTCCTGATGACGGTTCGGAGGTCGGCTACTTGATGGGGGCGGCAGAAATGGAGTGGCCTTCAAGTTTAGGCCCAAAAGCCCATGTTCTAGAATGTCGGTCTCTTGTTGGGTTGGGCCTTGAATTCCACGTGGGGGAGCAGCAAAAGACCTCTGGAAGGAAGATTGATCCCATCGGGAGCCTGAGTAGGCCGGCCGGCCTATGATTGGGCCGGCCGGTGGGCTTTGGCCCCCATTTCCTGTCATTTTGGTCCATATTGCTCCCTGCATTCAAATACTCCAACAAAACTCGTGGAGAGCCATTAACATAAAAAAATGTTCATTTTATCCTTGGTTGATGGCTTTTATTGAATGGTGTTGGCGGTAAAATTTGAGTGATAAGCACCGGCAACATCCCCCCCAGACTTAGATCTTTGCTCGTCCCGAGCAAAAAGATTGAACCAAAGAAAAAGACATCATCAAGGTGATAAGACAAAGATATCTCAACAATTTCCTCAGGCTCACTATGTGGAAGTGGCTAAAACTCATTGTCTTGAGAAGTTGAAAGGTTGAATAGCGAAAAATCAAAGACCCTTCTCAATCCCAAAGATCCCTCGGGTTTCCGAACTCTTCCCTTCTCCCATCATGTCACAAAAATTCTCAAATTCTGAGTCACTCGGAGTAGTGGAAAAACCTGTTCTCTCTCAAAGAAAATGCTTTCCTTATTTTCTGATATGGCTTATATCTGGAGTTCGGTAAGGAGAGCATAATCTTTTGCAGGTATTGTAAAATTAAGGAAGAATTCTAGAAAGTGCGTTGCTCATCCTCTTAACTCAGTCAAGAAAAAGATGATGCATATGGTAGCGACATGTGTTGACACCAAAATTTGGACTAGGGCCCGCTGTCAGTGGAAAAGATGGAGTGCGCGGCAGGTATGAAAAGATTATGTGCCGAAGTGGTGGCCCGCAGGATATCATGAGGCCAAAGAAATCCCGAAGCCGCACGCGCCCGGTTGGTTTGGTGTCCTTTTTTAATTATTTTCTAGAGTTAGAAAGGATTGACCGAGTTGTGGTCAAGTAGGGGTCGTGTTTAAGTCCAAATCGGACTCTTGCCTCGGGTGTATAAATATAGACCCAGGCGCTTGTAATCAAAGACAATCAATACAATCAACTCTTCGGCGCATCGCCACAATTTCTCGACGGGTTTTTTCGTCACCGGCGTCCATCGGGGCTCCGGCTCGACTGGATCTCGTCAGGTAAGCGCATCGATCTGGTTATGTCGACTTGTCCATGATTAGATTGATGTGGCTGCTAGTTATCCGGTAATCTAGATCAATCTAGGGTTTACATCGTGCGTCGACTGCATGGAATTGTTTAAGACCTGGTCCAATTCTTTGTCACGGTTAGTTGACTTGTCCTCGCCGCGACCTTGTTGCCGATTGCTGATGTCGATTTCTGTTTGATCTGGTTACTCGAGTCACGGTTAAGGTGCTTTGTCGATTAGATCTGCTCTTGGTGATTGGGTAGGCAGTTTGACTTGTCCTGTCTGCTTCGCTTAGTTGACGTGTCCTCGGCGAAACAGTTGCCAAGGGTTAGATCTAGTTTGCTGAGTACCTGGGACCGGTAGTTGCCGATTATACTTGTATCTGCCGATCGTGTAGAGCAGTTTGACGTGTCCTGTTCTACTTCACTTAGTTGACGTGTCCTCGGTGAAGCGATTGTCGGATTACGGGTATAATTAGTGGTTACTGGTTTAATCGTTCTTTCGGGGTGTTTAGCCGATTGTTTACCACGTTCAGATCTATGCTTGCGTGCCTTTAAATATTTTATTGCTCCTGTTCAAGTATAGTCTGAGCCTCCCTTTGTCGATTGTCGATCTACCTTACTGTGCTACTTGCCGATAGACTTTGCCGATCGCATGCTTTGCCGATTGCCGATTCTGATGCATGCCTTGCTTTATGTATCGTGCGAGTACTTACTGTTGCGACATGTCGATTCGTTTCTAGCCGACAGCCGAGTGTTTTATCTTATTTCTCTTTTGTTCACTAACCATCGGCTGCGGTTACGCATCGGCCTGTCCGGGGCCGATAGTCCGGGAATTTTACACGCTTTTCTTGTCTTTGTCGGTTTGCAGGGAAAATCGACTGGCACGCTCCGGAATTCACCGCGTTCCAAGTTTTGGCGCTGAACAGAGTTAAGCAAATCTCTCAGGCCGCGTGTGCGAGCGGTAGAACACACATTTTACCGTCAACACACTTTCTGGCACGCCCGGTGGGACAGATCGAAGTTCTTAGAAGCAGATGGCGTTCGTTCAAGCTGTTGCTGATGATGGTACTTTGCTCGTCGACGCAAAGGGCCACAAGATCATGATTCCTGCTCCATTTGTTCGAGATGATAAAGATTCTTCTGAAGTCACTGGCAACAATGAGCTCAATGCTTGGGAGAAGATGTCTTTGGATCAGAAAAAGGCATATCAGAGTTATCTGTACGATTGCCAAGTGAAGTACTTTGAGACCATCAAGATGACACGCGGCAAGATTACATCAGTATTGGCTTCGCCAGTGGTGATGAGAGCAGAAGAATTGGCTGCAATCAAAGCTGCGAAGATGCCAGATCAAGCTCTGTTGGATGAAGTTGTGAATACTGCAGTTCACAAGGCCTTCATTAACCAGTCAGGGGTGCTTGTTAATACTCTATACAACATGCTCAAGGCATTTGCTGATGGGACATTGCAGTTTGATTCTGGATTTATGGGGCCATCATTTACTTTACCACCTACTACTCCAGCACGTCCTGCACCTCATGGTGGTCAACCCACAGCTCAAGAAGAAACAAGCGCTGCTGGTCAGCAAAGGCAACCATATGGCATGCCACCAGAGTTGTGGTCCACAAGTTCTCAAGCTCTGGCTGCAGGGGCTGCTCGGGTATCGGCGCCAAGTCTTATTGATGCGCCGTTGTCCACGCAGAAAGAAGCAGGTGTTACAGCTCCTGAGCCAAGGGTTAATCAGACGCCTCAGACGAGGTATCATTTGGCCCCCAATGTCAATCCTGCACTGTTCAACCAGGAGATACCGCCAGGCTATCATAGAGTGGCAGATTACAGTGAGCACTACACCAGGGAACAACCTGCTCAGGCTCAGTCACAATTACCCCAGCCAGCTCAAGTGGCTGGGGGGCAAGTGCAAAATTCATCAGAAGATATAGTTGCCAGGTTGGCTGAAGTCATGAAGGAGCAATTCGACCTCAAGCCCAAGGAGCAGAGCTTTCTGTATCGACGTCCATATCCAGAGTGGATGGAACAAGTTGCTCTGCCACATCGTTACAAGCTGCCAGAATTCTGCAAGTTTTCTGGACAAGACAATGTGTCCACAGTGGAACACATTAGCAGATATTTGGCACAATTGGGAGAGGCATCAGCGCAAGATGCATTGAAGGTCCGTCTGTTTCCTCTGTCATTATCTGGATCGGCATTCTCATGGTTCACCTCCCTCCCTGCGGGATCCGTGCGGAATTGGGCCGATTTGGAAAAGAAATTCCACTCTTATTTCTTCACTGGCATGGCAGAGCTGAGCATATCAGATTTGACAGCTGTTCGTCAGAAGGCTGGAGAGTCAGTTGCCGATTTTGTCCAAAGGTTCAGAGTCATCCGTGGCAGGTGCTATAACCTGAATCTGACGGATCGGCAAATGGCTGAAATTGCTTATCAAGGTTTGCTGCCCCAGATTAGAGACAAGTTTGCGCCTCAAGAAGTCGATGGCTTGGCACAACTCTTTCAGAAGGCGTCGATTCATGAAGGGCGTGTCCAGAATACACGTGGCAGACAGTTCCAGGCGGCTTATGCCGATTATTCTTCTGATTCTGATGACGAAGATGAAGTTGCTCTTGCTGAGTGGACCAGGAATAAGAAGACTGTTCTCTGTCCATGGGTCAAGCAGAAGGCAGAAGAAAAGAAGTATGACTTTGACATCAACAAAGCCGACAAGATATTTGATCTGCTACTACAAGAGAAACTTATTCAACTCCCACCTAATCACACGTTGCCTCCGGCTGAGGAGTTGAAGAAGATCAAGTGGTGCAAGTGGCATAATACTCCCTCTCATCACACCAATGAGTGCAAAGTGTTCAGGCAACAGATCCAATCGGCAATTGAGAGTGATCGTATTAAATTCTCTGGTCAGAAGCCGATGAAGATTGATGGACATCCTTTTCCAGTCAACATGATCGGTGGATCTGCTGCTTTGATCGGCAAGTACTCAAGGAAAAGGGAGAGGGAAGACAGGAGGACGAGTGATGATGACTTCGATCCACACTGGAACTGTCCGTTCTTCCAGTACTGTTGGGAGCAGGGTATGAAGCTGCCACCAATTGAAGGCTGTCCAGGTTGTAGCAGAAGATCCGGAGATTTGTACAGGGAAGTTGGTTCTTCAAGCCGAGGTCCTATGAGGAGACCATCATCAAGGGTTTCTGTGCATGAAAGACTTGGTCCTGTCAATCAAGTTGAAGATGATGAAGATGATCAGGGCGAATTCACAGAAGAAGGCCAATGGTGTCCGAGTGGTATTTTTACCAAGACTCAGAAGAGAAGAGTACAGAGGGCACGTTGCCGGGAGCTGAATAAGGATGTGAACCAAGAAAATGATCATGACAAGGGGCCCAAGTCAAAAAAGGTATGGAGACCAAAAGTCAAATCTCAAATACATGAAGTTGAAGCTCCTGTCAATATGGTATTTATGCTGCCACGAGAATTTAGTTCTTTGGACATTAATGAATCGGAAGAAGAAGCTTCTGCCGAATTGTTATTGGGTCCACAGCAGGCAGTGTTCGAGAAGCCGTCTGGTGTTGATCATCTCCATCTGAGGGCTCTGTACCTTAATGGTTTCGTCAATGGCAAGCCAATGAGCAAGATGATGGTCGATGGTGGTGCTGCTGTCAATGTTTTGCCGATGGCAACGTACAGGAAGATCGGCAAACTGCCTGAAGAGCTGACCAAGACCAACATGACATTGAGGGATTATGGGGGCAGGAGCTCTGAAGTCAAAGGAGTCACCAACGTTGAAGTCACTATTGGAAGCAAGACCTTGCCAACGACGTTCTTCGTAATTGAAGGCAAAGGTTCGTACGCCGTACTGCTGGGTAGGGATTGGATTCATGCTAATTGCTGTATCCCTTCCACGATGCATCAGCTCCTTATCCAGTGGATCGGCGACGAGGTGGAAACTATTCAGGCTGACAAATCGGTGAGTGTGGCTACTGCAGACTTCTTGCCGACGATGGTTGAAAGCTTGCCTTGCATATCAGGAACTTACTGGGAAGGCGAAGCATTGGATGTTACCGATGAAGGTGTCTGCATCACTGAAGGATCGGCAACTCCACGGTTGCTGTAGCAGTTACCAGATACAGATGTTGATCGGTTGATGGAAGTGAAGAGCGATGCAATCGACAATCAGCCGATCGACGCAAGAGATGAAATTCAGCCGAGCGCTTAATACGAAGTATTTATCTTTAAAGTGTTCGGTTGAGTTTTATCGAAGCCGACGTTAAGAGCGTCGCCTTTAAGATGGCCGATGCTAATGGTATCGCCCTTAGGGAAAATATATAAAAGGAATATATATATTACAGAGATCGGAAGACATTGTTTGATTACAAGTTCATGCATTACGGGGGTACAGATAATCACGGAGTACATCTAGTGCATGTATGCGAAGCTGATCAATCTCGGCCAGAACGTAGTTGTCATTGTCATCAGATTCAATCTCCGCAGGCACGGATGCCCAGGCGCGTTGTGAAGCTTCAATAGAGGCATTGAGCGAATCTTTTTGTTGAAGCATGGAGGCATTGATCTTGGCAATAGTTTCTGCCGATGCCGATACTTCTTGTTCCTTGGCCTGCAGAGCTGCTCTCAAGTCTTCGGCTTCTTTCTTCAGCTGAGTCAGCCGATTCTCCTCTTCTGTTAGCTGCTGCTTCATGGAGTTGTATTTCTCCAATTCTTGCTGTGAGAGCTCAAGAGCTTTCTCTGCTGCTAAGACGAGTTGACGTTGATGGGATCGGCGGTTGACATTTTCTTGAGCTTGTTCATAATCCAGACGCCGGAACTCCATGTAGGCCACTGGATGAAGGGCAACTCTCAAGTCCCTTGGAAGGCGATTCTGGATCATTTCAAATCTAGCACGGATTGGACTTGCATTGCGAGTAAGGTCTTCGGTAGTGGCAAAGTCAAGTCTTTTCTCCAGCTCGACCAGTTCATTGCGAATGTCGATTGGCAGTGGTTGCCGATGATGTATGGCGATGATTGGCTCCACTACACGTGCCTGTGGGAACAAAAGATGGTTATTAGACGGAAAATTGATTAAGGGAGTAAATCGACATTTATTACCTCAGATAAATTGGCATCAACTTCAATTGGAATAGCCTGAGAAGAAGATGCTCCAGGATCTGAGAAACGACCCCCTGGGATGTTCTGTGTAGGAGCTGCTTGAGAAGTTCCAGGTTCATCTACAGAGAGGTTTGCCGATTCTTCTTCCCTTCGCTCTTGCATCTAATCAAATGTGAAGTCAATAAAGATGTAGATGCCGATGGACAAGTTTCAAGGACGAACCTGTGGTTGAGTGTCGATGCCGATTTCTTCTGAAGCCGGTACTTGTTGAGTCTCGATGCCGAGTTCTTCTGAGGTAGTAGCAGCTGGTGCTTGTTGCGCAGTTTCGGCATCGGTTTCAGGGTGGACTTCGGTCTCTTCAGGCTCGGTGTCAGCATGGGCTTCAGGAGAATGAAATTCAGTTTCCTCGACAGCTTCTCCAGAATTGCCCTGAAATTAAAACAAAGGTTAGATATCAATTTTTGCCAAATTATGAAAATTGATTATGAAGACAAGAATGATTACCGGGCTGCTGGGAGGAGTTGGCGCAGAGCTTGGCTGTTTCAGGAGGGCCTTGTGACGTTTGGCTGGGACCTTGAAGCGAGGGCCTTGACGCTTTGTTCTAGAAGATTGGCCTTTGAGAAATTGAGCCGGTGTTGGTGCATCAGAACCGATGACGGGATCTGGATGTGCAGCCACGTACACAATGCCGATTCCGCTGTTGCTTTCGGTGGGAGCATCCTCAGTGTCAGACTGCAAAATAAAAGCTGCAGTTAAAGATTTGTCGATGAAAGAAAATGATGGAAATTGGGATCGGTTACCTCTCCCATTGGTTCGGGAAGCGGAAGATTGGAGATGAAGGATGCTGTGTTGGCGCATTGGAGGTGTTTGGACCATTCTGCCCACCATTGCCTGAAGAGCCTTGTGCAAGAAGCCGCCAATGCAATATTGTCGATATGGCCGAGGGGTAGATTCTCAGTCAAACCGAATAGCCATGAATACTCCAGAGTCGATTCAATAGCGGCACGAGCTTTGACCTTATCGGCATAGAAGAGACTAGGAGGAATCTGACCGAGACCCATTTGTCTTGCAGCAAATGAAGGATTGTAGAATTCATACGACGGTTTCTGATGGCCTGTTGCGTTCAATCCTGTCGGCAGAATGCAAGGCTTGATGCAGGTCACGAAGATGTTGGCCGATATTTCGTTCTGGAGAGGATTGTCAGCCCGGAAGGTAAAAGGGATCTCAAAATGATCCATGATGTCAGATCTTCCATATGGAAACCAGTCAAGATGACCTTCGTTGATGCCTCTGTAGAAAGCCTTAAAGTATGAAGCCAAGAGATCGGCAGTCATTCTGACTCCATCTATCGATACTAAAGCTTCTCCCAGTGAAGTGCATCGGCGTCCAGCCTGATCGGGGGTTGGAAACTTGTATAAATGCAAGTCTTGAAGTTGCATAGCCTTGCGAAAGTGCAGGGTGAGCCACATCTGAAGGAACCACCATGGACCACCAATATTGCCGATTGGGGTGTCCTGCCAGAGCTTCTCGGCAATCTGATGAAGCGAAGAGTAAAGGGCACCAAGCAGGAATTTGCCGATAGGCATTTCAGTGCCAGCTGCCAATCTTTCTGCTAAGTTCTGCAGATTGGATACAGGACCGAGTTGGGCTCCGCAGAAGAAGAAGTGTTCAAGCCACATCGTCAGAAAAGCGGCATGTTCTTTGTCTGTCACTGGTCCTGTTTTCCGGAAGGTGGTGATATATTTCTTCCATCCGCCGATGTCTCTGGCATCAAGCTTATGTGATGGCTTGACTTTCAAACTCTGGAGGCTTGCATTAGTAGTTACATCCAGATCGGTAAGCATCTTGACGTCCATGAGAGTTGGAGTCATTGGTCCGTGGCCGAAAAGGAAGGCATTCAATGCGTCAGACCAGAAGTAGCAAGATGCCGATAACATTGGCTCATTCTTCTTCATATCGGCAAGAGTGAGTTCTAAGCAGTGATCTATGCCGACGGTTGCCCATATTGCCGATTTTGCAGCTTTTACCCTAAGGAACCATTCACGCCAGCCTTGGATCTCAGTGGGCCATGATCTGAAGCTACTTGCCCATGTCCCCAGCGCTACTGGTGATCTCTTGAAGGGCATTCTAAGGGTTTCGCTGCAGATGAAGGTTATTGGATCTGGATCGCCCATGGGTCCCAAGAAGCGGTGTGTAGCGAGTTCTGTAGGAATCAAAATCTGGTTTCGCAGTTCCTAGAAATAATGAAAATGAATCTAATCAAGCCAAGAGTCTAAAGGAGAATGGAGATGGCTTATGAACGAAAGGGATCTACAGTACCGCAAGAACACAACCCTATTCTAGTTCAAGAACGGGGATGGAATGGAAGATTGATACCTTGGGGACAGCAGTGGAGGAAGCAGTTAGTTGCGCCATTGCGATGAAGATGCGAGAAATCTTGAGGAGTTTTCGTTTCCTGGTCTTCCGAGGAAATTGGTCGCCGGCGGCAAGGAGAGGAGAGAGAATGAAGAGATGAAGAGACGCGCCGGCGAGAGAAGGAAGAAAGATAAGAATGGTGGATGTCTTTCTATTTATAAGATGGGACGTGCTGCAGGCGGCACAGGATACGAAGGGGCACTGCAAGTGTGTTGAGTACGACGCGGGAATCAAGGGAGCGCGAGAAATTGGGAAATAATCCGGCGCATGGAGATTCCATACCCCGGCTTGGGGGGCATGTGTTGACACCAAAATTTGGACTAGGGCCCGCTGTCAGTGGAAAAGATGGAGTGCGCGGCAGGTATGAAAAGATTATGTGCCGAAGTGGTGGCCCGCAGGATATCATGAGGCCAAAGAAATCCCGAAGCCGCACGCGCCCGGTTGGTTTGGTGTCCTTTTTTAATTATTTTCTAGAGTTAGAAAGGATTGACCGAGTTGTGGTCAAGTAGGGGTCGTGTTTAAGTCCAAATCGGACTCTTGCCTCGGGTGTATAAATATAGACCCAGGCGCTTGTAATCAAAGACAATCAATACAATCAACTCTTCGGCGCATCGCCACAATTTCTCGACGGGTTTTTTCGTCACCGGCGTCCATCGGGGCTCCGGCTCGACTGGATCTCGTCAGGTAAGCGCATCGATCTGGTTATGTCGACTTGTCCATGATTAGATTGATGTGGCTGCTAGTTATCCGGTAATCTAGATCAATCTAGGGTTTACATCGTGCGTCGACTGCATGGAATTGTTTAAGACCTGGTCCAATTCTTTGTCACGGTTAGTTGACTTGTCCTCGCCGCGACCTTGTTGCCGATTGCTGATGTCGATTTCTGTTTGATCTGGTTACTCGAGTCACGGTTAAGGTGCTTTGTCGATTAGATCTGCTCTTGGTGATTGGGTAGGCAGTTTGACTTGTCCTGTCTGCTTCGCTTAGTTGACGTGTCCTCGGCGAAACAGTTGCCAAGGGTTAGATCTAGTTTGCTGAGTACCTGGGACCGGTAGTTGCCGATTATACTTGTATCTGCCGATCGTGTAGAGCAGTTTGACGTGTCCTGTTCTACTTCACTTAGTTGACGTGTCCTCGGTGAAGCGATTGTCGGATTACGGGTATAATTAGTGGTTACTGGTTTAATCGTTCTTTCGGGGTGTTTAGCCGATTGTTTACCACGTTCAGATCTATGCTTGCGTGCCTTTAAATATTTTATTGCTCCTGTTCAAGTATAGTCTGAGCCTCCCTTTGTCGATTGTCGATCTACCTTACTGTGCTACTTGCCGATAGACTTTGCCGATCGCATGCTTTGCCGATTGCCGATTCTGATGCATGCCTTGCTTTATGTATCGTGCGAGTACTTACTGTTGCGACATGTCGATTCGTTTCTAGCCGACAGCCGAGTGTTTTATCTTATTTCTCTTTTGTTCACTAACCATCGGCTGCGGTTACGCATCGGCCTGTCCGGGGCCGATAGTCCGGGAATTTTACACGCTTTTCTTGTCTTTGTCGGTTTGCAGGGAAAATCGACTGGCACGCTCCGGAATTCACCGCGTTCCAAGTTTTGGCGCTGAACAGAGTTAAGCAAATCTCTCAGGCCGCGTGTGCGAGCGGTAGAACACACATTTTACCGTCAACAACATGATGACTCACACTTTATGGCATAACTCTTCTTTATGCTTTGCCCAAAATAAATAAAGTAGCCATTCTGCCTCTTCTCTTTTTTTTAGAGGGGGAACCCTCTCTCTCTCTCTCTCTTTTTTTTTTTTTAGAAGAGAGGTTCCCATGATACTTGAGGCAAAGAAGGGCTCCTTTTCATCTTTGATTATGGGGCAATGAGCATACAGATAGAAATTCTTTTGATGGAATTGATCAGGGAATGTTTTATGCCATAAAGTGGAGGGGACGCTTGCATATGGATATGATGTATGACTGAGGTTCTGAGGAGTGCATGCAACTTTGGAGAATTAAGCCTTAATCAAACTTAACTCAAACAGATTAGCTTTTGAGGAGTTATAAAATCTAACTGTATTTGGCTCTAATAGGCTTTTCAGGAGAATTTGTGACAATCAGTTTGAAAGGCAAAGTAAGATTCCCGAGAAAATCATGACAAGATAGAGGTCAAGATTTATGCATATATCAAACCTCACAACAAAATAGACAAGAGCATCCTTAATAAAATTTTTGTGAGCAAGGAGAGATTGCGAAATAAAGTTGTCATAAAACCGATGATGTGAAAGGAATTTTTGTTTGGTATTATCTTTGGCAATTCTTTTTATTTTATTTATTCCTAAAGAAAACAAAAGGTGAAAACAAATAAAAACAAGGCTCAGTTAAGGTCGGGGCTAGACCGTAGATGATGGACCTTTAAGTCGGGATGAACTCGAGAACATCTACTTCCTCGAGTTCCGGCATGGAGGGTTCTAAAAAGATTTTCAAGCGCTGGCCATTTACTTTAAAGTGCTCTCCATCATCACTTTGGAGAGTGACGGCCCCATGGTTAGATGTTTCTATGACGGTGTAGGGGCCATCCCACTTACTTTTTAATTTATCATGACCAAATAATTTAACGAGGGAGTTAAACATGAGTACCTTATCACCTGGCGTGAAGTGCTTCTCCCGGATGCGCTTGTCGTGCCACCTCTTCGTACGCTCCTTGTAGAGCTTGGAGCTGTGGTACGCCTTCTCCCTCCATTCTTCGAGCTCGGCGATTTGTATTTGTCGCTTAATCTGGGCTTGGTTCAAATCCATGTTCCATTTCTTGATCGCCCAGTACGCCTTGAATTCGAGCTCGACGGGCAAATGGCATGTTTTCCCATATACTAGCTGGTATGGGGTCATGCCTATTGGAGTCTTGTATGCTGTTCTGTAAGCCCACAGTGCTTCATACAGCTTCGACTTCCAATTCTTGCCCATTTGATTAACGGTCTTCTGGAGAATATTCTTGATTTGTTTGTTGGATGTCTCCGCTTGACCGCTTGTCTGTGGGTGATAGGGGGTTGCTACTCTATGCTCGATGCCAAGTGATTGCAACATTTTTCCGAAGGTCTTGTCAATAAAATGTGAACCCCCATCACTTATCAGCACTCTGGGTGCGCCGAATCTTGGGAAGATGACTTCTTGGAGCATTTTCTTGGAGTGTGTGGAGTCGGCATTCCGACATGGCATAGCTTCGACCCACTTTGAGACGTAGTCCACAGCCACAAGTATATACTCATACCCTTCAGAGTTAGGGAAGGGTCCCATGAAGTCTATGCCCCAAACATCGAAGATGTCGATCTGAAGGTTGTTAGTTAAGGGCATAGCATCGCGGGCATTGATTCCTCCCACTTTCTGACAGCGTGAACATCTTCTCACGTACTCCTTCGTGTCCTCGTACATGGTTGGCCAGTAGAAGCCACTTTGCCATACCTTGGCATTTGTACGAAATGCTCCATAGTGACCGCCGAAGGCTGATGAATGACATCTGTCAATGATCTGCATCGCTTCGCAGGCGGGTACACATCTTCTTAGTAGACCATCGGTGCAGACTTTGTAAAGATATGGATCGTCCCAGAGGTAAAATTTGCTGTCCCTGATGATCTTCTTCTTGTCCTCCCCTGGTGGTATGTATCCTGCTACGATATAGTTGACGATATTCGCATACCAAGGGTCGGTGCTTGTTACCTTAAGTAACATGTCATCTCTCAGATAGTCGTTGATGGGCAACCCGTTGGGGTCTTCCGTCTGCAGTCGTGAGAGATGGTCTGCCACTGTGTTCTCTACTCCTTTCCTATCTTTGATTTCTAGATCAAATTCTTGAAGGAGGAGGATCCAACGGATAAGGCGTGGCTTTGCATCTTTCTTAGTCAGAAGGTACTTGAGAGCTGCATGATCTGTGTATATTATCACCTTTGCTCCAACCAAATACGATCTGAACTTGTCGATGGCATAGACCACAGCTAGTAGCTCTTTCTCAGTGGTTGCATAGTTGAGTTGTGGCCCAGTGAGAGTCTTACTAGCATAGGCTATGGCGTGATGCTTCTTATCCTTGGTTTGCCCCAACACTGCCCCTACGGCATAGTCGCTTGCATCACACATGATTTCGAATGAGAGTGACCAATCGGGCGGCTGGATAATGGGGGCTGTTATCAAAGCTTGCTTCAGTTCATTGAATGCCTCCATGCACTTGCTGTCGAAGACAAACGGTGCATCCTTAGCCAAAAGACTGGTGAGAGGTCGAGCCTTCTTGGAGAAGTCCTTGATGAATCTTCTATAGAAACCGGCATGTCCCAAGAAGCTGCGGATCCCTTTTATGTTCCTCGGGGGTGGAAGTGACTCAATTACCTCAACTTTGGCCTTGTCGACTTCAATCCCTCGGGCAGAGACCTTATGTCCTAGGACAATTCCCTCTGTCACCATAAAGTGACATTTCTCCCAATTCAAAACCAAATCCGCCTCTTTGCATTTCTGGAGTACCTTCTCGAGATTCTGGAGGCATCGCCCGAATGTTTCCCCATAGACTGAGAAATCATCCATAAATACTTCCATTATCTTCTCGACCAGGTCGGAGAAGATGGCCATCATGCACCTTTGGAATGAGGCTGGTGCGTTGCATAATCCGAACGACATCCGACGGTAGGCGAAGGTGCCATATGGACATGTGAAGGTGGTCTTGTCTTGGTCATCAGTGTGGATAGGTATTTGATGATACCCTGAATAACCATCGAGGAAGCAGAAGAATGAGTGCTTCGCCAACCGTTCGAGCATCTCGTCAATGAACGGGAGTGGGTAGTGATCTTTCCTGGTCGCTTTGTTAAGCTTCCTGTAATCGATGCACATCCTCCATCCTGTCACTGTACGCTGAGGGATCAGCTCATTCTTTTCGTTCTTCACAACGGTCATCCCTCCCTTCTTCGGCACTACCTGAACGGGGCTGACCCATTGACTGTCTTGAACGGGGTAGATAATCCCTGCCTTGAGAAGCTTCAAAATTTCTTTCTTTACTACCTCTCTCATGGCATTGTTTAGACGTCGTTGGTGCTCACGAACGGGCTTATGGTCAGGCTCCATTGGGATCCGATGTGTGCAGAATTCTGGGCTGATTCCCTTGAGGTCTGCCAGTGAGTAGCCTATCACTGATCGATATTTCTCCAGCACGGCTACTAGTTCCTTCTCTTCCGTCTCGGATAGCTTGTCACTGATGATGACAGGCGTCCCTTGATCTTGAAAGAGGAAACTGTACTTGAGACCTGGAGGCAGCGGCTTGAGCTCTACGGGTATAGGAGCTGTCTCTTCTTGCTTGTTTAGTGGAACAAATGGGGAAGGATCTTCGTCTTCATTGAAGTACTGTACGTCTTCCTCGATATCATGCTGTGAAGCTTCTAAGAATTCGACGGCTGCAGCTTCCTCTATGGCCGTGTATTCACTCACTCCTTCAGATTGTGCTTCCGCCTTTGTGTTAAGAGCACGTCTGAAGTCGATGGAGAAGCTTTTCTTTCCCATTGGCTCATCCAATTCTTCTTGTGCACTTTTCATCCTCGTGAGGGGTGCAATTGGGGTCCCAATTAGGAAGAGGCTTTGGTCAGGTATCTCAAAAACGTGGAAGTTCATGAGCAAGGTTTGCCCATTTACTTCTACCTCCAATCCTTGCCAAATGCCTTCAGCTTGATAGCATTTGTTCTGGTAAATCAGCCTTTTCTTTGATGGAATCAGGCTGAACGATGCAACTGTCAGCATTTGGGCCTGCTGCCTAGACAGAATATTTATCTTCGCTTTCAAGTCGTAGCTGGCCTTAATCTGCTGCACTTGCTTACATGTGACTAGAACGCTGTCAGGCTCTGGATTTATCTTGACCACTTCGCCTGAGCATTCAGTCTCTTGGAGCCAATCCTCGCTGAAGATAGCAGACAATTGTTGTAGCCTTTCTTCTTGCTCTGCTTTATCCTCCAAATCTGGCTCATCAAGTTCAGCCCTGTCGACATGACAATTCTTCTCCGCAAGGTAGAATCTTGTGTCTCCAAACCTGGACAGGTCCACCTCCTCTTCATGTGGCAGGAGAGGGAGTGTAGAGTCAACTTGTTTCTGACCTTCGGAGAGAACTTGGCTGTCTTGAAATAATATTGGATTCGACGGGCAGACATAGAATAAATCTTGTGCTGCCGCTGGAGCTAGCTGTGGTTGTGGAGGTTCTGTTTGGGGTTGCACTGCACATTCTTCCTTCTTTTCCTCTGGTGGGCTGGCTGAAGGTACCTCAACTATGGCATGTATCTCTTCTTTTGGCTTTTCAGGGGCACATGCTTCATAGGAGTCCAGGTTGCTGAGGATCTTTCCAAGAACTTCGAACCCTTCTTTAGCTGTCTTGTAAAGGAAGGATCCTCCTGAGGCTGTATCCAAAAAGTTACGGCCATTCGGAGTAAGTCCTGCTGCAAAGTGTTGAAGGAGGATCGGAGATGAAATTCCTAGATCTGGCCCTTGGTGAGTGTAAGTCAGGAAGCGGTCCCATGCAGCTCCTAATGACTCATTACTGCCCTGCTCAAACGCAATGATCTTCTTGCGAAGAGCAATGACTTTGTAGAGAGGGAAATATTTGAGGCAAAAGAGCTTCCTGAGGGTAATCCAGTCTCCATTTGCTTCACTCACATTCCTGTCATACCAGAGTTCTGCTTCACCAGTGATGGAGAATGGAAATAATATCCATTTAAAACTGTCCTGCGGGACACCCGATGTCACCACTGTGGAGCAGAGTCTTTCGAAGTGGCGTATGTATGCGTACGGATTTTCATGATCTTCCCCATGGAACACAGATCCTTTTACCAATGCAATTAGCTCTGGTCGAAACTCGTAACTTGAAGCCGTGATTGGTTTGGAAGCTGGTGGAGGCTCCAATAGTGCTCCTTTCGGAGCAGAGGCGTCGAAGATTGACGATGCGTCCATGGTGTGATGATAACAAAAGAAAAGAAAAACAAAACAAAATACAAAAAGAAAATAAAATAAAACCTTAAACGGACGACTCTAGGTTCGAGTTTTTAGCACAGCTTACCGTTCCCCGGCAACGGCGCCAGAAAGCTTGTTGGCAGTCCTAAGGCCTAACAGAAATTAATCCGCAAGCGTACGGATACCGGTGTAGCTTTCACCGCAAGGAGTATTCATAGGGTATCGAATCCACAGGGAACGAACAGTGTACTAACAACTCTATCCTAGATAAATTATCCGATCAAGGTGGCACAGGGGAGCAAGAGCGCAACAATAAATAAAAAGGTCTTCTGGCCAGGTAATCTAATGTCAAGGAGCTATGCAGCTGGGCAACTTGGTATGGTCCTTTCTCTATTATCTATTTCGGGGCACAAACGTGCCAAAGCAGCAACCCGAGAATTAGGTTCAACTACTTTGGGAATCCGCCTGCTATTGAAAGCCCTACAGACATGAACCCGGACGTGGTGGATTACAGAGACAGGTACGCCTGTCACACGTACTCGCGGCTACCATCCTCCGTGGGGTTAAGAGCAAATCAGGGATAACTCCAGGTCTAAACATCACGTTTACACCTATCGTCACAACTAGCGAGGACTCCAAATAAGCTAGTCTATGCAATAAATAAATAAATATTTAAAGCATACCTGAAACCTATAAATAAATAGAGAAGAATACCATACTTTATTGCCCGACCGATAATCTCCTTACATGTTACCCGGCCTGGAAGACTCGAACGACTACTCCCAGGCGAGGAGCATACCCGAGGCGCCGAAGAAGTAGAGTCCCGGCATTCCGGGACTACTCACTCTCCTAGCCTCTCACTCACTCACTCACTACCAGCAGCGCTTCGCTACTCATTAATGACTAACTCAAGTGTATCTCCAGGTGCGAGTTGCTCTGAAGCTAGCCGGGGGTATTTATAGGTTCCTCATGTCGGTGTGCATCTTGTAGCCGAAGATGGAGTGGCGGTGGCGCAAAGGTAGGCCGGCCGGCCTAGTAGGGTGGCCGGCCGGCCATTGATTATGGCGATTCGCCACCGTCTTTTGCGTGGACGTCTCAGATTCGCTCCTGATGACGGTTCGGAGGTCGGCTACTTGATGGGGGCGGCAGAAATGGAGTGGCCTTCAAGTTTAGGCCCAAAAGCCCATGTTCTAGAATGTCGGTTGTCTCTTGTTGGGTTGGGCCTTGAATTCCACGTGGGGGAGCAGCAAAAGACCTCTGGAAGGAAGATTGATCCCATCGGGAGCCTGAGTAGGCCGGCCGGCCTATGATTGGGCCGGTCGGTGGGCTTTGGCCCCCATTTCCTGTCATTTTGGTCCATATTGCTCCCTGCATTCAAATACTCCAACAAAACTCGTGGAGAGCCATTAACATAAAAAAATGTTCATTTTATCCTTGGTTGATGGCTTTTATTGAATGGTGTTGGCGGTAAAATTTGAGTGATAAGCACCGCCAACAACGATCAAGAAAGGACGGCCTTCATCACGCCGTTTGGAATATTCTGTTACATCACAATGCCCTTCGGGCTGAAGAATGCGGGGTGTACTTATCAGAAGTGTGTCAACATAGTCTTCGAGGATCAGATCGGGAAGAACGTCGAAGCCTACATTGACGACATTGTTGTCAAAACCAAGAAGTCCGATGATCTCCTGGCAGACCTGAAGCAAACCTTCGACAATCTGAGAAAGTACAAGATGAAACTCAACCCTGCCAAGTGTGTCTTCGGGGTGAAGTCTGGAAAACTACTAGGGTACATGATTTCTGAGCGAGGGATTGATGCCAACCCAGTAAAAGTTGCGGCTCTAGAAAAGTTGAAGCCTCCAAAGACCAGGCGAGAAGTCCAGAAGCTAGCAGGCATGATGGCGGCCCTGAACCGGTTCATCTCGAGATCAGGAGAACAAGGTATGCCATTCTACAAGTTATTACGCAATCAAGATGGCTCTCAGTGGGATGACCAGGCAGAAGAGGCGTTCAAGGAGCTCAAAGCTTATCTCAAAAATATGCCCACCCTGAAACCCCCACAGCCCAATGAAGAACTGCTCTTATATGTTGCTGCCACAGATTCAGTTGTTAGTGCTGCGCTGACAGTTGAACGGGAAACAGACACTGGGCCCAAACAGTTTGCTGTTTATTTCGTCAGTGAGATATTGAAAGATGCCCAGACACGTTACCCGATGGTGCAGAAGCTCTTGTACGCAGTATTGATGACATCCAGAAAGCTGAAGCATTACTTCTTAGCTCATCCAATCAAGGTGGTCTCGGATAGACCGCTCCAGACTGTTCTGCATTGCAAGGATGCCATCGGCAGAATTGCTCAATGGTCTGTAGAGCTTGGTCAATACCAGATTGAATATGTCCCTCGAACAGCCATCAAAGGACAAGCTCTGGCGGATTTTATAGCAGAGTGGACCGATGATGGTGATGATGACAATAAAGATCCAGATCACTGGGTCATGTATTTTGATGGTTCCTTCACGTTGAAAGGTGCCGGTTCCGGAGTTGTCTTCATATCTCCGGCAGGAAAAGTATTGAAGTACGCCATCCAGTTGCTCTTCCAAGCTACGAACAATGTTGCAGAATATGAGGGCCTCGTGACAGGTCTCCGCATTGCCAAATCTCTCGGTATCAGCCGACTGCTCGTGAAAGGGGATTCACAGTTAGTCGCCTGGCAGGTACAGAAAGAGTATCAATGCTCTGATCCGAAGATGGCCGATTATCTTGAAGAAGTTCGGAAGCTGGAGAAAGGGTTCGATGGTCTCGAAGTGCGGTACGTACCACGGCTGGACAATCGTGACGCTGATCATTTAGCTTGCATTGCTTCATCACGATCTCCAGTGCCAGATGATGTGTTCTTAGAAAAGCTCCACAAGCCATCGGCGGCAAGCACGCATGATGCAGTGGAAATGATGGTTATCGATTCGGGAGAAGGCTCTGTCGAAGACTGGCGCATACCGATTCGCCTGTTTCTCGAAAACAGTCCTATCCCAAATGATGATGCGGCCACGGAGCGGCTGGCCCGCAAGTCCAAGCATTACGTATTGATTGACGACGTACTCTACAAAAGAGGTCTCAATGGGATTCTGCTGAGGTGTGTCTCTACGGAAGATGGTATTCGATTACTGCATGATATACACGGTGGGATCTGCGGTGCACATGCAGCTTATCGCACTCTCATCGGCAAAGCCTTCCGGCACGGATTCTACTGGCCCACGGCAAAGCAAGACGCTATTCACCTTGTGCAGACATGTAAGTCCTGTCAATTCTTCAGTAGGCAAAGTACAAGGCATGCTCAAGAGTTGCATACAATTCCAATTACATGGCCTTTGGCTATCTGGGGGGTAGACATATTGGGACCGTTTCCTAAAGCCAAAGGAGGGTACAAATTCTTATACGTCGCCATCGATACTTTCACCAAGTGGATCGAGGCAGATGCGGTTGTGAACATCACTGAGGTTGCTTCTGTCCAGTTCATGAGGAGTATAGTCACAAGGTTTGGAGTTCCCAGAAAGTTGATATCAGACAATGGTCGACAGTTCATCGGTCGCCGGTTTGAGAAATTTTGTGCCGATCATGGTATACTTCACCCGACATTTTCAGTGGCTCATGCTCAAACCAATGGTGCTGTTGAGCGAGCCAACGGGATCCTTATGAAGGGGATGCGTGCACGACTCTACGAGAAGCTAGCAGCTAAAGGCAAGAATTGGATCGAAGAGCTACCGACCATTCTGTGGTCAGCACGAACATCTACAAGTCGGGCTACAAAGGAAACTCCGTTCTTCCTAGTCTACGGCGCTGATGCAGTACTACCACCCGAGATTCACTTGGGGGCTCATCGGGTCACCAATTTCTATGAAGACGACCAGCAAATCTCTCGAGAGGTTGATCTACTGCTCCTCGAAGAAGAATGCAACACAGCACTCCATAATGTGGAACATTATCAGGAGGTTCTGAAGAAGAAGTACAGTCGCAAAGTGGTCGGTCGACATTTAGATGTGGGAGATCTGGTGATCAAGAAGGATATCAAAACCAAGGATAAGCACAAGTTGTCTTCTCCATGAGAAGGACCATACATAGTAGTTGAGGATGCTGGCATGGGGACTTATATCTTAGCCCATATTGACGGTGATATATTGCCCGGAACATGGAACACTGATCAGCTTAGAAAGTTTTATGTGTAATCCATTGTTTGATGAATAAAGTGTGTTCAGTTTCTCCAACTACTGTGCAAGGTTCCAAAGGCTGACCAAAGGTCGGTCTACTAGTTTGGCTGGTGTCTTAGCCACATGAGGGTTATACGGCATCGGTACGAACAGCCTCTTCAGGCAAGATTGGTCATAAGGCTTAGCCACACTGTGGTTCATAAGTTAATTGACCCCCATGATGTTCTAGCGAGGGACCCTTAGCCCATGAGGTTAATAAGCGGCTCTCCCTAGGCCGGTTGCACGATCAACCACCCAACAGACTGCAAGTCTTATGCCATATGGTGCTACATGATAGCTTGGCTAATGGTTCATAAGTTTCGTAAGTCTCCCCAAGTGTCTGAAGTAAGAGCCTTAGCCATCGAGTTATAAGTGCCAACTTCAGACCACGTTGCAAGATCAACACCCCCACTACTTAGCTTGAAACATAACTTGCCATGTGCAAAATCAAATGTTATATAGCTATTATGAGTTCCAGATATGGAGCAACTTCAGAGCATTAGTTCAAACGTCGCTTGTCAAAGGCAAAGCTACGCGTCAATGAATTAATGTGCATCCTTCTATGTTATTTAGATATTGCATATTAGTGATAATGCTTTCCTGCATACAGTCAAAACTGTATCCACCAAATCAGGGGGCTGGGCTACTATGCATATCTAAGTCAAATTAACTGGAGCTTGAGCTCCAATATTACAACAAAATATTGTTTTATTGCAGGGCTGAACAAGTATTTCAAGGCCTCTCCTCATCAGAAAGAGGTGCTTCCAAGTTCAAATCCATGATGAACTTGTCGGCTGATTCCATCAGACCATCAACAAGTGCATCACGTTCACCCACACTACAAGTAAAGCCTTGCTCTACAACCTTCACATCCAATTCAGGATGATGGTTCTTCAAAGCAGCCAAAGCAAAGGCGCAGCCGTTGACCAGACTATCAGCAACCTTGTTGGCAAGCTTGGCCTTCTCTGTAGACAGGATCTTGTTGGCATCCTTCAGCTTCTTCACCTCCGTCTGCAGAGTTTGGATCACTTGGGTCTTGGCTGTGTTCTCGGTGCATAGGGCTTCATTTTTGGAGTTCAAATCTACAACAGAAGATATCAGATTACTTCAGGAATATTCAAAAGGCAAAAAGGAAGCAGTATATGACAGGAAGCATTACCCTGCACTGTTTTCGATAAAGCCTCTCTCTCCACACGCAGATCCTTGAGGTACTCCTTATGTTCAGCTTTTAGATCTGTGATCTCCTTGGCATGAGCTTCCTTTGCTTCGTCATGGGTCTTGTTCAAAGCAATGAGAGCCTCCTCGAGTTCTCGAATTTTATCATCTTTCCCAGATGAAGCATAGACAGCCTCAACATCAGAAAGTTTCTTCTGAAGAGCGACAAGTTCTCCATCCTTCTGTTTGATTCTGTCAGTAAGGCGCTTGCAAGTTTGCAGATGCCACTTCCTGGCAGCAACGACCTCCTGGCTCAGCTTCTCAAACACTAAGTTCTCCCCAACTGTCCCGGATGCGGAGGCAGAAACAGTTAAGGCCTGTTCGGGTGCTGATTGTACGTTCGGGGCCGGAGGGTTGACAGCAGGAGCAGGTTCAGCAGAAGATGATAGAACACTACAGCCTGATCACATATCAGAAGATCAGATGAAAATATTTCAAGCAGCAAGGGAATTTAGTAAGAATACTCATGAAGTATACCTCTTGGTGCGGAAGCGTCTTCTCTTGGCAGCAGGGCTAGAAGCAGATGTCGCCTGGGAAGACAAGACTTTAGAGATTTTGGAAAATCCTTTAAAGAGACTGCCGAAAACTATTTCGATGGGTACCTGGTCGCCGGTACGAGGATTGGCGAGGCGAGTGTTGGCGGTTCTTATGCGATAAAATTAAATTCATTAATTCCGCAAGCGCACGGATCACCATTGTAGCATTTCACCTTGGAGTATTCCAGGGTTATCGTTTTTATATTTCCGCAGGGAAGTAGAGGAAAAGGTAGCTGAATAATAGCTATGCATTGGATAATTTGGAGAAAGAAATAATGTATCAACTATACTTGAGACGGGGGTAAGATAGGCATGATAGATATGGGTGGCACACACATCCTCAAATCCAAGGTAATAAAATAAATCGTAGTATACATTTGGGAGAGCAACGAGATAGAGTTAAGGCTACCTGTATGTTTATCTATTATTTACTTTTCTAGCAGTCAAGTCTACAAAGATTATTTATCTAGCTAAGCTCATACACATACAAGTCATGTCGTTTCGGGGCACACACGTGCTAGGTTAACCGATGAAGCTAGTTCAAACCTAGGGATCCGTATGCTATAATTAAGACCCTGCTGAGTCCAACCCGGACGTGGTGGATTACAGAGACCGGTGCAGCTGTCACATACACTCGCGGCTACCATCCTCCGTGGGGTTGGGTGCCAAACGTGCATAGGCCAAGATCTATGCGCCACGCTTACAACCCGCCTAGAGGAACTACTCTTGATCAACGGAGCAGTCCTATCTAAGAATGAACAAGCACAGATTTCACACGACGTCATCTCCGACGACGGCACTCTCTCGTACTCGCTATTCCAACAATCACGAATCCCACAACAAGACTTCTACGAGCACTTACTTAACGAATAAATAAACTAAATAGAAAAGAACTACTAAAATAAATAAATAAAGATAAAACTAATTATATAATAAATAAAATAATATCTCAAGAGTAAGATACAAAGAACTATACCGAACTCCGAGAATACTCCGGAAGCCCGAGAGAGCTCTCACTCTACTCTACTCTACTCTAACTCCCAAAGCTACTACTCAACTAAACTAATGAACACTTGGATGAAGTGTGATGGTGCGCTTTGATTCGGAGGCCGAGGGGTCCCTTTTATAGCTTGTGAAGGCGGTGGAAGCACCCTGGCCGACTTTGGAGAGGCGGCGCCGACAAAGTCGGCCGGCCGGCCTAGGGGGGTGGCCGGCCGGCCGTCCCTTCAGTCGGTTCGCCACCGTCTTTTGCCTGAACGCTCCAGATCATCTCCTGATGGCGGTCCGAAGGTCGGCTACTTCGTGGGGTCGGCAGAATTGGATTGAGGGCCAAGTAAAGGCCCAAATAGCGCACCTTCTAGAATGTCGGTGGAATTCTGCCGAGCTGGGCTTGAATTGTGCGTTGAAGATTATTTTCCAGCCCACTGGAGGAAGTCTGGGGCCTGTGGCCACCAGGTGGGGCCGGCCGGCCTAGGGTGTGGCCGGCCGGCCAGGGATTTTCCCTGGCTGGGCCCACTTTTCTCCATTATTCACTCCTGCATCCAAATATTCACCAAAACCTATGGAGTAGCATTATTCCTATCTACTATGCACAAAATCTTGGTGTTATGTATTTATTTACCGGTAGGGTGGCGGTCAAAACATGGTTTAACGACCGCCAACAACCTCCCCAAGCTTAAACTTTGCTCGTCCCGAGCAAACTCAACTCAGGGTACCGGCGGATCAGGAGTTACAAAGCGTCCCATGGGTAATAAAGATGCAACAACATACTCCCTAAACAGTGGTAAGTTTACGAGAGCACAAAATATTCATGAGTGTTGCAAAAATCGTGGGGCTTATATGTCACACCTTGTCATGCAGCATTGAAGACTAGAACGGCATTTTCGGACAAGTACACAATTCTAGCAGGTATGCATCCAGAGTTTTTATGTGCTGCAAGGTAAGGTGCAAAAATTCTCCTTCATTTTGGTAGGCACTTCTCTTACCTACCAATGTGAGTTCTATTCCTACAAGCTTCACTCATCCTACCTTCTACCAAATGAGGCTTTGTATGTGGAGCTTGGTAAGGAATGCACAATTGTCATGCATATATTGTAAAGCTAAAGAATGAGTCTCAATCAACATAGCAACTCCATTTATTTTGGTCATAGGGAATGATGTGATGGAGGGGGAGAAAATGAACTCACACTTATGGAAGGGGGTTTTGAAAAACATTGGTCCTTTATTTTGCTCAAGATGTTTATGATAAGAACCATATAGCCTTTGACTTTTGTCACGCAACCATAGAGTTTTTTTTTTTTGACTACTCCATGGTGCAAGGGGCCATAAATTTTGAATGGTTCATTGAAACATTTTGAAATATTCTTAAGCATTTGGATGGACCAAAAGTTTTGCAAACTCTGAAAAATGTTTGGTTGATTTATCCAAACATTCCCCTTTTTATTTGGTGGAGAAAAATTTTCAAAAACACACGCGAAGGAATTATGACCAAAATTAGGAGTGCTTAGTTTCAAGAGTACATCAAACCTTAACAAAACTCAATGCATAAACAAATGGCTATGAGTGGGGCTGTTTCGAATATTACGATATGGCTCTGGTAGGTAAATAAATCCTCACACTAAGAGAAGTGTGCCAAAACAGAAGGGTTTTAGGTACTTGCAGCAATTCAAGAAAAACATCTCTGGATGAAACCATACTAAAAAAATGCTACAAGTCCTAATCATGCCATATCACAATCCACAATGCTCAGACTTGGTGTAACAAATGCAACCCACGGAAATAAGCAAGACTCATGATGTGATCATGCTCAAGTAAAAATAACACATATGTCAGGAGTAGAGGTTACATATATGCGACACATGGGAAGCTAATTTGTAACTCGATCATCATTTCCCTTAAGCGTAGTATAACACCAAGATTCTAGCATTTATTCGAAACAGGGAGTTTATTTATTTATTAAGAAAATTAGGGATACTTACCTGGGGGTCCTCCCCAAGCTTGAGTCTTTGCAAGACTCGAGCTTGTATTGAACTCCTTCTTACCTGGGGGTGCCCTCCCCAAGCTTGAGTCTTTGTAAGACTTAAGCTTGATTCAGGCTCTTCCTCCTCCTTCTTGATCTGCAAAAAGAGTGAGGATGATACAAGTGGCTAGCCCCTAATGGGCATCACCGGGAATCCTATTATTTTTGTTGTTTTTAAATTTTTCAAATTTTTATTTTGTTTTCATGATTTATGAAAAGAAAAACAAGTGCTAGGCCTAGCTAGGATAACGATTGGGATGGCCTCCCCAATCGGAGGGCTCTCATTTTTACGTCTTTGAGCTAGACGTTCTCCATGTCTTTTCAACTCGTTTGGACCTCGCTCGCTGGAAAATCTTGCGAGGTAGAGGTTCCTTCTTTCTTCCGCCACACCTTGGTTGTCTTCTTTGTGTTGGTGGCGGCGACCTTTTCTTCAATAGGCGCCTTTGTTGTACTCTCATCGGTCGATACCGTAGCTGCCTTCTTCTTTCGTGAGCGCCTTGCTCTCCTCTTCTTAGGCGATTGTGACTCGCCTACTCCTTCTTGCGGAGGAGTAAGAGGGGTTTGAGGTGTAGTTGGCGGCTGAGGCATCCTCCTTGGAGTCCTCCAATATTTTGCTAGCCTTCTTGCATTCTCTCTTTCCAGATAGTCTCTCATATATGCAATGAGCTTGTCAGGCTGTGGCATGGGTGGAGTAATCTCAATCTTCTCCACTCTCCTTGGGTCCTTTCCATATATGACCCGTACTTGCTTGCATTGCTCAACCTTAGGCTTGAAGTTGAACGTTTCTTCCCTGCCGTTGAAATCCAAGTGGATCTCTCCTGCCCCCACGTCAATGTTGGCGTTGGTGGTGCTCAAGAACGGCCTCCTAAGGTTGAGAGGGGTCTTGACATCTACTTCCATGTCAAGCACAACAAAGTCGACGGGGACGAAGAGATTTCTGATCTGCACGGGAACTTCTTCGACAATCCCCAAGGGCAGGCGCAGTGACCCGTCTGCAAGCTGGAGCTTCATGGTCGTTGGGGATAATGGATGGTTTAACCCATCGTGCATCGCCTTCGGCATGATGCTCACGCTCGCCCCTAAGTCACATAGTGCCCGAGCGAAACAACGGTCGTTGACCAAACACGGAATGGTTGGCCATCCGGGATCTTTTCTGATCACATCCTTGGGGAGTGCGGCATCCAAGTCACTTTCGTCACACCTGATGGTTATTGCATTCACACTCTCCTTGGGATTAACTTCCGGTTGCCCAGGAAGTTTACCCGCACGAGGAGACTGCACAGCTGAAACTATTTGCGCAATTTGCGTTTCTAGCATCTTGTTATGGCTTAGCTGATTCTGCAGAGCAGTGTTGAACGACTCTAGCTTGGCATCTATGCTCTCTAAAGCCTTGTCGGTAGTAAGAAATTTCTTACTAATACTGTCATTGATCTTGACCTGGCCGAGAACTAGATCCTTGATAGAGGGCTCATAACGGGAAAGATTACCATTGTTACCTCCCTGATTCTTGTTGAAGGAGAGGTCGGGCCTTGAGTTTCAGCCGTAGTTGTTCTGGGAGCGGAACCCATTGCCATTGTTGAGGAAATTGCATTCCTCTCTCGCATTTGGGCAGTTGATGCCCATATGCCCAACGCTGCCGCATTCCTCACATGTCATGCGGGAATCCGCAACTTGCAGGTCCTGTGGAGACTCCACCTTGCGGAGTAGCTGATCGAGCTTGATGGCGAGCATGTCCATCGTCTCCACTTGGTGCACTCCACGGGCCTTGGTGCTCGCCGCTTGGCGTTCACCATGAGTCTAGTTGGCCGCCACCTTCTCAATCAACTTCTTAGCGTTCTTCACGCTAAGGGAGAAGAAGGAGCCGCCTGCTGCGGCGTCGAGGTGCTCTCGAGCGGACGGCCTCAAACCGTGGTAGAAACTCTGTATGAGGAGCCATTCTTCCATGCCATGATGTGGGCATGAGAGAACGTACTCCTGCATCCTGTCCCAGGCTTCCGCGGTCGACTCATCTGCGAGCTGTTGGAAGCCCGATATCTTGTTCCGCAGGGCAGTCGTCTTGCCCGGTGGGAAGAACTTGGCGAGGAAGGCATTAGAGCATGCCATCCACGTGTCGAGGGACTCTTGGTTCGCGTAGAACCACTGGAGAGCCTTCCCCAACAGAGAGAATGGGAAAAGCTGTAGTCGGATGGCGTCCTGAGGTGCATCTTTTATGACGTAGGTGTTGCACGTCATCAGGAACCTTTGGAGGTGAGCATTTGCATCCTCCGACGGCTTCCCACAGAAAGGACTGGCCAAGATCATGTTGATCAAGACTGGCTTGAGCTCGTAGTCCTTGTTGGTGATGCGCGGGTTGGGGCCCACGCGGATGTTCTCCGTAGTTGGCGCGGAGAAGTCATTGATCGTCTTCTCGATCGGATCACCCATGTTGTTGTTCGTTGATGAAGGTGGAGGGTGATCGACAATCGTCGGAAGGGATCCTTCAAGAGCCAGAACTTTCGATCGATCGTGGGTGGGAGGAGGGGTAAGCCTGGCCCTCACCCTTCTCAAGAACTGTTCGGGATCTGAGTGGAAGTTTTCTGGTAGGTCGAAACCAGTCATGCACAGTCCTGTTTCAAATTTTCACAACAAAGAAAGACAGGACAAGGGTAAGCCCGCAAAAGTAAGTGATAATTATTCTTCTCACAAACTTCAATGCATTTATTCAGTTCTTAGCTGCTACTTCCCCGGCAACGGCGCCAGAAATGCTTGTTGGCGGTTCTTATGCGATAAAATTAAATTCATTAATTCCGCAAGCGCACGGATCACCATTGTAGCATTTCACCTTGGAGTATTCCAGGGTTATCGTATTTATATTTCCGCAGGGAAGTAGAGGAAAAGGTAGCTGAATAATAGTTATGCATTGGATAATTTGGAGAAAGAAATAATGTATCAACTATACTTGAGACGGGGGTAAGATAGGCATGATAGATATGGGTGGCACACACATCCTCAAATCCAAGGTAATAAAATAAATCGTAGTATACATTTGGGAGAGCAACGAGATAGAGTTAAGGCTACCTGTATGTTTATCTATTATTTACTTTTCTAGCAGTCAAGTCTACAAAGATTATTTATCTAGCTAAGCTCATACACATACAAGTCATGTCGTTTCGGGGTACACACGTGCTAGGTTAACCGATGAAGCTAGTTCAAACCTAGGGATCCGTATGCTATAATTAAGACCCTGCTGAGTCCAACCCGGACGTGGTGGATTACAGAGACCGGTGCAGCTGTCACATACACTCGCGGCTACCATCCTCTGTGGGGTTGGGTGCCAAACGTGCATAGGCCAAGATCTATGCGCCACGCTTACAACCCGCCTAGAGGAACTACTCTTGATCAACGGAGCAGTCCTATCTAAGAATGAACAAGCACAGATTTCACACGACGTCATCTCCGACGACGGCACTCTCTCGTACTCGCTATTCCAACAATCACGAATCCCACAACAAGACTTCTACGAGCACTTACTTAACGAATAAATAAACTAAATAGAAAAGAACTACTAAAATAAATAAATAAAGATAAAACTAATTATATAATAAATAAAATAATATCTCAAGAGTAAGATACAAAGAACTATACCGAACTCCGAGAATACTCCGGAAGCCCGAGAGAGCTCTCACTCTACTCTACTCTACTCTAACTCCCAAAGCTACTACTCAACTAAACTAATGAACACTTGGATGAAGTGTGATGGTGCGCTTTGATTCGGAGGCCGAGGGGTCCCTTTTATAGCTTGTGAAGGCGGTGGAAGCACCCTGGCCGACTTTGGAGAGGCGGCGCCGACAAAGTCGGCCGGCCGGCCTAGGGGGGTGGCCGGCCGGCCGTCCCTTCGGTCGGTTCGCTACCGTCTTTTGCCTGAACGCTCCAGATCATCTCCTGATGGCGGTCCGAAGGTCGGCTACTTCGTGGGGTCGGCAGAATTGGATTGAGGGCCAAGTAAATGCCCAAATAGCCCACCTTCTAGAATGTCGGTGGAATTCTGCCGAGCTGGGCTTGAATTGTGCGTTGAAGATTATTTTCCAGCCCACTGGAGGAAGCCTGGGGCCTGTGGCCACCAGGTGGGGCTGGCCGGCCTAGGGTGCGGCCGGCCGGCCAGGGATTTTCCCTGGCTGGGCCCACTTTTCTCCATTATTCACTCCTGCATCCAAATATTCACCAAAACCTATGGAGTAGCATTATTCCTATCTACTATGCACAAAATCTTGGTGTTATGTATTTATTTACCGGTAGGGTGGCGGTCAAAACATGGTTTAACGACCGCCAACAGCGAGTCGGAGGCAGTTCAGGGACATCGGGAGCAACAATTGCTGGAGCTGGTGGAGTTGCCGGAGCTGATGGAGTTGCAGGAGTAGCTGCTCGGAATCGCTTGCGAGTCGTTGTCTTTGCCTTCACCCTAGCTGGGGGCTTCGAAGGCTCGATGGCAGGTGGAGGATGGCTAGTGGCTTCGACACCTACCGGAGTATTACCGGACGTGGGATCGGTAGCAGGTCCAGCCCTCTCGGTATCTCCTGGTGCCTCAGACTGCTCGACAGCGGCAACAGCAGCCACCTTTCGCTCAAGAGAGCTGGTGGCGTCATCGGCAACGGCAGTATCCTTCTCCCGATCACCGTTGTCTTCTTCATCACTGTCCCCGATGACTATATCAACATCAGGTTAGACATCGTCGGGGCCAGGTTCGTAAAGGTTCTACAGAACACAAGATTAGTATGGCGGAAAATATGTCTTCAAGAAAATCGAGGAGATCTACAATCAACATACCTCGGGAGGTGGATTTTCTGCACTATAAGGAAGAGGTACTGTCGAAGGCTTAACCTTTGGTCCAGTACCCATGATATCGTACACTCTCTTGAAGACATCGTCTTCGGAGAGTTCGACAGCTGCAAAGGAGAGAAAAAGATGACATGCTTATCAAACAGAAATCAGATATCAAGTATATACTGGTATGTTGATGAGTGATGGACATCTACCTCCAGCTGGTAACCAATTAGGTTCGCCAGGACTTGTATAATACATAGCCAGTGGATCACGCTTCTGAAGAGGGAAGATGCGTCTTCGGATGAATTCTTCCACAACATGTTCTCCTCTCAGGCCCAACTTGATCAACTCGTTGACCCTGGCTATCGTCTTATTCAATCGAGGAACATAGGTCGGAAGACCCTTGTCCCATTTCTCATGGTTTGGCATTAAGCCGTCCAGCTTGATCACGGTGTTCTTTTTCCCCATGTCCAAGATCAGATATTTGGTGTCATATCCGCTCCAAGAAGACTTGTACTGATACGGGATGAACTCAGCTTTGTTCCTAAGTACGAAGCCTACTGAAAACACCATCATCTGACCCTTGTAGTACCGGGGCTGGTGATAATGGCGCCACAGATTCAAACAGGGGGCTACGCCCAACCAACATTCACACAAGATGGCAAACATGCTAAGCATCATCACAGCATTGGGTTTGAGTTGAACAAGCTCGATATGGTAAAATCTACAGATCTGCTCAAGAAATTTGGAGGGCGGAAGATTGAAACCACACATGAGATGAGCCTCAAATACCGGGAGTTCTGTGGTGTTGCAATGATGGTACTCCTCTTCGCCGGTGTTTCGTCGAGTCAGGAAAGCCGAGATCATCCCCCTTCTCTCCAGTTCATCCAAATATTCCTGGGAAAGAGAGGATTTCTTCCAGTACTCCTGGAGATTCGGGATTTCTCCCTTCTTCATCTTCTGCTGCGCCTGGGTAAGAGAAATGTTGGAGTCGTGGGAGTCGGAGGATTGATTCTCGTTGGGATTGCCGGAGATTGTGGCGGACGAGGATGCGGCGGCCATGTGAAAAGTTTAGGGTTTGAGGAAATGGAAAAGAGTGCAGACTAAAGGATGGAGGAAAAAGAATACGGTGTGAAGGGCTTAAGTAAAACCCGGCGTGACGGTTCGCCTCCCCGTAAATGCGGGATTTCTCTTCCTTGGGTTACGTGCGGAATATACCGAGGTGATGCTCTTTTCTGTTATTAAAATAATGCGTTTGGATTTGCGCTCGGTTTTTGGAAGGATAACTACCTGGTTGTGAGGTAAGAAGTTGGAATATTTTTTGGGATCAATTGCCCCGAATAATTAACAATGTTCGATTAACGATCCGGATCGGAAAGAGCCTTCGGTGCGTGAAAAACGTATTGAGTACTACTCCCGAAGAGTTCTCGACCAAGTGATCTGTTAGTTGTTACGAAGACTTATTTCATCAAGACACATCGGAGAAGCTAAGCTCAGATATCTCGAAGACTCATGTGAAACACATTGTCAAGAGAAAAAAGAAGAGCCAACATCACAGATGCAATATCATTCAGAAATTATAATCTTGGATTGAAGGCAGCTCTTGATGTGTCCAAGGACGCGTCCCAAGACGACCTCAAGAAGGCCTACCGGGAGGTAGTCAAAAGATATTACAAGCAAGACGTACAGAAAATTATCTAGATTCTATTCTCCGACCTGCTTGACAGAAGAATAAAACAGGAGAAGAAGAAAAAATAAGGAAACCTAGGCTACTATAAGGAGAGTGGTATGATAGCCATCCCCTTATCCCTAGTTCCGCCGATTATCGGCGTCCTCAGGGGCTGCAACAGCAGCATCACCATCAACCTCGTCCTCCTCATATGTGATGAGGGGAGAGGAGGCTTCGGCAGCAGCAGCAGCAGAGCCTGCACCTACGCCGCCCTCACTCAGAGTGATAAGCGGGAGGGGCGACTCGGTAGTGGAGAGGGTAGAACCCTCGTTCAATGCCATGACCGGGTTGATGACCCCAGTAGGAAGAAGAGGATCTTCTGCGGCGACGGGAATGGAGCCATCCGCCTGACTGGATTTGGCTTGAGCGCTCGTCCAAGGAGCCCAGCCAGGATTGTACAGGACCATGGCTTTCTTCTTGCTCGGCTCGTCGTCGTTGCTGTTGTCGTCGTCGTCGTCGTCGTCGTCGTCGTCGGAGTCGCTGAGGAGGATGGGTTTGGCGTTCGCCGGAATCCCGCGTGGCCCCTTGTTCAGGGCGATGTGGAGGCGGCGCGCAAACTCTTCATCTCCCGTCGTGTCCGCCTCTAGGTCTAGGACCTGAGATGGATCTGGAGGAGGACTTGGCGGAGGAGGGACAGCAGTTACCGGCGGTGGAGCGCCATGCGCGGAGGAAGATCCCGACCCGCCGGCGAGCTCGTCGTCGAACCACTTCATGAATCGTGAGGTGGTGGTTCTTTTCTTGCTCATGATGAATGGTAGATGCGAAAGTTATACTTGGGGGCTCCGCCGTCCTAATCATTTATAGCCAAAAGGTGGCCCTTTGGAAACCGAAAGGTCAAATGCAAAGTGGATTTTTTATGTTTCTTTCTGGGGAACCGTGTGGCGACGTGGTGAATCCAGAGGATACCCTGGTGGGCCTGGTTTGGAGAATAAGGACAAGAATTGAAGGGTCGTGTCAAAGTCTTTTCAACTCTGAAGCGGAGTCAATGCCATGGCTGGACCAAGAGAAAGAGATAAGGATGGGAATTGATTAATATTTCTTTTAGGCTCTCTGGAATGACGGTTCTCTTAAAGACCTGGTGTTGACAAGGCTACTTGGGGAAGGTATTCCGATCGCTCGGCCTAGTTATTCCGAAGACCTGGTTCAGACAGTTATTCCGAAGGCTCGGTTCAGCCTTGTTCCGAAGACCTGTGCGTACGGTTGTTCCGAAGACTAGGTTCGGTGAACTGTTCCGATGACTCAAGGATTGAAGACAAGAATATCTGAAGTATGTGTGCTCAGTGAAGAACATATCCCTTGTCAGAAGTTCGCATGAAGATGAAGATCTCTTCGTATCAAAGACGAATCAGCCAAGTGACATGTTCGGGGGCTTATGTCGTAACCCATATTTTCAGATATTCCCGAAGACTTAGTTTGGTATTTTCCGAAGACTTGTATCGCACGAAAGGAAACTTGCAGATAGACTCCGAATCTGTTACTACAGATCGGAAGTCTTGTAGAACAAGGCAAGGACTCCTAGAGGCGGTAACAGGACTATAAATATACATGTAACCCTCCGATGAGAGGGGATCAGATCATAGATCATACACACCATCATATTCAACACGACATACACTGGACGTAGGGTTATTATCCTTCGGGAGGCCCGAACCAGTATAAAAACTCTCTGTATACCCTAAATCGATACCTCGATTGATCGTTGTTCCCCGAACTAAATATTTGCCGTTCTCTCGATTATTCGAGCGACGACACTTTCTTTTACATTTCAATGGTTACAGTATTTGTTCTTTGATAAGTTTTAGATGACTCAACTTTTAAAGGCTACGAGCCCTTCTATATTTCTTTGGCCTTGCAAGGTCTTGTATGGCTGGCTTCCGCAGAAGCGATGCATGGGTCCGGGGAGCTTCTGCCACTTGATCGTGAGTGTTGCTTAACCGCAACTTGTAATCTTGTACCTCTGTTTTCGGACTCTTAGATCATAATCAGTTATGGTTTTGCTTAATTTGTGAGGTACTTTATGTGGCAGTTGGCACTTCGCAGCTACCCAGCGTAGCTTGTTTCCACTAATTGAAACTATACTTGGCAGGAAACAATAAACGAATCAGATTTTTGAATCAAATGTGGTTCAACGATACTATTAAGAAACATTGTGTATCAGATGTTTCCCATCACTAACCTTTTATAAACCTCTGCCATTCATCCGAGTTTGTCTTTTTCCTCCGTACAACAAAGATCGATCCCTGAAAGTGTGTTCATCGTTGCTTCACTGTTTTCGTACTACAAGCACAAAGACCTATCCATAATATGCGTGGCATAAACTTGTGGTTTTTTTACCTTCAACCTTGTAGCAATGCCTGAAGTAATTTGCACCAAGGGGCCGCACTGCTGCTGATTGGATCCGCCACTTGGTTCGGATTGGCACGACCGCGCGCTGTAGAATCAGTCAACTATTGACAGTCACCACGCATACATGTTGCCCTCGTGGAGCTCAACTCAAATCGTACACCACGAGTCCAAACTGCTGAAGGCTTTGTGCGTGCAAGTCTTCTCGCTTCAGTTTCCGCTTGAAAAGAACGAGTCGGGTCTACGGTCCAGATTGATCACCAGTCTCGTCGCACTAGCACGTAGTAATACGACGATGCCATGATATAAACTATGTGCTCGCTAGCCGCAATGATTGCACTCTAGATCAGCTGTTCTAATAATAGCAAGGCTGACCTTTTGTGCTCATATCCCGCGGTTGGGACAAGTAATCAGAATCCGGACAAGCAGCTGGAAACGGGCAGCGTCGCACCCAGCTAATCTCCATCCTGAATGACTCGAAATATACTATCGCTAACCGTCTAGCCATATTCAACACGGGCGGCGATCACCAGCTAAAATCTGCTAAACATTCCCGTTGACTGTTGAACCGCCACACGTCGTCTTGCGCACAGCCTTCGGCCCTGAAGCCGTGGACGCCGGCGACCGACGGCGGCCTCGCCCTCGCCTCGACGCACCCATCGATCGTTCAGAGGGGTAGTTGCTCGTGTTCTACCGCAGGCGCGTGGCTGATTTACTTGATCGTTTTCTACCACGTCGTCCCCCAGGGTCGAGGCCTTGTTTGCTACTGGTAAGTCCTTTTTTTTTTAGAATCACTGGTAAGTCCTTGTTAGCTCTACCGCAAGTACTCTGTTCTGTACGCGCCTTGCCGGCGTGCCAGGCACCACTCATCCAAATCTACCCCCAAAAGGCGGTGTCGGTGCGCCAGGCATGGCGACACCGCGATTTGTATCAGACATAACATCCCAGTAGCCTGCCTGGATATGTTATTTTTCTTTACCAACAGTAAGCGGTCTTAATCATGGTTAGTCGATTTTGGCCATTTTTGGTTGGGGACGGATGCAGACTGCACAGGAGGATCACGTTTCTGGGCATGGCTGCTTCAGCCCAGGGCCAGGGGGGGAGCCGGGCAGCGCAAGTGGGGTTCCGGATCCAGTCGCCATGCACGCGGCTGGTTTTCATTTGGTCTCCACCATACGGCGTACCGACAACAGTCACAGCACCAACATTTAATCCTTGATGCTAAGTAGAGTACTAAATTACGTACTTAATTAATTTTGCCCCTTCCTTGCTTAAGGAGTGGCCAGATCTTGTCACCCTCCTCTCACGTGCAGGTACAGTTAACCCCGGCCCGGCCGCCATGTGTGTTGCACAATGAGGACGGTACCAGCTCGGAAATTTACGCCGCTGCCGGGGTAGCTGCAACGGACCACAACCGGACCATCGGATTCAAACAGCCGATGGCCCAGAGGCCAGAGCTAAACTTTATTCCGACGCCTTTTCCCTTTGTGATCTTTACGAGCAGTACTGAATTCCAGCCTGAAAATATGCATTATCTCGGGACATATATATTCTGAAACATTTTTACTGCAATGTAATAGTTTCAAGACAAGATATTAGCCGTGCTTCAACCCGATGGCCCTAAACGCTCGACATTTTTTACGCCTTCTGATTCACTGCACATGCGCATCTTTCATCGACCAGGGCTGGCTCGCCGCGCGTAGAAGGGTGAAAACAGAGCTCTGGACAAGTTTTTTCCATTGCCTGTGAACATTGTTTAGCAATTGTGACCATGCATGCGTCCGAGCAACAGGAGCTACAGAATCCCACATGTGCTGTGCACAAACATCCCCACGAGTCCATGACCAGATCATTCATGATGTCTACGCATAGAATTGCGGAATGCCGTAAGCCGTGGCCAGCACAACTCTGCAATCCACAGGCTCATCCTAATTCCGTCGGGTTCCATCCAACCGACGCGCCTATGAGTGAAACCATCTCGCCCACGGAAGGCTGAACCGAAGTGCTGACTGCTTTCCTTCTTTAATTAATGAAATTGGCACTATCTTGTGCCGGTTCCGTTCAAAAAAAAAGTGCTGACTGCTGAAATGGTAAAGTTCCTATGAGCTATCCATATGGCTAGCGTTTCGGCTACCTAATCTTCCACACCGAAATGGTGCTCGACTGAATCATGGAAACGCAGGCCGCCGGATCTCCCTTGCCGAATCCGCGAACCCCATCCCCGGCCTTTCTGCCATGTGCAGCGCTAGTGACGAACACAGCTTCTACCTGCCCCCTACCTGCCCCCTGCCGCTTTGTCGCCTTACCACCGTCATCGCCGTCGCCATCGATCACCGCACCCAAATTCAAAATCGAACAAGCATTATGATGCTGCGTCTAATTAACCGCGCACCGGGTGTTTCATCATGCGCGCATCGCGCACGCGAGGAGCGCGGCCATGTGCCCCGCGCACCACCCACCGCCTGTCCTCGCCACGGCGCCGAAACGAAATTACTGCCGCGGTGACCCTGGCCTCCCCCGGATATCATGTCGTCGGCGTTTTCACGTCCCGGGCCGGGACAACAGTAACGCACGCGGGCAGGGCAGGCAAGGCATGCATGTACTACGTGGTCCCGTGCACGGGGGCCAGGCCAGCTGTTCCGGCCGTTCACGCCACGTACCGCTGTCTCTCCATGCACAGTTGTAACCATCTCTGTGAAGGGTCATTAGTACCGCACGAGGACGGCCATGCCTTCTCTGACGCAAGCTTTCTTTCCTCTTTCTCGCTCTACTACTCATGCAGTACAACCTGCTGCTGACACGCTTTGCGGTTGCATATTTGGATGGTTCAGGAGGTGTTTGGATACCTATTTTAGTCTCTAGTCAGTTCTAGTCTCTAGTCTCTAGTCTCTAGTCACCCCCTTCCCTACTAAAGAGTTTTAGTCTCTAGTCCCCTTTTAGTCCCACCCGTTTGGAACAAAACTGACTAAATCTAGTCAGACTAGTTTTAGTCACCCTGATCCAAACACCACCTCATTGCTTCGGCGCGTTGCAAACAGTTCACGGCTGCTTGCCTGCTCTGAATATGGTGGCACAGACCGTGCTTGCCTCAGGGGTAAAGTCCACCTCGTCGCCGAACTGGACTGAAACGGACTTTCAGACCGAGCAAACGGTGAGAGGGCACCAGACAGACCGCGATGTGCGTCTCCGTAATGGCTGTTTGGAGATAATCCGGTGTAAGGGCGCCCGGTTGGCCGCCGTTTCCTTGCCGCTCATGCCTGCCTGGTGGGCCGGCCCCGACCAGCAGCATCCCTCTCACAAACTCGCCGTCGATTTCCTCACCCGGACAGACATGCCGCTGCCTGCCTCTGAATGTGCTCATGGCGCGCACTCCCGTAACGCAAACTAAACAGATGTCTTATCGGGCGACGTGCACGGCCTCGACCATCGTGTGCCGATACCTAATCCTGTTCATTGTTTATTCTCAACTGTTCGATTCCCATTCGTCGATTCCTCTGCACTGCACGGTACAGCCAAACGCGCAGGAGTAGTATAATGGAACAGGATCGGGTTCGGAGATCTGCAGGCCTGGTGCGGTGCGTTCCAACAGTGGTGCCCCGCACGACCAGATCACTCGTCAAAGACAGCTCGATTTACAGCTCGGCAAATGGCGCGCAATGACTCACTCAACAGAGGTCATGCGGAGGCAGTATATAATGATGCGCTTAGATATAGTATGCTGATTTAATTAATATTGACAGTGACGGACATGTTCCTTTGCGAGACCACACCTGGCAGCATATTGAAAATAGCCGCGCACCTACTAGTCTCTCTCGTGACCACAGGCTTCAAAGAGAGAGGAGAGGAAAGAGGGATACATCAGACAAGCAAGAAAGCGCGGCTTAGCCATCAGCGGCGCGCCGCCGGCGGAGGCTGTCGTCCGCGTGATGGTTCCGCTCTTCTTCTTCTTCATACTAGCTGCGAATTCTTGCCACTTTTAGATAGCAGGGACAGCACAAGAGAGCGGCGGATTCATGAGAGATTAGGTACTACTAGCAAGGAGGGGTAGTCAGGAAGGAAGGAAGAAGAGGGATTGGTACTAGATAGGGACTAGGGAGAGAGGATGAAGCTCCACTGGTTGGCGCGGTTCCTGTTCGGGCCCGTGCCGGTGTACTTCTCGGCGCTGGCCATCCTCATCCTGCTGACGAACGCGCAGTACTTCGGGCTGGTGGGCGTGGGCGTGGCGCCGCGCACGGCGAAGCTGGCGTCGTCGACGCCGGTGGTGAGCGTGATGAAGTACTGCGACATCTTCCGCGGGGAGTGGGTGCCGGACAAGGAGGCGCCCTACTACAACCACAAGACGTGCCAGTACATCCAGGAGCACCAGAACTGCCTCAAGTACGGGCGCCCCGACCTGGGGTTCCTCAAGTGGCGGTGGCGGCCGTCGGGGTGCGAGCTGCCGCGCTTCGACCCGGTGCAGTTCCTGCAGTTCGTCCGCGACAAGTCGCTGGCGTTCGTGGGGGACTCGCTGGCGCGCAACCACATGCAGTCGCTGCTCTGCCTCCTCTCGCAGGTAGGAGTAATCTCTTTGCTTGGTCCGTAGGAGTAGTAGTAGTTTGAACCAAAAAGATCTGCAATGTTTTTTCTGCTCTGAGACATGATTTGCACTCGAAGGTTGCGTATCCCAAGGACATCTCGGCGAACCCGTCGACCCAGAACAAGGTGTACCACTACCGCGCCTACAACTTCACGATCAGCATGTTCTGGTCGCCGTTCCTGGTGCGCGCCCGCGAGCCCGCGGAGGACGGCCCCGCGCACACGGGCCACTGGAGCCTGTACCTGGACGAGCCCGACGAGACGTGGGTGTCCCAGGTCTCCCGGTTCGACTACGTGCTGGTGTCCGCCGCCAACTGGTTCTCCCGCCCCTCCCTCTTCTACGAGAAGCGGCGGCTGATCGGGTGCAGCTTCTGCAGCCGGCAGTACGGCGTCCCGGACCTGACGCTCTACTACTCGCAGCGCCGCGCGTGGCGGGTGGCGCTGCGCGCCATCAACGACCAGGAGCGCCTCCGCGGTCGCGTCATCGTGCGCATGCTCTCGCCCATGTCCCACTTCGAGAACGGGACGTGGGACCACGGCGGCGACTGCCGGCGTACGGAGCCGCTGCGGGCGAACCAGACCGCCATGGAGGGACGCGACCTGCACTTTTACAACGCGCAGATGGAGGAGTACCGCGCCGCGGCGAAGGCCGCGCAGGAGAAGGGCCGGCGGCTCATGCTCATGGACGCCACGGCGGCGATGCTCATGAGGCCCGACGGACACCCCAGCCGGTACGGGCACTGGCCCAACGAGAAGGTGCAGCTCTACAACGACTGCATCCACTGGTGCCTGCCCGGGCCCATCGACATCTGGAACGACATGCTCTTCCAGATGATCCTCGCCTGATCGACGGCCTGAGGCGGCGGCCATATGGTAATCAATCATCGAGAGCCGGTAACCGTGCACAGATTTGTTTAAGAAGAAGATGAAGATACAATCAATTTTGACTGGGATTAGGTCCCGAAAGCCTAGATCCCTTTTTTCGTTTTTTTCTCCCTGGCTCCTCGTGGTCGTGTCGTGGTTTTGGTTAACGGTTTGCCGATCGCCGCGATTTTTTTCCCCCTCGGTCGGCACCGCGCCGTAAAAAGAAGCAAAAACAAAGGTAGGGATAGGAAGTCCCTTTGTTCCTTTCTGTATGGATATGGACGGCTCACGCAGTTTTCGCGTGTACCGAAAAAGTGACGGCCTTTTCGAATTTAAACGAAAAAAAGTTGCTCCTCCTCGCAAAAAAAAAAAAACGGAACGAAAGTTGCTCCGGCCTCACGTCAGATCTCGTGCGTACGCTCGGATCGGATCCGATTTCCTACCTCTCCCGTTGAATTCCAAAACTGGGCCGCGTACGAGCGCGGAGTAAAGCGCTCGCGCACTGGGTGCGGTGCGGTGGCTGTGTACGGCGCCCGCCCGCGTCTGGGAGCGGTGGAGATGCACGCGGGCGGGGGCGGTCGCGTCCGCCGGCTGGTGGATCGCACTGATGATGTCGCCGGGGCCGGACAAAGGAAAAGCGATGCGCTGCACGTCGCGCACGACGGGAGGTGCCGGTGCGCGCTTGTCGGGGGCCGGCGCGTCCGTAGCGCGACGCGAGGCTGGCTGGTGGTGAGTGGTGACCACCGCGAGGTGATGACATGGTGAGTGGAGTGAATATGCGCGGGGTTGGTTGGCGTGCCGTGTGCCTGGCCGGTCTCAGTGATGCGAGCAACGCCCGCTGCTGCTCAGGCCGGTTTCAGCCTGCGCCCCGTACTAGCTGCCGTTCTAGAACTTGTCAACGCGGTGGAAAGCCGAGTGCCAGGTGCACGACGCGCGACAGGCGAGGAGGGGACGCGGTCGCCTGGCTGGCTCGGTCCTCCTGCTGCTCCTGAAGGCAGAGCGGAAACGAGAATGTTGTGCCATGGTAAACGTACCATACGTTACTGTTCCTCTAAAATTTCAACCAGTAGTCGCTGTGTGTCAAAGCTGTAATGTTTTTTTTTCAACCAGTAGTCGTTACAGTACCAAAAGAGCTCAAGCGTATGCACGTTGTGGGTCGTACTACACACTGCGATCAATGCCGATAATGTTGGCGAGTGGACCACAATGAATGATTGTCAGTTGCCACGTCTGGAAATAAAACAGCCTCTTGCATCAAAAAGGTTAGGCGACAATTCACACAAGAGCATGGATCATTTCAATTTCTAAGAGCGATTCAGGGAACCAGCTGCGTCAAACTCACAGTAGCGGTGCTACGGCAAAGTACTCATCACACCATTAAAGGGTTGCGCCGGTTCCGTAACTTTGGGAGCATGGACCCCCCATTCAGAGTACGTACGCAATCACGCCCACTCGAACGGGAGCATGGACCCCCCATTCAGAGTACGTACGCAATCACGCCCACTCGATGTGCGGCTTGGTGGTGCGCGTCCACACGCTTTCGGCCGGGGCTTTACTGGCTCGTTCCGTCGGTGCATAGTGTCCGGTCACTGGTCGATGTGGACAGCGTCATAGCGGTATGCTACAGCACAATGAAGTCACGTTGTTTTCATGAGTCGTACATAAAAGATCGAACTTCTTGTTTGGGTTGGATCGAGGATAAAGCCTGGACGTGGTCGTTCTACAGTTTCACGAGTGGTTGTGATATCGTTCAGCCATCACTGGCTAAATCTCTTCGCGATCAAAGCAGCAACCATACGTGACAGAAACGTGAGCAGGCAAACACCGCGCCGGGCTACGTACGCGCGGCTACTGGCCCGCGGCGAAGGCCTCGACGGGGAACGTCTTGGTGACGCCGGCGAGGCTCTTGAATTGGATCTTGCCGGTGGGCGGGTCGTCGACGATGATCTCGTTGACGGGCGGCCACAGCATGAGCTCCTTGGCCTTGACGCCCTTGAGCTTCTTGATGCGCTTGGCCTGCACGTACCCGGTGATCTCCACGTCGTAGCTCACCTGCTTGCTCACCAGCTTGAAGTGGTGTTCCACCTTCTTGCGCTGGGCGATCCACATGTACCCCGTGGCGCGCACGAACCCGACCTCGATCACGTCCGCCAGCGGGAGCAGGCCCAGCGGCAGCCCGAACTCCTCCAGCAGCGACACGGCCATCTTCAGGCCCTCCTCGTGGCCCTTCTTCACCACCGCGCCCTCCCTCTCCGCCATGGCCGCTTGCTTAGTTAATTACTTCAGCTGTTTACAGGGATTGATGGTGAGATTAGCACGGATGTGTGGGGGTATTTATACAAGGGCATGAAGCAGGAAGCCAGGAAACGCCAAACGAACAAGGGGTTGTTACTGGGGGTGGAACCTCGAACTAATCGTTGGGTTTTAGGAGTTTAGCATGCGAATGTTCGACGACGTGGCGACCGAGTACTACTGCATCGGGCGTTCCGAACAGCCGGCAGCAGCGTCGCCACTCGCCGGTGATACATGTCAGTAGGTGAGCGTTTATCAGAATTTGCATTACAAACAAAAATAACTCACTGTCACTATTATGGAACACTCTGCTTTGGAGTAGGCGAGCGTTTATCAGAATTTGCGTTACAAACAAGGAAAAAGTCCATTTTACTCCCTTGTGCTACGGCTAGAGTCTGAATAACCCCCTGTGCTTTGATTTGGCCTAGATAACCCCCACGATTAGGAAACCCAGAGCACTTTTAACCTTTGATACCCCCACTCATCCGGTTTAGCTGACGTGGACAGTGGTTTAGGCGAATCTGCTACTAATCCTAACACGTAGGGCTTGATATCCAAATGCAGAAGGTGTCGTCAACCTGGCCACAATAGTAGAACTTGCTTAGCTAATCCAAAAGAAAACACCATGAGGAGGACTCTTGAGAGAGCAAGAGAGGTATATCACAGAATCTCACCTTTGTACCACAATAACTCCAATTTCAGTTTCACGTCTGAAACTAATTGAAATATTTTTCAGGTTCTTGACACTACCATACCAAAGAAGAGGGGAATGACTCAAAGCACTAGCCATGTCCAGCAAGACTCAAGGCCACATAAGAGGACAAGAAAGAGTGCAGCTGATCCAGTTGACATGCCTAGCCAACGCAGTGTAACTACTCCTGTCAAGAACAAGAAGACTGCTCCTACAAGGACAAGGTCATCCCCAAGACTAAAAGGTACCGCTAAGAAGCAGAAGGCAGCCACTGGAAAGAAGAAATTTATGTAATCAGTTTTTTACATCACTTTGGATTATTTTGGTCAGGATATTGCTACTGTCAATTGTCTTTTCTTAGGTTCAGACCTGGGTTTATTTTAGTACTGTCAATTGTCTTTTCTTAGGTTCAGACCTGGGTTTATTTTAGTACCGAGTTGCTACTGTCAGTTATGTTGAGTTCTGAACTGGCGTCGTGTGGTATTGTTTGCGTCAGTTCTGTCCAGTTTATGAATTACGCTTCGTCAGTTCAGTTCATGCCTCACTAAGATCGAGTTCATGCTTCAGTTTCTATTACATTGCGATAATCAGTTAGTTGTACCCAAGTGAGATCATTGCTAGAGTCTGCAGGTTTCATGCTTCAAACTGTTCGTGCTTCATACTGATTGTCGTAACCCTAAAATTCCCGATATTCCGAAGACTAATTATGGAAGCTTCCGAAGACTTGTCCTGCACGTCAAGGATTAGGAGATATGTTTCGATCTCTTTACAAATATAGAAAGCTGAGTTGTAATCGCGTTAGGACTCTATAGGCGGTTGTCTGGCCTATAAATATTCTTGTACACCCCCGATGAGGAGGTATTCGACACTTTCCGCAACCCTAGCGCGAAGGCTGTCAGCATAATCAAGATCTGCACTGGACGTAGGGTTGTTATCCTTCGGGAGGCCCGAACCAGTATAAACCTCTGCGTGCTCTTATGTTGATCTCTACTTCCCACGTTGCTCACACGATCCAAATATCTGCCGAACGCTCCGTTCAGACGGGCTACGACACTGATCATTGCGAGAGAAAACAGAGAATAGGGAGATGACAGGTGCAGGATAGATGAGGGAGGGGGTTAAGTGAGCTATGTTCCATCTTTCCACGTCAGCGCACCTACGTGTCAGGATTAGAAGCAAAACTGCCTAAACCACTGTCCACGTCAGCTAAACCGGATTAGTGGGGGTATCAAAGGTTAAAAGTGCTCTGGTTTTCCTAATTGTGGGGGTTATCTAGACCAAATCAAAGCACAGGGGGTTATTCAGACTCTAGCCATAGCACAAGGGAGTAAAATGGACTTTTTCCTACAAACAAAAAGAACTCACTGTCACTCTTATGGAACACTCTGCTTTGGACCAATACTCGCTTGTTGAACACTCTGCTTTGGACCGATACTCCGATTTTAAAATTCAACGGTGATTGGTTTAATTTTGAACTTACCAACATCATGTAAAAAGCCAAAGGGAATAGAACATGGCTTAATGCTCTCATACAGCCTGACAAACATAGCTCGCGATGATCTTCACAAAGACACTGCCAGAAAGGAAGCTGCAGCACATGGTGAAGACTAATTTTATTCTTGCCGAACACAAGTTCGGTGACAACAATCCTACACTCAGTTTATTTCTCTGTTCTCAAACAGCAGAACACACATAGTACATGGTCTTAAGGAGTTCATATGCCGACACCGACATAGTAGTTCTCAAACCTAATAGCTGAGAGGCCCCACGGTTTAACACCAGCTTTAGGAAGATTGACGGAGCTCTGGGCGCACGAAATCTGCATCAGCGGTCACTGATATGTCAACGGTAGGCCTCAACTGGGCGCAGACTTCAATGGCACCATGAACAGGGTCAGACATGAAGTTGCTAACAAGGTCTTGATTGATAGGTGCTTTTTTGTCAACAGTCACGAAAGCTTGTTGCGTCAAGATGTAATCGAAGCGCGGCGCCCACTTCCTAGATCCCAAGCGAGCTGTTGTGGAGCAGTTATCAACCATGAAGGCTACCCCACGAGCATGCATGAACGGGTTTAGGGAGTCCACAGACTCGATCAAGCTCTCATTGATGATCTCTGAGTATGAGTGGCCCTTCTTTCTAAGGAGCTCAATCTGTAATAGCACAAATAGAAGAAAACGTTAAGCATTTCAGCAACCAATATATAATTAAATTAAATCCTATTTTACACCGTGTGGCACAAAATCCAACCTGTGCCATCATCAGAGCAACATACACTCCAGCAGTGAAGGGGTGCAACGGGCCAAGATCGCCTTGTGGCCTGGTTGAACGCACCCTTTCACCCACCTTCCACATGCGTGTTTGGTCAATGTTGCCCATAGGGAAGGCAGGAAGCCCCTCCTTTTCCTGTTAGAAGCAAACAGACAATATGTGTCAATTACTCTATTTTGTTTCATCGGATATCCACAAACAAAAATACGATTAGATTTGCAATCGATGGGAAACCATACATAGAATCTCCTCCCAGCCAACACTACACTTCTAATTTCACTTCCAGAAGAAACATCTTCATAGCACTCGTATAATATCTCCATGCATGGGTAATATGCTGCGCTGTAAGCCTCAATGAACTGCTTCTTTCCTTCTTCAGTCAAGGAGTTGTAAACTTCAAGCATTCCCTGGTACCATGGAAAGACATGCAATGAGTAAAGCACAATAGAGACATACAAAAGATAAGGTCTTTTTTTTGGAATTTCTGTATACCTTCTTTGAAATAGTTTTCGAGATGATTCCAGTGATGGACTCTACAGTATTCTTATATGCTAACTCCTCATCCATTCCGTGTTCAGTGTATCTCCTGAAAAGAGCCTCTACCATTCCATGAACAGCACCAAGCAAAATACCTGCACAATACATTATTAGTTCATACATTCAGTGCAAACTTTATTAAGGTTATCAGGAAAGGGCATCACCTCGCTCGCCAAAAATATCGCTCCGGTACTCCATCTCTAGAGTAGTAGCAAATGTGAAAGGAGAACCTAGAGCAACTGACCACCCCAGAGCTACATTAGTAGCCCTTCCATCAACATCCTAAATAAAAGAGCAATTCAAGGAAAGTCAACAGATATTAGAAACTATCAACTTGGAGAAAGAACGATTAAAAAAAAGTGCTCTTCAATGTAAGTAAACAAGCCAGACTGTACACTGTTCATGAAATACTCAATTCTAACATATATACCTGGTGAACAGCAAAGCTGGCATTGATACCAGCACCATTTATCTCTTTGCCCTGAACATAAAGCCTTCTAACTGAAGGGCCCATTCCCTTGGGGCACACAGCAATCACACTTATGTTTTTAGGGAAATCACGTCCAAGAGATTGCAAATGTCCAAGCAGAAATCCATGCGACAAACCAAGAATACTGTTTGGTTTCATGTGAGAGAAGATTTTCTCATAGTTGTCAGCCTGTACAGAGTATTAAAACACAAAACATTTGTTACCGCAGAAAAATAGTGCAAAAAAATTGAAATTGGAACAGAAAAAACTTAATGGAAGGAGAAAGGAAAGAAAAACAATAGAAACAAAGCACTATACAATAAATTAAAACTGTAGACATACTTATTTTCACATATGACCAAGCTTTCGGCTCAAAAAAAAAACATATGACCAAGCTCGATACATTGAATTGTAGAAGAATTTATAACACTGTTAACTCATCAAAAGAAATACTAATAATGGCATGTCCACAATAGAAACTTCAAACAGACATGAGTAAGTCAAACTAAACAAGGATAAGCATTGTTTCAAAGAATGTTAAAAAAATCTTGACAACTTAAATCAGTACATAACAAGGTACAGCACTGCACCAAGGAATGGCCATATAAAGTATGCAATTAATGAGCATATCAATCTCCCGAGAACCAAACCTGAGCAGCATCTGATATCAACAGCAACAGAAGGTCACTGCTAGATACAGTCTCCCATATATCTCCTAACGTCCCACTCTCTTCAGTGAATCCAGCTGTGCGTGCTTCTTCAAAAGATTTTGAACCTTTTCTGAGACCAATCTGAAATCAGAACACAGAATCAGACAGGTATTCCTTACTGCTTACACAATCAAAGCTGAGATATGCAGGACAACACATTTAAAACGAAGCTTAACCTTAACGACAATGTCTGACTTTGCCTCAGCAAGCGAGTCTCTCAAGTTCTGAGCTTGTGCAGGACCCTGCAAGATCAAAGTTGAGTATGTTACCATCTGAACATGGAGTAACCTGAATCTATCTTCTGTTGTACCAACGTTACAACTACAAGGACGACCATGTGCAAAAGTAAATGGACAAAATCTTGATCAGGAAGTATTATAACTTAAAACAAGAAAATGCCCAGAAAAAAATATTAGAATCCGCTCAAATAGATAATTCCATCCATGCTGACACATTTCAACTAGAGGCTATACCGCATCCCACAACAACCATCATCCATATCAACCCTTGCTAAAACTTGATATGTCTGGCGATGAATATACTAGCACAATCCCTTTAACAAACCAGCTCATCAGTAGGGAACTCAAGCGGCCTACTTGTGTTCTAGATAAAGCCCCAAATTACAGGTTCGAAGCGGAGTAGTTTGCTTGTTAAGATTGTGCATTTTCAGGTCAACCCAATTATCTAAGCAGTAATGAAAGCATAAGTGGGGTGCTATGCATGTGTAGGCCATTTGTTAGCAATCCCAAGGGTCCTAGACTTAGCAATTTTTTGCAGGGATGTTGAAAATCAGATCTATTAGCAAAGAAAGTCGGACGCAGCATTCCAGAAATCGGCCTTACGACATCCATCTGTTCAAATAATGCAGGCTTCAAAGTTTTTAGTCATTCTTTACATCCTTGCACAAACCACAGAACACACAATATATCAACAAGACAGTTCAAAATCGTATTCCTATCATATTGAATTACATCTGCGAATATATTTGGATGACGCAATACAACAGAACACACAGGTGGTAACAGAAAATAATTCAGCAAGGAAAGAAAGTTGGCAGCTGTTTAACCTGAGAGCCCCATCCGATGACGCCGATCTGCTTGATCCCCTTGAACGCCTCCGGCAGCAGAGGAAACAGATCCCTCCCGCCCCTCACAATATACTGAAAAACATAAACCCCCCATAAATCACCAAGGTTCCCAAACGGATTAATCACGAAACGGACACCGAAGAGAACAGCAAGGGCTACGAATCAGACCTCCTCATGGCCAGCCAGGGACACCTTCTCCTTCTTGAAGACGGAGGTCTCGAAGTCAAGCGACGGCATGGCGGTGCCGATGACCGACGGTGAGGAGACCTTCGCGGCCACGGCGCGGCGGCGGCCGGCGGAGGCGGCGTGGAGGCATGGGGCCTGCGCGGCGGGGAAAGAGACGGAGCCGGCGGCGGCGGGGGCTCTGGAGGGGTTTAGGGTTTTGCGGGCGATGACGAGGGAGGTGGTGGAGGAGGTGGCGGCCGCCATTTGGGATTCGATGCGATGCAGCGGCTAGGGTGGAAGGTGGGTGCGGCCGGAAAGAGGGGTTCAGTGCAGATGCGGCCGGGAGCTTTTATTTGTGGAATCGTAGGGCTCCAAAGGTAGTGACAGCAGGACCGTCCTATTTGGCACATTGCTATGGTTACAACTTACGAGCCTACGATGCTCATGCTATAATAAGGGGATTGCTGAAAATTGCCCAGGCATTTCATTGTTTTCTAGCGTTTATATTTTCTTTTCAACATATTCTTCTTAAGTTGCATGCATGAATGGGTAATAAAATAAAATCCAGGTATTTTTAAGGCCTGGAATACCTGAATTTTTTCTCCTCTTGAGTTACAACCAGTATATATTAAAGTTGTACCCATTGTATACTAAATTTACAATGATTATTTCGGTGTAATTCTTGAGTATAGATGGTGTAAATAAAATTCAGGCGCTAGGATCCTTTAAAATGCTTGAATTTTTGTTCTCTACCATGTGAGATTAAATCTCATCCACAAAAACAAGATCTGATGGTTGAAAATTCAGATATTATTATCTCTTAGAATGCCTAGGCGATGTATAGACAAGCCCTATAATAAAAGGTTTGGTCATTTTGGCAACTTTTTTATAGGAAAAATGGAACACTATTTTTTTTGAAAAAAATAGGACACTAACTTGATTATACCATTTTATAAATTATTTAGCTATAAGGAAGTATCTATTGACAGCAGATTCAAAACACCACATCTTATTATCGATGGAGTGAGATCGAGACATAATCGTCTTCCACCTCCCGGTGAATGCAATCAAACAACCAAACTATCTTTAAAATTCATGATTAATTAACCTCGCTATCTTGTTTAATTGTCGTTTTTTTATCGTCCCATCACCGATACCAACTGTCGCCTGTGGCTTAGAGACACACCCCTTCTCATGTTATTGGCGCCTCACGTCCTCGCCCCATCGCCGGTTCAGAAGTGGATAAGGAATGCAAATCATATATACATGTCAACAGAGGCGGAGCTAGAGGAAAATGTTGGGGGTGCGGCTCTATAGAGAGATTGAAATTCATTGTTGATTATATGGTGAAAATCTGATTCCTATGCTTAAAATTTTTTTCGGCTAGGTGCGGCTGCACCTCGCACCCAGCACTTACTATATAGATCTGCCCATGCATATCAAAGAGATTGTGCGCAAAGTTCGGTTGACCGTCGTCCGAACTCAAATCTCTGCATAGAAAATCTCAAACATCCCAAAAGATCCTAATATAAACCTCAGCATAACATTCGATGCTTCCACGACTGAGATCTAAAATCTAGGACTCGCTTTTAATCAACACGATGAAGGACCGCCTATTACGATCATGTGTGGATACAGGATGTACGCAAGGTTGATCCGAAATATCCTTCAAGCCCACACAAATTAGTGGCATATCTACTCTACTGTCATATCTTTTACATGAGCGTTATTTTCGTTTCACAGGTAGCCACAAATAATTGGGCTGCATTATTCACTGCCATTGTCATCCTTTTTACATGGCAACGTGCCATGGACTTCTAGTGCACGTAGCTGTAACCTTTTCTAATGACATTGAAGAATCTGCGTTTTCCTTTTCTTCCCAACAAAATATACGACGTGCTGCTGCAATTTGCAGCGGTCCCCAAGTGGCCTTTCGCTACAACTTTGAGCCAAAATCTGCCAGTGCTACCAGACCATTGAGCGCGTCTCCTGCGCTGCTGGTCCTTAGCTTCGGTCCCATGTTCATGAAAATTAGCAACTCCCAAAAAGGAAAAAAAAAATCGGACCATGCATGCGAGCTGGCGGCTTTTTTTTTTTTTTTTGAAGGCAGGACGCCCCACCGGGGCAACAACATCTCCATTAATCCAGAAGCATCCAAACATATGCAAAAAGACCCTTACAAGATCCTATAATTCCTCTAAGGTCTTTAAGCATCAAAACTTGGACAAAAGTAACAAATAAAAATTACATCCAGGTCCATGGTGATAAAGCAGCAACAACGCCGGCGAAGCCGCCGCCGCCACTGCCAAAATCGCCTCATCTTGCACAGAGAAGCGTTGATCCGAGCTGGCGGCTTTGGTTGCCAAGCTCCCAATCCTTCGCGCTCCCGCGGCCGTCCGCTCGTGCCAGATTTTTTTTTTAACCAAAGAAGAAGTTATTTTAAATCATAGCTGTGTACTACATCATAACGTTACAAACACACTGGAATATTCTACATATATTCTAAACTCTATCATCTAAATTGCACTCACACTTTTTATAGCCCAAAAACTCAACTTCAAACCTGTATGACGAACTGTATAGGTGAACACTCGGCAAAAAGCCAGAGAACATATGCTCAACAAACGACAACTAACCTTCATGTAGGTGAAGTAGAGACTTCTCTTTCTTGTGTCCATCTTCTTCTTCTTTCTGCCACCGAAGAAAAAAACAAACTGATCTCAACTTATACTTTCTAGTCCTTCATTGTGGCCAGATCTAACCACAAAAAATAAGAGATCGGAGAAAATTATTCCATGGCGGCGCCATCATCTCCGCCTTGATGTCGCCATCCGGAAAACCAAGTCTCCATGTCGTCGAACTAATGAAGTTGATGACGCCGATGTCGCCCTCATCTTCAACAAAGCCGCCATGGAGAAAACGAATCCACCCTACCGCCTCGTCACTAGAGAGGAGGAGGAGATAAATTCCCATTACCAAGAATCTTAGCATGGAGAGACTCTAACCCTAAAGAACTAGATCTACTAGAAAAACTAATAAAAACGATGGATCCCCACTCCCTCTGGCCTCCGGCAAGACGCCGGAGGGCAAGAGAGGGGGACCAACAGAGATGAAGGCGGAGGCGACGGCGGCGGCCCGCTTGTGCCAGGTTTCATATATACAGAAAAGCTAAACACGTGCTGCCCTGGAGCAAACAAGTTACAGGGAAAGCTTCAAAGCATCGACGCACGATGTGGAGCAGTTTTTCTGGTCTCAATTGATTATGCAGGGATCAGAGTCCTCTGAAGTGGAACAAAAAATTCAGATAACTATGGCGGTGGCAGAATTAGGGCGCGTTTGGATCGTAGCCGCAGCTCGCCGCAGCTCGTCGCGCCTTAACTGTGGCGAGCAGCTGCTGCGTTTGGTTGCCACCACGGCTTAGGCATGCCGAAGAATCGCTGCTTACGCGTAGTTCATTTTTTACGCCAACCTACGCCGAAGTTGTGGCGGCCGTTTTGCTCGCCGAACATGCGGCATGGCCGAACTTACGGCGTGGCAGAGTTCGGTAAGCATCCAAACAAGCCATTACTATATGAACAGTTATCCATGTTTTGTAGCGCATTTTTGGATACTGAAAATTCATACCGTAGCATATCACCTGGGCCATCCTTTTCTAATTGGGCGGTGGGAAAGAGGCTAAATTCAGCATACTATAGCACATCTGAATTTTTCTCTTCACTTTAGAGGATCGAATCCATTATGCAGACTTGCCTGCAGAGTACAAACACCTCGACCGAACAATACGATAACTTTCCGTATCTTGAATGCGTCTAATTAATGGCGGGTTTCTTTCCGTGTATAGATTTGACTTTCTCTAGGAGCTTAACTTGGATTTGATTTTCTCCGAAAGCTGAAGCTCAATCCTGGTCCGTCACGCTGTGAACCCATCCTGCCAGATAGGATTACTTTCAAGATAAACTTCAACAATGACCCCTACTCCAACTCCAACTAAATATTTAGGGGTTGAGGGTAAAAAAAAACTCTAAGATCCATACTTGGCCTCTATATAAAGAAGGCTTCCATCTTTCATCTAAGTTCCTTCTTTAAAAGGGGGAAGAGAGACGAGGAGAAGGTCAAGGTGGTCACCTCATCGCTGATTCGAGCTCGTCCGTTGTTGATTTTCGACTGCATGACCTCTGAAGTGCACATCTTTTTACCATCATTTTATGGGTAATCTCTTGCAGTAATAAATGTCGTGTTTTCGATACGATAATTTGTACACATAGTTTGATTACATCATAGCTATCCAAATATTTATTTCCATATAAGATATATCATGCTAACAAAAGCTGAGGGTACATGCAAAGTTTTATGGCTAACGTAACCTAAGCGAAGATATATTTGCTAGAATGTACATTCATCCTTAACTACTCTGCACTTGCCAAAAACAAGTTTCGTAGATATTAATTAATCAATACGAGAATGATATGAGGTTGGTTATTGTATTAATCAAACGACACGCCACGGAGAGAGTGGGGCACATGCCTCCCGTGACCATATAGTTCTCAATAATTGTAAATAATGCAACATCCCCATTTTCATAAATCTTAATTCCTCGCTATCACCAGAAATTGGATTGAAGCATCCAAGTCAAAATAATTGAATTTAAATTTAAAATCAAATGTATCGAATAAATATCAATCAAGGCTCATGAAGAAACCACAATTTCTTCAACAGTAGCATACCATGCAATTAATTAGATGATAGAAAAATATAGAATTTTGGACCCTTTTCTTAGAATTTATCAACAGATGAATTTATTTAAATAATTCGAGAAGCTTCTGAATTATTTCCTATTCCAGGAAGTTTAATTCAAATACTGTTTCCAAATTTGAAAACTTCCAATAAGAAAACATGTCCCAGAAGAGTTGAACTCCAAGTCTAAAATTTCTCAGAAATTTCTGAGCTGGAAGGTTGTGTTTGGCTCATCTCAAGTCAGCACGTTGGAAATCGTTTGAAAATTCGAAAGAAATTGTGTGGGACTCGCTTCTCTCTCTCTCTCTCTCTCTCTCTCTCTCTCGCGCGCGCGTTGAAACTCTGCCGAGCGCCGTACCCGCCGTTGAGCCATGCCAGCGAGCGCGCGTGGACACTCGAGTGAGGAAAAACTAGCACGCCATCTCGTCCTCATCCACTCCACCCAGCTGGCCTTCCTCGCTCTCACGCTCTTTCTTTCTTCTCCTCCTCGAGTGATGAGGACATCACTCCTTCGGATGCACACAACACTCCTCCACATGACATTGAAGGTCCTATAACTAGAGCTCGCGCGCGACAATTAAATTTAGAGGTGAGCTCGTTCCTAAGTACTTATTTATTTGATTTTGAGAATAGATTGCTACGTAATGAATGTATTATGATTAGGAACTATGGAGAGGACCAGGGGATGAGTGGAGAGGAGCTTGGAGGTGGAGAAGACCAGCAAGGACATCCAAGTCAAGTTGGAGACCCAAGCGAAGTCGATTTCGGTTCTGTTTCGGAGTCTAGGAGCAGTCTGTACTAAAACGGCCGCCCAGGTCGCATACGGGCTCCGTTTTGGGCGAACCAGATATGGATGGAAAGATAATTCGACCACCTTTCCAATGGCACCGGTTTCAAGTCCAAATTCGTCCAGAGTCGTCGGGAATCGTCGAAACAAGTGGACGTCCAGAATCTGTTTTGTCGCTGTGACGCCGTCTTTGGCCTTTGGGCTTTGTATCTTGTGTGAGCCCATTAGGGGTGTGTCCAGGGGATGTTGCACGCCCTTAGACTATATTTACAGCCGCCGGCGTATGAGTTAGGGTTGGGTTTTGCTTAGTTAATCTGTCATTGAACAGTTTCGCCGCCGTCGGTTTGTGAGACCCCAACTTCGTGAGATTAAGTTGTCATCTGCAATTTGGTTGCATTCTTCTTTGTTCTTGCTTGTGTTCTTCGATTCGCTTGCAGGGATAAGCCTTCTGGGCGAGGTCAACCGTGCATCACCGGTTGATAACCAGAGAAGACGTGGTGCTGCGATTGCGGGATTTCGGACGTGTTGTTCGGAAGCCGGATCGACGTGTGTCACATCTTCGACCTAATCGTCGTTTACCACCGAACCTTTCGGAAGATCGGGCACCCTAGTCCACATCAGTTGCATAGGTACCACATCACAATCCACAGAATCAGCATATGTACCAATGGAAAATGAAACTCTGCATGTAGAAAATGAAACTCTAAATTTAATTGTCGCGCGCGAGCTCTAGTTATAGGACCTTCAATGTCATGTGGAGGAGTGTTGTGTGCATCCGAAGGAGTGATGTCCTCATCATCGTGCAAGCACTGCCGTCATATTGCCGCTCTGAACTCGCGCCCACCATCCCGCCACCACAATATGTCGTCTCGCAAGTCGTCGCGCCAGAAGCTCCACGAGGAACCCCTCTACCTCACCCCTACCTCAGATCCCAATCTCCCACACCCTACCCCGAGAGCGACGCCGCATTTCGTCATGGCCGGTAGCTGAGGTCCCCCGCTGCCACCGTTCGATTCTCCGGCCTCCGATCCAGTTGCCGGAACACCGCTTCGCCATGGCCGCCGCGCCGTTTATCATCGCCGACCATGCTCCGGTGCGCGTGCACGTGTTTATGCCAGAGTCCTTTGGTCGCCGTCGTCCTCTAGTCATGGTGCTTTCCGCGCAATCCCCCATCTCGCCGCCATTTAGTCGGAACATGTCCCCGCCGCAAGCCCTGGCACAGGTACAGCGTCGGACTTTCTTTTCCTTTCCTTTCCTTTTCTTTTTCTTTTCTCTAAAAATCGAGTGAAGTTGTAAAATTGCTAGAATATAAATTATATCTTGGATAAATGTGAAATAAATTTTGTTGGAATCCTTATGAATAGTTCAATTCAATGGACTAATCAAATGTCTATGTTTCACACTGAGTGTTTGTACAAAATTCAGAGAATGGAAACAAAGATAAATTCATATATCCTTTTTCTATATCTGGAAAAGATTGTGAATTTTGGTACGGATGCACCTCATGGTATTTCTGAACTTTCAGTTCCATGCTTTGCATTGTTTCTTTTTTTTTTGAAAATTGTTCTTGCATGTTTTTTAGCCAATTTTTTTGGGTATGTTACTTCTCACAGTAGGTTTGTACTCCATGAAAATGTCATAAAATTTTTATGTCTTCCAGAACCATGTCAAGAAATTTCGAAATGAAATTCTTACTTAAATCACTTAAACACTAAATAACTATGTGTTGTTTAAACCTTGTTTCATAAAAACTTGACTTGCATAGGCAATAGTATTTATGTGCTAGCTCTAGATTGTTAATCACTAAGTGCATCTCCCCATCCTCATAAGTATCGTTAGCCTCATTCATTCCATTGACCTTGCATTCATTCCATTGACCTATGTCTTCGTTACATCTAATTCTTGATTTGCATATCATCAATTAGGGAATGACGCAGGAACCGAGGATGTGGAGATCATGGTTGAGAAACTCAGTCATTCTAACATCTCTCTCCTGCTCGTTTTCAGTGCATCCATATTTTCCACCTCTCTTTAATCTCCATGCCCAAAGCTAAAGTGCCAAGATGAGATGAAGGGAGTACACCATAATGAAGTTGCTTTTTTTTTTTAATTTCTGAAGCTCAAATTTTGCATGACGGTAGTTCCACAATACTCTATGTTAAAATAATTTTGATTTATATTTCTGATATCATTTTAGTGTATATATTATTAATTACAAATAAATTATGTAAACAATATAAATAATGTAATAACTATTTTACCTTGGGTATGGAAATTATCATCATGCAAAAATTAAGGTTCAAATTTTACTTGTAGGTCGAGAAACAAAAAATGACGAACTTTAATAAGGTGTATATCGCACCGAATAGAATTGTTTGAGAAAGTAAAGTGAGCTATCGTATCGTTTTGTTTAAAGGGTGACTAGGACAAAGTGAATAATTTGGGAGTGTAAAATAAACTTTTTTCTTATTAGAAACTAGAAACCAGTTAACAAGGTTAATCACCTCACCTCTAGGCCAGCCTTACTCTCGTACTCAGGGATTTGTTTGTTTTTTTCTCTAAGTTAACATAGGAACTGGGCCCCCAGATTATTGAGGGCCTGTTGTACAGAAGTTGCCAGATTAACGGCCATACTGTGCAAAACAAATCAGAGACAAGCAAACCTTACAGCTTCTTTGGCATTCGTGCTGTGTGTGCTGACGCAGCAAATCGTGCACGCAAATCAAATGTTGGCGCGAATTTTCTTCGCATGGTACGTCACTGACTGATGATCCGCTTATAGCTTGTGCTAGCAGACGCGCCGTCTGAAAACCGGCCGTGCGCATTGTACATGGATGATGGATCGGCCTTAGCCGTCTGAAAAACAGAGAGATGCGCGCGCGGCAGAGCCAGTGCGACACCGTGGGCAGTGGACTTCGGTGACGATGGTCTCCGCCTCGGCACAAACGTGGTCACCATCGCATCATCATCATCATCATCGCAGATTCACAGTCAGTCCACAGCAGCCTCTGTCCGACGTACTCAGCCTGAGCAGGAAAAAGTTTTCCCTCGTCGGCGTACGCCCCCACATGCCAGCGAGCCTCCGAGAATCTAACCCGAGATATCAATCCAGCCCACAGAAAAAGCTGGCCCGATGAAAGGCGTATAACTCGTCGATCTCCTTATTATAAAGCTCGCCGCGGCGGCCTCATCCGTCCGTGCCTCCCCTCCAACTCGCCACTCGTTACTCCACCCCGCAGTGCGGAACAATGGCGCCGCCCAAGCGGCGGCAATGGCGGCTGCGCCTCCTCCTCGCCGCGGCCGTCGCGTGCTCGCTCCTGAGCGCGTGCGGTGCCGCGGCGAGCACGGGCACGCTGGGCCTCCGGCACAAGCCCGGGAGGAGGCAGCACAACAGCACGCGGCACGGGGGAGGAGGAGGACGCCCGCGAGGCGGAGGCGGCGGCGTCCCCGGCACCGGAATGGCGTCGTGCAACATGTTCCAGGGCAGCTGGGTGTACGACGACACGCTGCCGATGTACGACACGGCGGGGTGCCCCTTCGTGGAGCCGGAGTTCGACTGCCAGAAGTACGGCCGCCCGGACAAGCAGTACCTCAAGTACCGGTGGCGCCCGGCCTCCTGCGAGCTCCCGAGGTACGGGCCCTCCAATCAATTCTCGATTTGCCATGCTCCGGAGCATCATCAATGCTGCGCTAGTACTAATAAATTGGCGCGCTTTGCCATTGTCGTCGCCAATGCCATTGCCAGGTTCAACGGGCAGGACTTTCTGCGGAGGTGGAAGGGGAAGAAGATACTGTTCGTGGGGGACTCCCTCAGCCTGAACCAGTGGGAGTCGCTGGCGTGCATGCTGCACGCGGCCGCGCCGGCCGCCAAGACCAGCTACACCAGGGGCAACCCCGTCTCCACCATCACGTTCCAGGTGCGTACACGTACCTCTCGCTGCCTCGCGCCGTACCCGGCCGTATACACAGCAGCAGTTCATTGCATCAGCAGCTCAGCACAAGAGAATGTCCTAGCTAGCGCGATTCTTTTCGACCGTAGTGACGCAAATTATCCAACCACACTAGCACGGACGCATATAGCTCCAGCATGCAAACTGTGGTAGTGGTAACTATCCGGCGAAAGGGATCGATCGGCTCGACGCTTTTGCTAATTCCGGTGTCATGTTCTTTAATTTAATCGCGAGTGTAGAATAGACATCAGGGCACACGCTTTCGAGATGGGGTCCGTGCTGGCCTTTTGGTGTCCCGGCCGCTGGCTTTCGGGCACTACCGGTGGAAGGGCGTGTTTGTCTCGCGCAGATGGAGGCCGACCGAAGTGTGCCGCGCACCTGCGCCGCCGAGCCACTCCAGCCAAGCAAGCAGCTTTGCTTGCACTTGCGCGTCACATGGACGCGCATCACCTGCTCGCTCATGTGCGCCGCTCGAGCTGGTGCCTGGTGGTGGCAGGGAGATTGGCAAATCATGGGGCGCTCGTGGGGAGCCAAACTCCATGGCGGGACAGCACAAAGCATCATACCCGTTCCGCTTTTCGCTTGACGTTTTGCGAAATGGGTCTTGCCCGCGTGATCCGCTGACAGGGGTCAAACTGTTGGTCCTAGGAGTCGACACATGGTGAGTTCTTAGTCCTAGGCCCGACCAAATCGGTACTTTGCGATTGTTAATTAATCAGACCGTCCATACATCCAAGCACAGCTTTAGGGTGACTGATCACAGTAACATGGTTATTGGCCTAGAAGCCAGGTCCTTGTAGCGGTAAGCTGCTAGGGAAGCCTGCTGGACTGAACTGAAGGGGAAAACAACGAAGTGTACTGCCGCATGTCCAAATCGGCTCCAATACCAGAAATGTAGTAAGGCTAGGTGTTAGTTTCTTTAGGCCTAAAGGTCACATCAAAACTAATTTTGCTATTTAAGCGTATTAAATAAGTCTAATTACAAAACTTTTTTACAGATGTGTGTTAATTTACGAGACGAATCTAATGAGCCTAATTAATCTATGTTTTGCCACAGTGATGCTACAACAATCATCGTCTAATCACGGCTTAATTACCCTCATTAGATTCGTCTCGCGAATTAGTACAAGATTTTACAGTTAGTTTTTAATTAGACTTTATTTAGTACCTCTAAATGATAAGATTCTAGCAGGTCTAAAATTAAGCTTAGAGAAACGAACATCTCCAAGGATGGGAAGTGCAAAGGTGACTTTCGGGGGAATCTGCAACCTCTAGACTCTGTACCGAAGCTGGCAGCTAACCATGTTTAGAACGTGGTACCAACTATTCATGCAGTCCGGGGCAGAATTGAACTTGTGTTTCGTTTCAGAAATGAACAAAGCTTCAGCTTGTTCGCCAAGCCTACTGCTTATCAGCAGCTACAGTGTTCGCAGTTATTTCTTCAACAGCCACTACAGTGTTCGTAGTTAGACGTCAATTTTGCATTTCAGATGATTCGGACAGCCCAACTACTCCATCATGTAGAGCAGGATATAGGGGCTGTTCGGCTGGAGGCTTTCCAGCCGGCTGCTCTTTTTTCTCCCTCACATGGCTACAGTACTGCTTCCAACAGCTATAGTGTTCTCTCTCAGAAAAACTACAACTGCGACTGTAACTGCGAGCCGAACAGGCTGATAATCGTAGTCAGCAATAATCTCCATCGATCTCATACCTTTGCCATCATGCATGGCTGGACGCAACAAGAATAGCATAGACTAGAAGGTAATAGCACTCCAATATCCAAAAGGATTACAGTCCACTTTGTGGTTGTGGGTGCCAATTGCCATCCAATGATCACAGCGCGATGAATGCTATGCTAAAAATGCTACTCCTACTACCCAGCATATGCTTCTGCGGGTACGTGCTCGGAGATGCGTATGCTATTCCATGGCTGACGGCCCTGTTTGCAGTTGCTACCCGTTTGTAGAACGTAAATATGCACTGTCTGTCACGGGTGGTAAGTAGAAGTAGAGTACTCCATCCGTTCAATTTATAAGCAGTTCTGGTTATGTTTTTAGATGTTCAGGTTTATAGAACATTCTCTGAATCTGGACATATGCTTGTCTAGGTTCAGAGAATGTTCAATGAATCTGGTATAAAGTCAAACTACTTATAAATTAAAACAGAGAGAGTATAATAAACAGAATAGTAATCCTACTAGAAAACAAAGTACGGGGCTCAATGTTCTGCCTCTTTGCCTGTCGTTTGGCCCCATCCAGCCATCCAGGCTGCTGAGCGACGACGGCAGCCGTGACGTCGCATTCGCACCAGTGCGACGCACAGGTAGCCCACAGACGCGGACAAGCAGAGATATTTCTGCGTCGCGGGAATATGCATGGCCGCGCCCACTGCATCGGCGCCGACAGGTTTGGAGCCTTGCGCACGCCGATCCGGCGTGGCCACGAACTGAACGTAGCATGCATGAGTGACCGAGATCGGCGCTTAATTGCGCGTTTGCTCTGATTCGGCGGCGCGCTGATGAGGCGCACGGGCACGGCACGGTCAGTCCATCGGAAATGGGGCATCGCCAACTAACGTGCGCGTGTCGCGTGGTGGGTGCAGGACTACGGGGTGTCGGTGGCGTACTACCGGAGCACCTACCTGGTGGACATCGTCGAGGAGTCCGTCGGCCGGGTGCTCAAGCTCGACTCCATCACCGGCGACGCCTGGCTCGGCTCCGACGTGCTCGTCTTCAACACCTGGCACTGGTGGACGCACACCGGCAACGACCAGCCGTACGTCTACGACGATGTCCTCACAGAAATCCTGATGCTTCTTATCCCATAGTTTGTTTCATCGCTTTGTTGTTCATCCACCAGGTGGGACTACGTGCAAGACGGAGGGCAGGTGATGAAGGACATGGACCGGCTCACGGCCTTCTCCAAGGGGATGTCCACATGGGCCAGGTGGGTCGATTCTAACGTCGACACCTCCAGGACCAAGGTCTACTTCCAAGGCATCTCGCCGACCCACTACAAGTAAGAAGCAGCCAAGATAACCAAAGCCCAAAATCACATGATCGAAGCCCAACCCATGAAATGCAGCAATGTAACCTGACGTGACACTGACACCGGCACATTCGTTGCTTGCAGCGGAGCCGAGTGGGGCGAGAGGTCCAGGAACTGCGCGCAGCAGACGCAGCCGGTGGCGGGGTCGTCGTACCCGGCGGGGCCGGTGCCGGCGCAAAGCGCGGTGAGGGCCGCGCTCAGCGGAATGTCCAAGCCGGTGTTCCTGCTCGACATCACGCTGCTGTCGCAGCTCCGGCGCGACGGCCACCCGTCCGCATACAGCGGTGGCCACCCGGGCAACGACTGCAGCCACTGGTGCCTCGCGGGCGTGCCGGACACATGGAATCAGATCCTCTACGCCTCCCTCCTTGCATAGAGAGAAAGAAAAGAAAAAAAGATACTGCTACTAGCCTTTGTGCACTTTTCTTTTTTGTGCCTTTGTTCTATTGTATGGGGAATTTTAAATTGGTGATTCAATTGTTCATCCATATATCAATTTTTTTTTTTTGAGTTGACCACATATCAATTTGATGTGCTACCAGAGGATGAATTTCCTTTGCTCATTGCAAAATATCAGTTATACCACTACAAGAACCAACATATATAATTAAGTCCAAATCAAACACATGTAGAATGAACTGAACTTTGATCCCGGTAGCCTTGAACGGCGTTAGCTGTTCAGATGCCAGAACGCGTGCTTAGGATCAGGCCATTCATCTCCACTGTTTTAAGTTTGAACTTAGGTTTTACGTTCAAAAAAGAAAAGAAAGGAAAGAAACTCATTCCCCAGACAGCGGAATCTGATGTACACTACAAGATTTGAAATATTTCCCGACAGTTCTGTTGCAGTGGGCGACAGTTTAGCAGATCCTTAACATTTTAAACTATATGGCCAACGGTTATTTAGTGCAGTTGCATGAATGGCCCACAGTTCTGTCCCAATCCCCCACTAACCCATTCCCGACAACACCATCACCTACAGTAATCAAAACTACTTAACCAAATGCACTAGAACTGTCGGCCACTTTGCTAGTCAACTGTTGGGAAAAAATTCAAATCTTGTAGTGGTAGGACCATTCTATCGCGGACTGAGGCATACAAATATGGCTCCAAATTTTATTGAGCTAATCACACTATTTTTGCAGAAAGCATACAATCAAAACGTCTGTGACCCTACTTGCTCTCTTGATCGAACATAGGAGGAACGCAAGGAATAAGCAAAACGCAAACAAAGAGTTGTCCTGTGTGACAGTGCTAGTGCGTTTTACAACAAAACAATCAACTAATCATACTGTTGTAATGATGGATGGCGTGTGCTATGATACATTGATCGCTCAATGTGAGAACCGCACGGTCAGGTCCTGGCAACAGGCCTCTGCTGCCGCATGTGTCTGTTCTGCTTCTGCCTCTGTATCCGGCACATTGACGCCTTCTCCTTGAGCTCCTGGAAGGCTCGCATGGTGTCCACGTCAAAACCGCCTGCAAACTGCACGAAGCGAAGAGTATGGGAGCATTTCAGTACGGTCTTGACGATAAAATGGAAGCATGAAGTATGCTATTGTACGTGTTCGCAACCAAAGCATGTACGCACCTGATGAACTCTGAAGGCGAACCGTACTCCTTGAAGCATCAGTTCCTCCTCTTCAGGGCCTCCTTCTATCGCCTCGAGCTCAGATGAAACCCGCTTCAGGTACTTCATGGCTAACTTCACCGACTGGAGTTTGATCTGCACATTACACCTCTCATCAGTAGCCAACAAAATTATTCAGTATAACTACATCCAGAAAACTGAACAGCAGGAGCAGCAAACTGGTATCTTACGCATACTCATAGTACAGAACTTGCGGTCAAAAGCTAGACAAGTACTGTATATTACGTTCACCTACCGGTTGCTACTCCCTCCGTCCTTTTTCATAGGGCATTTTAGAGATTTAGGCCCCTTTTGGAACGCAGGATTTTCACAGGAATTGTACAGGAATTTCACAAGAATCAGTTGATTGTTCACAGGAAAAACACAGGAATGGGAAAAAATCCCGCGTTCCAAAGGCCCCCTTAGATTTTTCCCTAAATGTAGGGCGTTTTGAGAATAAGAGAAACTTTGTGGTAGGTAGGGAGGGTTAGTGGAGGGATGGGTTAAAGTGAAAATGAAGAGTATGGTGGTCTTTTAACTCTCACACTATTCCTGTGTTTGAATGCTAGAAAGTCTTATATTTAGGGACAGAGTTAGTAAGTTTTTAGGGTTTAGGCCATGGTCCAAAGCGGAAACAAAACCACAACCAATCGGCGTAAGTACGGCGCAACCAACCAATGCAGTGGACCACATCACGCTGGAGTCTGGATGCAGATGCAGACACAGGTGCATGGCTAGTATTTTACTTGATTAAGAAAAGGAGAGCATTCCATGTAAAATGAGTTAACTGATACTAGTGTAAGGCCCCGTTCGGTTCACCCTCTAAAGTGCCCTCTAAACTTTATACCCCTCTAAAGTAAAAAGAATCTTACTATTAGGGGTACTAAATAAAATTTAATTGCAAAACCTTTCTGCAGACGGACGTTATTTTTCGAGACGAATCTAACGAGCCTAATTAATCAATGTTTTGACACAGTGATGCTACAGTAACCATCGTCTAATCACCGCTTAATTACCCTCATTACGTTCGTCTCGCGAAATAGAGGGGGGACCTGGACTTAGTTTTGTAATTTGACTTTGTTTAGTACACATAAATCTTGCCGGCATCTTTGATGTGACTGCTACAGCACCCTCTAAAGTGATCCAAACGGGGCCTAAATTTTCCCTGTGTAGGGACAAGAGAGCAGGCTCACACATGCTGAAAATTTCAACATAAGACAACCAATAAAGAATATAGATCATGCGCTGGCTCGAGAGCAGCTCAGCCCCAGTGACAGCAGCGCCCTGCTGAACACGGCAAAAGCCAACAGCAGTGAACCAGCAGGCAGCAAGCAGCCAGCAGCAGTGAACCAGCAGGCAGCAAGCATCGCCAATTCGCCACCGCCAACTTTCTTGCTCGCTCGTACCGCAAATCCGAGATAATGAAAGCATCTAGCGCGAATAACCTCCGGCGTACGGACCTGCCGAGGCCACGCCGACGCGTACCGGCCGTGCACCCGTGCCGTGACCGGAAAGCGATCTTGTTCGCTAGCTGAAGCAGCGGAGACAGCAGAGAACAGAAGCACGGGCGCACGGACGGCACCGGGGGCGCTCACGAGAACGCGCCGCGGCTCACGTGCACGCCCGCGCCCACGCCATATCCCAACAGACGCTGAAAGAGACCGCGCTTGCTTCTACCGGGTCCCCGGCCGGCGGCCGTGGCCGCGAGCGAGAGGAACGCTGCCGACGGATTCCGCCTCGAATTCCCTTTGTTGCGTGCCCGGTGCGACGGTGCGGCACCAGCGCCTGTCGATCCGCACGTGAACGAACCGCGGCGCGCCGGATCACGCGCGGGCGAGGCGTGGCCACGGGATGTTTCGCTAATTGTACCTACCTGACCTCGGACAGATGTGTAAGTTGCTAATTAAGTGCGCATGGCACCAAAAGGGTTTCTCTGGTACGTTCGCCACGATTTGTTTTGTCTTGCCATCTAGAAACGCAGATTTCGCTCTGGAGTAGTAATTAGCTACGAGATGAGGGCGTCACGGCCCCAGGGCAGGTGAATGGAAGTTACCTGGCTGACGACGCCGGTGTCCTGTTGCATCCATTCCGATGGGATCTGGAACCGGGTGTACCGGCTCGCGGCGGCGTCCCGGACGCGCGCGAGGTTGTACACGCCGTGCTCCAACCTGCGAACGCAACGCCACGGAACGTCAGTTACCGAACTGCAACAAACGAGACATTGATTGACCGCGATCTCGCGGCGGAGTGCTCATTCTTTACTTCTCGAAGAGGGCCTGCATCTTCTTGAGGGCCGCGGCGCAGGGCTGCCTGGCGTCGTCGTCGTGGAACGACACGGCCTCGCGCTCCAGCTTCTTGAGGTCGCAGTAGCCGAACGCCGCCTCCCGGAGCGCGTCCGCCTTCTGCTCCGGCCACTCGAAGTGCTTCAGCACCGCGCGCTCGTCCACCTGCACGCACGACACGCACCTGGCTCAGCATCGAGCAGTCGAGCACGGATCACTTTGCACGCTGAATAAATTCTGTGGCCGCACGTACCAGGCGCGAGAGCTCGTCGTCGAGCCACTTGACGAAGGTGACCACGTCCTCGATGTCGGTGAACGCCGCGCCTTCCACCTCCTTGATCAGGAACCGGATGAAGTCGCCCTGCCTCTCCACGTCCGACTTGATCTGCGCAACAGAGAGAAACATATCTACAGCATTAGCGATTTTCTCCCATCCGATCAATCCCAGGTACCACCACTGGAGCAACATCATTTTGTTACGGGTAACGCACGCTTGACACTTACTCCAACCGCAAACCACTAACGAATTTCAGGACAAGATCGAGACTGCTAGCTCCGATTAATTCAAGACCGTAACTCACACGTCTTAGGATCATCTAGGATGTATAGTATCTAAGCGAAACCGTACGCGGCGTCCGTATAGCTGCCTGTAACGAAAACATCATTATCATGCTCGCTGCGTCTGCATTCGCACCGCACCGTGGCATTCATTCACCTAGCTCGCGGCTTCAGATCACCATGCTATGAATGGATTGCATGTTCATCACAACGAAATCTAGGGCCCTCAGCCCTTCAATTTTAGGAATTGTGAGTTGTACAGTATGGATAAATTGAACTGTAATTGAAAATAAGAAGAACATACAAAAATGAAAGGGGAGGTTGGCCTCTCCTTAACTTGTGATATTCATGTACTGTCCCTGCATAAACCCAGATTTGGCAGAGCATGCATTTACCACCTCTCAGCAATAACTAACGTATCTGTCCAACCAAACCCCTTGTAATCTTGCAATAACGATTGAGAACGACACCCTCACTGCGCTATCACTGTGTTACCAAACGTTCCTACGAAGCATCTCCGAGTCCTTCCATTGGTAGCTACTCCTACGAATGAGTAGAGGGGACTAGTACCTAATGCAGGTGCAGTGTTAATGTAGTTGCGCACTGGTAGTTCGATCACGAAAAGAAAACGAGATGATGCTTCAGTTCTACGTACCGCGAGGAGGTGCGCCGACCGGTTCTCGATCTCGTCGATCATGTCGCGCGCCGCTGCCACGCCGCCGCCGTTGCCGGCCTCGTTCCCACAGCCGCCGTCCCGCTTCGACTCCCTCCGCATCAGCGAGTGGTAGAATTCCACCACCTCCGGAACTCGCCTGACGCATTGCCCTGACGCACCTGCCGGAGACGCGCCGAACGGCCTCCTCGCCGGAGGGGGAGGAGGCGGCGGAGGCGGTGCGGCGGCTGCGGTTCCGCTGACAGTGACTGAGCTGGGGGTGGTGGGAGCTGGCCTCTTGCTCTGGACTGGCTGAGGTGGCGGTGGAGGACATGGAGGCGGTGGCGGAGGAATCGGCGGCAGCTTCGACAGGTCCAGCACGCGGGTTCTTGGTGCGGTCGCCGTATCCGACGACGAGCTTGAGTGCGTTGGCGAAGTAGACGTAGAGGAGGACGGCGACGCTGACGAAGAAACATCCGGCGACGCGTGTGACGAGGCGGAGAAATAGGACTTGGACTTGAAAGGCGGCGGCGGCGGCATTGGCGGTGGCGGTGGAATGTACGGCCGCTCGGCTCCGAGTTGAGCTGAAGTCACATGATTTGGAGCGGCACTGGAGCTCTCGATATGCCCGTTTGTGGCCGAAGCCGACGACGAACAGTCATCGGCGTCCGCCGCTTCCTGTCGCTTCCTCAGCTCCGCCATTTCCTTTTCCATCTCACGAATCCTCTGCTTCCTGCTCGTGGCCTCCAGCACGGCGGCGTCGAGCTCGGCGCACAGCCGCGCGTTCTCGGAGTCCAGCCGGTCCGCGGTCTCCCTGCACCGCTCGAGCTCCCTGCTCTTGGCGGCGAGCTCGGCCTCCAGGAAGGGGACGATGGCGACGGTCTCCTTGAGAATCTTCTGCTCCAGCAGCTCGACGCGGAGGCGCGACTCCCGCTCCTGGAGCTGCTCGATGGCGCGAAGCAGCTCGGCGACCTCCGGCGGCGCGCGCGCCGGCCGCACCTGCGCCGACGAGCGCGGGAAGTACGAGCCGAAGGACCGCGCGAGCGCCGATGCCTTGGACGGCGTAGAGACGGCCGAAGGCGCGGAGCACGTCGACGGCGCCCGAGCCGGCGTCCGCGCCGGTGACTCAGGTGGAGGCGGCGCCGGCGGCTTGGGGCTGCGCGGGAAGCCCATGGCCGCCTTGACGCGCCCGGCCACCATGGCGGGAGTGGAACGGCCTCGGACGGTGGCGTTGAGTCCTCAGCAGCGGAGCGCGGGAGCGTACGTGCGGCTGAGCTAGGATCGGGCCGCGGCGTACGTGACTGCGTCAGTGAGCGTAGTACGTGACTGCAGCAGCGTGGCGCGGCGGTGCTGGTTATCGCTGCATGGGCGGCGTGCGTGGAGCTTGTGCTCCTCTGCTCTTGGTTGTTTGGTGCTGAGCGCGGGTGCGGGGTTTAAGCGGAAGGTGAGGGGCGCGGCCTCCGAGGAACGGGTCTTTCGGTTGCAAAAGGAGATGGCGCGGAAGCGGGTGCCGCGCAAGCGCGATCGATGCAATGCGCAGCGTCGTCTCCAGCGCTGATGGGGGTAAAAGCATTCGATATCGGGCGGGGAGTAGGACCAGGAGAGCAGAGTAGGGACGCGAGTAGTGACCACAATTGATGCGTGCCGCTACACGACGTCTAATATACGTGTGTCAACGTCGATGTGCGTGAATAATCAATCCTTCTCACGTCTGGCGTCCTGCCAAAAAGCTCCAAAAACCTATAATTGTTCGCAACACAGCATGAAAGTATTCGTGGAGCCTTAGCTTAGCTCCCGATAAAAGCATAGTGCATTTACACCCTGATTTTTTTATAAAAAAAAATACATGAAAAAGACGTCAGCACTCGGTTGTACCCCCTAACTCCAAACTTGCATTTTCACAACGAAAACCTCAAACACTTGTACACATTGAAAATCATTGTGCTCTCCCATTGATATTGCGACTGTTGAAAGGTCGTTCTGGACCATCACAGGTAATGTAGTTCATAGGAACGCATGTACTTAGAGGTCCCTAAACTAGCGTGGCATCTACGCCTCTGACGATACTAATGCATCTCGAATGCAATTACGTCAAGAAACTATAAGGAGATGTGTTGAAAATTATCCATTGGTTCCGTGCTATCTTTCTCGCTAGCTTGTTCAATGATGAATTTTTCTACATTATTACGAGTTTACGACAAGGTTTATGGCTTGGTTCAAGTCTAATATAACCAGAACTAACCTTAGTCAAGTGTAGCTTGACATCAAAAAAAATATGATCAAAAAATTCTTTGGCACAAGTGTGGCGAAGTTAATAAAAAAATTGAAGGTATGACGTGCAGACCAGGGAGCTAAGAAATAAAATGTGTTATGCACCAAACAACTGCCTAAGGTTAGGCACCAACCAAACACGCCCTCAAAAGAACGTAGAAAGTTCACTTGTAAGGGTTTGTTTGAAGCTCTCCGAACTACTCGAACTGTTAGTTCGACGTTTGGATGTCAATTAGGAGGATTAAACATAAACTAAGCAAAAAACTAATTGCATGATCTTTGGCTAATTTGTGAGTAGAATTATCGATCCAAGTTAATCTATGATTAGTCCATGTTCTGTTGCAGTAAATATTGGCTAATCATAAACTAATTAGGATAAGTAGATTCTATTCACAAATTAGTCAAAAAAACTACAATTTGTTTTTCAACTTAATTAACATCCAAATGCCGGTCTAATTGTTAGTCCTATAGATCCAATCAGGCCCTAAGTTGCTAGAATTCGCTCTTAACATTTTTACTGCATTCTTTTGACTTCCAAATTGGATCAGCCGCACCAACTTGAACTTCAAGCTTCCGGTTTGGACTTGTAATCTTTGAAAACTCGAAGTCTGCAACATCCATGACGTTTGAAAAGGCAAGTGTAACTCTACACGACTGCTAGTTCCTGTACCTATTGTTCGTAATTCTTCTTCTACGGTAGTAGCGCGCGCCATGATTGCCACCTGGTCCATACTCGTATTCTGCCGGTAATTAGCACGAGGAAGCGCCAGGTTAAATCCAGAATCGGCAGTGACACGTTCTGTCGTCTTCCTCTTGGCGTCTCCTCCTGCGTACAGCTACAAAATGGGGACTGACCAGACAGAATTGCACGTACAGCAGATCGACCACGCCCGAGTCACCGTGAAATCGATTAACGTCAGCACACTTCCGTTGACACGGCGAACAGGTGCCACTCTGCCCACCAGTCAGCGTGCGAACCGGTACGACGCAGAGAGATCCTGGACGAGAGATCGACATGCAACTCTGGCTCTCTGCACGTGGGACCGCGGGGTCTTCTCGCAGGTGCCATGGACCAGGGGAGGGTGAATGCCGAGCGTCTTCATTCTTCAACGCTCTCACCGCCGAAGTAAATGATCGTTGCTGATAAACGTGACAGAAAGCGCTCCCACACCAAACCACAATTTTGCCGTTGACCAGAGTTTGAAACGAGAGTTACCACATGGTTAGCGCGATGTGAGCCGAGAGGCGGTCGTGTGTACATTAGAAAGCGACTCCGGCAGCGAACTCGTTCGATGGTCCGTGTACAATTTGTAACTGCACCTGCGTTAAACGATCGAGTTGGCAGCCGGTGCGCACAAGGCCACGGATTGAATGGAGCGGGAGGCACCACCGTCCCGTAAATGCACGTACGCACGTCCTCGCGCCCCGACAGCGAGCCTGTACTACGTGGTACGCTTGGCCTGTGAGTGTGTATGCAGCCGGTGCTGGAGTCGGGATGCATGGATGGCTCGTCCTCGCGAGGCTGGATTCAAAAGCAATCCCTGAATTGCACCTACCACAGCCTATTCACCACCACTGTGATTCTCGGCTGGCTATACGCGAGCACGCATGCATCAACAGCATCGTACCCGGCCGGACGGCCGGCACGTCAGGTAATATTGGTCGTGTCCTGTGCCAGACTGCCAGAGCCACTGATGAAGCGTAGCTTGAGGCAGTAACCTGACGGGGCTTCTTGGATCCTCTTGGCAGCTGATTCACGGGCTAGTAGTAAGCAGGGTTTGGAAAACCGGAGCAAAAACCGGTAAACCGGGCGAAAACCAGGGTTACCGGTCCGGTCCGGTAGTAAAACCGAACGGTTTTTCGGAAGAATTTGAACTGTGTTTCGGAGGGAACCGGTAAACCGTCCGGTTTTCCCGGTTTACCGGACCGGTTTTCGAGATCGGTTTTGGCGGTTTTTCCGAAATTGTGAACCCTGGTAGTAAGTGCTACTACTCGCTAGTACTGGCTGCTAGTAAAAGGACGAAATGAAATTTACTTGAGGTGTGTTCGTTGCATGGGGTCTAAACTTTAAAGGGTTTTTGCAACGAATATTGTGATTACAAATATTCGTTGCAAAAAGTTTAATTACAAAACTAATTTCAGAACTCCGCTCGAATTCGCGAGACGAATCTAATGAGGATAATTAAGCAGTGATTAGAAGATAGTTACTGTAGCATCACTGTAGCGAAACTTAGATTAATTAGGCTCATTAGATTCGTCTCGCGATTTAGAGAGAGGGACATAGTAAGATTCTCTTTGATGTGACAGGTCTAAACTTTAGAAGGGGGTGCACCGAACGCAATCCGTGCGCCGGATGGACGCCGACGGAGCTACCCCTACCAGTAGTAGCGTGGGTGGAGAAGACCGCAGCGTTCAATCAGTGTGGATGCGTCGCAGATCCGTCAACGTGGTGGTGGCGCCCATCTACGCATGGCGTGCATGGCAGCCCCACGGCTGAAGAGTACAAGATACCGACGTACGAATGCGCATACGCCACGCAAATCGTTGTAATTGTCCGCGAGACGAATTTCGGACATTCGTCTCGCTCGCGAACAAACCACTTTTTCATGTCCCTGTAAAGATCTTTGCAGTGAAAATAGACACCAAACAGTCTGGATCGGGTCCGGAGATGAGTTGTGTACTACTATGCCACGTGACTTCTTTCGTCAAGAACGTCTGCCGAAGCCGAATCCTTTTGAGGCTGACATGCGGGACCAGCGCTTGTCCATGCAGGCCCACCTGTTATTGCTCTCACACCCACGCGTCCCAGAGCGACCGTAACATGCCTGGTAGCCAAGGGGACCAAAGCTTACGTACGGGCGTGCCTCTGACGCGGCAGAGACTTGGCTGGAGATCGATCGGAGCAAGCGGAAAGAGCAAGGACGGCAATGCGAGCCTCGAGCCTGCGCCGCCCGTGCGCGCCATGGGCTGGCCGAGGCCTCCGCCATTAAACTAGCGTAGCGCGTGCTCCATTCCCAGCGGACGCGGACACATGCAGGACATGCCGCGGGGTTGGGATCGGGCGCGAGGGTTTAATTGCCCTTGTACGCGCGCACCAGCCCGCCAGGCTACCTCAGCATCCGCGCGCCCCGCGCCCGCCCGCGCAGTAGCCACCGCAGCTGCAGCAGCTCCATCGGCGCACGGATGTTCTCACGAAGTCACGAGTCCCGGACTCCGGACGACGCCTCGCAACGCGCCGGTTGCAGCACGCCGGACGCCACAGCCTGTCTGTCTCTGCAGCGAAGGAACAGGCCAGGATGGATCTTGGAACAGGAAGGACTGGGCCGGTCGGTCGCTCGTTTGAACAGTAACCAAACGGAGACGAGCGGCAGTGCGCCGTGTCTGAATTCGGCACCTTGTTCAGACAGGCGTCCCGCGGAGGCTGTAGCTCACTGAACGCGCATCAATGCGGCGGTACATATGGCCTTGATGATAGTAGCTGGTTGCCCCTGCCATGCATGGCTTCTTCGCACGATTGATGCGCTGCTTTCAGTGATTTCCTATTCCTTCCATCCTGCGTTACGACGAGAATCAATCAGCCATCACGTGTGTCCTCTCCTTACGGAAAGCAGAGTTTCGTGTGGTGTTAATCGCTGAAGAACAGTAACAATAGGTCGCCGTGTCCCGTGTGTTGCTGCGTGGTTTATAGTAGGAGTGTTTTCCACCGTTCCGTCAATCCGTCATTGCCTCAGTGGCCAGTAGGCTTGGGCCCGGCGAGATGCGCTCGCACTCTGAAAGGAGGAAGCAACAGGGTTACGCAACAGGCAAAATCAATCGATATTGCCCAAATAGCGGCAAAACTGACACGCCCTTTTTGTCATGCTTAAAACTAGTGTTCTAGACTAGATCGACATCAGCTTTCCGTTTCCTATAAGCTTGGAACCACCTGAAGATAAATGTTACTGCTAACGAACTTTTGTTGCGGAAATGCAGGTGACGGCTTTATAGACACCAGAAGGAGCAAGGACGATCTCGAAGCAAAGGATCGCCAGCATGATATCTTCGTAGTTCGATCGTACGCATAGCATGCAGCAAGCTAGCGACGTCAATACTTCATCCCTTGCAGTTGCAGGAGATCTAGAGACGAAACTGGCTTGCTGCCGAGATAAGCAGCGGAAAGGGGAGCAGAGCTTTTGCTAGCTATAGAGCTTGGCGGGGACTGGCCGGGACCCCGGTTGAGTACGAGTCGGGGCTACTGATTCGTACGTGCCCGCCACACTTCGTCTCATGAAATTAGCTCACTGCTCGCAAAGCTACTTGCATGATGTGGCAAGATGCGTTAGGTACCTGGCGATCCTGGCGTGGCTGATGTTTTTTTTTTTTTTTTGAGCACTGGCGTGGCTGATGTACAGTTCTCTCATATTGAAGGCAAGAAAATATGTTTTCGAGTTAATGGTCCAGCCCGTTTTCAGCCCAACTCCTTGTGGATTAGCACGTCATGTTTGGATTGCGCCGGCCTGAGGCGGCTCAAATATTATCATCCAGCAGCCCATTGTTGTAAAACGCTACACGGGCCCCTTTTAATAACTTGATTTCCATTTTTTCGCCAAATATGAATAGTATTATAGTAACATGAATTCGATGAGAAAAATATTTCAAATTTGAACCAAGATCAGCCAAGATGCCTCTGGAATCCTGTCCTGACTGTAGAGACAATTTTTTTCGCAGCCTTTTTCTCCTCCCCGTGGCTAAATCGCAAATTAGAAATTTCCCGTTCATCATCTAGCTTCGTGACCAAAAATCGTCACATAGCGAGGTTGCCCTCCTCGTGATCCTGCAAGACCCAGTGCCCGCTCGCGTCCTTCACCATGCCCTTGTTCCTCTCCTCCCACCACGCCGCCGGGACGGGGTACTCGTCCTTGAGCGCGTCCACCTCCTTGTTCACCAGCGCCAGGTCGCGGTCCACCGCCAGGCTGAACCCGGCACCGTCCCCGGCGCCCTGCGTGCCGGCCACGGCGTGCAGGTAGCACTCGAGGTTGTGCCACGCGGCGGGGCCCACGCCGGGCACCCTGAGGTGCGGCGACTTGAGCGTGTCCACGAGCAGCTCCACGCCGACGTCCTTGTAGAACGCCGACGGCAGGATGGTGGGCACGATGTCCGGCGCGTTCCGGACGCGGAGCAGCCTCGCGCCGGGCGTGGCGTCGAAGGCCTTCTTGAACTGGTCGTCGCCCACGCGCGGGCTGCCGAAGACGATGGCGGTGACGGGGACCGTGTCTCTGGACGACGGCGGGCCGCGGACGTTGAAGCCGTTGGTGACGACGTCGATGGCGGTGAGCGTGGCCAGCGCGGCGCCGAGGCTGTGGCCGGTCAGCGTGATGCTGCAGTTCTCGCCCTTGTACGCGTCCAGAAGCCTTCTAATCTCAGCCAGCACCTGCACTTATGCGTAGATTGAATAATTTTGAGTTAGTACTAGCTTAGAGAATGCATGAATGAGCAAGAAAAAAAAAGATGGTAGGAGCTGAAAGTTGGGCCGTCAGCTGTCACGTCTTTTCTTGGACTTCGGAAGGTAGAGACAGAACAATGTGATCCGGCTGGTTATCTCAGCCTAATTGGAGGGAGAGCTCTGGCTCATCTCACCTTCCAATCAAGGTTTATTTGTCGTTTCCAACTATATCATTAATTTACGCAGTTTGCAGCAGATTGAGTGCTTTTCTTCAAAAATTCCTTTGGTTAGCAGGGGTCCCAAACATATTCTAGTACCTACCTTAGAAAACATAATTCCCTATCAGCAGCACTACGAATACTTACATTACAGTAGTACAGGATAAGCTGCCAAACGATTTGCCAATTCGCTACAGAGTGTGAAACACAGAAACCTGCATACACTGAAGTTTCACATGCCTTCTTTAAATGGTTGTGTCGGTATCCTTGAAAACATCACTAACTGTCTGTACTGTCGTCGGTCCAACTTATTGCAAGGACGCAAAAGGTCCAACACTTCTCATGCAAAGGTGTGAACAAATTGCGCGACAGTATGGTATACTACTCCTGCTCACATCTGATCCGCAACATGATACTCGATATGCTATTTTCGGTAAGCTACTGAATTAGTGATAAACAGCTCATGCGAGTCTGCTATATTAGTTTGTAACAGCACACCATAACGCATTACAAAATTTAGTAGTAATGAGGAGTAACTTGAACAAGGCCATCAATCTCGACACGATTTGCCATGGAGGAAATACAGAGTGGTGTCAGAGAGAGCGTGAAATCAAAGGGAGTCAAAGCTTAGTTTACCTGCTCTCTGGCGCTTTGTTTGTTGAACCGGGAGGTGGAATTCTTGGACGCGTACACGGAGAGGAACCCCCGGTGTACCGACGGCTGCGACCACCCGGGCCCGGGGCCGACGACGCCCGTCGCCGGCACCAGCGCGATGTCCAGGTCGTCGGCCCACTCGACGGCGCGCTTCGTCCCGCGCCACGCCACCACGATGTCCCGCCTCCCCAGCGCCGCGGCGCCGAGGTCCGTGGCCACGGCCACGTACCCCATCCAGTTGGATTCCGTGCTCCACGCGCCCGGCGGCGCCGGCCGCGTCATGAAGGCGTCGCCGTGGACGCGCTCGCTCGTCGACGTCGCGTACACGAACCGCGTGACGCGGTACGCGTCCGGGTCGCCCGGCACCTGCGCCTTGCGGAGGAAGGCGGGGGGCGCGTACCGCGACGCGCCGGCGTACGGGGACGCCGGGTCGCCGATGAACACGTCCGAGGTCGCCTGCGCCAGCTCGCCGTAGCGGATGATGGTGCGGCGGAGGTCGATGTCGAGCGGGTCGAGGAGGCCGTCCCAGTTGTACTTCCCACTGAGCTCGGCCCAGGATCTTCGATCATCCACAGCGCCGGGAAGAGTGGTGGCTACCAGTGCCAGTGCGGAGAGGAGGAAGAGGAAGCGGTGCATTTTGGAAACTTCTGCTCTCAACTGAATGAACTGGATGTCGATATTTGGAGCTACACTATGGGCTATATCCACATGTGAATGGCAGGACGTGCAGCGTGCTGCAGCGTGAGGAAAAGCACAACAGGTTGAGGAAAGCAATACTACAACTTCTGGAGAGAAGGTGGGAGTCAAGGAAGGAATATAGACACGAGACGATCACCAGGGACTACATTTATTTATTTTTTACAAAAAAACAGAATCCATTTCTCACGAGCCAAATGATGAGCTAGCTAGCTCTTATGGTACAATGATGTGCATGCTCCTATATTGGGTCACGTTCCATTTATATGCCTCTTTAGAGCACCAAGAAAGAAAAGTTAAGAGCTAATCCATGTAGGATTTTGCCATAAGTGAAAAAGATGTAGAGAGTTAGGCTCTAACATTTATTCATGACATTAAGAGTCAAGCTCTACCCCTTTTGTCTCGAAATAATTGTCATTATGGCTCTGTAGCAGATTTATTAAACATCCTCTGAACCTAGACATTGTCTAGGTTCATTGAACATCTATGAATCTGGACATCAGAAAACACTCACAGAATGACAAATAAATTGAGATGAAGGGAGTAACATTTATTGAGTTGATGACATGCGGATCCATCATTAACGGACAAAAGATCCAAAGTGGTTGGACTTTTGGTCGGACCCTATACAAATGAGAGCCACATGCACCGAGGTGCATTTTTTGTTTACATGCGGGTCCATCATTAAGGCCTGATCGGATGTGCTACACCTGCAGCCACTGTGGCTGCGGCTGCGGCTGCTTGGTCTGGTCGGATATGCTACAACAGCCATCAAGCCCAATTAAAGTTAACACGAGCTATTATGCTAACTCTTAAATTAGGTGAAGAGTCAATAATTAACTGTAACCTTACCTCTATGCGCTCAATAGGAGGATTGTTCTTTCTCTTCCTAGATACATTTTCTTTCTCTGAAAGTCCGGGAGAGAAACATGCCTTAGGCTTTTAAAATATCTTTTGAGAGTTTTTATGAAACAATTTTCTAGATATTTTACGTGAAATCTATATGTTCATAGTGTCTTTGAAAAAAATCCAAAATGTTTGCATGAAATTTATTTTTTTAAGAAATTTCTTTACAAAATTCTTTGTGAGAATTTTTTCTAAAATTTATAAAACATTATTTTAATTATGGCTGATTGAAATATTTTCTTCATGTCTTAGGAAACAATCAAAAGAGGAAGCCCAACACCATACCACGTGAGTGACAACCGGATAACATACCGAACCAATTTGGCTTAGACATGCTCATAGTTGGAGTTGGTGTATAGGGTTAGATTTTTTTTTTTTTTGAAACGTATAGGGTTGGATTTGGCTTTGTCAAAAACCAAACAACATGCTCTCGAGTCTGGACCTAATTTGGCCAAGACCAACATTTGATCAGGCCTTCCTGTGAACAGGTTTGGTGGAATCTAAATGGTTTATAAAAAATAAAAAAAAATGAAAAAGTTTCCATTTTATTAACAAGATGTTATTCTTAAAATTTCTATGGCATATTTCTAGCAACTTCTTTTTTTTCATCATTTTTAGAATTTTGTGAATGACCTTTCGAACAACTCTTTTATGGCCGACTGAAATATTTCTTATCCTGCTTTCTTGATCAATTACAAGAGGGGACAAGGTTACCCACTGCAGTGTTCCACATCACAAAGTAAAAGCATGATTGTTGTTGCATCTATCATATATATAATTGACGAGAAAAAGGAGCCACCACTTTCGCTCTAAAATGCTAGAAATTCTCACGTTAATCAAATAAGAAAGAAAAATTACTCACCACTGCCATTATGAAAAAATTAGCTACAAAACCCTCTACAAATATTTATAAATTAGGTAAATTCAGAATAATAAAAAATAGCCAAAAATACCTCTCGAACCTATTTATAAATTACCCACCATGACATTATGAGTAAATAAAGCTAAATTTTGAAATAATAAAATCTATTATATATATAATTGACGAGAAAAAGAAGCCACCACGTTCGCTCTAAAATGCTAGAAATTCTCACGTTAATCCAAGAAAACAAGAAGAAAAAATTACCTACCACTGTCATTATGAAAAAATTAGTCACAAAACCCCCTATAAATATTTATAAAATAGCTAAATTCGGAACAATAAAAAATAGCCAAAAATACCCCTCAAACCTATTTCTAAATTATCCACCATGCCATTATGAGTAAATAAATAGCTAAATTTGAAATAATAAAAAATAACAAAAGTACACTTCAAACCTATTTCTAAATTACCCGTCATTCTATTATAAGTCTAAAAAATAACTAAATTTGGGTTATAAAAGATAGCTAAAAATATCCCTAATTCTTATTCCTAATTTTCCCACCATACCATTATGAGCCTAAAATAGCTAAATTATGACGTGATGAGTAGACAAGCTAAAAAACAAGCTATGACGATGACAGAGTAAGGATGAGTAAGAGAATCGAAAAACAAATTAGAAATGAGGACAGGAATAGCCTTAAACGAGATGGCGACGAGCAGGCAATCTAAACAACAAGATGACCAACCTACCAGTAGGAAGACGAGGGAGGAAGGTGACACGTGATGGTAGTAGCCCTTGCAAGAGTGGGCGACAAGTAGGCGGCATGGATAATGAGTTGACAGAAGTGTACTAGAGAAACAAGTGAGTCGGGACAACAAGCCAAGGCGACAAATAGCTGAGCGTCATTACGAGCAGGCGAGAAATGCGACCGTAGAAGAGAGCATATAAAAGTTTATTACAAAATAATAAAATACTTACATACAAGTTTATAAATTTTATACTATTATTGTTGTGAAAACAATCAACTCTAGCCGCGCAAATGCGCGGGCAACTATACTAGTTATGTAACAGTAACATAAGTTGTTTGACTACCAATCTGGCCACCATTTTGAACCAAACATACGCGAACTCTGGTATACGCTCACGCACGCTGACGTTATGTACTCAAATGGACAGGGGCGTTGAGGTCATTTTGATAAGATAAGCTGTTTTCAAAAAAGACTGGATAAACTGTTTTGCCAAACAATTTGACAGGATAAGCTGTTTTCACTGATAAGCTAACATGAGCCAAAAAAGCTGTTTTCACAAATAAGCCACTGAATAAGCTGTTTTGAGAATAAGCCGAAGCCCTGCCAAACACACCCTAACAATCTTTCAAGTGATCTGATGATCGACGGCCGAAACCACCCCAAACGGACGAAGCAGACACTTGGCGACGCTCCAAAACAGCTCCACCATCGCCGAGGCTTCCTCCCTCATGCGCGCTTCCGTGCCCGCTCTCACGAACGGCCCGAAGAACATCTCCGATATGGTGATTACCATGAAGCAGCTGACCAGCAGGTACGCCGCCAGCTTGGGCGGCCGCCACAGCCCAGCCTCCCTGGCCCGCCGCTCGGCGATCTGGAAAAGCGCGTGGAGGATGAAGAAGCGGAGCATCTCGCCGTTGGGCCGCTGCAGCGTCATGTAGAAGTAGAGCAGCTCGTGGAGGACGCCCGACATGAGGAACGCCGCGAGCACGCCGGCGTCCCGCCCCCACCGCGCGCGCACCGGCTCGTACGCCGACGCGCGGAGGACGTCCACGGCCATCAGGTTCCACTGCCGGCCCCAGAAGTCCTTGAGCGACGCGGCGGCGAGCGGCGCGCTGAACTGCCGTTCCAGGCTCGCGCCCAGCAGCGCGGCCGCTGCGAGGGCCGAGGAGGAGAGGACGAGGTCGAGCGTGAGGAAGATCTGGATGCAGTAGAGGTAGTGGAGCGCGTAGTGCGGCAGCCACCCCGTGTAGGGGTACGCCGCGGCGATGCAGCTGAGGAGGAGGACGCTGCGGGCGCAGGGCCTGAAGAAGTCGGCGACGGGCGGCGGCGGCGACGACGACGAAGGCTTTTGGCCCTTGCCGAGACGGACCTTTATAGGGAGGCCGGCGCAGAGGACGAACGGCAGGAGGGGCAGGCTGGGATGGAGCGGGCCCATGTCGAGCGCGAGGAGGACGAGCTTGTTGGTGGCGAGCCAGGTGTGGAAGAAGGAGGACAAGAGGCGGAGGTGGAGGGAGTTGAACATGAACGGCAGGTAAACGAAGAACGGGAACGTCGGGAAGAGCGCGGCAAAGCGCCGGAGACCCGGCCGGAGGCGTCGAGAGGCAAACCGTGCGTACACGGCGAACGCCGGGGTGAGGAGCGTCGCCCACGCCAGCGCCCTCAGCTCCGTCTCCATCGTTGGCTGGGCGAGGGCACGCATTGCTGCCGCGGCGGAGGAGTACACGAAGGATCGGGCCCGTGGACGAACGTGAGAGTGTGGAACTAGAAGTTCGTGTCTCGAGCTCTTGCAAAATGCATGTCTTTGGTGATCGGCCGATCAGGTTCCCGAAAGCGACGAACACAGGTATATATGCGTGCGTGCAAGATCGGATGACGTGCGGCATCGGTGCGGGGTCATGTGGATCGTGGCAGCCAGGGCGATGTAGGCGCTAGGAGCATAGTTTGACAGGGAAGAGAGCCAGTCGTGGAGGTATGCCAATGCTTGAATTCAGGAACGCGCAACTGATCACGACAATACCGTGACCGCAATGTTCATACAAACCCAATGATCATTTTAAATATGAGTCGGTCATCACCCAAGACACACGAGGTTGGCGAAATTCATTGGCTTGAAAATTTGATTTCAAAGGTGCAAACAGGCTTCATTAAGGGACGAAATATCCTTGAAGGGGTAGCCATGACACATGAGGTACTTAAAGGGTGTAGAGGAGGAAGAGGGAATCCTGTTTAAAATTGATTTCGAAACGGCTTATGCATGATTCTATTGAGTGGATTTTTTGCTAAAGTTGTTAAGATTGAAAGGTTCCTGAACAGTGGGTCATTTGGATACACAGGATACAAAACTTGCTTACAGGAGGACCATCATGTATAGAGGTTAACGGTTTCTATGGATCATATGTCAAAAGCAAGAAGGGGTTGAGACAAGGAGATCCCTTGTCTTCCTTGCTTTTTTATTTACCTGCAGATACCTAAGAATTGGTTGCACAGGGGGGGGGGGGGGGGGGGGGGGGGGGGTGGGGTGTAGTTTGCCTACAGCATGCAGCATGCAGACGATACATTAGTGTTCCTGCAGAAAGATGATGAAATAATGGTACGAAAGTTCAAGCTAATCATGTACTGTTTTCAGTTGGCATCAGGACTACAAATAAATTTTGACAAATTTGAGTTGTTTGAACTGGCTACCAAATCTGTAATCTTTCCAGAATTGGTGGAGATGTAGGCTGCAATGAAGGGTCTTTTCCTTTCAAATGCTTGGGTATACCATTAGGGGAAAAGAATATATGTGTGGTTGATTGGGAGCCTATCCTAAACAAATTTGATGCTAAGCTTGGGTATACCATTAGGAGGGTTGGGGGTAAAGATATGGAAGCTTGTAATACTGCTTTGTTAGGTAATGGGATTTAGTTTGCAAAATGAAGGGGATGAGGAATTATGGGCAGAGGTGTTAAAAAAGAAATACATTAAGACAAAAGACACTACTAATATCTTTCATGTCCCAAGTAGGAGTGGGGATTCAGAACTGTGGAGAGGGATTATTGGGGCTATTAAGTAAATGCATGGCTTCTCCAGATTTATTTTAGAGAATGTTAGAAGTATTAGATTTTGGGATGATTGTTGGGAAATGACTCTTCCCTGAATTTCCGTTTCCTGACATATATGAAATCACTGTGAATAAAAAATGTATTGTGCAGGAAGTTTTAGGAGTTTCTCCTTTTAATGGAAGTCTAATGAGAGAGATTCATGAGGATCTTAAAACTTAAAAGGTTTCAACTTAACTAATGAAAAGATGTGCTACAATGGAAAGGTAAACGGGAAGCATTCAACGAGCGAAGGCTACAAGGGGGTGAAAGAAGGTGTAGTTACTATTTCTAATAAACAGCTTAGGGAAATATGGAAATATTAAATTTCCTACCTAATTCAGATTTTTTGGTGGATTATGTATCATTGTAAAACACTAACAAGATGCAACTAAGGAAAATGGCTTGGACAGGGGAGAAAATGTATAGAATCTGTACATGTGATGAAACATTAGAGCACCTATTCTTTTCATGTGCTGTAGCAATTCATGGATGGTCAATACTTAAAGAGATATGAGTAGTTAGTAGTTGACCAGCAAGCCTAGAAGAGTGGATACATGGTAGCATATGTTTGAGAGGGCATGTTAGCATAACAATACCACTTTCGAAGAAAGATACCTAGTTGATATTAATCAAGTTGTGTATATGAACTTATGGAGTATTTTGATAGAATCAGATGAAAAGGAGATAGTGCCACAATTAGCACTAACGGAGCTTTGTGAAGACTACAGGGAGAATTACCCCCCCCCCCCACCCCCCCCCCCCCACACACACACCCACATAATTATTGTCAACATGCTTCATGGAACAATAATTAATAAATCATTAGCACTAGGGATATAGAGTACTTACAATATATAATCACCAAATAAGTAAGTATTCCTTCATCCTCCCCCGCCCCCCCCCCCCCCCCCGCCACGACACACGAAATAATTCTCTCTCTCTCTCTCTCTCTCTGAATAAGCGGTCAAGCTCCGTCACTGACACTATGGGAGTCAAATGAAGGAGTATGTCAGCATGCATTAGGAGGATGCCGTTTTCTAACCGTTTTTATATAATGGACAATTCAGTATTAAGATGTAAACATGGTTGAAAAATTGTTGAATTATCGTTTGTAAGGGATAAATGGATCTTTGAATGTTGGATGGACATATGTTGTGCAATGATTATGGTTGGAATGTGCCTGTTGTGGTTGACTTTCATGCTGCACAGTATGAGGCTTGGACAGAGGATATATGTTTGTTGCAGGTGGGACTGTATAGATGTAGGAAGTGAAAGTTGACTCTGGGAGGCCAAGGATGTGATATGTACCAGGTGGATTGAAAGTCTTTTGCAGGTGAAGCACAAGATGGCCGAGGGGAATCAACGGAGAGGAGAAGCTATAGGAGGAACAGATGAACATTGAAGTCAAGGAGGCAGCAAAAGACGAGGAATAATAGCTTGGGGAGAGAAGTGTTGAATTGTAATACAAGGGTTAGAGTACCTAGGATCTTGATAATAGCTTATTGTTTTCTGTATTTTATCTTTTTTTCTTTTGTTTGTAATCTGAGACCTGGTACCATGCTTCTTCCGAAGCAGGGAAATAAAATTTCAAAAAAAAAAATAAAATAAATCACCGCTTCCGGTCGCTGCCATCGCCCCTGCCGCCATCTCCACCGAGCTACCAGCACCTCGCCCACCAGCCATGGTCGCCGCCACGTACGAACGGCAATCTCCCGAGACGGTACCCGACCACGATCGCGGTCGATTGGGTTTCGTGCGGAGACGATGGAGTCGTGTTAGTCCTGAGATAAAATCTTTTGGTCCTTCTGTGATGGCCTATTCCATTAGGGTCCGGCCCAAGTGATCCGCCAGGCCCAGAATTTGAATCTCTTGAACGCGGATAAACCGGATCAGATGTCGGAGGAGCACCGTCTGCTGATCGCCGCTTGGCCAGAGTGGCTCCTCCGTTGTGTCGCTGCATCGCCGGCAACAGAAGGTCTTCGACAGTCTGGTGAGGCGAAAACCTCGGTTTCGGCAGTGGTCCCTTCCAAGATGAGGACCATGGCCAGCGAATCCCCTTTCCACCGTGCATGAGTTTTGCTTTCATCAGCTTCTGCTCCGGCTGGATCTTAGATACTGTAAACTGTTTCTT